>CM028381.1:61987879-62081849 GCA_013146195.2 Codonopsis lanceolata
AAGAACATTTGCCAACAGGTGTCATGGTCAGTGATTTCCAGGACACCTTCATCTGGGAAACCAGGCTCAGTCGCATCTTCGGCCTTCAAAGGTAGATCGGCTAAGTGGTCTGCAATGACGCTTCCTTTGATAGACTTGAGTGTGACATAAGTTATGTCAAACTCATTGAGAAGAAAGGACCACTTGGCTAGTCGGCTGGACAGTGATGGCTTACCGAAGATGTACTTGATAGGGTCCATTCTGGATATGAGTTTGATGGACCTTCCTTGGAGATAGGTTTTGAGCCTTTGAGTGGCCCAGACTAGGTCGGTGCAGCTTTTCTCCAGCGCTGAATAGTTTAGCTCGCTTCCCTGTAGCTTCCTACTTATGAAGTATATGGCATTTTCGATGTAGGAATCTTCTTTCTCTTGGGCGAGCATAACCCCTACTGACGTGTCTGTGACGGTTAAGTATATGAGGAGAGGTTTATGTGTATGGGGTGGAGCTAGCACAGGGGGATTGGTAAGGTAGGCTTTTATTTTTTCGAAGGCTAGCTGGCACTTCTCGTCCCAGACTTGGTCGGTATTCTTTTTTAGGAGTTTAAAGAGGGGCTCACATGTGGTTGTCAGCTGTCTGATGAAACGGCTGATATACTGCAACCGGCCTAGGAAGCCTTTGACTTCGGTTGGAGTTTTCGGCTGTGGCATTTCTAGGATGGCTTTGATCTTTGCTGGCTCGATCTCGATGTCGTGCTCGGTCACTAAGAATCCCAGGACTTTGCCTTTGGTAACCCCAAATGTGCATTTGGTGGGGTTAAGCTTCATCTGGTGCTGTCTTAATCTTTCAAAGAACTTTCGAAGATCTTTGATATGAGCACCGTTGGCGTCACTGGAATGCACGATCATATCATCAACATAGACCTCCATTTCTTTGTGGATCATGTCGTGGAAGAGGGTGGTGGCGGCCCTCTGGTAAGTGGCTCCGGCATTTTTCAGCCCAAATGGCATGACAGTATAACAATAAGTACCCCAGGGAGTAGTGAATGAGGTCTTTTCCTGGTCCTCTGCTGCCATTTTGATTTGATTATAGCCCAGCATGCCGTCGACGAAGGATCGAACTTTGTGAGTGGCGACGGCGTCTACCACAATATCAATATTGGGCAGAGGAAAGTCATCTTTGGGCGACGCTTTGTTAAGGTCGCGGAAGTCCACACAGATTCGGACTTTCCCGTTGGGCTTGGGAACGATCAATATATTGGACAGCCAGATCGGGTATTCAACTACCCGAATGAAGTTGACGCGCAGCTGCTTCATGATTTCTTCTTTGACTTGTAGTGACCATTCTGGCTTGATTCGACGGAGCTTCTGCTTGACTGGGCGAGCATCTTGATATGTGGGAATCCGGTGTTCGACTATGGCTAGGTCTAGGCCGGGCATATCTTCGTAGGACCAAGCAAATATGTCTACGAACTCTTTAAGGAGATCAATGAGTGCCTTTCTTTCTGGACCTTGGAGGTAGCTGCCGATTCTGACTTCTTTGATTTCATTGTCCAGCCCCAGATTGATAGTAGACAGGTCTTCAGTTGCTGCTGATGAATGGCTCTTTTCCTGGTACTCAACTGACTTTGCAAGCTCAAGTAGATAATTTTTATCTTTTGGGTCCATTTCATTAAACAACTCATTATCATAATTATTATTATTTAATGCGTCTTTTAATGTAGGTGCAACTAAGGAATAAGCAAAGACATTTAAATTATCATTAAAAGCATACTGTACAGGGTTTATTACATTGTTGAGGACCTGGGGTTTGAGATCCTCAACTTTAGGTAGCGGATCGGTAGATGACCAATCCGTAAAGCTAGGAGAAGGAATGGGGATAGTATATCCAAAGCGGTCCACCAGGTCTGCGGGCGTCAGGAGTGGGCCGGTCGTGGTATACCAGTTCTGCAGAGGCTTGTCAGAAATAGACTCAAATTCAGCAGGGAGCTTTTTATAACGAGTGCCTCCTTCTATCATACCCAGAAAACTGTCTTCTCCGAACACTTATTGGAAACTCCTTTATTTGATCAACGTATTTTACAGAACCTTTATTCGTGGTTAATTAGGCTAACTTACTTCCCTTAGACCTTCTTGGCTTGACTTGTTTCAAAGATTTTTGTGCCTGCCACCGTGATTTCCTCGTTGTCGATGAGGTCCTGAATTGCGTCTCTGAGCATATAACACTGATCGGTAAGATGACCGTTGCATCGATGATAATCACAATACTGGGCATGGTTCCAGGTAATGGGTAACAGTTTGGGTGGTTGGTAATTATCCATGGGCTTCAGTATCCCATGGGCACACAGCGTTTGGAATATTTCAGATCTTGGGGTGGGCAAGTCATCATAATGCCTAGAAATTGTTTCTTTTCGGCTTCTTGGCTTCGGCACATGGCCAGACCGGGTTTTGGTCAGGAAACTGAGTGGGGTTTTCCCTTTTGGATATAATTGCAATGAAATTGGGTTGACTGGACCTTGGCCCAATAGGGATTCTTTTTCTGGTATGCAAATGATTCTTTTTAAGTTCCTTGGGGTTATTTGAAAATAGGTATTTGAGGGATCAAAAGGGGGATAATTCTTTTGGTTGTGATAGCAGGCATTCAGGTGGGAAGGATCAGGGCTGATTTTGGAGGATATGGGTTAGAGCTATGGGCATTAGAAATCATATTACCTTGGGCAAGGAGGTCATCACTGGGCTGATGGCTGGCACTTGGTGGCTTTCTGGAGGCTTGGAAAATGATATTTTATGTGGTATCAGGGGAGTTTATTTCAGGAGAGTGGGAAGCATTAGGGACATATTTTGGGGTTTTGGCTTTTTGTGAGAAAGTGGCAAGAGTTTCTGAAAAACTGGTCAAAAGGTCATTTACCACCTGGTCCACTATTCTTTTTGTGTGGGCGTCCGGTTCCTTTCTTAACCAAGCCTTAAGCCCAGGAGGAGGTGCATACACAGGAGTTTCTCTTTCTGGTTCCCAGCTGTTCCAGTTGTCGCTAGCCTCTGTCATAGCTTGTTTATTCTTTGCTGTCATATTGCTCGGATCCAGATCTTCCGAACCGATTCTCGCCTTTGTCCGATTCAGAATCGATACCTCTCGATTCGATTGCGACTACTTTCCTCAGTATCAACCGCCAAGATATCTCGGCTTTTCCGAATTTGGGCCGTTTCGAGGAAAATGGGGTTTGGAGGCATCGTAAGGTCGGGCCGGAGGCTTCGGCTTGGTGTACAAAGATGCCTTTTATTAGTATATTTTATTATTATTTATTTTTGTTCCCTACAATTGACCGGATAAGCACTCGCTTTATTTTGACAATCTCAGGACTTTCGACTCCCCAGAACTGGACTGGTCCCCAGGTGAATGGCCTATACTCTTTCCAGGATCCACCATTCGAAATGGTCTAGGTCGAGCATCTGAGAATAATAAGTTAGCCCCTGCTTATTATTTATATTTTTTGTGCGCACTTTATTATTATTATTTTTTTCAAACTTACGCATTTTTTTTATTTTTTTATACATATATATTTCTTTTTTAATATTTTTTTTGACAGGGGCTGACTCACGATTCAGAGATGCAAAAACCGATCGGTCTATGAAGTGTCCTGAGAAGCTATATGCATTCTAGCGTGGGGCTTATGCAGGGGGTAGGTTGACCATGGTGTAGGGTAACAGTTCGGAATATACCTATATGCGTGCACGTGTGTGCGGTATCTAGAAAACAGTAAAATCTTTATTTATTTACAGATATATAGACAGGAAAAATAAAACAGATATGGTCCTGTCTTGCTGTTATGTGTGGATTTTCTTGGCTTTTTAGTTTGAGCGTAAACAAGCAAGCACACCATATTAAGAAATAGAAAGAAAAGTGGGGAAACTATCTATCCCTATTAATTACAAATTTGGTCCTATGTCCCCAAAATAAAATGACAGAATAAATGCAGATATGTGCAAATGTATAGAATAAAAGGAAAAATGAACAGAAAGAAATAATAATACATAGCCGGAAATAAAACAATAATTAAAATAAAGCACCGGCCCTTTTATTGTGCTGCCCGAAATTTTATTGTAATATATATATATATATATATATATATATATATATATATATATATATAATATGTTTTTTTTTTACTTTTTGATTGTTTTTTTGAAAAGAAGAATATTTTTAAATACACATGTAACATTATCGGAACGAAACTGCTGCAAGATGGAGGATCATATCCACAAATATAGGCACGGATGTATAGGAACGCAATATTCAAATGCATAAATTAATATAACAAACATACTTTAGCCAGAAACAAAGAAAAACAAAAAAAAAATTGTTTTATGAGTCTAGCCCTCCATTTTGTTAAAAATAAAACAACTCCCAAAAGAGTCGCCACTGGGTTCCTGTGAATGCGCCCGGCCCCGCCGCCTCGGATAGGGTGCGCGCAGACGCAGGGATGCGGACACCATCGCCTCGCTCCACCCTCCCTTTTTTGGGAAGACGAAATCAAAAGTGCGAGAGTGTCGCTTATGATAGCAGCTTGAATGCGCCTCGGTTTCCTTTAGTGGATTTTTAATCTAATATGGGAACTTCGGGTTTCCCGCATCAAGTTATCCCTTTTTTAGGGGATACCAGGATATGGGAATACATCACCCTTTCATTCCCATTTTCCCTTTTTTAGGGAAAAACGGAAAAATACAAAAAAGGATGTTGCGACGCCCCCACTATGGATTTTATTAAAAATAGCCTTATGGCCCGTTTCGGATCACTATGAGAGCTTTGGGTTTCCCGCATCAAGTTATCCTTTTTTTATGGGATATCAGGATATGGAAATACATCACCTTCCATTCTCATTTTTCCTTTTTTAGGAGAAGACGGAAAAGTGCAAAGAAGGAGTGTTGCGAGGCCCCACTGGATCCAAAAAGTTTAGAGTCGCTATCTTTATTTTAAGGCAAAAATAAAGCAAAACCAGTAGAAAGAAAAGAAAACCAGAGATAGAAAACGGGTTCGGAGGCTAAGTTACGAGTTGGGAAGGTGCTAGGCACCCAACTCGCCCTTTCGGTCTCAAAAATAGTTTTTGGCTAAAGTATGCTTATCGTTATATTTATTTAGCAAACAGATAAAGCATTTAAAAGACAGGAAAATAAAACAAATACATCCGTGGCTACATTATTTACGGACTTGCAGCCATTTTCTTACAATAATTACAAATGTATTCAAAAATATTTGGCCATTATAACGACTCTTTTACATAATATTTCCTATTCTAATCCGGGCAGCACAACGGCTTATATTGACTACATTGAGCCGGATTTAAATAACAACTTTAAATAATAAATAAATGAACAAGTAAATAAAACGCCCTTAAAGGCTATTACCTTTTAGAGCGGTAGTGTGCTCGCTCTGTCCTTCAGGGAGAGGGAGTCTTTTTTTGTGTTGTTGTTGTGTGGTTGTTGTTTTGATTTGGGTAGAATGACTGCTTATTTTGGATAACTTTGGCTTGTTCACTCGGGCAGAGTGACAGCTCATTTCGGAAGGTTTTGGCCTTTTTGGTTGGGCGGAATAACGACTTAATTTTGGTGTATTTCAGCTCATTACTCGGGCATAATAACGGCTTACTTTAAGGATTTTGGGTCGGGGAAGTAAGGTGGATACCTAACTACTAGGCTATGGATCACTTATAACCGGTGGATTTTTATTTTGGCGGAGTTTGGACAGGGTTTGGAAGCTTTGGTGGGCTACACACACTTATCTCGCATCTCTCGTAACTATGGCTTCGAAGGAACGCAGAGAGAATTCCTCAGTGTTTCTTTGCGATGAAAATGTTGTCTCTGAAAGGGGACACGGCACCTCAATTTATAGGAGGATAGGAGGACAAATCGGGGATAAAAAATTTCCTCAGCCGGCTTCAGCACATTGTACACCAGGCTTCGCGAGTTGCACAATGCGTTAAGTCTGAGAGCTACAGTACACCCTTTGGCGCCGACTCATCCCTTGCTTGGTGCGGTGCCCAACATGCCTTTTGGCCGCGCCAAGCTCCTGTTCAACTTTCGATTTTGACACTTTCACCCCTCGCGATTCACTGTTTTGCGCATCCAGCCTTGCCTTTCGCATTTTCGACTCCTGTAACTTGACAGTTGTTAATTTTGAACAGTTCTTGATATCACATGTCAGAGTCACATACCAGGGGTACGAAATTGGGGTGTCTACACTCACACGACTCAATCTCAAACTACGCGATAAAGACGATTGCTATCCTCGAAGCGTCAAAGCCTCACAAGACTTAAGGAATACATCAACTAGAAGTCTAACACATCTAAACATTTTAACCAACCATCATGTAAAGATCTGGGACCAAATCGAGGTCAGGAACACAAAACGCAAGCGAACTCTCAATCTTGTCGCATTTCGACTATCGTCGAGTTACGACTTGTGACTTTAGCAAGACTACAACTATATGGCATCTCTTAATAGTATTTTGGTCTTAATGTGATCTCTCATACACATCCAGACTCTCTCACAAACCAAACGAGCAATCAACCAAAGAAGAGATGCAAGCATTGCACGCAATTCAAGCTAACCGAGAATCGGGGTATTACATGTAGCTCGCGTTGCTAGAGCATTTTTATTCTTTTTTCTTGGCACTTCTCTTTTTGCCAACTCATCCACTACCCTGAGGGTTTCTATCCTGGCATGCCTGAGGGATTTTAATCACATTGCTGATTACGGGGGTAGGCCGTATGCGCCTCGATGGATAGAGCCAGCCGCAATGACTCACCGACTCTTAATGGATTAGCTCCGGCGTTGGAGGTATCTTTTCTTTTCCTGCCTTTGTTATTATTATTTTTCTTCTCTTTTTTTTTTGCAGCATATTTTTTTTCATACATGCATTTTTTGGAGACTGATATATCTTCTTTTTTGATGTCTCACTTTTTTTTCCAGGTGAATGTGTCTACATACAAGAAGCTGCTGCGAGGTTTCTTTAGCATCAACAAGCTTTATCAGAAGCTTGTGGACGAGTTCTCTTGCTGAGGGAATGACGCAGTGCGGCAAACCAGGCGCCGAGATGATGATGATGATGAAGCGGCTGCCGGATCGAGCCGTGCTCGGGCGAGAGGACAAGCATATAGGATCGACGGAGAGGGCCTACGGGTTATGGGGGCAATTTGGACAGGAGCCAGTCTTCACGTCCTCATTAGCTTTTATATTCCTGCATTTATTAGTCTTTTCTTTTCTTTCTTTTTCTTTTTCTTCTACCAAATCTGTACACATAATTATTTTATGCAATGCAATATAATTTTATATGATGCAAGAAATTAAAATGCAGACTCAATAATCATGCA
Organism: Codonopsis lanceolata; assembly: GCA_013146195.2. Lineage (NCBI taxonomy): Eukaryota > Viridiplantae > Streptophyta > Magnoliopsida > Asterales > Campanulaceae > Codonopsis > Codonopsis lanceolata. The sequence continues at coordinate 61,995,220 of CM028381.1, forward strand.
CAAAATAAAGCTAGACCAATATCTAGGGGTAATGACACACTGTAGCTCAGAAATGGATTTTAGAAAAATACACCTTTTAATTTCGAGCGGGTTTTTCTGGTGCTCTACGGGGAGGAGGAGGCAGCCGCCTCTTCCTGTGCATGATCTTTTGCAATGGCCACGAGGCTATTTTTATAGCTTCTTCATTTTTCTTTGTAATCAGACAGAATCAGCAGTGAGCGGTCGGAGCCGAAGTTGTCCGGCTGTTCAGGATAACGGCGATGAGAATGATGAATAGGACGATGACACTTCTGGGGTTTCTCACGCTGGTGAGACTAGAACCTCTTCTGCGCCTCGCAGAAGGAGTATATGGTCCCGGCTAGGCGGACGTCGCAGGCATTGATGGACCACTTCGGGGCTGAGCTGCAAACAAAGGATAATTGGGGGGAAACAAGGGGGTAGAGGTAGCAAGTAATAGTGGATAGAATGTACATGCAATAAATGCATAATCTAAAATGTCTTAAGCAGTCATTCCTAAGTTGCACCAAATGATCCGTTTTATATTATATTTTGTTTTTTTTTTCACGAGCCCTTGTCGTGGTTTTTCTCTTTCTTTGTCAGTCAAGACTCTGCATGCTGAAGACTGGAGGTCGGATGTTGAGGATTCAGAAAGTGCATTCCCTCCCCTTTTCTCCTGATTTAATTTTTTTTATTTTCTCTAACTTTTGCCTAGGCTGCCCTTTCGGGTTTTTAACCTAGCGAGCCCTTATTTCTCCTTTTTGTTGTTTTTTTTCTCTTTTTTTTATATGTGTTCTAATTTTTGCCTAGGCCGCCCTTTCGGGTTTTCAACCTAGCGAGCTGGAGAGGGAAGCAACTGCCAAATATATCGGCTCAAGCATAGTACCTTTTGAGCTTGTCGAGGTTGAAAGGCTAAACAAGATCCTCCCCTTTTTGGTTCGTGAGGAGTACTGCACCTCTTGACCGGATCTCTTTGACAATATAAGGTCCCATCCAAGGAGATTTCCATTTTCCCCTAATATCAACATAACAAGGGGGTTTTCTCGAAGCACTAGGTCTCCGACTTGGATGTCGCGACCTTTGACTCTTTTATTGAAGGCTCGGGCTATGCGCCTTTGATATGCTTGGGTGTGCTTTAGGCTAGCAGCCGACGTTCGTCGATTAGGTCTAATTCTTCGTATCGCCCTTTGACCCAGTCAATCTCTGATATGCTAGACTAGATTACTCTTAATGATGGGATCTCAACTTCAATGGGCAGCACTATTTCCATGCCATATGCTAGAGAATAGGGAGTAGCCCCAGTGGGTGTGCGGACTGAAGTGCGGTAGCCATAGAGAGCTAGCGACAATTTTTCTGGCAAGTCTCTTCCTGTATCCACCCACTTCGTGAAGTAGTTGACTGCTACCAGAACGTACTCGTGGCCATTGGATCCCTTCGGGTGAATTTGGCCTATGACATCGATTCCCCAAGTTGAAAAGGGTCAGGGGCCTGTGAAGTTATATAAGATGTGTGGGGGCACGTGCTGCAAATTTGCAAAATGCTGGCACTTGTCGCAATGACGCACCCACCGAATACAATCAGTTTCAAGTGTGCTCTAATAGTACCCCTTCTGGATAACTTTTTTGGATAACATATGGCCATTCATGTGGGGCCCGCATGTATCACCATGAAGCTGGTCCATGATTTGTTCGACTTTTGCTTGATTGACGCATAATAGATTTAGGCTCTGATAATGCCTCTTGTACAGGCTGCCACCACTAAACACGAATTGCGATGCCCATCTCCGTAGGGAGACTTTCCCTCTTTTGTCTAGGCTGGGAGGATAGACCCCTTTTGAAGCAGATTTATTATGTCTGAATACCAAGGATCGTGATCTGTTTCAGGAGCATCATTGATTTTGAAGTAGTATGCCGGGGTGACTTTTTTCCCAACTACAAATGGCTGGACATTGGTTTCTGCGGGAATTTGGACCAGTGATGCCAGAGTGGCCAAGGCATTGGCAAATTGATTTCTATCTCGCAACAAGTAATGAAATGAGATAGAATCAAATTTGGTGGCGAGTGCTGCCAACTTGGCGTGATAGAGCTGCAGCCGGAGTTCCTGGGTCTTCCACTTTCCTTCGACTTCATTTATGATCAGGGCGGAGTCACCGAAGTCTTCCAAGTCTTTGGCTCCCTTTTGGAGAGATTCTTCTAGGCCAGCGATACAGGCTTCGTATTTAGCTATATTGTTCGAGCACTCGAACTCCAACCTTATAGCCAACGGAGTGTGGGAATCTGATGGGTCGATTAGCAAGATCCCTATGCCAAATCCTCTTTTATTTGCGGCTTTGTCAAAGAACATTTGCCAGTTGGTGTCGTGGTCAGTAATTTCCAGGACACCTTTGTCTGGGAAGCTAGGCTCAGCTGCATCTTCTGCTATTAAGGGCAGATCGTCTAAATGGTCTGCAATTACATTGCCTTTGATAGATTGAGCGTGACATAGGTTATGTTGAACTCGTTGAGAAGAAATGACCACTTAGTCAGTTGGCTGGATAGTGATGGCTTGCCGAAGTCTTCCAAGTCTTTGGCTCCCTACTGACGTGTCTGTGACGGTTAAATATAGGAGGAGAGGTTTATATTTATGGGGTGGAGCTAGCACAGATGGATGGGTAAGGTAGGCTTTTATTTTATCGAAGGCTAGTTGACATTTCTCGTCCCAAACTTGGTCAGTATTTTTGTTTAAGAGCTTGAAGAGGGGCTCACATATAGATGTCAGCTGTCTGACGAAGCGGCTAATATACTGTAATCGGCCCAGGAAGCCTTTGATTTCAGTTGGAGTTTTTGGCCGCGGCATCTCTATAATGGCTTTAAGTTTGACTGGCTCGATCTCGATGCCTTGCTCAGTTACCATGAATCCCAGGACCTTGCCTTTGGTAACCCCAAATGTGCATTTGGTGGGGTTAAGCTTCATTTGGTGCTTCCTTAACCTTTCGAAGGTCTTTAATATGGGCACCGTTGGCGTTGCTAGAGTGCACGATCATGTCGTCGACGTACACTTCAACCTCTTTATGAATCATGTCGTGGAAGACGGTGGTGGCAGCCCTTTGATATGTAGCCTCGGCATTTTTTAGCCCAAATGGCATGACATTGTAGCAATAGGTTCCCTAAGGAGTAGTGAATGAGGTTTTCTCCTGGTCTTCTGCTACCATTTTGATTTAATTGTAGCCTAGCATGCCGTCAACGAAAGATCTTATTTTGTGAGAAGCGACGACATCTACCACGATATCAGTATTAGGTAGAGGGAAGTCATCTTTGGGCGACGCCTTGTTGAGGTCGCGGAAGTCTACACAGATCCAGACCTTCCCGTTAGGCTTGGGAACTGTCACTATGTTGGATAGCCAGATCGGTTATTCAACTACCCGGATGAATTTGACATGCAGCTGCTTCATGATTTCTTGTTTTACTTGCAGTGACCATTCCAGTTTAATCCGACAGAGCTTCTGCTTGATTGGCCGAGCATCCGGATATATGGGAATCCAGTGTTCGACAATAGCTGGTTCCAGCCCAGGCATATCTTCATAGGACCAGGAGAAGATGTCTACAAACTCTTTGAGGAGGTTAATAAGTTCTACCCTTTCAGGGCCTTGTAGGTAGCTGCCGATTTTGATTTCTTTTGTCTCATTGTTCAGCCCCATATTGATAGTGGATAGGTCTTCATTTGCTGCTGATGAATAATGTTTTTCCTGGTGCTCGACTGACTTTACGAGCTTAAGAAAGTAATTTTTATCTTTTGGGTTCATTTCATCAAATGACTCATTGTTAAAATTATTTAATGCGTCTTTTAATGTAGGTGCAACTAAGGAATAAGCAAAGACATTAAGATTATCATTAATAGCAAACTGTACAGGGTTATTTACATTATTGAGGACCTAGGGTTTGAGATCCTCAATTTTAGGGAGCGGATCGGTAGATGACCAATCCGTAAAGCTAAGAGAATGATGGGGAATAGTATATCCGAAGCGGTCTACCAGATCTGCAGTCGTCAAGAGCGGGCCGATCGTAGTATACCAATTCTGCAGAGGTTTATCAATAACAGACTTAAACTTTGTAGGGAGTTTTTCATAATCAGTGCCTCTATCTATCATACCCAGAAAACTATCCTCCAGACTTTCATCATGTAATAGGGCTAGAGCATTATTATCTTGGTCTATAGACCAAGTATTTTCAATTGTGACAGTCTTATATGCAGTGCTACGGGGCTCCAGGGTAACCTGTTCCATTTTATCTGTGATAATACTGACATCTTCAAAGATCTCCCGACCAGGGCGTTTTTTCCCATTCTGGTCTGGCCAGGGCTTAGGAAACATGAGGTAGGCTTCTATTTCCCATTTCCTTACAAAGTAACCATTTAAGGTTTTTCTATATGGTTGGAGAGGAGGATATATTTTGTAAGGACATTTTTCTCTTTCTGCCTTAATTTTCTCACGCTTCTGTTTCATAACCGTGGCTACTTCAGCTGGAGTAGGTTTGTATCCTAGACCGAAAGGAGGGATACATTCCTTGAGTTCATCTTGGACTAAGTTAACAAGTCCCTACTGATTTCTATCGAGAACCAGACCAGACATATATATATATTTTTTTTTTTTTGAGGAAACAGGGACGGTACCCTGCTAAATTTTATTGATAAAAAAAATAATATACAGAGGGGGACAACCAAGCCTGACCCCGGGAGAGGGGGGGACTAAGGAGCCTAACCTCGAGCAAAAAAGAAAGGCTTACAAGAAAACTCCCAAAAATAAAAAATACAAACTAAGAGATTCTAATTGAAGGAGTTCCATGCTTATCTAGATTAATTAGCCCTCGAATGCGGTGCGGGATAGAAGGTAAAGATACTGAGTCAAAGTCACTACTTTGATCACAACTAAAGTTAGCTAACGCATCAGCTACTGAATTGGCTTCCCGAAAACAATGCTGAAACGAGAAGTGCATAGAGGCCTGAATAGATTGAATAGCACGGATCATGTAGGAACTTGCCCATGGGGGTTTTGAGGAGCCTGCAACGCAGTCGAAAAGGACTTTAGAGTCCATCTCAATTACAGCTCCAACCATATTGTGATGGTGAAGCCATTTGACTCCCTGAAATAGAGCTCGACATTCTGCAATAAAGCTAGATGAGTGACCAAAAAATGATGAATAAGCGTAGATAACTGAGCCATTAGAGTCGCGAATAATTCCTCCTCCAGCGCTCAAACCTGGGTTACCCCGACAGGCACCATCTGAATTAAGCTTGTAAAGGCCATCGGGAGGTTTCGTCCAGTTAACAGCACGAATTTGTTTACGAGAATTCCGGCCAAAAGCAAGATGAGTAGAGAGCAGGGAGCCTGACGGAAAAGGACGAGCTGAAAATCCAAAAGCAGCCATAATATTGGATAGGGCATGTTTAACACGAGCTGTGATGACCCGGGGGGCTACGAATACCTTCATGAACAACCTTATTTCTAGACTTACAAATCTCCCATAAGATAATGGAAGGGAGAATAGCAAGTCAGAACGAATGATTTTGGCGGAACCATGCATGCGATGTGGTCAATAGACCGCATAGGGGGAGATTAACAGATGTTGAACTTACGGGAATACTTTTTAAAAATACATGAAGGTAAGTTTCCGAGTCGCAAGAAAAATGGGGGGAGGCAGCGCGGAATAATCTCCATAGAAAAATGTTGATCCGACGAGGCGTATGTTTATACCAAATAAACTTTGCCGAAAGAATAGTAGGAAGAGAGCTGCGAACTAAGTGCCAGGCTGAGGATAAAGAAAACTTGCCATTAGAAGAATCACTCCAACAAGCCAAGTCGGGTTGATCTGAAAGACTAATTCCATGCTTTTCAATAGTCGAAATAACGAGGGACCCAGCATCGAGCGAGCAGCATTGGAGAGGCTGTTTGGTGATTCAAAAATATCTCTGACACGGATATTAGAGTTCTGAGCAGCGGAAGCCAGGGAAGAATCAGGCAGCCAGTTGTCAAGCCATAAGAGGCCGTCGCCTTTGCCTATAATCCATTTAATGTGAGCTCGTAATACCTCGGATTGAACACATACGTTTCCAGATGTGCGAACCCAAAGTAAAGGCAACGGAGGGATGAACTTCACCACAATATTTAGCCCTCATGAAACGAGACCAGAGATTGTTAGATGATCGAAACCTCCACCAAATTTTCATCGAATAAGCTTTAACAATATCTGGGATTTTTCGAACTCCCAGCCCTCCTTCCAAGATTGGACAGCAACATTGGTCCCAAGCTATCCAATGAGCTTTATTTTTTCCTTCAATCGAGCCCCAGAAAAAAATTAGACATCATCCGGTTTAGAAGTTTAATCACATCAATAGGAGGATCAAGAATGGCCAGTTGGTACATGGTGATTGAATGAAGAACTGCATTAATCAAGGTTACCTTCCCAGATTTATTAAGCATAGCTCCAGCCCAGGACCCAATCTTGGCCTGAATTTTAGCAATTAAAGAATCAAACAAACTTTTTTCTTGCGACCTTCAAACATCGGGCAGCCCAGATAAGAAATAGGAAGAGCCATATAATTAAAGCCAAGATGGTGACGAAGAGCAGCAACCCGAGCTGCAGAAGTACGAGCAGAAATAGAAAAGCAGCTTTTATTGGAGTTGATTAACTGGCCCGAACAGCATTCATAACGAGTAAGGAGGGCTTTATGCTGAGAGAGAGAATTCTTATTGCCATTGCAGAATATTATAACATCATTAGCAAAAGCTAAATGAGAGATTATAGGGCATCCGCTCGATGTAGAAAAAGCAAAGTGAGGCCTTTCTGATTGAAGCTTATTTAAACCGCGGTTGAGAACTTCTGCAGCAATAATAAATAAGCTGGGAGAGATTGGATCACCCTGCCGAAGGCCCCTCGAAGACTGAAAATAGCCTGTAGCTTCACCATTAACAATGACCGAAAACCAATTTTCAGAAATTATGCGCCATATCATGTCAATAAAAATTTCCCCAAAGCCAAATTTACGGAGAACTTTAATTAGGAAGATCCAAGAGACCTTATCAAAGGCTTTCTCCATATCAAGCTTTATGATAACATTGGACCCATTGATCTTTTTCCCCAAATGATGATTCATCTCTTGAGCTAACAGAAGATTATCCTGAATGAGACGATCCTTGGTAAAGGCACTTTGGTTTTAAGAGATAATGCTTGGAAGAATGAGAGCCAGACCAGACATATAATTCATTTTTCGAAACATGTTTAAAGGGACCATGTTTCCTAAGGATGTAGTTTTCTTCCTGGTGATGTCAGTTTCTCACCCATATTCAATGGCGTTGACTACATCTTGGGGGATGATCTCAAAGCCACTGAGGAATATACCAGTGTCATCATGCTCTATTTCGAGAATCGGGACATCCTCATTTTCCTTGTTTTCCACGATCTTATCATCCAAAATGATTACTATATGATCATCGTGGATAAACTTGACACGTTGGTGCAGCGAGGGGGCTACCCCTTTTACCCCATGGATCCAAGGGCGTCCTAATAATAAGCTGAAAGTAGCTGGTATGTTCAAGACTTGGAATTCTATTGGCATGGTTAATGGCCCAATAGTCAGCATTAGGGTGACCACCTCTAGAACACATCGACTAGTGTTGTCGTATGCCTTACTATCTGCGATGAAGGAGCAAGCTCTGATATTTTCGTTCCCAGATTTTCCAGTGTGTTAGTGGGACATACATTCAAAGAAGACCCATTGTCTATCAGAACTCGGGGAACCCGTTTTTCCATTACTCCCACAGTGATATGGAGAGCATCAATGTGGTTGGTTCCTTCCCTTGGCAGATCTAAATCAGTAAACATAATCACATTCCCAAAGTGAATGTTTCCGATCATTTGAGTGAACTCATTCGGGGAGGTTTCAATAGGAATGACTGCCTGACTTAAAGACTTAGCCAGTGTATCACGGTGGGTTTTGGAAGCACAAAGCAAGCCCCAAATGGATATGTTGGCTTGAGTTTTCTTCATTTGAGCTAATAAAGTATCTTCCTACTGTTTTAGCCCCAGTATCTGTTTCTTGATCTTTGCCAGAGTGGTCACCTCTTTCTAGGTTTGGTTGGTAGGCTCAGCCAGATCTAGTAAGGTGACTGACATCCCCACCGACCCAAGTGGCTTTTTCAATATTGCAAGTATTTTGGCTACCCAAGATAGTGTCCCAAAAGAGCATATTGCAACTAGGCTCTTTTATGGATAGAGATGGAGAGAAAGGAACAATGATATATGGTAAGGAGTGTTTATTGATTTCGAACTTGCGTACACAGATTTTTTCGTCAACCTCAATCATATTGATTTGGGGCAGAGGGTTATTGACTATATTTGGTCTAGGAGGAGGCTTCTCAATAACCTTATCATCTATTAGGTCCTAGATAGCATTTTTGAGTATATAGCATTTGTCGGTGAGGTGACCACTGCAGCAATGGTATTCGCAGTACTGGGCATGATTCCATGTCCTAGGCAGGGGGTTCGGTGGCTTATAGCCTTCCAAAGGTTTTAGCACTCCATGTGCCATTAGCCTTTGCAGTATCACAGACTGGGGAGCTTGCAGTTTATCATAATATCGGTTCCCTTTGTTCTAATTTCTGAAATTTTTGTTCGGGCCATTATTCCCTCCGACTGTGTTGACAGACCTGTCTGATCCGTAGGACTATGGAACAGTGCTATAATTTTGGGTAGGAAAAGTGCTGATGCATTTCCTACCATATTGACGGCTAGTGCTGATGCGGCTGCCTTTCCTTTAGAGTATCGGAAAGAGCTGGAGGGCGTATTGACTTTTAATTGCCCAATCCGTATATCTTCATCAATACGGACTCCTATCTCCACTATTTCTTTAAAGTTGCTATAAGGGAGATACCGCCTGTGTTCCAGGTATATGGGTTGGAGATTTTTAATGAACATCTTGGAAGACTCAGTTGGATCAGGTCTATCGAACGTCTGAGCCAAATTTTTTTCCACCTGACTGCGAACTCAGCACAGGTTTCCTTTTCCCTTTGGGTGCACTACTCAAGGTTTCTTTTATTTTCAGGGCTGGTGTTGTCTTTGTACCTTTCTAGGAACCCTTCAGCTATTTGGTCCCAAGTACCCATGGTGCTATTGTCTGACAACATTAGCTATTGCTTGGCAGCCCCTATTAAGGTGAGGTGAAAATTGGAAGCCATAGCTTCAAAGCTAGCCCTCCTTGACTGCATGCCAGTTGAATAGGACTTCAAGTGCGATATAGGGCATCCAGTCCCATCAAATTTTTCTATGTCAGACATTTTGAATTTTGAAGGCAATACTACCAAAAGTTGTAATACCAATGCCCGCGTAGAAAATTCTCCTTTGTTAAGAAATTTGAGCATCATGCTTTTTAGATTTTCCATGTCAGCCTCCATTTTGGTGGGAGGGGGAGTTGGTTTTTGATATATGCTGGTAGGATTAAGAAAGGCTGGGTTAATTTCTGACTGCGGTATCTGGTAAGGATTTTGGGCAGGTGGGTTATTGGCGGTTTCGGTTTGGCGGCCAGGATCATTATGAGGTAAATAGGTCGTGACTTGACCTTATGGGTTATAGCTTCTTGGGTCCATATGCGGGCTATTTTGGAGTGGGTTGGAGATAGGAAAAGGGAGATCATTTGGATTCTGGGGAATATTGGTGTTTGGAAAAGGATATGGAGGGTAAGATAGAAAAGGGTTGATATTTGGGTAATAGGGATTAGGTGGAAGATTTGGATTTGGGGTAATGGTGGTATTTGGTAGGTTGGTGTTTGGCTGAGAGTTTGGGTTTGGAGGAACATGGGAGGTTGATGCTTCTTGGGGGACTGCAGGGGAAGAGATTCCCTCACCATTGGATTTTAAACTTTGCACCAAATTAGCCATCTGGCTCATTATACGGTCAGCATGTGCACCCAAATTTTGGTCTAGCCATTGTTGCATAGCCGGAGTCGGAGCATACCCTGGAGCCCCTGTATCTGCATACCCATAGCGATCGGATCGCTCACTTTCTGCCGCCATTCTCGCCGATCTGCACCTTCCGAACTAATTCTCGCCTCTTTTCGATCTAACTCGATACCTTCTCGATCTGATTTCTACGCTGCTTTCCCAACAACGGCCAAGATATCTCGCTTTTCCAAATTCGGGCCAGGTTTCTGAGGAAAATGAGTTTAGAGGTATCAGAAAGGTTGGCTGAAGGCTTTCTGGGCTAAGAGTACAACGTGCCTTTATTAGTATATTCTGGAACAGTGGATTCCTTCTCCAGAGTATAGGACCCTTGTATTTCACCTGCCTTTCGACTCCCCAAGATCAGACTGATTTCAGGCGAAGGGCCTATACTCTTTCCGGGATCCACCATTCAAAATGGTCTAAGTCGAGCATCAGAAAATAATCAATCAACCCCTGTGTATTTATTCATATCGTTTTTTTTCAGACTTCCTTATCTTTTTATTTTGTTTCCCTTTTTTTTACAGGGGCTGACCGATGATTCAGAGATGCAAAAACCGGTCGGTCTATGAAGTGTCCTGAGAATCTTTATGGAATCTAACAAATGGCTTATGTAGGGGGTAAGATGGCCATGGTCTAGGGTAGTAGTTCGGAATATATTTACATGTGTGCGGCATCTAAAAAGCAGTAAAATCTTTTTTTCAAATATAAAACAGAAAATAAAACAGATATGACATGTCTTGTTGTTATTTGTAGATTTTCTCAGCATTTTAGTTTGAGCGCAAGCGAGCAAGCCATCACATCAAGAAATAGAAAGAAAAATGGGGAATATATCTATTCCTATTAATTACAAATTTGTCCTAATCCCCAAAATAAAATGACATAATGAAATATATTATGTACATATTTTGCGTAATAAAAATAAAGCGAACGAAATAATAATATAAGACATAAATAAAACGATAATAAAAAATAAAGCCCGACCCTTTAGGTATGCTGCCCAAAAATTTATTGTATATATATATATATAATTTTTAAAAAAATATATATATTTTTTAAAATATATCTGTAATGGTGAATGGAACGAAACTGCTGCAAGATGGAGGATCATATCCACAAATATATACACGGATGTATAGGAACGCAATATTCAAATGCTTAAAGAAATATAACAAACATACTTTAGCTAGAAACAAAAAGAAAAAAAAGTTTTTTTTTTACTGAGTCTAGCCCTCCATTTTTATTTAAAATAAAAACGATCTTCCCAGCAGAGTCGCCACTGTGGGTGCCCCAGATCGCACCCGCACCCCGCGTGCCCTTGGATAGGGGTGCGCGGCGTGAGGTGCGGACACCACGCTTTCCATTCCACCCTCCCTTATCTAGGGAAAGACGAAATTAAAAATGCGGAAAGGGTGTTGTCAAGAAGCGCGTTTAATACGCCTTGGTCACTTCAGTGATTTTTGGTCCATTATGGGAGCTTTGGGTTTTTCTGTATCAGGTTATCTCTTTTTTAGGGGTTAATTGGATGCAAGAATACATCACCCTTTCATTCGCATCTTCCCTTGTGTAGGGGAAAATGGAAAGTGCAAGAAAGGATGTTGCGGGCCCCATTATGGATTTTATGAAAATTGTCTTAAGGCCTATTTCGGATCGCTATGAGTGCTTTGGGTTTTCTGTATCAAGTTATCCCTTTTTTAGGGGATACCAGGATGCAGGAATACATCACTCTTTCATTCTCATTCTCCCTTGTGTAGGGGAAAACAGAAAAGTGCAAGAAAGGATGTTGTGATGCCCCACTGTGATCCAAAATGTTTTGACATAGTCGTCATCTTTATTTTAAGGAGAAAATAAAGAAAAAACCAAAAAATAAAACCAGTGAATGCAAAAAGCGGGTTCGGAGACTAAGTTACGAGTTGGGAAGGTGCTAGGCACCCAACTCGCCCTTTCGGTCTCAAAAATAGTTTTTTGCTAAAGTATGTTTTTTGTTATATTTATCTAGCAAATAAATAAAGCATTGAAAGAAAGAAAAGAAAACAAATACATCCATGTCTACATTATTTACGGACTTGCAGCCGCCTCCTTCCAATAATTACAAATACATTTAAAAATATTTGATCATAATAATGATTCTTTTTAATGCTATTTTTCTAAATAAATCCGGGCAGTACAACGGCTTATATTTTTACATTGGGCCGGATGGAAAATAGTTTTTTTATAAAATAACGCTCTTAAAGGCTCACCTTTTAGAGCGTGGTGTGCTCGCTCTGTCCTTCCGAGAGAGGGAGTCTTTTTGCTACCGCCGCTACGGTTCGGGGTAACCGCTTCTTGTTGCTTCGGGCACCGCCAGACGGAGCGCTATGCTTTTTCTTGCCGGGCGTAAATCGGGCAGAACAACTGCTTGTTTCTAGCGGATTTGACCTTTTTACTCGGGCAGAGCAACTGCTCTTTTCGAGATTTTTGGACCGGGGAAATAGGGCGGAAACCTAGCTGGGGGGCTAAGGCTCACTTTGACGGGTTAGTTTTGTGTTTAGAGGAGTTTTGGCAGAGCTTCGAGGCTTTATAGGAGGGGGCGCTCACTATCTCACGATCGCTCTCTATTTCTTCGGCGTAACAACAACGCTGAAAGCTTTGGGCGTTTTTTCTGTGTGCTGAAAGTGAACCCTGGGGCCTCTTATTTATAGGCTGAGAGAAGGACACCACTGGGATTTATGAATTTCATCCTGTGCTTCACCAGCTTGTATCGCATGCTTAAGAATTTGTGCAATGCGTTAACTCGGAGGGTACTATAGAGGTTCCTGGCGCCGGAACCACAACTCCTGGGTGCCGCGCCAGCATGCTGATGTGGCAGCGCCAGCCCTTTATTCTCAGCTTCTTTTTGCCACTTTTGGCCCCTGCATTTTACTGTTTTGCGCATCCTGCTTTGTCTTTCGCATTTTTAAACCCTGTAACTTGACAATTGTTAAGTTTTAACAGGTCTTGATATCGCATGTCAATGTTACGTACCAGGGGTACGAAATTGTGGTGTCTACAGGTTCCTGATGGATGTAATGAATATTACATCTGGTTCTGCATCTGGTTTTAATGTGGTTGATGTAATGAATATTACATCTGGTTCTGCATATGGTCTCGTTGTGGTTGATGCAATGAATATTGCATCTGGGTTTGTGGCGATACAATGAATATTGCATCTGGTCTTTGCGATGCAATGGATATTGAATCTGATTTTACTATAATGCAATGAATATTGCATCTGGGTTTGTGGTAATGCAATGAATATTGCATCTAGGTTTGTGGCGATGCAATGAATATTGCATAGGTCTTTGCGATGCAATGGATATTGCATCTGATTTTGCGATAATGCAATAAATATTGCATCTGGGTTTGTGGTAATGAAATGAATATTGCATCCAGTCTCTGCGTTAGCTTCTCGGCCATGCAATGAATATTGCATCTAGGTTTGTGGCGATACAATGAATATTACATCTGGTCTTTGCGATGCAATGGATATTGTTTTTGATTTTATGATAATGCATTGAATATTACATCTGGGTTTGTTTGGTAATGCAATGAATATTGCATCTTGATGTGCGTTATTTTCACTAGGTTGAATGAATATTACAACTATCTTTCCATATCACAACGTGTTTGTCGGCTTGAGCTGAACTACGTTTGGTCTGATTCATGAAAAGGATACGTAGGCAGCCTACTTAGTAGGCACGACCATCAGAGCATCTCATTTGCATCATATCTGCTCTATCCCATCAGTCCATAAAAAATGTTCAGGGTATGATATAAACTGATGCATCCAAAACTATTGCATCATAAAATGCTGCATACTGCATTCATTCCCATAATAATTTCCACGAAATTCGGGAGTCTATTTCTTATCAACGATGTTCGTTTACTAGGTAAGTTTCGGTTTACCCGTAAAATCCATCGTTGAGGGCCTCTGTAGACACCCCAATTTCCTACCCATGTTATATGACATGCCATAAAATATCAAGACATGTTAAAAGGACTAACGGATGTCAAGTTACAGGGTTTAAAATGCAAAGAATGTAAAATACAAAATAAATAAAAAATGCATACACAGTGAATTGCAAGGGACAAAGTGTCAAAATCAGAAAATAAAAAGGCTGTGGGCACTGCTCCCCCCATTCTGGGCGCTGTGCCCACAAGACCCCCTATACTGTAGCTTTTGGCTTTTGGTGCAACCTTTTCAGCACGTGGTACAAGTTGATAAAGCATGGCTGATAAAACTTAACTGTTAAGGAATCCCCAATCCTCGGCTATAAATAAAGCCTCCCGGCTTCATAATTTCACACACTTCACGCAACAGTTTCGAAAGTTCTCCCGAGAGAACGCCGAGGTTATTTCCTCTCTAGCCCGGAAGCTCTACCAAACTACCAAATCTCTCTCCTAAATACTAAAATTCTCCGGCCAAAGTAAACTCTAGCTACCCAACTAGGGCAGTTGCCCTACCCGAATCCAGACGTCAAATCCAGCCGAAGCAAGCAGTTGCTCCGCCCGATTCAAGATGCAATATCAAGTAAAAGCAATCAGTTGCTCTGCCCAAATCCAGACGTCAAAATCAAGCAAAAGCAAGCGGTTTCTCTGCCCGATTTTAGACTCAGAAAGCACACAATGCACGCAAAGCAAGCAAAAGCAAGCAGTTGTGCCGCCCAGATTCCGAGGCAAAAACAACTAAAAGGAGCAGTCACGCTGCCTGAAATCCAGCAACAGCAGAAAAAAATACTTCCTTTCTCGGAAGGACATGAGAAGCACATATAGACCGCCTAGTGGGCTTAAGCCCAGGCATACCGGGTTCAGATACTCATGTTCCGGGAGGTAAGTTATGTCCCCGTAGTTATCTATTATAATTTATAAATTAAATATAAATATTTAATTAAGTTTCATTTCAGTTTATACTTTAATGTAATAATAGTTATATTTCATTTTCATTTAATTAGTTTCTTTTATAGTTTTTACTTTAATGCAATAACAGTTACATTTCCTTTTCATTTAAATTAGTTTCCTTTCCATTCCTACTTTAATGTAATAATAGTTACATTTTATTTCTGTTTAAATTAGTTTCTTTTCTGTCTCTATTTTAAATGTCATAATAGTTATATTTTTCTTTTATTTTAATTAGTTATTTCTATCTTTACTTTAATGTAAAGTAGTTATAATCTCTAGTAGTTTAATTAGTTTGTTTTCTGCACATACATTAAATATATGAATAATTATGTGTCTTATTATTTAATAAGTTTCTTTCCTGTTTATACGAGTAAATATAAATAAAATTCGTTACTAGCATAACTATTTTATTCCTAAAATAGCTTGTAAAAATGTTATAATTATTCTCTAAGCTGTATTATTTCAGTTGTAATTTTGTTTTCTTTTCTTTAATAAATGTAAAGTAATTTCTTTTTAATTTCTTTTAATATATATAAATATTTTGTTCTGAGCCAAAGTGTATAAAATAAAACGAGTATATTAATAAACTCATTGTGAGATCGAAAGAGCGAGTTGGGTGTCTAACCCCTTCCTAACTCGTAACTTAGCCCCCGAACCCATACAATATGGTATTTTTGGTTTTTCTCTGTTTACTCCTTAAAATAGATATGGCGACTCTGTAACACATTTTCTGAGTCCACAATTGAGACCGAGCATATTCCACGCGCTTAAAGGGTTTTGAAACCACTCGTTTCTTAGTAGCGGGGAACCGATTAAAAAATGGGGCACTCACAGTATACGGTGACCGAAGCAGGAGGAGAAGGCTTGGCCAAAACAGCACGGAGGGCGCGGCACAGTACGGATTGGGCACGTCATAGCAAAGATTGGGTGTCGCGCCAGATGCTGACTTCTTTTTTTTTCATTTTCTCCCCTTTTCTTGTTACTTTTTGATGTTTAGGTTCCCTCCGAGTTTCTTTTGATGTTTTAGTCTCTGGGATATATAGAAAGTAATTCCGTTAGTCTATTTTAATTTATAATAATATTTTATAGGACATTATAAAATAAAGGTACGAAATTGGAGTGTTTATACATGCATATTCCTAACAACATCAAACCACTAAATTCCATTTTTGATGCATCGTGTTGCATCATTTTATAAAGTGATGCCCAATCCCACATCGAGTAGATGTGGGACTTGTGTTTGATTTATAAGGTAGTCATGCGCTACTACTAGGCACCAACATCATCTATGGACTTTTGGTCGGCTTGTGGTGGGCCTGATGACCCAATGTGCTGTGTGCTCAATGGGCCAGCGTGTGGGCTACGCGTAGCGGACCGGGTTCTCGACTCGGGTCGTTACAAATGGTATCAGAGCGGGTCCCGGCCGGAAATGTGGGAACAAAGTGCTGTGCGGGCCAAAGTGCTACACAAGGGTGGGAGCCACCTCGATCCCCGTACGAGCCACCTCTTGATTCCTGCATCGCCCGGGGTATGATTCGGCCTTGACGAGGACGTCAAGGATTTGAGTGGGGGAGATTGTAATACCCCAATCCCACATCGAGTAGATGTGGGACTTGTGTTTTATTTATAAGGTAGTCATGTGCTACTACTGGGCACCAACATCATCCATGGACTTTTGGGTCGGCTTGTGGTGGGCCTGATGACCCAATGTGCTGTGGGCTATGCGTAGCGGACCGGGTTCTCGGACTCGGGTCGTTACAAAGGATGCATGAATTTGAGCTTTAGCGATTTGATAATATTATCATAACCGAAAGCCGTTGAAAATCTACCAAATTGGAAAGGTCTATAATATTCCCAAAACAAAACCACAATTGGCTCTTCCATTTCTTGGATGATTACAAAAACTAGGGGACAAAGGAGAAAGATCATTTTTCAGTAAATGAAGGACGGCCAACGCAGACAAACACTTGGGCTTTATAAATAAATAAACAAATAAATATATAAATATATAAATAAATAAATATATATATATATATATATATATATATATATATATATATATATATATAGTAAGGAGTATTAGAGCATCCTCAAAGTTAAAATTTACATCAACTTCTTATACACCTTCTTAACTGGGTCTCACTGCCACTTATACATTTTTATCTTCTTACCCACTCAAGAATATATCTTCTCATTGTATAATATTCTTACACATCTTCTTACACAAAAAATATTAAATTTAACACCATATCAATAAATACAAAACCCAAACCCCCTCACACACACACACACACACACCACCCCTCCCTCATTGTATAATATTCTCACACTCCATTCCCCGAAACAAACTTCCTATTTAGGAAGTGAAGCTCTCTTTCTCTCTCCTAATAGCTCTCTTCTCTCTCTAATTGGCACCTAATGGCCACTCACTCCATTTTCAAGACATAAGAATTGGGTCTAAACTTACAATGGGGATGCTCTTGTAGTTGTGTCAACTTACTTTCTTTTGATAAATCTTTATCGTAAAGCATCCATGTAGAGGTTTTAAAAACTATTGGTTTTCTAACCATTAACTAATAATAATACATAATAATAATCAATATGATAATGTGTATTAGTATTAATATATAATTTCTTCTATTGTCAATAGTAGAAAGCTTACATTTAAAAAAGTTTACATTTAAATTTTTTACAACTAACATTATTTCTAACCAATATGAGATAAAACTATTAAATGTGGGACATTACTTCTAATGACTCACTTCTAACACCATACTTTAAGCATTGATATCTTATTTATCCAAAACTTGATTTGGACAAATAAATATATCATTTTGATACTATTACCGAGTAGAACACATTTGCATAATTACTTTTATCAACAAACAAATGACACGTAAAGAAATTTGTGCTTCAAGTTATACAATTTTTTTCACTAAAAACACTAATTTTTTTAACAATTATTATACTTTAAGTCTTGATATATTATTCATCAAAAACTCAATTTGGATAAATAAATATATCATTTCGATGCTCTCACCGAGTAGAACACATTTGTGTAATTACCTTCGCCAATAAACAAATGACACGTAAAGAAGTTTCTCCCTCAAGTTGCACAATTTCTTTCACTAAAAACACTAATTTTTCAATAATAGAAGAAATGTATCCCACATTGGTTAGAAATTAATGTTGGTTTTAAAAATAATATTATTAAGTACCAATAAAAGAGATGTGTCATATATTGATTGGAAAGTGATATTGGTTTTCAAAGTTATTTGATAAAAGACTTCAACCATTATTACCAATAGAAGATGTATATATCACATTCGTTAGAAAATGATGTTGATTTTAAATTATTTTATATTATTACCACTAAAAGAGATGTATATCACAAATGTTTTAAAATAAAATATTAGATTTTAAAATTTTTAGACTAAAGACTTTCACTTTTTTACAAGAGATGTATCTCACATTGGTTACAAAATATTTTACTATTATTACCAATAGAAAAGATGTATCTCATATTTGTTAGAAATTGATATTGTTTTAAAAATACTATTATAAATTATAAATAGAAGAGATGTATCATACATTGATTAGAAAGTGATGTTAGTTTTCAAAGTCTTTTGATAAAAGACTATTTTCTATTATATATATATATATATATATATATATATATATATATATATATATATATATATATATATACCACACATTTGTTATAAATTGATCGATGTTGGTTTTAAATTTTTTTAGATAAAAAAACTTCTACTACTATTACCAAATGATGAGAGATGTATTCCACATTGGTTAGAGAGTTATGTAGGTATTAAAAGTCTTTTTATAAAAGGTTTAATACTAATAGAAAAAATACGTATTTCACACTGGTTAGGAAAGTGATATTAGTTTAAAATGTTTTTAAATGTATCTCACATTGATTACAAAGAAATACACATTATTTAGAAACATATATTGGTTATAAAAGTATTGAGATTAAAGATTTTTTATGTTATTATTTATACAAGAGATGCATCACACATTATTTAGAAAGAGATGTCGGTTTCAAAACTCTTTAGATAAAATACTACTTTTATTATTTTTATGTTATAATCAATAGAAGAGATGTATCCCACATTTTTTTAGAAAGAGCTGTTGATTTCAAAAGTTTTTATATAAAAAAACTATTATTATTACTATAGAATAATATATCTCACATTTGTTAGAAATTAGTATTGAGTTAAAAAATACTATTAAAATATGTATACCACATGATTAGAAAGAGATATTTGTTTTAATAGTCTTTAGATAAAAGTTTTAAACTTTTATTACCAATAGAAATAGAAAAGAAGTATCTCAAGTTGTTAGAATATGAATAATGATTTTAAAAGTCTCAAAATAAATATTTTAATACCATAAAATCCAAAATTTAAGGTGTCTACTAACGGCATGCAGATATGTTTAAAGCTTTCATTTGGACAAAAATTTATTTATTTTTTCATTTATGACAATGATGATAAGAATCATAAAATATTATTTTTATTATTACTATTACTATTGCTATTTTTTTATAACAATAATATTATTATTATTTTCAAGCATTCATGTGTAACTCATTGTTTATCAACCATTACCTATTAATAATAGGTATTGATAATTAATACAATAATGAGATATTAATCTCTACTATTAATATCTTCTATTGTTAATAGTAGAAGTCTTATATATATAAAAATATACAACCAACATTATTTTTAAACCAATGTGGGATACAACTCTATTAGTAATAAAATGTTAGATTTTTAATCTAATGACTTTTAAAGTCAAAATCAATTTATATCCAATATAAAATACATCTCTACTAATATTACAAATAGAAAAGATGTATCTTACATTGGTTATAAATTGATGTTAGTTTTGAAAGTATTTTGATAACAGATTTCTACTATTATCATCACAGAATAGATGTATCTTACATTGTTTAGAAAAATATGTTACTTTAAAAAATCTTATATTAAAGATTTTTACTATTACTACCAATAAAAGATATGTATATCACATTGTTTAAAAATAAATATTTGTTTAAAAATTCTTTAGATCAAAATTTTTTGTTACAAATAAAATAGATGTATGTATCTCACATTGGTTATAAAGTATTCTACTATTATTACCAATATAAGAGATGTATCTCACATTTGTTAGAAATGAATGTTGGTTTTAAAAATATTATTATTAACAATAGAATAGATTTATCATCCATTTGGTAGAGGGTAATGTTGGTTTTCAAAATCGTTAGACATAAGCAAGGTTCTAAAAATCGTTAGGCAGCACACTAATGCCTAGCGCCTAGGGGACTAGTCGAGGGGTAATCGGAGCCTAGAATTAAGGCATAATTACAATTTTTTGATAATTTACATCAAAGATCAAACACATTAACTACATATTTATTGTTTTTTGTACTTGTCATTTTATAAAACACTTGGCTATATTTGTAAAATGAACAAAAATATACAAACCTACCATTAATCTCAATTCTCAACAACCTCAAAGCAATAAAGCAGTCAAGTTTAGAACTAAAAACCAAAAAGATATTACTCCAGTTCACCCCCCATTACCTCCCTCTCTGTCTCACCATTACCATTGTCCCTTACTTCTCCAGTTCAGCCCCCTTCCTACTTCGGTTACCGCATACCACAAAATTAAAACTACAAAAATAAATTAAGGTCGACGAGGTTTGGCATAAATACCAACTTAGTCGATTAGGCGACGACTAAAAAAGTCTGAGCGGTAGAGAAGGGCCTAGGCGGAGCTAGGCGGGGAGTTTTAAAATACTGGATATAATAAGATTTCTATCATTATTACCAATAGAAGATGTATATCTCACATTAGCTAAAAAATAATGTTGATTTTAATTTTATATAAAATACTTTTTACTATTATTACTAGTAGAAAAGATATCATACATTGGTTAAGAAATAATGTTGGTTTAAAAAATCTTTAAATAAAAGACTTTTAGTTTTATCATCAATATAATAAAAGAGATATATCTCATACTATTATAAATAGATGTTGATTATAAATTTTTTTAAGATAAAAGACTTCTATTATTATCAAATGAGGATATGTATCATACATTGATTAAAGAGTGATGCTAATTTTAAAAATCTATCATTATTAACAATAAAAGAGAAATATTTTACATTGATTAGAAAAATTATATTGGTTTTAAAAAATTTTAGATGTTGAATCTTACATTTGTTACAAAAAAATCTATCACACATTATTTATAAATGACTATTGGTTATAAAAATCATTAGATATTGGTTAAATAGTGGTTAAAAAGTCTGATGTTTGCGCAAATGCTGGGTTTAATGGTGTATAACGGTGAGATTGAGGTAAAAAGGGTGTTTCACTTTGGATCCTTAAACAATGAAATGATGAGCGTTTTTGGAAGGAGCTAGAGTTTGACAATGGCGGAATGATGAGTAGGAATGCGCTATCCCCTTGGAACACTCCATTTGAGGTTGCCTTCATTGGGCGTGGGCATGTTGATGTATCATTTTGTTATGGATTCGTTCCACGATTTTAGCCAAGACAGACTCGTACTGAATTGGGGAGGAGCATTGATACGAAAAATTACAGCCTTAGAAATAGAATCTTAGATTAACTAGATTAAACAGATTCTCTATATAACCCACACACACACGATACAGATGGGGAGGGGGATAAAAGGGAACCTAGTCTGGGAGTATAAATCGAAGACCGACTCACACCTTTGGGAACAGCCCCTGCAACAAACCGTTAGTCTAGAAATCACCTTTAGTCTATAATAAGAATATAGAAACTGAACTAAGGAAACCTGCAGACAAAGGATTAAAGATAAATAGAAAGGATAACATGCTAAGAAAAGTATACAAAACGAAGAAGAGTGTGTAACTGACGTGTTCCAAAGACGACTCACCGTTATCGGTCACAAAGACCCGGCTACACTCTCTTCGGCTCAGTAACCCTTCACCGACCATATCCACCAACGAGTCCAAAGGAACAGTAGCTCTGACTCACAAGGTTAGAGCCACAATGAGAACAGGCCCAACCGACAACCTTCGGCAACTAAACTGAGCAGATGACCGAAGAAGACAACCAGAGAGAACAGATCACCCAACCCACAGAGCCCCTACCCAAAACGACCCTCACTCTGTATCACACAGCTAGCCCTCACAAAGATTGGCAGGAGCAAGGTATCTATGATGATGGAGGGAGTATCCAACCTAGATACCGAAATGAAGGTGAGAGGCAAAGGGGTAGGAAAAAGGTTACAGAAAAGATCTCACAGCTCTGCACACTCTCAGTATACTCTCTCTCTCTCTCTCTCTCTCTCTCTCTCTCTCTCTCTCTTCTATTCCTTTACTTACCAGCAAATGACAGAAGGGAGATATATATATGACGGCTGGAGGGACAGCACATCCAAAGGAAAAGGGTAACGAGGGACACGTCACCAACAGTGTGGAGGCTTCCAGAATACGCAAAGGACCATATGGGCTGCACAAGGAGATTAGGCCGAGCTGCTCAAAAAACAAAGGGCTCTCAAATAATTAGGAGGCTGCCCAATTACAATGGGCCTCCAAAATCCTAGCATTCTCCACTTTGGAGCAAGTGTCGGTTCACACCAATAGACTTAAAGATATTTTAACATAAATGGTTCATCATCGCTTTATTCATGTACTTGATCCAACACAAAGCAAGACCAAAAAATAGGGAAAACAAAAAAAATTAAGCAACCACAAATGAAGCAGAAAATTTAACAAACTAAGCTATTTCACAAACAGAAAAATCCAAGTTACCATGATTGCTCACAAAGAACAAGCATGGATTTCTGGGGAAATAACAGAAAACGTGTCAACCTCAATTACCGGGATCACCGGTGTCAACTATCAAAATTTTCAAACAGTTCAGAAAATTTGAAACAGGAAGGCACTTAGTATTCATATCAACAGGATTCAAACTGGTATCAATTTTATCCAGGTAAATGATGCACTTAGCAACAACATCACGAATGAAATGAAAGCGAACATCAAAGTGCTTACTTCTATCGTGAAAAACTGGATTTTTACAAAGTTGGATACCGCTTTGACTATTAGAAAACACTACCACTTTGTCCTTTAAAAATCTTATTTCAGAAATTAAGCCTTTTAACCAAAGCGCTTTCTTAATACATTCGGTTATAGCTATGTATTCAGTCTCGGTTGTGGACAGGGCCACAACGGAATGCAGTTGAGACTTCCAACTAATGCAAGAACTGCAAAGTGTGAACACATAAGGCGTGGTGGATTTCCTATGATCTCTATCATTGGCATAGTTTGAGTCAACATATCATACCAATCTAACACCGTTTTCAGATTTAGAGAATTTCAATCCATAGTTCAAAGAATGTTTTAAGTATCGCAACAACCACTTAACGACATGCCAATGGGGGGCAAGCTCGGGTTCGACATATAATAGCTAAGACAACTAATGGCATAAGCAATGTCGGGGCGAGTACTAACCATCTAATACATAATAGAACCTATGGCATTGAAATACGAGATTCTACTCATTTGATTCATTTTGAAATTGATTTTTCGAACACTGCTCTTTACTCAGCACAAAATAGGAGGCAAGAGGAACATCAACAGAATCAACATAAGTGAATAATACTTTGGGCATGAGATTTTTTATTTCACTTCAACGTTTTATTTCACTTTTTTAAAGCCTTGAAAATTTTTAAAAGAAAAAAATTGGGAGTAATGGGTAAAAATATTTAAAGAATCATTATATATAATTCCTCACTAAGTTGATATACAACAATCCACATGCCCAATTGAACGGCCCAATTCCTTGTGACAACTCATTGCTTGCACAAAACCCTACTATATATAATCCATCTTTCCCTTGCTGTGTCATTACTTCTCAAATGTTAGGGCAGCCGCTAGGTTAATTATTAGGTAAGAATTCAGTCCTCTCTCTCTTCGCTCTCTTCATCTTCAAAGAGAAGTTTGAGATCTCAGTCCATAGCCATTACACTTTACGGTTTACTATGTTAGAACCCATTAATCTCTCATACTCTATCTCTTCTCTCCTCTTAATCGTCCTTGAGATCTCAAAAATTTCAGTCCGTTTGTGAGAGTAGCATACATTCTCTTCTTCTCTATCTTCATCATCATTAAGATCTCTTGGATTTGAGATCTCAGTTCGTTTTTTACTAAGTTGAGTTATCTAGGGTTTGAGATCTCCGGTCATCTATGTTGTCCGTGAGAGTGAGAGCAGTCACTATATGTATGGTTCGTTGGGTATATCTTGGGTGGTCCTCGAGGTCGGCGAGGGTGGCTTCTCTATCCTCTTCTATTTCTTCCCTATTCTCCACCGTCCTTGAGATCAAACTGGTTTGAAAGTCAGTCCGTTTGTGAGAGCAGCCTCCTTTATCCTCGTCTATCTCCTCTTATATCTCTTCATCATTCCTGAGATCTCTAGGGTTTGAGATCTCAGTCCGTTTGTGTCTGTTTCGTTGATTGGGTTACGATCTTTAGGGTTTGAGATATACGGTTATCGGCTATGACAAAGAGCTTTTCTGATTGACTTTCGTCTGGGTACGTTTGGTGTCATCGGAGCTCTGAGCCATGGTCAGTTAGGGCGCTCCCATGGTCGATATAGTGTTGGATTTTCTAAAAAGTTATAATATCATTTTTGGACCACTCAGAATGTATAATAATATTAAATAATATACATTTTACCTACATTTTAAAACTTGAATGTAATTATATTATTATTTAATATCTATTTTTCTTGAATGTTATTTTATTTTATTTTTTATGTAGATTTTTTGTAGTTAGAATATAGGACATGCACCAAATTCGTTCATTTCGTTTTGCGATGTTGATTTATTATACGAAGTAGCTTAAATTGTGTATTTTCTTTTTGTATGGTTAATTACTTCTATTTTCGATTGGTAGGAGTTGAGATTTTTGTATTTGTTAAAATTTTATGTATATAGGAAAAACAAATTCCTTCTTTGATCAATTTATTTTGCTCAATCAATTTTGTATGGACCTCGTTCAATTATTTTATGCATAGTTTTTTATTAGTTTTTTTTTGTTAACCAACTTTTAGTTGATGTTCTTATTTTTTTTAAAACCTTTAATAATATTGAATATTTCTACTATTCTGCTTTGTTTTACGATTTGATTATGACTAATAATATGTTTTAATTGTTGTCACAATCCGTGAGCCCTGCAAAAAAAAAAAAACAGTATTAGAAAAAAAACTATTAGAGGCTTTAAATGAATTAATGAAATAAAAAATGATTTATCATATATTAACATACATTTTCGTCATGGAACACACATTCAAAACTATAAAGACTTATGTTGTCTTTAAAACATTGGCGTTTGAACAATCTATATAGTCGTAGCTTCATTGCCTGCCCATTCAATCCTGTTGGGACTAATATCAGTAATCATGCAAAATAGTGGAGGCATCTTCTTATATATATTTTATTTTGCAATATATGTTTGATGTGGACTTAATCTGAGAAATGAGCACTTATTTGTATTAGAGTTTTGCAATGAATTATCAACGAATGGTCCATCTGCCTAAGTTGTTCATATTCAGATCTTTATATTTTGGGTGTATTTGTTTCTTTATGTATTCATTCACATTCAATTAATCTATAATCTATATATATAATTGAATACCACCAGCAATATAAATAAATTCAGAACATTTTATGTATTTGTTTTTTAATAGATTCCCATTAAATGAATATATGTATAATTCAATAGTTTTAAGTAGTTATATATTATTTTATTGCAATACCTCCAGTAATTGAAAGAAATTCGAATTATTTTTATATCACTAATTATAAATAGTGCCAGAAATCAAGAATGTTAGGCATGATGTTTATCAATTTCTGTAATTAATTTTCTCCATGGCTCGATATAAAAGAAGACAAACAGTTTATGATATGTTGTGTCTAATAAATTAGTGAAATAATTGGAATTACTTTTTTCTCTATGAATCAATTTAAAAGAAGTCAAAAAGTTTATGAATTTATCTATCCAATAAATTAGTCAAAAAATTAAGATTACTTTTCCAAAGCAATATGATATTAATACAAAATATAAATGTTGCCAAATCTGGAAAGTATATTTTGGCGAAACTTTTCAGTTTTGGCTCCTCTCTTTTTATATATGTATAGATACCTTTCAATACACACTTGTCTTTCAATTCACATGTCTTTTAATACACACAGGTCTTTCAATACACATGTCCTTCAATACACATGCTTTTCAATACACATGTTTTTCAATACACACTGCTATTCAATACACATCTGTCTTTAAATACACATGTCTTTAAATACACACTTGTCTTTCAATACACATGTTTTTTAATACACATTGTCTTTCAATACACATTTCTTTTCAATACACATGCCTTTCAATTCACAAAAAACAGAAAAAACAAAAAAGGAGGAGAGGAGGAAATTTCACCACGCCCGACTTGTATTACACACATTTTAAAACTCACAGCATATTTAAAAACAAAATCTTTCTTCTGATGCATGTCCCGAAATCGGGAGTCTATATCTTATTAATGACATTCGTCTACTTGTGAATTCACGTTCACTCGCAAACTCCATCATTGAGAGGCTCTGTAGACACCCCAATTTCGTAGCCTACGATATAATGTCCTACGGAAATTACAACATATATTTTATAAAACAATTGGACAAACAAACATTACTTTCTATTAGATTTACAAGTAACTGGAGTTAACCGGAGTTAAATTAAACATTAGAAAACATCACAGGGGCCTTACTGAAACAACACATTTGACCATAAAAACAAAGGATGGAGCCGCACCATCTCCCTTCTCTTTTCCAGGCACGCTAAAACAATGTCGTTTCCTCAACCGCCTCGTGCGTTATGCATTGTTTCATTCCTAGGCTTCTACCTGGCATGCCATGCACTAATTGTGAGAGAACGCTGTCATTTAATTGACCGTTCTTCTCCTATAAATAGTGGCTTTAGGTTTTCATTCTCACAACCAAAACTTCACACCCACACATCACCCCACAATACACCATCAACACACCCCACTTCACACCCACAAAACACCACAAAAACACACCGCAAATACACTCCACATTCACACAACACACTCACACTCACACTCACACGCCTTCCCAAAGCCTCCTATGTCGAAGAAGAAGAAAGCCTCCTCGCCCCAAAGCGAGCCATCCGAAGATCCAGTCGTTATCCCCGGCAAGCCGAACACATACACATAAAAAAGATTTCCTTTCTCGGTAGGACAAGGGAAGCACACTTAAAGTCTTCGAGCACCTAGTGGGCTAAAGCCTAGCACACATAAATTCATGCTATAAGATGTAAATATCAATTTATTGTCTTTTCCCGTTAATATAAATAAGAATGTAGAATATTATAATGTGCATGCTATGTAAATAATAAATACATAATAAATTAATTATGAATGATATATATATATATATATATATATATATATATATATATATATATATATATATATATATATATTGCTTTTGTTAGAGTAGAATGTCTGGCGTTCCAATTAGATTGAATTTTTATTCTACTTGTAAAACAATATTATTGGAAATGGAAATTTTATATTGCAGGTGCTTGTTAGAGAACAAGTTCACTGACATGACCCGTTGAGAATTCTTAAATGGAAATTTTATTTGTCAAATTAAGAATTTTTCACGTTGTGATAATACATGATTAGTCCTCGGACTTGAGGCACGATGGTAAGCTTGTGTACATCATGTAACACTTTGATTTACTTTCTGATTTCTTGACAATCGCAAAGGGGTATTTTGGGTGTTGCATTGGTGTGCATGGAGGTTAATCAGTGGCTAACATAGAATTCGACACTTGTTAGATGATAAGAGAATTTCCTTTGTTTTTCATAGTTCATGATTCAAAGACCTTGGCCAAGGCATGATGAATTTGATTCATAAAGGAATCATTGGTATTTGAAATAGAATCACAGTTATTAAATCAATTGGATTTTGATTTATAATCCATATCCTAGATTTAATCGGCAAATTAGATGTCGAAAGGACAGTACATGTATGCACTCGTAATTGAAATAAGTTTACTCGCTATTTCACCTATTGCTAGGTATTCGTGCTACTTGCTAGGTGTTCCCACGATTTGTAGGTTCTTGAAATTAATGAGTTAATTCCAAGTATATTAACTAATTGAATTATTTAATAGAATAAATTGTTATTTGTAAGTTACAAAATAGTTGTAAGCCTACAACTAGCATTAGTTGTGAACCTAAAGGACCACACACTAAGAATGGAAGGATTCATTTGTTCAATAAAAGAATACATCAAAATTGTTGGACGCATATGACTAGTAGAGATTAATTGATGGATGAAATTGATTTGATCGATTTAATTAAATTTGGGCTTGGTCAATTAATTCAGATTAATTGATGGGATTTTTATTTATTTATTTATTTTTAAAGTCCAACTCAATATTTAATTAGGCTCGTTAGTGGAGTCCATCGAGTTAATTTGAAAGAAATGAGAAGGAGGGGTAACATTGCTAATATTAGATAAAAGTTATTTTAATATGGCATTAGATGGTATTGATTATAATACCATATCTTCTTACTAATGAACCTAGACACTATTGTGTACAAATTAGATTGTATGACACATTAAGGTTTTGGTCATTTAGTAGGATAGTTAATGATACGTTATTAAAAACGTATCATCAATTCTTGGAGAATTGATTTAGGCCGTTTCTCTTCAAAAACTCACATTGGAGTATCCTTTTAGTTACTTGATTAAAAAGCTAGGAAACGAAGAAAGCTTTCCTTGACTTTTCTTTTCTACTACTCTCTCAATTGGAAAAACTAGAAATTTTTCTTTGTTTTTGGGTTGAACAAAACGGATCAAAAATTGCTAGCGAACTTTTTGATTCGGTGATTTCATCCATTCGTGTGGAATTACTTTGGAGGAGGGACGTGTGGACCTCTACGAGTAAATTGGTGTACGAGCCGACAATTGATTGTCTCTACATCTTCATCAACCGGAAGCTTTTGGAAGCGGTTTTCGGTAAGACCCAAAAACTCCTTTTTATACTTGCACGATACGCGTGATCGTTAAATCGCTATAAGGTTTTTGGGGCTATCTTTTGTATATTGTATACATATTTTAAAATTTTAAAACTTCCGCTGCGATTAGCTCTGTAATCTAGCGAACCCAACAGCTTTAACTTTATATATGGATATTTAAAAACATGTTAATTTAACAAAACCCCAAAACGAGACCAAAAGGGCGAGTTGGGTGCTTAACCATTTCCCAACTCGTAACCTAGCCTCCGAACCTACACATTTTCTGGTAAAATTGGTTTTTATCTATTTAACCTTAAAATAAAGGTGGCGACTCTGTACACACACATTTTGAGTCCACAACGAGATCATGCGTATTCCATGTGCTCTGATGTTTCTTGAGACACGTCGTCGTTTTCAAACGGACGGTGGGCATCACGAAACATGGTTTTCGCATTATGTTACCTAGTTCTATTGTGATGCTCATCATTGTGACAAGAGTCACCTATGTTAGGTTGATATTTGAACCCGGAGATGGGGGTGTTTGATTGTTTCGTAAACTTGAGACGGAATTAGAAAGGGATTTCGGTTGTGATAAATTGAGCATGACAACATGTGATTACTTGTTGATTATGAAATATTGTGCTAACAATTTTGATCTTGTTATGGGGTGGAATGTTGTTGTGTTCTATTCGCAGGTAAATCAAAGGATTGGTGTTGGTCATATCATTGAAAATCAAGAAAAAATAGTCCAATTGATTTTTGATCTCGGTGATTGGGGATGCGTGAACTTAAATGGAATGAGTTGCAAACATAGAATTTTTGAGAAAACCGACGACATGGAATCACATGGAAAGCATAATCTAAGTAAATATTTCTTAGTTGCTAAATCGCGTCTATGGGATGTAGGTTCAGATTTGAGGACAAATCCTTTTGAAGTGGAGGGAATGATGAGATCCTATCAAACCTAAGTCCATGTTAAAGTCAAGCGTGGATCAAACATGGAGAATTCAAGAGTGCTCAAGAATCCAAGTATAAAGGTGTTAAAACTACAAGTAGCTAATAAAAGAAACAAGTTCAAGTTCTATACACATTCCCAAGCATAGTCTAATTGATTTGCTTTAAACTCATCGTCCTTGCAAAATACAAAAGGATATAAGAGGACATCTAAATCACATCTTCAACTGCAACGTCAAACCAAAAGAGGAATAAAGGAATCACGAACACTGCAAGCCTCAGCGAGAAGGACCTGCTTTGCTAGGATCTAAAGCAGTAAATGGGAATGGGTAAGTCATAAAGACTTGTAAGCTATCAATCAAACATGTCATGGCAATATGCAACATACAAGGCAAGATATCGTCACATAAGCATATAAATCATATATCCAAGAGGCACATTGTTCCACATAGGTGCTCGTAATTAAATCACATAGTTCCTGCATACAAGAGTTATCTGGATATGTGGAGAGCCGGTGCCGCTACGTAGTTCCTGCATACAAGAGTTATAAGGATATGTGGAGAGCCGGTGCCGCTACGTAGTTCCTGCATACAAGAGTTATCTGGAATGTGAGGTGTTAGATGGTTGTGAGTACATCGACCTTCCGAGGAGATGCCCGGGATAGACACGCCGATGCGCTCTAATGGTTACAACAAGGGGGACTACTTCTTCACTGCAGCCATAGTGGAGGCGTGTGTGCATAAGAACAAGTATGCCAGCTGGACTCATGCAAATGCCAAGTAATGTTTACTTAAAAAAATTCTCAAGTAGAGAACGAGGTCGACAGGAGCGATCTCGTTCATGACAAGTAAGTATTCTCATCAATAATTCAAGTAGGATTGAGCTCGACAAGAACGTATTCAACATGTCAAATAGGTATTCTATTAGATGGCATTTAAAATCAAGCATGGTAGTCAATCCAATTCTAGAGTCTAGAATTAATATTCTTAGTGAAACGTGTTTAGAACATCGTAGGGATTGATCATTGAGTCGGTATTGTTCAATGGCTCACTAAAATGGACTCCGTTGAGTCGTCTCTACAAATTCATCCAATAGAGTTTAAACACTAAATGCATTCTAAACTCTTTTATAAGTTCTCGTATAGGATAGACTAAGCCATTAATCCAAATAATAGCCATAACCAAGAATTATTATCATTTCATAAATTATGGAACCTTAGAATAATTAATTCTAAAAGTTGTCAAAAATAAATGGTCTAATTAAGAACAATAGTTATTCCAAATAAGGCATATAACATATTTAATTCTAGGCTTAGGACAAAAAAAACAAGATGAATATATCACTCTAAAATCCCATAATCTCAAATCATCATCAAACATAATATATAGACATGGTAGGAGCATGAGAATCATGAGAAAAAGAGGATAGCATGGCATTCTAGCATACATCCTAAGGGGAATCAATAGCTTACCTTACACCAAGGAAAAAGATGCAATGAACAAAATCTAAGTGGATAGAATCATGCTCCTCATCCATAGCTTTGATTTGGTGGTCTCGGATTGGCAATCGGAGCTCGGGAGCTCAAGTTATGGAAGAAACACACACTAATCTCCCCATACCATTCACACACATAAGCTTAGGAAGAGAGAGAAGGGAATGGCTGCAAATGGAGGTTTATGGCTGATCACAAAGGAGGAAGGAGTATTTATATGACATGCAAAGTTAGTGGAATTGCACGTGTCACATGGAGGATGAGTGGGAATCCACTTGTCACAAGGAGGATGAAAGGGATTAGGATTAGTTGGTTTAGTTAGAGTCTAAAACAATGGATTAGGGTCACTAATGGTGGGGGGTTTAATGGTTAAATGGGTCACCAAATTAGAATTGTAGAAAAATCATGTATTTCTGGTGCAGAGGCTGAGCAGTCGCTCAGGGGGAAGGCTGAGTGAGCGCTCAGTCCCTTTTTCACTTCCTGGACTTGCTGGATTTTGTGCACTCGCTCAGGCATTGGTTAAGCGAGCACTCAGGGGTCTGGATGGCCAAAATGACTAGAAAACAAGTTCTAAATGTGTCCAATTCAACCCCAAACCATTAGGGATGTTTAACACACTCAAAACACATTTGAAACAGGTCCGAACATCACCCAAAACAATGAGGAATAAAGGGCGAAACTCGCGACGAACATCAAACGAATCAACAACGAGTTAAACAAACATACAACAAGCATGAATGAACATTCTTAAACATGTTAAGGACTAGAATACAAGGTCTAGGATTCAAGTTAACATCTCACGAGTCTCAAAGACACAAAACGAGGCAAGAGAGGACAAACCGAGAGACCCTAAGAGTCAAAAGTTCAAATGGAGCAAGAAGGCTTCCAAACTTTCAACCAAGCATACAATGACCTAGATTGAAGTTATAAAACATGTTATTAAGGTATTAAGGCTCTAGTAGGACTTAGTTAAGTACTAAGACAATACACAAAGCAAGTATAACAAAGCATGTAACGTATATAAGTCATACAAGCAACTACAATCATGATTGACCTAATGCAAGCGTGATATGAACAATATGAACTCTAAAACATGTTAAGGCACATAATGAGTATATTAGACAAGTATAGAAGACATGTTATACAAGTAGGTTTTGGGTTCTCATAAGCATTGGGTCAAGGTGTCACAATCTATTAATTCAGTGACGTTCTTTAGCTTTTCTGTTGCATGAGATACACTCTATCATCGTGAGTACGTGACTAGATTCATATCAAATTTTCTCATCACGAGTACGTGATCAGGATCGTATCAGATATTCAGATACTTGAGGCTTTTAGTGCCCAAGAAGTTAGCTCTGATCGTCAGGTTAAGGGTAGCCTTAAGAGTGCCACTCCCGAGCAGAGTGTTCGAAGCAAGCAGGATGTTGAGCTTGCTAAAACAAGTACAAGCGACCACCGAGCTGATAAAGAAAAGGCTCCTTCTCGCTCCCAAGTTGGAGTGAGTTGGAGGGAGAAGAAATGATGTTTACAACAACCTCAACTCCACTAGTCACTGGGACTCGATCAATTCCTGGGCATATATTTCTGCCTAGTTGAACTCTATTGGAATCGTTGAGTGCAACTATCACGACGAAGCTTTTGATTCTGACATGACTCCCTCTAGGATGAGAAGACAGGAGGAGAAAATGGTGTTTTTCTATGACTTCTTCCGCGTAGGGAAGCACC
The DNA here is from genome assembly GCA_013146195.2 of Codonopsis lanceolata. Taxonomy (NCBI): domain Eukaryota; kingdom Viridiplantae; phylum Streptophyta; class Magnoliopsida; order Asterales; family Campanulaceae; genus Codonopsis; species Codonopsis lanceolata. The sequence continues at coordinate 62,028,408 of CM028381.1, forward strand.
TCCCCCTGGATCCCTTTGTGGTGGAGTTCTTGATGGAGACTAATATTGTTCCCTGTGACCTCCAACTCACTACATGCTAATCATGATTGCTTTCACAGCCACCTGCTAGCTGCTCGGTTTCGAGCTCGATATGATTTTGTTACGTAAACGTTTTTAGTTTACGAGGATAGTAGGTCGGGCAGGATCACTGGCCGATTAACGGTTGGGGCCCTAAAGCTTTTCACTGAGTTCCCGCACAAAGTTGAGAAGCTCCCACCACCACCACCACTACGACTACTACTACTACTGCTGCTACTGCTACTACTACTAATGCTACTTCTACTACTTACTTCGCTATCTCACGCTACTCTTTGCTGCCACGCTCTGCTATCGCTGCTCCTCGCTGCTGCTGCTCGCTGCCGCGCTATCAAGTATCGCTATCGCTGCTGGCTGCTGGCTGGCTGCTATCGCTGCTATCGCTATCGCTGCTTGCTATCGCTGCGCTACTACTGCTACTGCTACTACTACCACTACCACTACCACTACTACTACCACTACCACTACCACTACAACTACCACCACCACTACCACTACCACTACAACTACCACTACGTACCACCACCACTACCACCACGTACAACTACCACCACCACCACCACAACTACCACTACCACTACTACTACTACCACTACCACTACCACTACTACTACCACTACTACTACTACTCCTCCTGAGTCGAGCTCAACTCCTTCCCGCCATGTGGGCTCTTCCTAGGGGCGCAACCTTCTTGGCTTAGGCCAAAATTTGTTCTACCCAGCATCCGCAAAAGGGCTCGAGGCCTTGAAACCGAGATTGTTGTGTGGGTGCATGCAAAGCCTAGTCAAGAGGGTGGTACTCGCTCAAAAATAGCAAAGAGGTCCCTAATAACATCTTGCTTGGGGAAACCGGGCTGCTCCTTAGCAATGTAGAGATTTCTTCAACACTCATGTTCACTTATTTGTATTTTTGTTTTCTGATTTGTTTTTTAATTGATGTAGCTGGCTTCCAAAGTCACCCTCTTGTTTGCTATTTCAGGGCATGGCCCCCTAGTCGATGAGGCATGGCCGTTTCCGACCAGGATGAAATATGAATGGGTTTGGAATGATCGGTCTATCCTCTGCTCGGGATTCGATCACAACTCTTTGTACTTTTCCTCTTCAGTTATGTATTAAGCTCGTGACCTGCACGTGTGGACGAGCCGTGTTTGTGACCAACTATGGGTTGGGCACATCAACTTAAGCTCCATTTGTTTCACGGAAAATCATTTCCAGAAAATGATTTCCAGAAAATGAGTTCCGAAAAATGAAAAGATTTCATTTTTAGGTGTTTAGTAGGTCTTTTGAAAATATATCAGAAAACATTTACGGGTGTTTGGCAAACACGCGAAAAATGTTGCGGAAAACAATATATGAATAAATACAAAAAGTATGTTTTAATATTAATGTACATATTAAATATAAGATAGTGTTGAAATTTCTGTAGTTTTTCTTTAGTAGCCCTAAATTTATCATTAGTGGTGTTAAATCAATAAGGTCCATCTTTATTTAATCTCACAATTACAAATAATTTTTTTGATAATTGATATGAAAAAAAAAATGTTTTAAAATAGAAAATAGACAATGATTAGGATGTCCCTAGAAAATGTTACGGAAAACTATATATGAATAAATATAAAAAACATATTCTAATATTGATACAAATATTGAATATAAGATAGTGTTGAACTTTAAGTAATTTTTCTTTAGTAACCCTCAATTTATCATTAGTGGTATCAAATCAAGGTCTATCTTTTTTCAATCTCTCAATTACAAATATTTTATTTGATAATTGACATGAAAAAAAAATGTTTTAAAATAGAAAATTAACAATGTTTAGGATGTCTCTAAATAATATAGTTGACACTAATTTTATGACGTAGTGATTATTTATTAAAATTATACTTTATAAATAGTGTGCACAAACTTCATTTGTATTTCTAAACAATTTATTTGTTAGTGAAATATAGTGCGTGTAAGTAAGTATATGTAATTGTGAAAGAGGACGGAGGGTGCTCGAACATATGAAAAATGACCTACGGAAAATGAATCCGTAAGTCATTTTCTGGAAAAGAAGTCTTCATTTTTCATTGACTCGGAGAACCTTTTACATTGACTACATTTTTCTAAGGTTACCAAATACTGGAAAATGAGAAAAATATTTTTCGGAAATCATTTTTCGTAAAACAAACAGTCTTATATTACAAATTTCACGCTTTGAGCGAAAATGGTTTAAGCTCATAGTTTGGAAACTCATGGTTCATTTTTTCGTTATTTGCAATGTGTAAATGGCGGGGCCAACCCACCATGTCTCAACCTGCAACCTACACGGGCTCAACTTGTTTGACCCGTCTTCCAGTGGACTCATATTTTCAAACTCAACTCATCTTTTTTACATGGCGAGATGGACTAACCTGACGGGCCCAACATGTTTTGATGACTGTGTTTGAAGGCACGTAAAGCAAACTGATACACTAATTAAGTAAGAGTAAGTTTTCAGCTTTGCTATTATTTTTAATTTTTGCCCTTTACTTTTTTGGAATGAATTCCTCAGAATAACATATTACTCCTAGCCTCTTAGGTGGTAGTTAAACTTTGTTCTCATATTCTTCACATCTGATATGTACTCCTTAATTCATTGCCTAAAGTTTTAGCTTCACGTACACTTTAGAGCGACACCCCAACTGAACCCTTGTGCTTGTGTGTGTGTGTGTTTGTGTGTGTGTGTGTGTGTGTGAGAGAGAGAGAGAGAGAGAGAGAGAGATAACAGGTTTCCCCATCTGCACTCAAATACATTCTTTTATATTTTGTATATTGTTGTTGTTGGATTTATTACTTTTTTTTTATCAGTATATTTTTATCAGCTTAAGTTTCCCTTTAGCAACTACAAAAGATGAGATTGAAGCCTCTATAATTCCAAGTCCCATGTAGAAATTATGTTTATGTTTTACTTTTATTAGCACCGTCGGATGACTTTTCATTGATACAGTAGCTTCATATAAGCCGCAAATTACGTGAAAGGTTGGTTATCACAAAATTAATACAGAACACCTAAACGTAACACTAAAATTCCTAAACGTAACACCATTTAAAATGTAAAATTACTTCATTACCCCTCTTCACATTTAAACTATATTACTCCCTCCCTCCCTCCCCTTCACGTAATTTTGATTACGCGTCATTGTTGATTCGATTTCTATTATTAATTCACATGATATCACATGTGAATTAGATTAGTTTTGATTGGGTTTATTTTTTCTTTTCAATTACGAACAAAAAACCGTTGATTTGTAATTTTTTTCGATTTTGAACAAAACATCCGCTATAAAACATCCGCTAGTATGTAACAAATGTTTTATGAAACATCCGCAAGTGTGTACTAAAAGTGAGTTTCTATTAAATGTTAAAAGGGGTATTTAGGTCATTTTATACATCAAATGGTGTTACGTTTAGGGATTTTGGTGTTACGTTTAGGGTCACTCAATTAATATTAGAATACACTTTTTATATTTATTTATAAACTATTTTTCGTAACATTTTTTGTACATTTGTCAAACACCCAAAAATATTTTCGACATATTTTCAATAGATTTATCAAACACATAAATCATTTTCCGTGAAACAAACGGAGTGTAATAGACCCATAACCATATTTATTCCAAATTAAGTATTCATAAATAAATTACCACTAGAAAACTTGCATTCCAAGTAACCTTATTTTTTGTAGTTTGGAACAAATTATACTCTATCTTTCTCACACAGACATACACACCAAATTATTGGGAACAAGGAGTTAGGGAGGTGAAAAGGACCGTTCACTAAATGGTTCAAAGTGCTAGAAAGAGGAAGAAGAAAAAGAATTCAATACCTTCCCACATCCTCAATTAAGAACAATCAGCTAGCTTGAGGCAAAACATGCTTTCTATTTAAAAGCTAAGCTGGATCTTTTTTACCTTTTTCCCTTGTTCTCTCTTCCAAAGAATAAAGAAGGAACAACTGTGGAATGAGCTAGCAGAGAAGCCACAAAAAAAGAAATGACTTGGTGCAACGATTGCGACGATGAACCAACGGCCATCGTAAAGAAATCAACGGCATCTACGGCTGGCAATACCATTATCGGCGAAAGTCTCGAGAATAACAGAACATGGCCATGTCCTTCTTGTGGTCACCAGATCAAATCCCATGAAAAGGTCTGCATAGTTCCTCTTGTATTGTCATTTTCAGATATAATACCGTGAGAACCCCGTTTCGAATCAGACAATGATCGGGTACGAGATTGGGGTGTCTATAGACACCTAACCATTATTTAGGACATTTTGTTTAAGCAACTTAACATCTACAAGATCAGCAGCGTTTAAACCTGCTGATTGAATCAGCTGCCTGATTTACGTGATCAGCAAGGTTTGCACTTGCTAAGATATTATCTCTTCCGTTGGATCAAACTGGTCCAAACTACTTGTCCATAGAAATGGTTAGGTGTCGAACTAGAAATAGATGTACTTATCGTGTTATTGGTCGTTATAAATTTTTCCCTATATACGACTAACGTTTTTTATATCTGAAATCGATCGAATAAGAGATGCAGGGTCGAATTCATGATCTACTGGGGCTACCAGCAGGAGTGAAGTTTGATCCAAGTGATCAGGAACTTCTTGAGCATTTAGAGGGAAAGGTGCGTTTGGATGCTCTTAAGCTACATCCCTTGATTGATGAATTTATCCCTACCCTTGAAGGAGAGAATGGAATTTGCTACACCCACCCAGAAAAATTACCAGGTGATCATTTGCTATCTACTCTGCAATGGTGATAAGTTATTTAAAGAGTTACATACCTATCTCATTATCATGCATGGCATCCAATGTACAATATATTAGTGTTACATGGTGTGTTAAATGCTTTTGATCAATCAAAACAACCATGTACATCAGTTTCTAAGGGGATTGTTCTAGCTTAACCAACTTCTTGGTTGGAGATATGTAGGAACACGGTTTTGTTAAGTACTTCATGAAAGAGCTTTTACGTCACTTTGTGATCCTAGCCGGTTCGAGAGATTAGCTTTGGGATTTCAGGTCTAACGACACCTTTGGAAAACCAAAAAATAAAAATAAAAATGCTTTTGATCTAGATGATTCGGTTTGAAGTACGTCCGTTTAGATAGATCATCTTCATCTTCATTTTCGTGGTAAATGAAGATGAAAATGATATCCCTCCATTCCTAAAATATTCTCTAATTTTGATTTTCGAGTCATTTTACAATAAATTTTGACATAGTTTGTTTGCTCAAAATCATCAAACACGTACCCTATATATTTCTAAATAATTGTCATGCTTTCATTTTTCGCTCATTCAAAAAAAAAAAATAATGCTTCTAATCTTTTTTCTTAATAAAAATATTTTCACCGTTTTACCTTTTTTTCTGTTTTTTCTTACTTTAATATACCACATGCACATGACCTTTAATTTATTTATTTTTGTATTTTATATCAATATTTATAATAGAGTAAATTAATTTTTCTTAATCAGTATACCTAGACAATTATTTAGGGGTAAAAATATAGGTAAGACGATCTTACGGATATTTTTTGTAAGACGGATCCTCTTTATCTGACTCACCGTGTGTTGATGGACTGAACTGTGAGAAAGTGGAGCTTCGTTTTATGAATAAGGATTCGTAAGACGGTTTTACAAGAGATTTATCCTTATTTAGGTATGAAGTGTAATTCTTAGTGCTTATTTGAAAATATAAATGTATAAGTTCAATTTTTATTAGAAAAGCATTCAATTTGACTTAAAAATTCAAAAGAATACAACAATATAGTGAGGAAGAGAGTACTTCATTTGAAGTCCGGATCCTCTATTCCAAAAGTGTATTCCATCTTCTATTCCAATATCAGATCCACCGTTAACTTATCAATCAGTAATCGACAAATAATCAATAAGTTAGATTTCAGACTTGATAATAGTTTGGTGCCGAATTTATCGTTCATACAAAAGAAACCGTACTACTTACCATATACTCCTTCGTTCCGGACAAATAATCTCCGTTTGAAAGTCAAATTTTGAAAAAAAATAATACTTTTAGTAGTTCATTTGTAATAAAATAACACTTTTATTTATTAATTTTTGAAGTGGACTCATAAAACTTTCAAAAATAGAATAGTGAGCTCTTTACCCGGAACAGAGGGAATAATGGTTTTGTATCTAAAATAAAGAGTTGCACCTAAGAAAATTGTATTGAACTGTTTATTTGACCTGACCCTCGAGGTCTGTTGGTGAGTTAAATTGAGAGAGAGTATGGCTCTGTCTTACGAATTAAGATATGTAAGACGATTTTTCATAGGAGATTTACTATTTTATGTAAGTCGGATACCTTTAACCTGACATACTATGTGTTGAGGGGTTGAGTTGTGAGTAAGTAGAGTTTCGTTTTACAAATTAAGATCCATAAGACGGTATTATATAAAACTTACTCTTGGTTTACTATGAAAAATCATACACAAATGCTTAAAACATAAGTAAAGATTAATATATTATTAAAAAACAATTACTCCATCTGTCTCCTTTATTACCGGACGAAATGTCACTATTTTGAGTAAATGTTTTAAAAAATATCTCATTAACTTTCATACCATTTGTACCCATATTTAATCGTATTGAAAATCATTAAATCATCGATAAACAAGGAACTCAAGTAAATACTTAATTTTGGTTAGGGGTATATTTAGCAAGTTTCTAAAAGTCGATAGGTTTGGGTATCGATTGAGCATTAATACCATTACTATCTTTTCACTTTTCTAACACTAAAAATAATTTACTCAATTAATCTTTATACAATCCTCTATACACTCAAATATCTAAAACTCAACTAACAAACCGAATTATATATCAATATATTTTTCATCTTTATAATTTTTGTTTTTCTACCATGGTTTGAATAAAATATTTTATATTATATGGAAAAAATTTTATTTAATAATTTCAATTACTTTTATTCAGAAATATATGTCAATCTATGGGGGGTTTATATTTAAAAGTATATTTACATTTTTTTCAAAACAAATATTTGTGTCAAGCCATTAACCATTGTTTTCTTTGAAATACATGAATATATAAAAATACTACACTAAACTACAAAGAATAAAAATTATGAGCTGGGACAAATAATTTGGAAGACAAACAATTATGAGTGGAAGTTGAAGTGAGGAGAGAGATAAAATATGATTGTTCACTAAAGGTCTCCCAATAGCTTGCGATTCATTTGATGATTGCGATTGTGTAATTAGGAGTCCACTGAGCATCAATTTTGCTAAAATACTCCAAAAGCTCTTTTAGGGGGTTGAAAACAGGGTCCACTGTGGACACTCTTAGGGCCAAGCGCCTAGGGCGTTTAGATTGGACCAAGAAATTAAGACATAATTATTATATTTTCAATTTTTCTAACATAACTTAATTAACTAATATTAAAATTATTATTTTAATAAAATAACAAATGTTCATGTAAAATTGTAAAATACTAAGGCTTTCATATCGGTGGCTTTAAACCAAAGTCAATGTAAAATTGAAACATAATTACCCTTTACTTTAAAATTTATCTTCTCTTTTATATTTTATTTTTCGAGTTATTATAAAAAAAATTAAAATAAAAAAACCTATTGTATATTTGTCATTTAAATATACCATTTGTAGTTCAATTGTTTGGGGGCAGTAACAAATTTTTCATATTTTTGGGCGGGAGAGCCCAAGAGGTGGGTGTAATGGTATATAATTAATGTATAACATTTTACACCACTCACTCTCCCTCTCTGTCTCCTTTATTAGTATATGTCTCTCTCTCTCCCCCCTCTTATATATATATATATATATATTTTTTTTTTTTTAATTTTTTTTGTTCTCCTAAAGAGGATATAGGAAGGGATCCAACCTGAGACCTCACATTTTGTAAAGTCTCATATCTACCACTAGGCCACCCCATTAGGGGTCCCCCCTCTTATATCATATTGGTTGATTTTCTATAAAATTATCGTCCGAAAGATCAATAATAATTAGGATTCAATAAAAAACTGTCAATACAGCTTGTGATGCAGTTGTATTTGAAGATGCATTGACCAGAAAGTAAAACAAGTAAACAACGAAATTTTTTATTCTAATAAAACAAGAATAAACACAGAAGTTTATCAAACAATTTACAAGTTATACTTGTAGATCCAACATTATGGCCAAAAAAATGATTTTACTAAAAGGTTATGAGTTTAACAAAACAAATTATAAAATCTAACCAAATATCAAAACCTGTAGAGGAAAGCCCACAAAAATAATGTATAGAAAACGTGAGATTAAAAAAATAAGTTTCCTAAGAACTAGGAAAACAAATAGCAAATAGATCAATACAACTTGTGATGTTACTGCAACCGAAGTTGCATCTAAATTCAGAACAACTCTTAGTTTCTTCTCTCTATGTAATCTTTCTGTTTCTACGTGTATTAGCATGTTATCTTGTTTGTACGAAGTTTTCATATATATGTGTCTGAGCTAGAGTCCTACACAAATAGGAAAACCAAGACTCCAAGAAAAAAAAAGGATTAGGAAATAAATAAATAGTTTCCAAAAAATAATTTCTTAATTTAAGTCAAAAAAATCTTACCAAAGATTTTGTCAATTTAATTAAAGATACTTGAGAGTTTTTTGAAAGTATTTAAATATGATAATAACTTACCATTACTTTAAGAACAAGAAAAGAAACATCAATTAATTAAATAAAATAGAAAATCCTTATTTTACCCTTACACCGTCCACGTATAGAAAAAATAGTCAAAAAACTCCTTCCCCCAAGTTTCACACCTCCGAACTTCGACCAAACCACCATCGCCCCCCCCCCCTTCCTTCGAATCTCTCGCCTCTCACTGTTAAACTCCTTCCCCCATCTCTTCATCATTATTTCCTCTACTAACCTCAATTTCTTCGAACCCTAGTTAATTAGATCTCAAATTAAACCTCAACTTTGTACCCTAATTGAAAATAAAAACCCTAATCGACATGGACACCACCGACTCCTCGAGTGTTATTCTCTCTTTTGTGAATCTGCTTCAAAGGAATTTATCGGTACTCTTAATCAATGTTCAAAATTTGACCGTCTCTGTTTTATTCTTCTTCTGTTCTGTTCTGTTCTATTCTTCTTATGTTCTTCTGCTTTCGAGTTCATTACTTGGGGCTTGTTAGTCGGTGCCTAGAGTTGTAGAGTACTAGTCGGCGACTAGCTCACCTTGTCAGCGATTTCTTCTCCGACGACTATTTTGTTCGATTTAACGTTAATTGCAGTGTCCAACCAACGCCCAACAACTAGACGACACCTAGGCGGTTGCCTGAAGCGTGTTTTAGAACACTGATATTGAGAAACAAATTAATAAATATGCAATGAAACATTTAAAAAAAAAAGTAGGCTAATAAAACGAGAGTAGGTTTTCGGTAGGAAGTTCGTAAGACGGAACTCTATTCTCTTACAGCTTAATCCACCAACACACGGTGGGTTGGATAAAGATATTCATCTTACAAAATATATGTTTAAAACTATTTTAACTAAGTTTTTGTCTTAAAACGATGATTGTGTGAGGGAAGTAAAAAAGCAGGCATTATTTCCTGACTTTCCAGACCTCCTTGTGTGAAAGCCAACCGGGTGTGAAGTCAAGAGCATTCATCTGTCAAATGCTAAAGTTTAAATATGTATTTTCACAGAGTTGCAATTTGATGTGTTAATTTTTAGTTGGTTGATTTAATTTTTTTAATACTTCATCCGTTTCTATATAATTGTCCACCTTTCCTTTCTTTTCGGTTCCAAAATTATTCTTTTTTCAACACTTTCTTTTTTATGATAACATTTTTACTACTTTTTTTTTAAACATTTTTACTTATTTTAATTATAATCATGTGTTTAAAAACATTAAAGGAAACCATACATTACATTAATATTTATAATAAAAATTAATTATTTGTTCTTAAACAATATGCCAAGTTAAGGAGAACGATTATTTGAAAGAAGAGGGAATACTTGATGAATTTGAATACATTGGTATTAAATTGGAACCATTTTTATATACTTTAATTAGCATTGTAAATGTACTCCCTCCGTCCCAAAATTCTTATACTGCTTTTCGTTTTCGTCTGTACTAAAATAATTATCTTTTTAAAACTTTTTTAATGCAATATTTTTTACTATTTTAACCTTATTTATCTTATCTCGCTTTAATCACGGATCACATACATATTAACTTTAAAGGAAACTATACATCAAATCAATATTAATATTAAGTTAATTATTTTTTCTTAATTCATGTGCCGAATCAGGACAATAATTTTGGGACAGAGGGAGTATTACTCTTACTGAAAAATCATGAAATATTTTTACTATAGTTTATTGCTTCTGTTTAAGGCCAAAAGTCAGTTATTATATTTTAAGATGTTTTATATAAAAAGTCAATTTTCAACAATTATATCTATAATTTCTAATTTTTCATAATATTTCAACTTTGCCCTCCACATTTAATATCAATATATTGATTATGTTTAATTATTTTTTAATTATGATCAACTCAATTAGGTATCCTTAATTATTATAATTTCTAACATGTACTCTTTGGGGTGAAACGAGTGAGTATTTTAGTGGTTCGACATATGTGACACAAAATCTAGACTTCTAATCATATATCTAACCCTCTAACACATTCTTTTTCATTGAATTTCAGCTATACATGTCTCCTTATAAAAAGAATGCTGAGTAAATATAATTGAAATTAAATAGAATAGAAGATGTGACGGGAGTGAGAAAAACAATTTGGAGCCCAAAATCTGTGTTCATGCACTTACTTCCCTCTAAATGTTATGCAATATAATTAAGAGTAAGTCTTTTATAAGATCGTCTTATGCATCTTAATTCGTAAGACAAAATCTCATTCTCTTACAATTCAACACACTAATACACATTAGATTGGATTAAAGATATCTTACAAGAAATACCAAAGACCATTATTCTTAAGTTTTTACTATAAACCAACTCCAGCCTTTGCGTGATAACGAATGAGCATTAATTTCACTATTCAATGTAGCGTGTAAACATCTCGTTAAATACAAAGACATTACGTCATTCCTTAAAAAATAAAAATATCTTCCAACTATTCCTAATAAATAAATTTTTTAAGTGAAATGTATTAAATTCATCTATCTCAAAACCAATTGACTAGTAAGAGAGTGGCCCCATGATCTATATTAATTTTTGCTAGACTTAATGTACCCGATGTGAATTTAATGTCCCAGCACACCCCCTCACGTATAGTCGGACTTGAAGCTTACAACGTGGACTCATTGGTTTAAGTGGTGCGGAGCAACAACGTAGGTCGTTAGGCCTTCACAGATAAAGAGCCCGCACTAATACTTTATGAAAGTGTAGGGGTCCATCTCAAAACCAATTGACGTGTGAGAGATATGACCATGGACGGATAAATGTGTAACACTTAGGGTGCAAATGCACCGATCAACTAAATTTTTTTAACTTTACACACTACAAAATAGCCTCGATCATATACGGGAGTGACACTGCCCAATCTATGAAAACACTATCTCTGGATCCGCCACTAGATGTCACCCACGATCTTTATTAATTTAGGCTTGATTGTACTCGATATTGGTTTAGAGTCTCAACAAAATAAACGTCTTCGCTCAAATAAATTCATACATTGTGATTTGGTATTTCAAAAGTTAACCTAGGGTTTGTTCTCCTTGAATGGTTTACTTGCTTAAACTTTGTGGTTTGAGACTTTTTTCTTTCTTTGATTTTACCAATTTCTTTTTTTTTTCTTTTACTTAGATCATTTCGAACAAAAAACCTACAATCTAAATATCAAATCACGAAATAAGCCAAACACACTTACTATTATGGAAATTTTGGTATTTTCTTCCAAAAATATAATTATCCCTTCTATTTCAATCCAGGAGTAAGCAAAGATGGTTTGGTTAGACATTTCTTCCATAGACCTTTGAAAGCATACACCACCGGAACAAGAAAAAGAAGAAAAGTGCACACAGACATCGACGGAAGCGAGACAAGGTGGCACAAAACAGGCAAGACAAGGCCAGTTTTTATTAAAGGCAAAGTGAAAGGGTACAAGAAGATACTTGTGCTCTATACCAATTATGGAAAGCTAAAGAAGCCCGAGAAAACAAATTGGGTAATGCATCAGTATCATCTCGGCAACAACGAAGACGAAAAGGAAGGGGAGTTGGTCGTTTCGAAGATTTTCTACCAAACGCAGCCACGACAATGCAGTTCTATGATCATCAAGGACATGAACTCCGGCTCGGCTCCGGTGAAATTGACTAGTCAAAATGGAGTTGACCAACTTAAGGGCAATGCCTTTGTTGATCAGTACTACCATTCAACTATCATTTCTTTTGGCCAAAATCATGGTTCGAATGTTATTCCTTGAAATGTATAGGAGGAGGTATTGTTGAATTAGCATGTAAACATTCTAAGAATAGAGGTTTCAATTGTTGATTAACAATTATGGTTACAATAAGTTAATTATTAATAATGTTGTGGAAGAGAAGTGTTTTTTTTGGCAAGAATAAGGATAAAGGTCTCTTTCAATAAGGGTGGGGGTGCTAAAGCACCATATATATGTATGTATATACCCTAAACCCTAAACATTATATAAATATGAAACTTGGAAGATTTGCCTATCACACCTTATTTCATTTCAATTTATGTTATATGGAGCTTGGTTAGTTTATTTTATTGTAGTTTTTTCACATTCAATAAAGTGGGTAAAACACCTAACCATTTGTAGCAACTGATTAATTCACTATTGGTTTAATAATTGACATCTCATTCATGTATACACTCTCTCACTAAGACAAACTTGGTCAAATTTCCTTCAATATCTCAATCGGATGTGCCATTGTAGGGCAAACCTTTAATTAATTTTTTTAAGAGAGGGAGAGACTGGGAAGAAGGGAGGCGGGGACGGAACTGTGACCGGAGATTGATGCTCATTGGTTGGGCAGGGATGGAGGAGAGAGGGCAAGTTAAATGATGCAGGGAGGGATGCAATGGGAAAGAAGAGGTGGTGTTGGAAGGGAGGAGGCAGTGAAGGGGGGAAGGAGGAGGCGATGAGGGGTGGGTGGAAAGGGAGGATGTGTGAAAGGGGGGGAGGGAGGAGGCAGTGAGGCGAGGTGGGAAGGGAGGAGGGGGTGAAGGGGGTGAGTTTGGATGAAGGGAAGGGTGAGTTAGGAATTTTGGGCTTTGGGGGGAGGGGTCAACTTATAGCATTGGGGGGGGGGGGGAGCTATATAGCGCCACTCATCCTACAATCTAAACCCAACAACCCAAAACCAATTTCTGGATCGTCGTTTGAGTTTGGTTCTGTTGCCGGGAAATTGAACTTCAATCATTGTTGTCTCCTCTTCAAACTTCACGAAAATGACATATCATTGAAAGGCTCCGACCACCGAAGGGAATGCTGGAATCCTCCGAAAGCTAACCCTGATGTCCCAACATGACAAACTACCCAAATTAACTACTACCTACATCCCGAATAAATATTCCTAGTACACAAAATACAAGGATTAAGAAATGTAATTAATGATGGGTTGTAAAATATACTGTGACAATAATATGCATTACATACTCTAACTCTATCTCATTAATTATGCACTCATTACACTTACTCTATCTCTAGGATGTGCAATAATGATAGTATTAAATGAACGGATATATTAAGAAGAATTGTAGAAAATTTGTACACCAAAAGTCTTTAGAAAAATTAATTGAAACTTCCCAAAATAAAAAAATATGAATATTTATCTGGGACAAAGGGAGTATCATTTTGACAAAGATGAGAAAGCAAGAAAGAGGACATGACTCAATACAGAGGCATGATAGGCTCAATTATTTACCTTACTAACCTAACATTATATTTACTCAGTGTTCTAAAACTCCCTGCCTAGCTCCGCCTAGGCGCTAGGCCCCTTTCTACCGCCGCGAATTTCTTAGTCGCCGCCTAATCGACCAAGTCGACGCCTACGCCAAACCTCGCCGACCTCAATTTATTTTTGTAACTTTGATTTTGTGGCATGCGGTGACCGGAGAAGGAAGGGGGGCGAACTGGAGAAGGAAGGGGGAGTGATAATGGTGAGGCAGAGAGGAAGTTGGAAAGAAAAGGAGTTTGATTTTGTGGATATTCGGTGAGATAAGAGAGGGGATAGATTAAAGGGTTAGATCTAGGAGGAAAAAGATTGGAGGATGAAAAAATGAGGAGAGTCGGTATGCCAGAGAGAGAGAGAGAAGAAAAAAAATAAAGGAAGAAAAAATGGTTGCCGGTCTGCTAGATAGATAGAAGAAAAAATAAGAAAAAAAGATGAAGGAAAAGGGGCTGTCTCCAGACTCATAATTTAGAATGAGAAGAGATCAGGGAGGATATGTTAGACTGTGGGTTGTAGGGACAGTAGGTAAGTGGAGTAATATTTTTTTTGTTTTTAGTTATAAACTTAGCTGGTTTATTGCTTTGGGGTTGTTGAGAATTGTGATTAATGGTAGGTTTGTATATTTTTGTTCATTTTACAAAGAGATAATTGCAAAAAAAACCCTGACCTATTTTGTATTTTGCAAAATTAACCTCGTGTTTTGATTTTCGACAAATTGAACCTCCACCTAAATTCAAACCTTCCGTTAAAGTGGAGTTAATTTTTTAACGTGATGATGAATGGCACAAGACCTTGATAATTGCAAATTAAACCCTGGTATAAAAACAACCTTGGTTAGTTTAATTGGTGTTTGTATTGCAAAACCAACCTTGGTCAAACCGTAGTTTATTTCCCGCCATTTTGATTGCAAAATAAACCTTAAACATTTGTTTGTATTTGCAAGATGAACCTTTGTTAATATTGCAAATTATACCTTGTCATAGCCTAAGAATTACAAAATGACACTTCTGAGTCAAAAATTTGCCACTAATTTGTGGCCAAGCTCCATGAATCGACAACTCTTCGGGATCATTACCATTGTTGCTTCGCACTTGTCCGAATTACCGAGTTCATGAAGCGAACTGTGGAACTCTTTGGTTTCTTACTCAGACTCGAGAATCATTTTGGCTTCTAGACTCTAGGGATGATCGCTAAACTCAAGCTCTAACCTCAATTTTTGATTTGCCCTTATCGTAACGATACCCATCTTTTGATAAAATTTAAGCTTGAATGCAATTCCTCACGCATAATACCGCCAAAGCAAAGATTAGAAGTGCCATCATCTTCACACTTTTCATTGGAGCATACAATAGACCATTGCTCACCAAACATGGGTTGGAAGCCTCTAGCAGGATCGCAAAGTCTAGCCATCTCAATAATAAGATGTGACAAGTCAAATTGATGCACATATGCTAGATATTCACCAATTGTATTATTTCTCCTATTTTGTCCTCGTCATAGCCTTACCAAAGATATATCTTCCACCTTTCGGCTGGTAAAATGGAAGGAAAATCGATGTCAATTTGTTTGCGTATTAGAATTTAACCTCCACTTCCATGATTTTGCACCAAGGATTTCAAGTATGAACATCTTCGAGCTTTGATACTATATAGGACATCCTTTTGGGCCAAATATGAATTTTTTGATATAACCATTTGCTTTATTAAATTAGGAGTAAGTTTCATATCTTGGCGGATGCAACCAATGATGTCAATGGACTAGAGCTCATTGATTCGGCCATTAATTTGCTAAAATTCCTCGATGAATAGATCAGTTAGTGATTTGAGTAAGTTTGGAACCTATTGCTCCTCTTTCTAAGACTAAAAGTACTATTTTGTCTCAAAAATGGCCAAGGACATTTGAGTATAGTATAATGCTCAAAATTTGGTTAAAGCACACTTAAAATTGACTATTTTTAAGGCAATCCATAAACTACGGTCCAAGGTTCATAGTTTTATTTTGCAATCAAAAACAAATAAACTATGGTTTGACCAAGGTTGTTTTTGCAATACAAACAAATGTATTTAATAATTATAGAATATCAATCACGTTAGTTTGAATTGCAAAACAATTTGTCGACAAAACACGACTAGGTCAATTAAGACAAGTGTTTGATAAAATGACAAACAGTAGTTATTGTGTTTGATCTTTGATGTAAATTATAAAAAAATGGTAATTATGCCTTATTCTAGAGGCTCCATATAATTTTAATGATCGACCGCCTAACGATTTTTATAACCTTGTATTTACTATTTGTGTTATACGTTGGTAGGCTTCACACATGCTAGCAGTCAAAAGGATTATAAGACATCCTTTTGGGATTGGTCAGATATGACCATTTGACATTAAAAATAGTCATATCTTTCGGATGCAACCAATTTCAAGGGAGCCAGTTGACATTAATAATGCTAGAAAGTGAATGTCAGTTAGTGATTGGGCGATATTACATCTCTTTTCAAACTAAAATGGCATTTTTGTCCAAAAAGTTATATAGTAGTAAATGTAAAAATTGGTTAAAGCACGACTAAATTGACTATTTTTTAGGCCCATTTCCGTTCATAGGTTTTTTTTTTTTTGGTTAAAGTAAGAAAATATTATAAATATAAGAGTGTCAAAACAAATGACTCATTCTCTATACAACAGTAATAATAACATTATGATATGTTATCCACAAACTCTACAAAAGGGTTTGCGTCAAAAGAAATCGACTCATGGAACCAAAAGAGCAAAGTATGCATAATAATCTCCTTAATCTTCTCTACGCTTCTCTCTGCATTATTAAAAACTCTAGCATTCCTTTCAACCATATAGTCCAGCAAATCATCAATGGAGCCACCTCCCATAAAAAATTCTTCCTTCATTTATACAGGGGCCAACATCTTATCATCTCTTTCACTGAATTAGGTATCACCCACACCACTTTGAAACAAGTAAACACAAAGTCCCAACACTTCCCGGTAAAAAGGCAATGTAACAATAAATGGTTAACACTTTCCCCATCACTTTTATTCAGGCAACACCTATTGACTAGAATTTCACCACGACGCTGGAGGTTGTCGCATGTTAACAGAGCATCATTTAAAGCTTCCCACATAAAAACACCCACCCTTGAAGAGGCCTTAGTCTTCCACACAATCTTTCACGGGAACGAAACAATGTTACTCGAGATCCTTCTGATAAAATGATTTAACTGAGAAATCCTTGGACTTCCCTCCTTCTCACACAACTAGATCTTCTCTATGTCTATCTACTTTATGTCTATAAAGTAACTCGAAGAGACGCCCAAGAGAGTCTAACTCCCAATCTTGAAAGTTCCTTCTAAAGGTTCCAAGTAGCACCTTCACCATTCAAATGTAGCACATAAGTGACTATTTCCTCCTTATGTATAGCAAGGCTATACAACAACGAGAAAGCCGTCTAAAGCTTCGTACCCCCCACAACAATTGTCGCACCAAAATCTAACTAAATTGCTAATGCTCACATCAAAATCTATGTATCTCTTCATAATATCACACTTCCTTCTAATACCTTTTCACACCCCCACCCCATAAGAAGAGTGAACCTGAATTTGATTCCAACATGGTCCCCAACTCCATATTTACTCAACACAACCTTCTTCCAAAGTGAATCTTTTTCGCGCAAAAATCTTCGAGCCATTTACCCATCAACACCACATTGAACAATTTTAACCTTTTAATCCCCAATCCACCACCTCTCAAACTCTAACATACCACCTCCCATCTTATCAAATGGTACTTCATATCCACCGTTTGGTCGTCCCACAAAAAGTCTCTCTCCAACTTTTCGATCCTCTCCACCACTGAAATTGGCATAGCAAACATCGACATAAAATAAGTAGGCAAGCTTGAGAGGGTAATCTTGATAAGGGTTAATCTTCCTCCCTTAGAAAGATACTGTGTTTGACAACCCCCTAACCTGCATTCGAATCTTGCTATAATCGGGTTCCACAACTCTTTATTTCTAGGATTAGCACCTAAAGGAAGCCCAAGATAAGTTGTTGGCAAAACCACCTACCTTACAACCAAAAAACGCATCTAGTTCATCCATATTCTACACCTCGCCCACGGCCAACAGCACACTCTTCAGAATGTTCAACTTCAAAGCTTTACCTAAAGCTGCCTGGAAGAAAGAATAATAGGATCAACCTTAGGTGACCCAGCTATCTGCCTTAGCCTCGCAAAAAACAAGGGTGTCATCGGCGAAAAGTAAATGAGAGACCAACACCTGAGAGTCAACCTCCCCCCCCCCCCTAATGAAAATCCTCAAATTAAGCCATTTGTGACAACGATCTCTATGATCCTACTAAGAGCTTCATAACAATGATGAACAAAAATGGAGAAATAGGGTCTCCTTGGCGCAATCCTCTCGTACTAGCAAAAAACCCTACTGGCTCCCCATTAACTAGAACAAAAAATTTAGGCAAAGATATACAAAACAGAATCCAGATGCGCAAAATATACAACAATAAGTCCCAATTAACGTGATCGTAGGCCTTTTCTATATCTAATTTGCAAAGCAATTCTGCTTCACTGCTGCGAATCCTCCGATCCACAATTTCATTAGCTATCAGTGACGCATCTCTAATTTTCCTGCCTCCCACAAACGCATGTTGAGAAGTGGAAATATCCTTATCAAGAACTTTCCTTAAACGACTTGCAAGAATCTTTGCTATGATCTTCTATATCCCCCCTATGAGACTAATCGGTCTAAAATCTCTCAAGTCCCCCCCCCCCCGATACATTTAGGGATAAGGGTTATAAATGTAGAATTGAGGCTTCTCTTAAACCTCTTATGTTCAAAGAAAAACAACAAAAGCTCCATCAAATCCCCCTTAAACAATTCTAACAATGGTGAAAAAAGGCCATCGGAAACCCATTATCCCCTTTTAACCAATCAATATCTCTTAGGGTTTCTTTTATGGCTTGTGGTTTTTACCAATCTCTCCTACCAATCCCACATTTTTTCGATAAATATCTCCCTTGCTTTTTCACCAAATCATTATAAAAAGACAAAAAATTACAAACCACTAAACTATCGCAGATCAAAATAGGGTTACTACAAATTGGTTCGTGTTTACGTTGTTTGTATATTAGATACACAACAAAGAAGGTCTTTACCGGAGTCAATACTTGCAAATTAGCCACCAAATGAGAAGATGTTGTCAATTTCTGATCACATGGGAATGTTATCTTAGCCTCAAGAGCTCGCTTCCATCCTTGTGGGCAACCCGAATAAATATTATTACTAGAACCATTATATTTGATATGCTTAGCCCAAAATCTTGCTCGTGATCAAGACACACATGCTAACTCTCACCATTATATCTCAATTCTCATCACACCGCGGGACTTTACAGACCAAAGACGATAAGTCCTCAGCTCTGCTCGAATTAGAGAATCAGTGAGCATAGAAATAGGTCCATCTTATGCAAACACGTTATACAGGCCAGGCCAAGCCAGGTATGAGCCAAATAACTAGTTGGATGTGGACACGTAAGCCAGCAGGTTTCGAATGCGGTTATAGCCCACATATTTGAACGTGGCCCACGAGTCTCCCTCGCACAGGTTGATTGCGCTTGGCAATTAGAAACAATTACTCGGGAGTTGTATATCCAGGCTATATAAGCCTATATGAGCCACATTTTCGGTCATTTGGAGGTACAAACTTTTGTCTTACCAAAACTCTGTTAACTTAAACTTACCATTGTAGGGCAGACCCCTACATCACTTTAGTGTTTTCTTCATCTATTTCAGGTTCAAATCAAAGCTCAAATATCCAATCGATCCAACTTAGCAGCTCACCAATTCTGACTTTTGTACCATCAATATTCAATTATACGAGGGATAACTAGAGGTCAAGGATATCAAAGGCAATTAATAATAACCCGAGTGATAAACTTAGAAGAGCCGCAATTTGAAGTCTTTTATATAACATATTTCTTGAATGTAAAGAAAAACAGGTGCAAACAACAGATGTTTCTTCCAAAACGGTAAATTTATACATAAGTGAGTGTATATGCACAATAGATAAACCAAAAATGGAATTGGGGGAAGAAAATAAAAAGTCATCCCTAGTGATTGCTAACAAAGACATTAGTCAGTGCAGTAGCAAACCAAGAGAAAAACTGAACCTTATAACGTACAAAACTAATTCTAAAATAAAAAGTAGAAGCCAAGAATGGGACGATGTAGATTATTTTTCTGACAACAACCATATTTATCAGAGCAGTTTTCTGAGAAAGAATGGCAGACATGATGGTTTGTCTTCTCAGACGGGCACCCAGATCACTGGGAGACACAGAAGTGAGAAGACGGATGGTAGAGACTGCAAGAATGACCATGCAAAGAAGAATTCCGTTCATTTAACCGAGCACGAAAAAGAGTTTATGTTCCGAAAAGCATTATTATGACTGAAAACAGCAAACTGGAAGGGGAAAATCAGTCTATGAATATTCAGAGGAAAGCGCATTCTTAGAGAGAACATGAGCTGAGATCTATCACCAACAGGAGATCCATTTGCGACAGGAGGACAAGGAAGCAGAACTTAATGAGGTACAATGCTATTGCCCAAAATACTGGGGCCCTTCGCTGAATAAGGTTGAACAAGAGAAAAAGGACAAGTCATTTGGCATGATGACCATCAAAGGAATATGAGGGAAGGGTGGTCTGTAAAGTACAGTGACCAAAGTTGGTGTTCAGTCTGGAAATGTGTATCCTACATCATAGTTAACGATGATTCCATTGTGTATTGCTTCAGTAATTGAACAGGAGACAAACACTTCCATCACCATACCTCCTATGGAAGTTAGCTCTGGAACTCATGAAAAGAAGTTAGTTGCCAAGCTGAAGCGAGGAAATGATTTCTATGTTTTATGATCCAGAACATCAAAATATCATGAATGTTCTTTCCTTGCAAAAGGAAATTTCAGAGAACATTATAAGATTCTCTCATGGATAAGCAAGTGAAATTTTGAAAAGGCTGCAAAACTGCTTGCTGAGAACAACCTGATGTGATCCTAGAATCCATAAAGGATGTTTTACAGGTGGAGAGGCTCAACCTGCAAATTCTGGAAGTTCATTCAAAACATCAGGGGGTCAAAAATGCCAACTTCAAAGCGCTCTTGCCGAAATAGCGCTGCATTGGCGTGCACAATCCGATATGTGTTGGTTTTTTAACGTGCTCGCATCCAACCTGTAATGCACAATTTTGGACTTTTCTTTTTAGGATTGGTTTTATTGTTTCCTAATTTAATTGCTTTTACCCGAAACTTATACCCAAAATAATTTAAATATTCTTTTTAGGGTTTTTAGCCTATAAAAAGGCATCTCAAACATAGTAATTGAGAGGGTTTAGAGATTTTATAAATTGATTGAATTCAATTCACTTGTTGACATTTATTGTGAGTATGAGAAATTATTTGGATTAAGGTTTCTTGTTTCTATTTTTTTTGATAGGCAAGTATGAACCCTTATTGGTATGGGGATTGGAGCCAAGGACCTCAAGGTCTTTGCCTGAGTGCCCTTGCCATCTCTCCCACCCCTTGGGTTCCTTGTTTCTTTCTCGCGTGCTTTTGGTTCCTAATCAATTGCCATTAGTGGGTTGAAGGTGGACCCCAAGGTTCTAGGAATTGGTAAATCCACCCTACGGTTGAGGGAAACATAATTATCCAACTTTTCTTAGTTGATTATTTGTTCGTTGTTTGTTTTCGCATTCATTCAAGTTCAAAAGTTAGTTATTCTTTGTAACCGTTCTTGGGTTTACATCACAACCCACGGTTCACAAATCAAAATATGTCTGAATCAGTTGGGTAGGGTGGCTTTATCCTTCTTAAAACCAGATCTGTTATGCATTACAATAAAGGACGAATTTGTCGAGGCCAGGAACACAGAGGACAGTGAACTGTAAACTAGAGGAAGAGAGAAGACGATAGTAAGTCAGGCCTGATCAGGAGCTCATGCAGTGACACTCATTCCAATAAAACAGGGGAACTAATTATTTCACAACTCTATCAGAGTTGCATACGTATAGAGAATACAAGAGTAAAATGGAGAGAAAATCAAGGATATAAAGCTACAAAAGGATGTACATAAAAAACAAAATATCACTGAACTATTATATCTATTCAAGATGAGTACTAAGAAATATTTTCTGCTTGGGAAAAAGAAAAAATGAAGAAAAAAGACATTTCAAGTATCCATGAAACATAAATTCATTTGTTAGCCCTCCACATCCAATAACCAAAAGATGGCCCTACTCCCGGTCATTCTGCTCATCAATTATTATTGACATTGCTAGGGGAGCGCCTCTAGGTCTTGCAACAAAGGACTTTTTTTTTATAGGTAAGTGTGACCCATTATTGGTATGGGATTGGAATCAACTATCAAAGACCTCAAAGTGGATATGATAGATCTGATTCACAAAAATGTCACATGGCTCAAGAACGATAAGCTGAATATAGATGGCTCAAAATTACGCAGCAATGAAAGAACAATCCACAGGAGTGCAAGGGATCCAAAGACACTAATGACCACGCAAGAGATAAAATTAGGTAAAATTACATCAAATCAGTTGTCAATGTAATGCCATCTTCCATCTAAGAGAAATATGTAATCTGAACACAAAAGGCCATGTTTTGCAACATTGGCTTTTGATGAGCCAGGAAAAAAAAGGTGCCCAAAACCGAGAATTTGATTGCGAAGCAAAAATAAAAGCGTGTCTAAAATCGACCATGGAATTGCTTTAATGCTTCCATATAAGATGTAAGGTTCCTCACTAGGACATATTATGTCTTAGTAATGGAATAATTTGTTTCAGAAGTTCATGACTGCTTCAGAGCATCATGCTAAATAAAATATACTAGTCCAGTAAAGAGTGAGCATACAAGACAATGTAAATAAATTAGTATTTCTACATATTGCTTCAAGCTTTTGTCCACCATTCAGCAGAGAACTTCACTTAAGAAAACACAAAACTTCACATCTTTCAAGAATGGGGAAAAAAAGAAAGAAAAAAAACCCAGCTCGGTCTCCTTCTACAAGCTATAAACAGAGAGGCTGGTTCGAAGGGAGATGGGAGGCGAACAAAGTAAACCAACCTATACTTAAGTTAGAAATTGATCGAGTACAAAGAAATCAGATACAAATCAAAGCTATAGTAAATTAGAGGTCTTCTTGCTCTCTTGTTAGTTAATACCTGTTTCATAATCTGCAGCAGAAGGCTTGCTGGTAACTGGAGAGAGGACAGGCACAAATTTAATCTATGCTTGAGAGAGAAATTCATAAAATACAAAGGAATCAAATCGAGTGGGAATCAAAAGAATTAATGATATCAATTATCAAATTTCTGGTATAGTGAAAGCTTGTCGGAATGCTACTATTTGTAAACACAAAGCTTTCAGCATATCATCATACACTATCACACCCCATCAATGATCAATCCATCTATTAAAGGAGCACATATCTAACACATCAAATGCTAGATAGATGCAACCTTTCCACTCAAAGGCAAATAATCTTAGCATTAGCAGCCCAAAATCATAAATTCGGAAATCAGTTCTAGTAATCAGTTCTAGTAATTGTTAGCAAATTCTATTCGGAATTTAAGATATAACTAGTAATAAATTCAAAATATAGTACCACAAAATATAACTTCAAATTTTAGAACAACTTTAATACAAAATTCAAATTTCACCTGGCAAACTGTCGATTTTGGTCTGCAATTTCTTTCGCAGTATATACACATCACTCTCTTCGTATGCATATTCGGGATGCAGGTGATCGTGTGGAACCTTCTCGATCTCAAAAACCCTTCCACAAACCTCCCAAAACAACTCGTGCGCTTCCGGCGACCGAATTTGGTAACCTAACAGCACCACTCCGGCGTCGGCAACCAAGGACGCCATCGCCGACACCAGGGAGCCCACTGACTCCTCTATATAAACAACATCCGCTGCGATTACAATGTCGAATGGTGGGCCAAGGGCTTGAATTTGGTTCGAATTGTTCCAGTGGAGTTGGGCCGCCTTTAGCATCCGGCCCAATACCGGCTTGTTGCGCTTTAGGTTGTGCTTCAGGGCCGGCATGACAGGGGCTATGTCGGTGAGTACAACGTCCTTTAATCCGAGAAGGTAGAGGCCCATTGCGGCAACGCCGCAGCCGGTGCCGAGCTCAACAGCGCGCTTGTTGCGGAAGTCTAGGAGGGCGGCGTAGGGGTTTGGAGTGACGGTGGCGTCTCCGTCTGCGGAGGTTAGAGGTTGCCAACGTTCAGCGAACTTGACGAGGACGAGGGAGGCAGGCCAGACGGAGGTCCCCACGTGCATCGAGCCATTGTCTTGGTGGAAGACGAGCTGCGAATTGTTCACAGTGAGCTCGATCACTGGCGAACCCGTAAATCGCATCGTCGATGGTCTTAGCTGCCCAGCTTGTAGTGTTCTACGTATATACGTTGGGACTTAGCTACCGAGCTTGTAATGTTGTACGTATAAATGGCACAGTTAAAGGACACCCTTAATTAACAACAAGGGGCTTACAGAGGGCGCACAAAGTCACAGCCCATCAGATTAAAAATATTGGACATTCAAATAGGCGATTGAAATTGGTTAATATTTGAGCGTCGGAGTTCAAAAAGTCACTATCCAATTTGGGAATCCAAATAAAAGTATTGGGTATTCAAATCCACAATTGAAAACTTGAGAAATTTAAAAAGTCACTATCCAATTTTGGTATCGGAATGAAAACATTAGCATTGAAATGCACAATTGAAATCTATCAAAATTTGAACGTTGAAATTCAAAAAGTCACTGTCAAATTTGGGCATCGGAAGGAAAACACTTAGCATCGAAATGCATAATTGAACACTGCCACCTAATATCAACATAGTTGAGCATCATAATTGACAAAATTAGCGTCGGAATGAATAAATTAAACATGGCTACCAAATATCAATAAGGTTGGGTATCGAAATGGACAAAATTTAACACTGCCACCAAATATCAGCATAGTTCAGCATCATAATGGACAAAATCGGCATCAAAATGAATAAATTAAACACTGCCACCAAATATCAACAAAGTTGGACATCAAAATAGACAAAATTGATCACTGTCACCAAATATCAACATAGTTGGCATCGTAATGGATAAAATTGGCCTCAAAATAAATAATTAAACACTGTCACCAAATATCAACAAAAGTGAGTATCAAAATAAGACAAATTTGGCGTCAGGATGAATAAATTGAACACTGCCCCTAAATCTGTGTGTAAAAATTGAGCATCGGAAAACTTTCGAAGCCCAAAACAGTGCTTAAACATTATATTTTGGCCTTAAAACGAAGACATCACAGGCTAAACTTGATGAGTCTTATAGATCTTGTCGAGAGCTTCGATTTGATATGCGGTGGGTCATATGGTTCATCCGGGATCAAAAATTATGAAAAAATGGTCGAAAAAGATGCAAAAAGGTCGGCAATTGAGAAAATCGAGATGGAGGAGATTGAAGAAAAAGAGAGTGTGACAGAGAGAAGAGAAAGAAATAGTTGGAGGAAGAAGAAGAGAGAAAACTCTATTAGAGTGATAGGACGATGTATGCTTGGGTATTTTGGGAAGAAATTAACGAAAATGAACTTTAGAGGTTTAAAAAATAATAAGGTAGGTAGCTGAGCGGTTACAATTTTCATCAAATGGTACCGACTCGTAATTATTTCATTATATTAGAGATATAATCAGACCGGTCCCTATAGACAATATCTAACCGCTTTAGTCCACTTTCTTTTTATTTAACTTGTAAAATATATTTTTGGAGGCAAAATGATGAAAATACTCTTAATGAATAAAAGGAGCTGAGGAAGTTTCCGTTCAAATATTGCGATGCAAAAAAACGAGCATCGCAATGCACAAATTTAATTATAAACACATAACTTAGCATCGGAAAGAGTCTCCTCTTAGCACTACCTCTCATAGATAGCGTTAACGGAGCTATTTCATTTCATAATGATATAGTTCGTTCGCATAAAGAAAAAAAGGGAATAAGACGTTGTCTCATTCTATGATTCATTTGGTAGAATGCTGTATGAATAAAAAGGTACTCTGGCTCAATGAAACTTATTAACAGCAATGGAGACTCATTAGCAGCGCTCGCTTGACTTCACGAGCCTAGTTTGAGTAGGCTTTCTTCCCGTTCAAGAGCACCTTACCATCTTTATTTCGTTATGCTCAGAAAACATAAAAACCCAATTTCTTCTTTGTTGGAAGATTCCAATGGTAGGGTCTCCAAAACCCAGGTTAAGGGTTTGAATTCGACGAGAAGGAAGTGAATAGGAATGTCAGTGGCGGCATCAAAAACTATGATGCTCGCATCGTGAAAAAAACTGTAAAACCGATTCAACTTCTTCAACCATGGCGCACCCCTGCTTCTGCCTCGTTTCTCAATTTGAGCAAGATAGCTAGCCCTATGATAAAGTTGAAGACAAAAGTAGTGAGGCTTCAACTGCATGACAAGGGTGCAAAGTGTCTATCTCTCCAAAGTTCTCATTTGTGCAGTTAGTTAGGTCTCCCTTGTGATGTAAGGCTGAGGTCAATTAATCTGTTAGTGAGTCTATCTTAGCCATATAAATACTCCTCCTGTTATAGCTCTATGTAACAGAAAGAATAATCTACAGATCTAAAAATGCAATTGTCATTTACTTTCTCTCTCTTATTTTTCCTTCCATAATTTCCCTCTCAATTTGCATGACCTGATCTGTTTGTATTTCAAATCCAAACTTATCATGGTATCAGAGCTTCTTGCTTGCTTCCGTGCTTGAGAATTGATCATCTCTTTGATCAATTCCTCATCTATTTCTTTTGACAATGACTCAAGCAACATCACCGAGCGATTCTTGCACAAACCTCCCAACCGTCCAACAACCTACAGAAGTGGATGAGTATGATTCAACGGAGGTAAATGTGGTTCTTCCGATCTCTCATCCCCTATATCTTCACCCAAGCGATCATCCGGTATGAGCCTTGTCACACAAATTAGCTTACGGTCAATGGAAACGTGCTATGGTGATGGCCTTATACGCAAAAGTGAAATTAGGTATTGTGCTGGATTAAATAAAAAACCTAACTCTCAGTCTAAGTACCTTGCTGTATGGCAGCGATGTAATGATATGGTTAGTTTATGGCTCCTCAATGATGTCTCATCAGAAATTAGTGCAAGTCTAGTTTATTTTAAAACTACTCATGAAATCTGGGAGGATTTGGAAAATCGTTATACTCGAGGTAATGCTCCTCGGTTTTTCAAATTAAAAAGGAGATGATGACTCGGGTTTTCACACCAAGGATCAATGTCAAAAAGGAGATGATCAAGCTCTATTTTACACCAAATGTCAATTCAAGCTTATTTTACAAAATTTAGAACAGTTTGGGATGAATATGAGGCTGTTAGTAACATGCCTAGATGTGTCTGTGTGTGTACCTGTGATGTCTTAAGGAAATTAGATGAATATAATCAATTACAAAAAGTTACTCAGTTTTTAATAGGCCTGAATGACTCCTATTCTGGTATAAGAAGCACAATTTTAGCTAAATCACCATTGCCTAATATTAGTATTACCTTGGGATTTGTTGATGCAAGATGAGAAGATTAAAGAGTGTTCTCTTGTTAATCCTTACGTTGATATGAATGGTGTCTCAGCCTTATTTGCTAAACATCCATCCTATTCACATAACTCAACCAAGGGTCAACCTACTGTTACATCCAAAGTTTCTTCAATAAATGGACGGAAAGGCAATACAAAATCTCACCTGACATGTACTCATTGTGGGGGAACTGGTTATGTAAAGGACAACTGCTTTTTCATCACTGGTTTTCCAGAATGGCATAAATTGTTTGGTGTCACGCCTGATCCTGCACGAATGCCAAAGAACCAGAAAGGGAAAAGTGTTCCTAGTGGCTCACATGTGAATGCTGCAATGCAACATGGAGATGATCCTATTGCTATTAACTCTGCTGTATATTCTGGAGAAACTGTGTCTATGTCTGCAGATCAGTTTCATCATTTAATGAGTATGGCTGATCAGAATTGTTCCAACTCACTCAATGCACCATCCACTCAAGTTGCAGGTAAGCTCTATGTAAACTCAAGTGTCATTAGTTCTGCATATATGAGTTCTTATGTCAAACACACTTGGTGGATCCTTGACTCAGGAGCATCAAATCATATAGTTTCTTCTTTTGATTTGCTTATAAACCCTATGCCTTTCAATTCAACTTTGCACTTGCCTAATGGACTCACAGCTTTAGTTACTCACTATGGTAGTGTTCATCTCCCAAATGGTATTGAACTTGTGCAAGCTCTGTATGCTCCTGAATTTTCCTTCAATCTCATTTCTGTCAGTAAACTTGTTTCTAACCGTAAGTGTTCCATATCCTTCTTTCCTACATGTTGTGTTATTCAGGACTCAGCTTCCAAGAGCATGAAGATGATTGGTAAATTGGAAGGTGGCCTCTACAAGCTAGTCTTACCAGGCACTGAGTCTGTTTGTCTTGAGTCTATTTCTACTGTTACTGCTAGTCCAGCAACTCTTTGGCACTATCGGTTAGGTCATGCTCCTATGTCTGTGTTAAAACATTGTTCCATTCCTTATAATGAACATGATGTTATTTCTGTATGTGATGTTTGTCATGCTGCAAAACAATGTAGAATTCCTTTTCCATTGAGCTCTAGTTATGCTTCTGCTCTCTTTGATCTTATACACTGTGATATTTGGGGTCCGTATAGATGTCCTACTTATAATGGTTTTCATTCTTTCCTAACCATAGTAGATGATCATTCCCGAACAACTTGGACATATCTCATAAATTCCAAAACTCAAGTGCTTCACTATATCACCTTCTTCCTTAAAATGGTTACAAATCAATTTAGCACCACAGTTAAGTGCATTAGATCAGATAATGGGTCAGAATTTTTCAATACAGCTTTATCATCTTTGTTAACATCTTTAGGGATAGAGCAGCACAGTTCCTGTGTGGAAACTCCCCAACAAAATGGGAGAGTCGAAAGGAAACACCGACATCTGTTAAATATTGCTAGGTCTCTCAGATTTTAAGCAAATCTTCCCATCAAATTTTGGGGTGAATGTATTCTCATAGCCGCTTACATTCACAATAGAACTCCTAGTTCTGTCCTGTCTTTTAAATCACCTTATGAAATTCTGTTTCATTCTCCACCCTCTTTTTCTCACTTCAAAGTCTTTGGCTGCCTATGTTTTGCTTCCACTCTCCACTCTCAGAGGGACAAATTCTCTCCAAGGGCTTCAAAGTGTTTGTTCCTTGGCTATCCTTTTGGCAAAAAGGCTTATAAACTCTATGACCTTACTACTCATAAAATTTTCTGTTCCAGAGATGTCAGGTTTTATGAGGATATCTTTCCTTTCTCATCTATTTCTGATCTACCTTCTCCTACTTCTGCCTCTGAACCTATGTTTTCTCCTTATTCTCAATCTTATGATGATTCATCCTTTCCTGACCCTACTGCTTCTCCTTCTTCTGGTCAGTCTTCATGTGATATTCCTCCCTCTTCTCTACCTACTGAGTCTCCTATCTCTACTGAGACTTCTTCTGAGCCTCCCCTTCCTCCTGCCTCTTCCATTCCATCCTCTTCTATTCCTCTTTCCAGACCTGTGAGACAAAAGGTGGTGCCTAGTAAGTACAAGGATTATGAGGGTTTACCTCCTCAGTTTACCAGTGCTTCATGTTCCACCAGATTACCCTCTTTTTCTTCTCCCTTGTCATACTCTTCTATCTCTTCTTCCTATTTTCATTACATATGCAATATCTCTGCTCTTACTGAGCCAACCTCCTACACAAGCTTTGAAGAATCCTAACTGGTGTAAGGCCATGTCTGATGAACTCAATGCTTTATAACACAATGCCACTTGGATTTTACATGAGCTTCCTGTTAATAAAAAGCTGGTTGGTTGTAAGTGGGTTTATAGAATCAAATACAAACCAGATGGTAGCCTAGACATGTATAAGGCTAGGCTTGTTCCAAAAGGGTTTACACAAACTGAAGGGGTTGATTATTTTGAAACTTTTGCCCCGGTTGCCAAGATGACAACTGTGAGACTGTTTCTGGCTCTAACTGCTATCAAGGGATGGCATCTCTCACAGATGGATGTGACAAATGCCTTTCTTCATGGAGACTTGGAGGAGGAAGTTTATATGCAGTTGCCTCCTGGATATTCTGTCCCTGCCAGTTTTCAGTCTACTTCAGATAGGCCTGTTGTATGTAAACTTCTTAAGTCCTTGTATGGTCTTAAGCAGGCTCCAAGGCAATGGTACAGCAAGTTTGCTGCTGCTCTGCTTGCTTTTGGGTTTGTGGAGTCTAAAAATGATCACACATTATTCACCTTAGCAAAGGGTGATTCTTTTACTGCCATCTTAGTTTATGTAGATGATATTTTGTTGGCTGGTTCTCATACTACTGTGCTTGATCAAGTCAAGGCTCATCTTCATGCCTCATTCAACATCAAGGATCTTGGCCCTCTCAAGTTCTTTCTAGGTATTGAAATAGCCAGGTCTTTCATGGGTATCTGCATTCATCAAAGGAAATATAGCTTGGATATAGTCTCAGATGTTGGCTATATGTCTGCTAAGATCTCCAAAGTTCCTATGGAGCAGCATCATGCCTTGACTGCAGATAAGGGCACCCTGCTTTCTAAGCCTCACAAGTATAGGAGACCGATTGGTCGACGGTCTATCTTACCATCACCGGGCCTCACTTACCTGTTCATATCCTCGGCCTTCTTGGCTCGGCGGAACCTCATAGGCGGTGCTCTTAAGCCGGTCGATACTTAAAAGGTACACTTGGTCAAGGGTTGCTCTACTCTTCTTCTAGTCCATTGTCTCTATCCATCTATTGTGATGCCGATCGGGCATCTTGTGCTTCCTCTCGAAGATCCTGTCCGGTTATTGTGTGCTTTTGGGCTCTTCTTTAATCTCTTGGAAGGCTAAACGACAGGGCATTGTTTCTCGATCCTCTGTGAGGCGTAATACTAAGTATGGCAAATGCTTCTTGTGAGCTTGTCTGTTCTTTGTCTCTTCTTCAGGACTTTGGCATTTCAAATCTTACCCCGTCCCCATGTATTGTGACAATAAGGCGCCTCGTCGGCCTCTAATCTGTCTTCCATGAGAGGACGAAGCATATCGAGATTGACTTGTCATCTCATTCGGGATAAGATTCTTCTTTGGAATTTTGTATCCTCTTTATATTTCCACTCATGCTCGCTCGTGATCTTTTTACTAAGGCCCTGCCTTCTCATGTTCTGCAGCTGCTTCTCTCCAAGCTAAATGCTCTGAATCTGTTTGCCACCTTTAGCTTGCGGGGGGCTGATAAAGTTGAAGACAAAAGTAGTGAGGCTTCAACTGCATGACAAGGGTGCAAAGTGTCTATCTCTCCAAAGTTCTCATTTGTGCAGTTAGTTAGGTCTCCCTTGTGATGTAAGGCTGAGGTCAATTAATCTGTTAGTGAGTCTATCTTAGCCATATAAATACTCCTCATGTTATAGCTCTATGTAACAGAAAGAATAATCTACAGATCTAAAAATGCAATTGTCATTTACTTTCTCTCTCTTATTTTTCCTTCCATAATTTCCCTCTCAATTTGCATGACCTGATCTGTTTGTATTTCAAATCCAAACTTATCACCCTACTCTTTATCCTTTGAATTTCCATAGAAGTTGATGTGATGTTGCAAATCGAAGTCGATGGCCAGAGAAGTTTGATTTTCAGTAAGGCGGCAATGTCAGGTTAGTCTTTTTGTAAAGACATTTCTGGAATCAGTGGACACCGTAGCACAATTTTTATTAAAACTTGGGGAGTTGGGCCAAAACCTAGTTAAATATGAAATTATGAAGAACTGATCTTACAGGAAGTCAAAATAAGAAGAAAGGGAAGAACAGGAAAGACTGAAGAAATTAATGACGAATAAGAATCTTAGCAAAATGGACGGTTTAGGGGAAGAGTAGATAGGGACGGAGCTGGTGATAAGGCATTTTAGGAAGAAAATTGTAAGTTGAGTAGGCAACGAAATAAGGCTAGGGGTGAATAGCATTTTTTTTAACATTAAGAGTTATTTTGAAAACCTTCAAAACTAGCAGCAGAAAGAATAAGTTATATAGACAAACTATTCTATCAGCTAATGAACAAAATACTCTGTGTCGGCTGTTGACACATGTTTAAGTAGTAAAGGTTTTAAGAAGATCACTAATATAATAAATGAATTGAAAGACAATATATAAAACAATTAAGTAATTATTCAAGAATGTAACTGACTGACACTTAAGTAGATAGAAGTTGCTTAAGTGTTAGAAACAGTTCTATTAGCTGGAAGATAGAAAACATAATATTTAGAATTGGTTCACAGTGTAAACTACTACGTCCACTACCAAGTTGGTCAAACTTGGATTTTTTAAGTGTACTAAATATTATTGAAATTCTAAGTGATCACTAACGGATCTGTGTACAACAAAAACAAGTGTTTGAGGAGTATGGTTGTGAAAACAATCAAACTCGTGTAACAATCAAGTATTCCTTAAAGATTAGGAAGAAGTAAGGATTGGAATACAATGATTGTCTAAACAAGAACTAGAAAAGAATGATATGTGAAAGACTATCTAGTAAGTGTTTGAGGATTGGAACACATCAAGGAAAGAATTTTTTTAAGGTGTGTTGAGTGTCCAGTCATGGGTTAAAGCATATCAACGAGAGAATGTCATGAAAGTAAAGAATGATAACTTCAACCACTCTATTATCTATATCTTCCAACCTTTTTTCAATCCTTGCTTCAAAGCTTATTTATAGAGATCTTGAAAATAGCCGTTTGAAAGAACAGGGATGATCTTTGAAGAATGATGATGAAATCTATCATTTAATGCACAAAGATCTTGTAGAGAATTAGATGATACCTCCTAGTATAAGATAATAAATAGGGTGGTTAGCTAGAAAACATGAAATACTGTAGAATATTTAAGACAAACATAAAAATTCTTCATATATATAGTTCTATGTTTGAAATATGATGGCCAATAATCATTTAATATTTTGAGAGTGAAGGCCATGCGTTTTCATAGATAATGTTTTGGAATCTTTCTTAACAAGAGTTGAAGACTTAAAGTATAGATATTTTTAGAACAACATTCCAACAGTGTACAGTGTTTTAGCAGATAGGAATCTTAAACAATTAAGGCATAGCGGTTGATAGCTATCAGCAGCTGCTAACTGGCACTGTGGTATCAGCTGATGACTAAGATTAAGCAGATGGTATATTTTATTTAGAGAAATCTTCTTAACTTAATCTACGATAATCTTGCTTAAGTAGATACAACATTTGATGTAGTCTATCTGCTGAAGGGTTGAGCAGATAAAACTTTAGACTTGCTAAAGTGTAATCAATTTGATTTTATTTAACAACTAACTAATATCTCATCATTAATCTAATCAAGCAAGACGTTACATCTCCTCCTATAGATTTCACTTATTGTCCTAAGATACCAGAGTTAATTCAGTAAGTGAAATACAATAAACTCCTCCTTTTTACCTTTAAAAGTTGTTTATGACCCCAATGCCTTTTTAATGGTTTTAAGTAAATCATAAACATTCATGTTACAACAATCTCCTCCTATTTACATAAAATCATTCACCTAAGCAGAGAGCAAATAAAATGTAAGTAAGTAAGAAGTTTCTATGTTAAGAACTTTTTAGATAAAGGTTGGCCAAGCAGGAGGTGTTAGAAACAGTAGTATATAAACATGTGAAAAAGGATAAAATATTAAATTACAGTACGACAAATGTAAGGAGTTCAAAGGAGAGAAATTGTTTCTAGTTTTTTTTCTAAACACTGGGGGATCCTCCTGAGGAGCTGTCATCATCAACAATAGTAATTCCTAATTCAGCAGCATCTAATCTTATTATCAATGCTTGGTTCTCCTGTTTGTACACAACAACCCTTGCTCTCTGTTTCCTCTCCTCCTTGAATGCTTTAAGGGAAGAGGACTCACTTGCAGCAAATGTAGCTTGAACTGCAAAAGTAATAGTACTTTGCGGGGTAGGCATGAGAGCTTCAACCTGCTATTGTATTTGAGTCATCTGCTGCTTGTGCTCCTTGGCATCCTCCCTGATATGTAGAACATCTGGAAAGTGAACAGCAGAAGGAGTAGCATGAGTAGAGGTAGAATGAATGGTAGTAGGATCAGCTTATGAAGGAGGTGGGATGGATGGTGTAGCAGTAGTTGCATCAGCTGAGGAGAAGAGACTGGAGTAATATCATCAAATACAGTCTTCTTTCCAGTTGGATTTTGTAAGGCATCCTTAATGATTGCATGTTGCTTCTCTCTAATGTTAAAGACAAGTTGAACTCAAGACTAAAGTGACTCACTTTCATCATAAGATTCCTGCTCAGATGAGCTGGAAACATAACCAACTCGAGGGAGAGAATGAGCAGCAGCAACAATGGAAATAGGGACTTGACTACCAGAAGTAGATGAACTTTCCACAAAATCCTCAATTATAGAAGGTATAAGCATACTAGCTAGTTGGCTCTTATCAGAGTCTTCAACTATTTTTTCAACTTCCATTTGCAATTCTTCTGCTGGAATGAGTTCTTCTGAAGGGAGGCTTTCTTCAAAAGAGAAAGAAGTAGATGGAGTGAAGGGATCAACATACATTGGGCCTAGAGACTCTGATTCTTAAGTAGCTGTAGATTCCTCTTTTGAATGAGGCTATAAATCAAGTGGAGCAACTAGAGAGCCAAAGACTACCATTGTAGTGCAAGTGTTTTTCTGGAGCTGGAGCTACAATTAGAGATGCTTGAACAAATGGAGGAGCTGGAGGTGAATTTTGAACAAGTTCTAAAGCTAAAGGAGCAAAAATAGTCGAAGGAGGCTGAACTTGACTAGTAGGTAGAGTTGGTTTAGCTGAAGAGGCAGGTGAATTTTGAATTTTTGGAGCAAGAATGTCTTGAGCAACCTCAATAACCGGCTTAGAAGATGCTAGATGTTCTTCCAGCCTGTCACCTTTTGCTTAGCATGCCAAGTAGTGAACATCTACATTCTTCACAGATCTATTTATGTACTCCACTGCTTTGGTCTATATCTACATAAGCTTAGCCTCATCCATAGCAGGTAGACTTGCAACTTCTCTAATTCTATTGTCTGTCTCAGCTACTGGTCTTCCAGTGATGTAAGGATCATCAGTTGGAATGATGGGAAACCATATGTATCATTGAATATCTCCCAGACAATCAAAATAAGCTCATCTTGCACAAACCTATCTTATGTCAAGCAGAAGGCATTCCAGACTTTTGGCAACATATCAAAATACTTACCATAGTTGAAGGCAAGTTCATCTTCTGACATTTCAGCAGGAGGGTTGGAGTAGAGTATGTTCATTTTTCTTTCATAATTCTCATCTATATATTTAATTGGATTGACCACGGGTTTGTCTTCTTTCTTCTCTTCATGGAAGGAGAGAAGAGATTGGACAAAAAATGGTAGATGGTCAATGGGGAATACCTAGTTTTGTGGAATTGGTATGAGATTTTCATAGTAGATGGTGTATGCTGGATGATAAGTTGGGTTTGAACTAGGGGGAAAGTATGGAGTGGGTGATTGGTCAGAAGGGTGTGGATGGTTCAGTTAGTGGTGAAGGTGGATGGTTTGTAGGTTCAGAAGAAGTTGGGAAGGGGATGAAAGATTTTGGGTTAAGATCAGGGTTCACCTTCTGCTTTTTTCCTTAAGGACCTCCTTTTAGTAGGTGCAGCTGTTTGAGCAACAGTTGGTTCAACAGCAGCATCAGCAGCTTTCTATAGCAGCTGCCTTCTCTTTTACCTATGCCTCCTCACCCATAAGCAGGTTTTTTCTCTTCATATTGCTGGATCTACTAGACCTTAAAACCACAACTAGAGCAACTGGGGCTATAGGGGCTGCTGAAGTTGTTTGTGCAAATCTACTGGAATTAATTGTTCTTGTGATATCACCAGTTGCATACTTTTTGAATCTTACTCGGATAATTACATCATCCGACACAACATCATTGTTGATATTTTGATATTGTCTTAAAAAGTGAGTGAATAACAACTGATGAGTTACTTTTGCATCTCCAGATTCTCAGTGTTCTCTATACTTAAAGACATTTCCAGTTAAAAGTTCTACCAAATTCCTAGTCCATTTCATCCTATAATCTTGAACAATGGCTTCCATTTTTTTACCAATTGAGCTTCAGTCACTTTGTCATGGCTTCCACCCTTGATTAATAAACACTTGTCTATGACACCAGCTAGAGCGTAATGTAGAGGCTTGAAATGCTTTTAAATCTATCAGCAGCCTTTTCAGTAGAGATATCTCCTCTCATTGTTACCCAACCATCTCTTTGAATATCAGTGGACACCGACATTATTCTAGACCTAAATTTTGGATTCCAGGGAAAGCATTTGAGATAGAAGGTTAGTTGAAGACAACTACAACTCCTCTGATGGTGCTAGAGAGGGCCATGGTGTTGAAGAATTCATCTACTAAGGTTTGGTTATAGGTGGGAATATCGAAGGATAACAGGGGCATTAACCCAAAACTAGTAAGAAGTTGAACCAGTTGCCTTCCTATGTCACTTTTGTTGAGCGAGGAAATATCCAACAGGCATCCTATATATTTGTTTTCTTCCATGATATCTGAGTTGTGGTATAAATGTTATATAAGAGTAATAAACACAGATAAGATGAGAAATGCTGAATTGAAACAATATCAATTGAATTTTGAAGGAAATAAAGAAGAACTGGAAGCTAGGGTTTCGAGTTCTTTGAAGAAGATGAACTGGTATTGCTAAGAGAGATGAGAGATGATGATGAAGAAGAGAGAAGGTTTTGATAACTATAGAGGAGGATAAATTGGGGTAGAGAGTTTTAATACACCGGCATAAATGATGTATAAAAACGAGTGCTCATATCAAAATAAATTTTTGCCTGGTTACCAGTAATAGTTAAAAGGGAATTTTGGGTTTTAGTACCAACATCAATGAATAAAAATAATTGAGTTATGATAGGGATCAAACAATTAATGTTGGGGGCGGTTGTTTAAAATGTCTTCTCAATTGTCAGAGGAATAAGTGTTTTAGTGGGGAACAGTTGAGTTTTCAAGATAAAATTTAGCAGGAACCCAAAATATCTCAGATAAATACAAATGATTAATCCATTTAAAGAATATTTAAGTGAGACTACTTGCTGTGATACTTTCAGCAAGTGTTAAGTTCAGAAGCTTACCTGAGCTATGACTTATTTTTAGTGGCTGTAAGATCTTACCTACTTAATTATTTTCTTTAGTAGATGTCGTGCACTACTAGAAAGCGCGCCTCCAGCAATGGAATTTCAGCGACGGAAATTTTCCATCAGCAACGGAATTGAATTGAAAATGCCTTCAGCGACGGAATTTTCCGTCGCTGAAAATAAATTGAAATTAAATTCTGAAATATTTAGCGACGGAAACTTCCGTCGTTGAAAATAAATTGAAATTAAATTCTGAAATATTTAGCGACGGAAAATTTCGTCACTGAAAAATAAATTGAAATTAAATTTTGAAATATTTAGCGACGGAAAATTCCGTCGCTAAAGGTGACCTGTAGCGACGGAAAATTATGTCCCTGAAAATAAATTGAAACTAAATTCTGAAATATTTAGCGACGGAATTTCCCGTCGCTAAAGGTCACCTTTAGCGACGGAATTTTCCATCGCTGGAATTATTATTTGTTTTGAAATATTTGTTTTTGTAAATAAATAATGTTTTGAAATATTTGTTTTTATAAAATTCCTTTGTATTTATATATATATAGGAAATATTATAATCATTTTAATGAATGATATTTTATCATTAAATTAATATTTGAAATGTTAATTTAATAATATAATATCAATAATTAAAATGATTAGCATCAATATAATTACAAAAATTAAAATATTGACATTACAACTTAACTAAACTTAACGTAACTTAACGTAATGTAACGTAACGTAACTTAACGTAACGTAACTTAATGTAATGTAACGTAACGTAACGTAACGTAACGTAACTTTACTTTACTTAACTTAACTTAACTTAACTTAACGTAACGTAACTTAACGTAACTTAACATGAAAACACGCTACACCTATTGGCGAAATGGTATAATGGACTACGATGGACCATTATAACATGAAAACACGCTACGCCTATTGACGAAATGGTATAATGGAGTACGATGGACCATTATAACATGAAAAGACGATACACCTATTGGTGAAATGTTATAATGGACTACGATGGACCATTATAACATGAAAACACGATACGCCTATTGGCGAAATGGCATAATGGAGTACGATGGACCATTATAACATGAAAACACGCTACGCCTATTGGCGAAATGTTATAATGGAGTACGATGGACCATTATAACATGAAAACACGATACGCCTATTGGTGAAATGGTATAATGGAATACGATGGACCATTATAACATGAAAACATGTTACGCTTATTGGCGAAATGTTATAATGGAGTACGATGGACCATTATAACATAAAAGCACGCTACGCCTATTGGCGAAATGTTATAATGGAGTACGATGGACCATTATAACATGAAAACACGATACGCATATTGGCGAAATGGTATAATGGAGTACGATGGACCATTATAACATGAAAACACGTTACGCCTATTGGCGAAATGTTATAATGGAGTACAAAGGACCATTATAACATGAAAACACCCTACGCTTATTGGCGAAATGGTATAATGGTGTACGATGGACCATTATAACATGAAAACACGTTACGCCTATTGGCGAAATGTTAAAATGGAGTACGATGGACCATTATAACATGAAAGCACTCTACGCCTATTGGCGAAATGGTATAATGGAGTACGATGAACCACAATAACATGAAAACACGTTACGCATATTGGAAAAATGGTATAATGGAGTATGATGGACCATTATAACATGAAAACACGATACGCCTATTGGCGAAATGGTATAATGGAGTACGATAAACCATTATAACATGGACGTTACGCCTATTGGCGAAATGGTATAATGGAACGATGGACCATTATAACATGAAAACACGCCTATTGGCCGATGGACCATTATAACATTTATTGGCGATGGACCATTATAACATGAAAACACGAAAATGGTACGATGGACCATGGGCGAAATGTTATAATGGAGTACGATGGACCATTATAACATGAAAACACGCATATACGCCATTATAACATGAAATTACGCGGCGAAATGTTATAATGGAGTACGCCATTATAACATGTTACGCCTATTGGCGAAATGTTAAAATGGAGTACGATGGACCATTATAACATGAAAGCACTCTACGCCTATTGGCGAAATGGTATAATGGAGTACGATGAACCACAATAACATGAAAACACGTTACGTATATTGGAAAAATGGTATAATGGAGTATGATGGACCATTATAACATGAAAACACGATACGCCTATTGGCGAAATGGTATAATGGAGTACGATAAACCATTATAACATGAAAAGACGTTACGCCTATTGGCGAAATGGTATAATGGAGTACGATGGACCATTATAACATGAAAACACGATACGCCTATTTGCGAAATGGTATAATGGAGTACGATGAACCATTATAATATGAAAACACTTAACATAACGTAACTTAACGTAACGTAACGTAATGTAATTTAACGTAATGTAACTTAACGTAATGTAATTTAACGTAACGTAACTTAACGTAATGTAAGTTAACTTAACTTAATGTAACGTAACGTAATGTAACTTAACGTAACGTAAGTTAACTTAACGAATGTAACGTATTGTAAGTTAACGTAACGTAACTTAACGTAACGTAACTTAACATAACGTAAGTTAACTTAACTTAACTTAACTTAACTTAACGTAACATAACGTAACGTAACTTAACTTAACGTAACGTAACTTAACTTAACTTAGCATAACATAACGTAGCTTAACTTAACATAACTTAACTTAACGTAACGTAAGTTAATTTAACGTTACGTAACGTAATGTAACTTAACTTAACGTAATGTAATGGTCCATAACTTAACTTAACTTAACGTAACTGATCGATGTTTTATTTAATCTTTTTCCTTGCAAGTGAACAAGACTATTATAGAATAGTATTGGAAGCAAGGGTCGAACCCACAGAGACAAGTGATCACGAATAGTGCAATTTATCAATAGCAAATTATTAACCTAAGGGGGGTTTTTATGTTTAATTTTACTCTAACTACTATTTATAGATGCTTAACTAATTAGATAGTAATAACAGATATGAAGATCTTATGGTGGGTGGCAATCTAGGATTCTGGGTTTCACTTGTATCTCCTTTATGTTCAATTCATAATAATATCATTCAATGTCTTGGGTTCGTTCACTAAAAATAGATATAGTCTGTTGAACAATTGGTTCAGCCTCCACCCCCGCAAAATTCATCCATTCTATATCCTAAGCACATGAACTGTTAATCTAGCTGTCACCTAGATTTATGATCTATCTGTCACCTAGATCATGTAAGAACCTGGTCCTAACTTATCACTCTCGTGCATCGATAGGTCCAATTTATTGTGTTGGTGAGCCAGTGTACGACATATGCACTTGGTCATGCAGTTATCCGCACCTCTAAGCCTTTATTATTTGCGATTACATTCATTTGTTCAAAGCAAAATAATATAGGGGTTGATAAACAACACAATCAACAAGCATTGAATGAACATATATATAAAATCAAAACATAAATTCGATACAAGTTACCTCACACCTCCTAGATTATGGATGATTTAGTTCATCATAGACAATGAACATCACATGGAGATGATCAGATACATGATTTGATCTTCAATACTTGGAATTACAGATTCTAACTATGTTATACAATCTAAAACTACCTAAAAACTACCTAAAGAGAGCTTCCAACCGTCCTCCTTATTATTGGCTCGGCATCTGGCTTCTATATATACCCGGGAGTTGTAATCGGATCGAATGACTGTGTGAAAATCCAAATAAATCGCATTCAGACCACCTTGCGGTCGCAAGGTATTGGGTACTTTGCGTCCGTAAGGTCTCCAGTGTGGGTGGCCTTTTGATTTCTTGGTTGCTGGCTCGAGGACCCGTACTGCCTACCTTGCGGTCGCAAGGTCTGAGGCACCTTGCGTCCGCAAGGTGTCCAATGATGACAGCTTTTATCTTTTCTTCATTTTTCCTTTTCGGCCCTTCTTGAAATTTGCACTTAAAACCCTGGAGTTTCGCGTATTTTCACAAATAATCCTGAAACTTATAAAACTCACCGAAAACATATATTAGTAACCAAAAGCCTCGTGAAATAGCATAATTTAAGTCATAGAAGTATATAAAATCGACGTATAAAATACATCGATCAAATACCCCCAAACTTGAACTTTGCTCGTCCACGAGTAAACAATAAACTTATAAATACAAAAGCATAAATATAACAAAAACAAAAATCTTTTTGGAGGGTGACACTATTTACACTCCTCTATAAACCCACAAACTCAAGGAGACTCTTTCGAGTGACTCGACTATGCAGATAAATACAAAAACAGATAAATACAAAAACAAATAAAATTTAAACTAAACATAAAACATAAATTCTTTTTGGCTTCATCTCAAGTCATAGGTGTATGGCATGCATGTAATCTCAGTTTTGGTGCTCACCACATATATGCAGGCTTAGTCGTATAAAACCAACTAGTCTTTTCTTAAGACTGCTACTACTTCTAATTTCTCCGTGTGTGTGTGATCACCAGTCCTAAAGAATATCTTTAACTAAAACGGTTTTATTAAGCTAAACACCACATCTATATATATATATAAAAGCTAGGTAGTCTAAAAGATGTAAAATCCCGCCAAAATGCACTTGCTAAAAAAAGAAAGTCATCTTTGAATATTATTATATAGTAGTTAGCATGCATTGGGAATACAAATCTGATTAATTGATTACACAATTCTCAAGATTTATTGAAAATGTGCAAATATGCACATGTTGTAGAAAATACCAAGTTTCTATGTAGTAGTATTTAATATGAGTAGCCACCCATGTGAAAATCTATAAATACAAATCTCTTTTGGTGTATACTTAATTTTGATATTAAAATTAGCAAATAAAGGTAAGAACCCAAGGATTTAAAAGATGAAAATCTTATACATCCATCCCATGCACTTCTATGTATGAATATATACATAAATTATAGTAGTAGATACAATAAATTTTAAATATTTAATAAATCTATATGTTATATAGAGAAGAATATACTCTCTATTTATACTATTTAAGATCCTAAATTTTAATAACAATATTAATTACTCCTCCGTCCCTTAATAATCTTGTTGAATAGCTAATTATTTATATTGATTATGCTAACACAAATGAGCTTTAGGGTGAATAATAATGAATATGAAGTGTGTGATCAATTTCATGTTACTCACTTGACAGTGAAAACAACATAAGCATTGGCAAGAAGATCATTAGGTCTTTATAAGCTTGTAATGTAAGGCCAAGGTGTTGGGGGATTTGATGGAAAGGGATTAGAATTCAAAGTGAGAGAGTAAGACTACCCTTTATCCCTCATACTTCCAAGTAAAAGGAAGTTTTCCCTATTTAAGCTAGGACCTGCAAAGACCACAAGTGGAGGGGTGCTTTTTGTTACTTTTCACTTTTCTTCTTTCTCCCCCCAAACTTGTTTTGGGCAATATATATTTCTAAAAATATCACTTCATTCTAATCAGCATAATTTTTCTAACATATTTTTCTCTTGAAAGCTATGCTTCCATTTGAATATTTGTTTACAATCTTCTTCTTCCGTTTCATTTTTCGTCGACACATGAATTTTTTTTTTTTCGACGACGGAAAGAAGAAGCTTTTTGAGAAATAGCCTAACTGAAAAGAATTGGTCCTCTAAAATAAATTTCCCACCCAATCCTACTCTCTCCAAGGGTAGGCTAAAAGTGTATAGGCTTTTAGGGTTAAGTTAATGTGAGTAATAGAAATGATGGCGAATGGGGATTTCAATAGTGTGCTTAGCACACTCCATTCTTTTTCATTAGGCTCAAAGGGGACACTAGGGATATATTTAGTATAGGTCAGGGAATATTTAGGCTCTAACGATCCAAAGATGGCCTAAATCATTTCTTAATGCCAAATGCTCATATAGTTTTTAAAGCAAGTAAGACAACACAAAATATCATATCAACTATGGGAATTGGGGTTGAATGTTTAGCATCACTGGATTTCACATAAGCATTCGCTAAGACAGATGGTAGGGACGATTGAGACTAATATGCAGACACGGTTCGAAAGTGTGCTTGAGATATATAAATGAGAAAAATCCAAGGGATCTAACTATCATGCAATTGACCCTAAGTCACAATTTAATGCAACAATTATGTTCGAATGGCTATGCATCATATTCTTGTGCATATCTTGTTGTAATGAAGTAGGTGTTATAAACTTTATAAAACTATTCTAATCAATCCATAATTATGACTGGTGTGAGTGCATGAAGAATTTGGAGAAAAGTAAAAGTTTCGCAAAATTAAGTAAATTCCAGGGGGATCTACAGACTAACTATGCGGTTCATTGCACTAATCTCCTCATTGACTACGACTAGCACTACCACACCTAGACTCGAGGATGAATATTTTGAATTAATTATTATTTTTTTAATATTTTTTTAAGAAATTTGGAGATGATGACGATGACACTTGATGATGGGTCCCTAAAGGTCCTATCCTATTATAGTATTCTGGTCATGCCAACAACTCCGAAAATAAGAAAAAATAAAAACAGAAAAATAGGGTGAAGAGTTAAATGGTCATCAAGAAAAGAAATTTTCTTTCACCCTAACGACATAGCCCAACTCCATTCCTCGTTAGGCTAGGACCTGCTAAGACTAAAAGTTTTAAATCCCCCCCCCAAACTTAATTTCTATTTTGTCCTCAAAATAGAGG
Source organism: Codonopsis lanceolata (assembly GCA_013146195.2). Lineage (NCBI taxonomy): Eukaryota > Viridiplantae > Streptophyta > Magnoliopsida > Asterales > Campanulaceae > Codonopsis > Codonopsis lanceolata. Next base: position 62,072,534 of record CM028381.1, read on the forward strand.
AACATATGAGAGGATTGATGGGGTAGGACAAATATCAAAAGGAGATAGCGGGTCCACCTAACGAAAGAGGATGGAACTTGGGCCTCGACTCACGGTGAGTCGGGCGGAAATAACGAACGAGGACGAAACTCGGGGATCGTGCCAGAGGGAATCCATATAGATTGGACAGATTTTGTCCCACAAGTTGGCCCAACCGAAAAATCGGCCTTCGGCACGCATTTGTGCCAACCGCCGACCCATCATATCATTTTGGAGGACAACTTCCTCCAACTGTTGAGATCTCCACGAGTGGGTCCTCCTCCTCCTCTTCGGGTTCCTCCTCTTGAGGAACCCTCACTCTGGCCGGTGATGTTCAAACAAAATGGCCCTCGTAATGGCCTGACCAGCCTTCACCTCTCTCGCTGTTTGGGCATTCTCACGCCCCCTCTACACAAATCGGTAATCAAATGCGGAACGCGAACCCCGCATTCGCCCTACCTCTAATAAGGGTCTTGATTTGGCCGTTGATCAAACGGCCAACATCAATGGACCCACCACCATAATGGTGTAGGTCAAGACGCCCTCTCCCAATTCACCGTGTGTTGGTGACTTGAGGGCATGAGACGCCCGCAAACAAATTTATACACGGGCTTGGCCGTGTCTTGGAGGAAGGACTCTCCATGGTGCGTGGTCCATGGTGGGTTACGGTTATAGGACCACACCACACCGTGGAGAGCGATGGCAAAGATTGACCACCTCGACAGGATACGGGGTTGAGGTGTGTGCTATAATCATCGGCACCAGCCGCAAAGTTGGAGGTGCCGAAATAAGTGTTAATGCTTTGGGACGAAAAATTAACTACGATGCCCCTAACACTAACGGTGTCTAGCACACCCCCATCTATGCTAATGTCGCCATTAGCATAGAATTCTCGGACAATAGGGACTACGGCATCCCTTGGCGGAGAATCTAACAAAAGCCCCCACCTACGAGCCATCGATTGGGACGAGGCCAAAGTCTTCACCTTGAAATCCCCTTTCGGGCACCAAGGACTTGGAGAGCTTAGCCGTGTACCTTTCTCGATGCCTCAGAGGACACCTAATCGAGTGATGTCAAAATTATGCTCTTCCTCCCGAGCGGCCTGAGGATGAAGCGCCGTATTTCTACGCTACTTTAACATTTTTGTTTGAAATAAAATTTAAAAACTAAAAAGTTTAGATAATAAAAAATGTGTTTTAAAATTTTAAAATTAAAAATTTATTCTAAGCATGCAAAAATTTATCTACGTTAAAAACTATCTAGCACCCTAGCATGCAAATATTTTACGTATAAAATTAAAAAGGGTGATAGTGTTACTTGAATGCAGCCTGAATAGAGTGAGTGCAGCCGGAGAGGAGCTTGATCTTCGTCGGCAACAATGGAGGTTCTTCTTCTTCCTTCTCCTTCAAAATCTTCAATTTTAATGGATTGAAATGGATGATGGGTGAGGGAGATGAAGAGTTTGAAGAGGGAGAGAGAATATCTTGGAGTATGTGCCGGAATTGGAGACGATCTGCCGGAATTTTAGGAGGCCGCCGCTGGAGGGAGAGAGGAAGATTTCTGTGTGATTTCTGAAGAGAAAACCCGCACGCTTTAAATACAGGACCTTGCGTCGCAGCCGCCACACCTTGCGTCCGCAAGGTGGGCAGTCAAAGCGATTCTGTTTCTCATTCATTCCCCATGTCTGACATAACAGTGCACGAAGTCCGTATTTACTGGGGACCTTGCGGTCGCAAGGTCCTTCACACCTTGCGTCCGCAAGGTGGACAGAACTCTTCCACTTGTTTTCTTTTCTATTCTTTTCAGCTTGCAGCTTGCGCTTAGCCCTTCCGTTAACTTCCGTTATGTCTTGAATATTTCCTGTATGTAAAAACTAAACAAAAACTCTAAACTAAAAATTATTAGTAACATATAAATACAACACTAAGATGTTTTTCTCCCCCAAACTTGAATTTTGGCATATTTAATTAAAAATTAAATGTCCAAAAATTAAATTTAACGGAGAAAAGCATATTTAAACTAACTATAAACTAAATAACATTCAACATAGTGGGTTGCCTCCCACTTAGCGCCTTTGTTTAACGTCTTTGGCTCGACCAAACTGCAAGCCTAATCTCGGGGTGGTTCATTGTCAGCCAAACGGATTAACTCAATTGTTCGTTCAACTGACATCGGCTCCAAATATGGCTTGAGTCGGTGTCCATTCACTTTAAACACTTCATTATTTTTAGGGTTTTGAATATCAACAGCCCATGAGGATAAATTGCATAATTCTAAAGGACCGCACCATTTAGATTTTAATTTTCCAGGAATAACCTCAATCTAGAGTTAAAAAGTAACACTTTCATACCGGATGAAGCATTTTGTTGGCTAACCCCATGTCATGATATTTTTGGTCTTTTCTTTATATGTCTTTGCATTCTCATACGAATTTAACCTATGTTCTTCTAACTCATTTAATCGAAACAATGAAACAATCTTTCTTCTCCGGCCAATGTTAAATCTAAATTCAATTCTTTAATTGCCCAATAGGCTTTATGCTCAATTTCAACGGTAAATGGCAAGCTTTGCCATATACCATTCTATATGGACTCATTCCTATGGGTGTCTTAAAAGCAGCTCGGTATGCCCATAAAGCATCCTTAAGTTTAGATTCCCAATCTTTACGATTAGGCCTAATGCCTTTTTCTAATACCGCTTTTATTTGCCTATTGCTAACTTCTACTTGTCCTGGATGTTTGTGGATGATAAGGTGTAGCTAACTTGTGAGTTACACCATGCTTTCTAAGAACATTATTTAACAACTTATTGGTAAAATGAGTTCCTTGGTCACTTATTATGGCCTTAGGGACTCCATATCTAGCAAATAAATCCTCTACAAACTTGACTACTGCTTTTTCCATCATTAGTCTTGGTTGCTACTGCTTCTATCCATTTAGAAACATAATCAATCGCTACTAGAATATACTCACAATTATTTGACACGTGAAAGGGACCCATAAAATCAATACCCCAAACATCAAAAATTTCAACTACTAAATTAATATGTAAGGGCATCTCGCTTTCTCTTTCCTATACCACCTGCTTCTTTGACATTTGTCACATGTTCTATAAAACAGCTTCACAATCTCTAAAAACAAGAGGCCAATACGCACTGATTGCAAAATTTTCCGAGCGCTTTGTTACCACTAAATGACCTCCACAAGAATATCCATGGCAAAATTCCATGATACCTTGTTGGTCTTTTTCTGGAATACATCTTCTTATTAAAGAATCAGAACAAATTTTGTATAAATGAGGAGCTTCCCAAAAATAATTTTTAGTTTCCGCCAAAAATTTCTTCTTTTCATAATGATCAAAATCCGATTAATGATATCGACACATAGTAGTTGACAAAATCAAGATACCAAGGGTCGAATCTTTAATGGCTAAGAGTTGTTCATCAGAAAATTGTCATTTATGGGGACAGATCATCAAGAAATTGACGCTCAAGCAAGGGTGAAAATTCTAACCTAGACAAATGGTCGGCTACAACATTCTCGCCCTTTTTATCCTTGATAGTAATGTCAAATTCTTGTAACAATAACATCCATCTAATTAATCTTGGTTTAGCATCCTTCTTACTTAACAGTATATTTCAATGCGTAATGATCGAAAAATTATCACCTTTGATCCTAGCGATATGATCTAAATTTTTCTAAAGCATATACTATCGCTAAAAATTCCTTTTCAAGAGTGGTATAATTCAATTGAGCATCATTTAGAGTTCTACTAGCATAATGGATCACATGAGGCTTTCTATCTACCCTTTGTCCTAACACGGCTCCAATCGCAAAATCTGATGCATCACACATGATTTCAAAAGGAAGTGACCAATCAGGGCCGGATAAAATTGGGGCAATAGTTAACTTTTCTTTTAATAAATTAAAAGCTTCTAAACATTCTTTATCAAAAATAAATTATGTATCTTTTGCTAGCAAATTACATAGAGGTTTACGATTTTGGAAAAATCTTTTATAAATCTTCGATAAAAACCAAAGATGGCCAAGAAAACTTCGAACTCCTTTAACTCAAGTGGGAGGGGTAGTTGTGAAATAACTTCGATTTTAGCTTTGTCAACTTCAATGCCTTTATTTGAAACAACATGCCCTAAGACAATTCCATGTTTTACCATGAAGTGACTTTTCTCCCAACTTAAAGTTAAATTAGTTTCAAAAGATCTTTTAGACGATGTAAGGTTTTCTAAACAGTGATCAAAAGAATTTCCAAAAACTGAAAAATCGTCCATGAAAACTTCTACGCATCTTTCAACTAAATCTGAGAATATAGAAATCATGCATCTTTGAAAAGTAGCCGGTGCATTACACAATCCAAAAGGCATTCTCCTAAAAGCAAAAGTACCAAAGGGACATGTAAAAGTTGTTTTCTCTGGTCTTCTGTGCAACAGGATCCGATTATATCCGTAAAAACCATCAAGAAAGCAATAATATTCATGACCGGCTAGTCTTTCAAGAATTTGGTCAATAAATGGCAAAGGAAAGTGATCTTTCCTAGTTGCCGCATTTAATTTCCGCAAATCGATACACATTCTATAACCGCTATAGTCCTTGTAGGGACTAATTCATCTTTCTCATTTTTAACAACAAGTAATTCCCGACTTTTTAGGAACTACTTGGACAGACTAACCCATTTACTATCCGATATAGGGTAAATTATACCCGCATCTAAGAGCTTAAGAACTTCTTTCCTAATGCCTTCTTCCATGTGTGGGTTAAGTCTTTTTGCCTTTCTCTTGAAGGTTTACTACCTTCTTCTAAATGTATTTTATGCATGCACATAGAGGGACTAATTCCTTTTAAATCGCCTAAAGACCATCCTAAAGCTTCTCTATGTGTCCATAAAACTTTTAACAAACTAGCTTCTTGTTTTTCCGTTAAGTCTGCTATAATAACAGTAAAGTGTTACCTTCCCTAAAAATGCATATTTTAAGTGGGATGGTAATGGCTTTAATTCTTCGACTTTGGGAGAATTAATGGATGGCATAAATTCGAATTTTCTACTTTAATAGTTTCTTTTATTTTAGCCTCATTATTCTCTTCTTGCTTTTCTTCCTTATTTTCTTCCTCAATATTATCTATCTCAATTTCTTCAAAGAGAGATTTCGAATCTCTACTTCATCATCTTTGATTTCATAACTTTCTTCTACTACTTTTTCCGATTCATCGAATTATTTTCTCGATTCTTTTTTATTTCTTTACCTTCTTCATCTTTCTTTTACTAGCTTCTAACTTTTCTTTCTCTAATCTTTCCTCTTCTTCTATTTCTCTTTCAATTTCCTCAATGTCAATTTTTATGGGAGGGATAGGCTATCATCATAGACAATAAATCTATCTCTCTCATATCTTCCTCTTCTTCAAAAGTTTCGTTGATAATTTTTCAATCTCATCTATTGAAAAACAAGCACTTATGTCACTAGGTCTATTCATAGCATCAAACACGAAATTTCAACGGTTTCACCTAGGACCGACATTGTGAGTTTACCATTTTTCACATTAATCATTGTATTGGCAGCCATAAATGGTCCGCCTAACAATATTGGGACTTCATTATTGGTGCATATCTTCCTTTCCATCTCTAGAACCACAAAGTCAATCGGTATGATTAATTTATCAACCTCGAACTAGGATATCTTCCACTATACCCAAAGGATATTTAACTAAACGATCAGCTAATTGTAATTGCATAGTAGTGAGTTTTAGTTCTCCTAGACCTAACTGTTTATAGACCGCAAAGGCATCAAATTAATACTTGCTCCTAAATCTAGCATTGCTTTCATTTTTTAGAGCTTCCCAAGGAGACTTGGATATTAAAGCTACTACCGGGTCTTTCAACTTAGGTGGTAATTCGGTTGTAAAACGAACTTACGCTTTAAACAACAATCTTTTCATTGTTTTCAAACTTGTGTTTCTTAGAGTGAAGATCTTTGAAAAACTTTGCATAAGCCGGAATATTTTTAATAACATTAAGCAAAGGTAAATTAACATTTACTTTGGATAACATATTATAAATTTCCGAAAATTGTTTGTCCATTCGGTTTTTCATAAGTCTTCTTGAAACGGAATTGAGGAACATAAGGTGGTGGAGCCACATAAGGTTCCTCTTCTTCTTGATCCAACTCTTTTTCAACTTCAATTGTATTATCTTTATTTGGAATTTCTTTTTCTTTTTCTTGTTCCTTATTTGGAACATCTACTTCTACTTCTTTTTCTACCTCTTGACTACTTAAGTCATTATTCTCTTTATTACTATCACTATCTTTTTCGATTTCTTTTTCAATTACTTTTTCGAATTTTCTATTGTAGCAGTGCATATTAGAAGAAGGATCAGATCACTTACCTCTTCACCTATCACCTTACCGCTTCGCAAGACGGTGATTGACTTGGCTTGCTCGCTTGACTAGGAACTTCCCTTCTTCTCTTTTATCAACTTCTGAATTTGCAATGTGTTTCTTTAGATTTTCAATTTCTTCAAGCATGTACTTCATCAAAGCTGCTTGTCCTTTACTAGCTACTTCTTGCTTGGGAACTTCTTCAATTCTCAACTGATTTTGATTTGGCAACCGTGGAGGTTGTGGTGGTTGAGGTTGGAATTGTTGAGGTTGCAAAGGCTTATTTCCTCCCCAAGAAAAGTTAGGATGATTCCTCCAACCAGATTATATGTGTTTGAATAGGATCATTCCTTGGCCTTTGAGGGTACATATTCATAGCATTAGCCTGCTCGTAATACATAGCACTTGACGGACAAAAATTAGTAGCATGAGAATATAATCCACATAAAGCACATGCTTCTTGAATTTGCCAATTTTCAAATTGAGCTTGTGTATTTGAATTATCTTGCAATTGATATAGGCTCCTATTTTTACCTCTAGCACTTTTCTCGTTGGGAATTAATACTTAGCATCTCAAATAATTCTTCTAGTGCTTCGGTGTCATTCTATTAATAGAACCACCACCGCACTATCAACCATAGTTTGTAAGCCCGGCGAAAGACCATGATAAAATTGAAGCACTAACACATGTTGAGCCAAATTATGATGAGGACACATAATAAGCGTATTTTTAAATCTATCCCATGACTCATGGAATGTTTCACCCGGTTCATTTTGGAATGACATGATTTGTTTTCTATACTCAGTAAGAGATGCATGTTTGTAAAATTTACTCATAAACAAATCATATAATTGTGCCCAAGTATAAACACTATTTGGTGTTAGGTTCATAAACCATCTCTTTGCCAATTCTTTTAATGCACTGGAAAATATTTCATTTTGATTTGATCTTCACCAACCCTCCTAAAGGAAAAGTACTCATCATGTATTCATATTCTCTTAAGAAACCGACAGATCTTCATGGGGCATCCCATGAAAAGATGGTATGGCATTAAAATAATGACCTTTTAACTCAAAATTCCTAACAAAGATCCGGCAAGACTAAACATGATGTCACAACATTTAATGAAGGTCTACTAAAGTCATTAATAGTTCTTTGATTTACCACTACTTCCATATTTCTTCTTGCGTGCTCTCTTCTCTTTGATTCCTATTGACTGGGTCAACTAGGTTTTCGTGATTACGATTATTGTTATTTTCTTCCATTGTAGGATCAACCGAGGATCCTCTTGATTCAATTGGTCTTGATTATCGTGCTCGAAAGCTAGATTTTCAAAAACTTCTTGATTTCTTCTAACAATATTTATATCTTGATTTAAGTCTACCAATTTAGGATTCAAAGATCTACGACTGCATAAAAATAATTTAAAGCAATTTAAAAACAACTAACTATTAAAATAAAATAAAATAAAATCTTTTTGTATTTTTATTTTTATGAAAACTGAAAATTAAACTAAAAACTAAATTAAATTAAAAACTACGCTACCAACAAACTAACTACGTGAACTAGCTTGCCCCAACGGCGCCAAAAACTTGATCGATGTTTTATTTAATCTTTTTCCTTGCAAGTGAACAAGACTATTATAGAATAGTATTGGAAGCAAGGGTCGAACCCACGAGACAAGTGATCACGAACAATGCAATTTATTGATAGCAAATTATTAACCTAAGGGGGTTTTTATGTTTAATTCTACTCTAAACTACTATTTATAGATGTTTAACTAATTAGACAAGAATAACAGTATATGAAGATCTTATGGTGGGTGGCAATCTAGGATTCTCGGTTTCACTTATATCTCCTTTATGTTCAATTCATAATAATGTCATTCAATGTCTTGGGTTCGCTCACTAAAAATAGATATAGTCTGTTGAACAATTGGTTCAAACCTCCATCCCCGCAAAATTCATCCATTCTATATCCTAAGCACAGAACCGTTAATCTAGTCAGTCACCTAGATTTATGATCTATCTGTCACCTAGATCATGTAAGAACCTGGTCCTAACTTATCACTCTCGCATCGATAGGTCCAATTTATTGTGTTGGTGAGCCAAAGTTGTACGACATATGCACTTGGTCATGCAGCTTATCCGCACCTCTAAGCCTTTATTATTTGCGATTACATTCATTTGTTCAAAGCAAAATAATATAGGGGTTGATAAACAACACAATCAACAAGCATTGAATGAACATATATATAAGAATCAAAACATAAATTCGATACAAGTTACCTCCCACCTCCTAGATTATGGATGATTTAGTTCATCATAGACAATGAACAACACATGGAGATGATCGGATACATGATTTGATCTTCAATACTTGAAATTACAAAATCTAACTATGTTATACAATCTAAAACTACCTAAAATCTACCTAAAGAGAGCTTCCACCGCCCTCCTCCTTATGCTTTGGCTCGGAAGATCCGGCTTCTATATATACTCTGGAGTTGTAATCGATCGAATGACCGTGTGAAAATCCGAATAAGTCGCATTCTCGACCACCTTGCGGTCGCAGCAGTGCCGGGTACCTTGCGTCCGCAAGGTCTCCAAAGGTGGTGGCCTTTTGATTTCTTGGTTGCCGGCTCGAGGACCAGACGCCTACCTTGCGGTCGCAGTGAGGCACCTTGCGTCCGCAAGGTGTCCAAGGTTGACAATTTTATCTTTCTTCATTTTTCCTTTTTGGCCCTTCTTGAAATTTGCACTTAAAACCCCGAGTTTCGTATTTTCACAAATAATCCCCGAAACTTACAAAACTCACCGAAAACATATATTAGTAACCAAAAGCCTCGTGAAATAGCATAATTTAAGTCATAGAAGTATATAAAATCGACGTATAAAATACATCGATCA
>CM028381.1:62081949-62221537 GCA_013146195.2 Codonopsis lanceolata
AGATGAGATAACATACTTAACTGAAATCTTGAGATTGAGATTAGGGTTAATTTCTTACCATTTTAATTTGCGAGAGGAGAAGAAGTAAATGTCGTGAATCTGCGGGAATCAACTATCGAGCAGGCGAAGGAAGTAGAAAATTTTTAGAGAGAAGAAACTTTAGAGAGAGAGAGAATAGAAAGAGGCGTTTTGGTAAAAGAACTTTTTGGCGGTTGAGGGTTTATAAAGGGGCGTGCCATCGGTCATAGAGACTTGTGAAACCTCATTAAGTCGAGCGCCTTTTGATGACAAGACTTAATGAATGTGGCTTTTAGGAAAGAAAAAGGGCCTTTTCAAATATTCACTCAACCAATTTCATGGTCCCTCATAATTTGCATAAGCCTCCCTCAAAATTATAGTTTAGAAAACTCATTTTTCTTTTAGTGACTTTAGAAATTCTTGATTTAAAATATTTGAAAGTAATAAATACGCTCAAAATAATTTTTCAAATGCCTTAAAATAAATTTTCAAATGCAGCAAAATAAATTTTCAAAATGCAGCTAAAATAAATTTTTCAAATGCTGCTTAAAATAAATAAGCATTATTTAAAATTAATTTTAGATAAAATTTAAGATCGGGTCAAGCATACCAAGCTCTCCCTTAGATAAGCAAACACATGCGCTTCGAGCTTTGGTGAAGTGTACGCTAGTTGATGGTCGGTTGAAATATACTTCATACTAATGTTTCTCTTTTCTACATTGTCCCTTAGAAAGTGATATCGAACATCGATATGCTTTGTCTTGGAATGCATCACGGGATTGTATGTGATAGAGATTCTTGAGGTGTTATCACACATGATTGAGCGTCTGCTACTTTGATGTAAGTAGTCTACTAGCTATTTGTTTGATCCATAGTAGTTGTGGCCGGCTACCGGCGGCTATGTACTACTTGATGGTGGAATTTGAGGCGGATGCTTGTTTCTTGCTAGCCCAGAGGCAGTCGTCTCCTAGAAATTGACAAGTTCCACTAGTGCTTTTTGTCAATTTGGCGGCCCGGCATAGTGCTGCGTCGAGTATCAACCAAGTTGAAGATGATTCCCTTGGATGCGGATACCTAAGTTGGTGGTATCGTCGTTTGATGATTCTTTTGGGTGAAAGATGTGACTCACGAGTGCAGCTTGAAATCTAGCACACACCCCAACGGCATATCGGGTCTGTGGCGGTGAGGTAGAAGCGAGAGAGAACCAATTATCCCCCATAGTGGGTGATATCAACTTTCTTTCCTGTAAGTCTTTTGTAAGTTTGCATCTAGCGACCATTGGAGTATCAAATGTGTTTCTTTGTTTCCAATCAAATTTCTTGACAAGATCTTTAGCATACTTGGATTGGTGATGAATATCCCTTTGTTGGGTTGAATTTGAAGAGAAGAAGAATGTGAGTTCGCCCGTCATACTCATTTGAAACTTGCCGGTCATAAAGCGTTTCAAATCGCTTACATAACTTCTCATTTGTGGATCAGAAAATGATATCATCAACGTAGATGCGTACGGCGAGAGAATGTCCTTTGTGCTTGAGAATGAAGAGTGGTGTCAATCTTGCCTCGTGAATCCTTGTTCAACCGAAACTTAGAAAGGGTTTCATACCGGGCTCGAGGAGCTTGCTTAAGACCATAGAGCCTTCTTAAGCTTGTAAACATGAGTTTCTTTTCCTTTTCTACAAAGCACGGAGGTTGAGCAACGTAAGCGTTTCTTGAAGATCACCATTAAGAGCAGCGCTCTTGACATCCATTTGGTACAGCCTGAAAGTCTTTGTATGTAGCGTAGGCTAAGAAAATTACGATAGCTTCCAATCTTGCTCTGAGGGAGCGAATGTTTCATCATAGTCGATTCCTTCTTCTTGGCGATATCCTTGTGCAACAAGTCTTGCTTTGTTCCTCACTATGTTTCCATCCTCGTCCTTCTTGTTTGAACACCCATTTTGTGCGATGGCCAGTATGATCGGAGGCTTTGGAACTAGCTTCCATACTTGACATCGTTCAAATTGTTGAAGTTCTTCTTGCATGGCTTCCGACCAACTTGGATCTTGAAGAGCTTCTTCGACCTTCTTTGGCTCTTCTTACGAGACAAATGCGGCCTGAGAACATACATTCATTTTTTGGAAGATCTTAAAGTGGTACTCCAACATGAATGTCACAATGATTTGAGAGATCGGATGGTCTTTGCATGTTCTTGCGGCAGCGAGGAATATGATGAGTTCTTCTTTGTTTCTACATGACAAGGTTCGAGAGCTATAGGGAAGATCGGTTGTGTCTTGATGAGAGTTGTGTTCAGAATTTGGCTCATAGGTGAGTTGAGGAATAGAATTTTCGGTTTGAAACAAAGGTTCTTGATTCGGATTTTCTTGAGCGGGGTTGAAGTCTTACGGTGACCCGTTTGTCAAGTGATGGTCGAGAATGTTTGATTGAGTTCTTTGGTGAAGGATTAGGTATACTAGAGAGGTCGATGGTTGGGGTGTACTGTCTCAACATTAACAAAGTCATCGGCACATTTGGAGCCACATGTGGCTCTAATAAATCAAATTCATCAAATGAAACATGAGCAGATTCAACTATTTTTAATGAGCGTTTGTTGAAAACCACAGTAGCTTTGGAGTGTAGGCATAACCCAATACACCCATCGGCTTTATGATCAAATTTGCATAATCATTACCATTGTAGACTACAAAGCATTCTGGCCGAAGATTTTAAAAATCAATGTTTGGGGTTTTACCTCTCCAAAGTTCATAGGGTGTTTTACCGTGAAATTTGTTGATCAATGATACTGAGTAAGCGAGGCTGTATTGGCACGCCTTGAAGTGTTTGGGCAACTTTGCTTGGCAAGCATAGTTTTAAGCGACTTCGATAAGTGTTACGTTCTTCCTTTCGGCAACGCCGTTTTCTTTGTGGAGTTCTTCTGACGAGAGAAGTTGTGCCCAATACGTGATCATCACGTACTTTGCTATTCCATTGTTGGTGAACTTCGGTGCCATTGTGCGATCGAGCGTCAGCGATTTCATCGAGTTTTTGCGTTTGCAATCTTAGAATAGTCTTTGTAAGAAGATCGTATGTGTGATCTTTAGAAGACATCATCTACGTCCAAGTGTATCTTGTATAGTCATCCCTACTACTAGTGTGTATGCGAAACCACCATAACTAATAGTAGTGGCGGTCGAAGAGATCCATGTCGGCGATTGTAGAGGTCTTGTCGTTGAGAGTCTGGTTTGCTTTTGAATAGCGTTTTTGAGCTTTCCCGTTGGCATGCTTTGCACGAGCGATCATGTTCGGCGAGACCTTTGGCAATCCTTTGACTAGACCTTCTTTGGATAGCTTGGCTAGATATTTGAAGTTCAAATGGTGAGTCTTTTATGCCACAACCGACTTTTGTCTTGGCGAGTTTGCCACAAGACATAGATTAGTAACCTTCTGTAGGCATTCAAATCTATTACATAGACATTCCTGTCTATGACCCAAACCACGATTGAGCAAGAGATCGGATCCTTGATATCACATCTTCTTGAGGAGAATTGACATAAAGCCCTTTGTCACGCACTGAGAAATACTGTGAGATTATGTTTCAAGCCTTCTTACAAGAGAGACTTTTCCAATGGAGAGATTTAATGATGGATCCATAGCCAATTGTTCTTCCTTTAGCATTGTTCCCGAAGATGACCGGAGGGCCTTCTCGCCTCGTAAATATTTGAGAGAAGGCATGATTCTCCATGTGCCTTGAGCGTACCGCTATCTGATACCACACATCTTTTCTTTTCTCGAATCGAATTAGCCATGAAGCACACCGAGATGAGGTAAGAAAATCATGGTCCCTTTTATTTTCTTTATGGGTCCAAATGGTTAGCGTGTTTTTGGGAACCCATACTTGCCCGATTTTTGGAATAGGGATCCAACAGTTTCATGATGGATTTCAGCAGACATTCATGGACCAGTGGCCAAGACACTTACAAAATGTATGTGATGAAAATTACGTGTCTACATGATTATGCCGATATTTGAAGCTTTTTGAACACTTTTCTTAACTACGCCTTTGAGTTGGTAGTCTTGTTAGCAAAGCAGCTTAGAGGCTCGTATGAGGCTTCTTGAGTTCAGATACGCAGCTTTGCTTTAGCACAAGACTGTTTGTTGGTAGTAGACTTTGATGCCTCATGCATTTTTCCTTTAAGCTTGGTGTCAACATTCTGCAGAGCTGGCACCATCTCGTGTATCGTTGATGAATCGATAGGTTTGAGCAAAGCTTTTCATAGGCCCCGAAACAACAGCCTTTGCTTTCACGTAAGTGTCGGTAGAGGGTCAGTTGTAAGTCCGCACCTCCTTTAATCGCATTTATCTCCGCCAGATGATTGCTTTCAAAGCTTCACTCAAGCTTCTTAATTTGAACCTTGGTATTTATAAGGAGTAGCAAAGATAACCAATTCCTTCTTTTACCCTTGTTAGGTTTCGATATTGTGCAGAATATTACTATTCACCGTGAAAACCTGCTCATTTTCTTGTTCAGAGGTTGCGCTTAGAGATTTCATTAGAGAATCCTAGCCCTGCATTTATCTGCTGAGGGCTTCGATCTCCAAGAATTTGATCAAAGACTCCGCCGTTGAGTTATTCCATGAGTTAATGGTTTTTTGCAACTCTTCTTTCTCAGCAGATAACTCTTTGGCATGATCAATAAGACAAGCAACCTTTTCATTGAGAAACTTGTTCTCTTCTTTTAACTTGATACTTTCCTGCTGGATTCCATGGAGAGTTTTTAACCTTGCGGTTTCCAAAGATGGATTTCTCGATTTTCTCATGACTTTTAGCTAACTTAACATAGGCCTTCCTAAATTCATTGAATTCCTCTAGCATATCTTGAGCATCCTTGAGGATTTCTTCTTTTGAAGGCTCTTCAGAAGATTGTTCTATGTTAGCTTGAAAGGGAGAGTACTTAACTTCACTGTCTGAGTCATAGGTGGGAGGTGACTCTAGAGCAACAAGACAAATGTGTACTTGCTCGTGAGTCATCACTATCATCCTCGTCGAGAATCGCTTCAAACCAAGTGGCTACATGGTTTTCTTCTAAGTCCTCGGCCCAAATAAGACCTCTATGTTTAGAAAACGATTTAGAAGGTCTCCTTTATAGGCTTCATATTTAGGCTTAGGACATTTAGAAGCAAAGTGACCGGTGTTTCTCGAATTGTAGCAAACTAACTCATTATTGTGTGAGTTTTCAGCTCTTTGAAAGTCTGCGGTTTGCTTCTTTCTTTTGTTAAATTTTGAGAACTTTTGAAACTTCTTAACGAACATAGCAAATTGCTCGTCAGAAAGAATTTCATTCTCGTTTGAAGAAGAAGTAGATGGTTTGCTTTCTTGATCAGGAATTTCCTGGGAAATAGCAGAAAAGGAAGGAAGTTTAAAATGTTTGTCCTGTTCTTGAGCTTGAAGTAATTCTTGCTCATAGATCGTTAAACTCGCATACAAGCTTCGAGATGCATGGAGTTCAAGTCTTTGGACTCTTTTATTGCGATGGTTTTTACATGCCACAAACTTCCTAAAGAAGCTAAAAATCTCATATTCACTTCTTTAACACTATATTCTTTTCCTAAAGAGTAACAACTATTTACTACCTCACGAATGTCGTAGGCTTGCAGAGAGTCTCCTTAGGATCTTTTCTCGAATGAGTCTAACTGTTGAATATAGTTGTACTTTTCGTTGTCCCTTGTGGGTAGATCTCCTTCAAGATATTCCACCAGGCTTCCCACATTTCCTTGGCGGTTTGCATCTAATGATCCTGTTGATATGTGCTTGTGTCGACAGAGTGGATATAATATGAATAGCCTTGCCGCCGAGTTCAACAAGCCTCCTTTCGCCTGGCCCATTCGCTCATAGATTTAGGTATCTCCTGAGGACCACCGCTACTTCGGCAAGTAGGTTGGGCTTCATTGGAATATATGGACCTGTTAGAACACATTGCCACAACCGATTGTCAATAGAATTCATATATCTCATAACCTTGTCTTTCCATACTTCGAAATGGCCTTCGGTCCAATATTGGAGCACGTGGGTGTTTGAAGTAGGCAAAGCATGTAGTGAGCCATAGGATCTATTCTCAAGAGGTTAATCTTGGAAAAATGATTTTTCAAAGAATCAAGCTCTGATACCAATTGTTGGTCCCGAAGTAGGCTCAATCTAGGCTAGAAGGGGGGGTTGAATAGCCTAGATATGCTTTCATAAAACTTTTTCTTTTAAGAACACTTCTAAAGGATTTATGAAAGGTTTGAATAGAAGTGCTTAGGCAGCGGAAACAAATTAGATTCGAAATAATCAAGAGTCTTTGTTAAGGCGTGAGAATGCAGAGAACAGTTAAACACAATCAATTAAAGAGAGCGATAAGAAGAGTTTGAATCTGCACACAGGGATTTGAAGTGGTTCGTACTGTGAATAGTACTACATCCACTACCAAAGTGGTTAGCTTTGGATTTTAAAAGTGCACTTGTTTATCCACTAGGTTTATGATTTAGATCTCTAATGGATCGTGTACAAAATTAGTTTTTAACCAAGTGTATTAAGGTGAGAGAGACAATCAATGAATAATTGTTCTCCACACGTGCAGAATTTAAGAACAGTTTAAAGACAAACAGAATGAAGCTGAGAAAGAATTTAAGATGGCAGATCTGCAGCTTCAGAAAGTTTGGTGAAGTGTTAGCCCTTGTCCTTTGATCTCTTGAATGCTTGAGTGATGAAGATGAAGCTTGAGAGTTTAATGCGCAAGAGTTATTTCTTCAGATCTTCAAAACTTGAATATATACCAGGAAGAGATCTTTTGACCGTTGGGTTAAAATCCAGAGATAAATCAGTCAACGTTCCTTTGCATTGAATGCAATTCGGCGCTTTGGGGAAAAGAAACAGCCCACGTCATCGAGAGATGCGGTGTGCGAGAGAAGACATTACTAAAGCGAGTAATGTTTCAGTAAAGCTTTGCGGCTTGGAAAGTCTTCTTAGCCAAAAGCGGGTAATGTCTTCGGTCTTGATTTTCGGGATTGATGCAGACGGTTGTCATTATGCAGAGTTGACTTCTTGAAAAATTATCTGGTGAAGACATGATGACCAGATATTTTCGAAAATATCTGAATAGGTGTACACGTGTCATTGTTCCTTGATTTTGGCCAAATTTGATTTTCCGCTATTTGAAGCGGAACTTCAAAGTCCGCTTGTCCTTCAAGGGCTGTAGAAGCTTCTTTGTTGAGCGCCTAAGAACTAACACTTAGAAACTATTCTAAACAAAGTGATTCTAAGACAGTTGCCACACTAATCGGTACGCGGACCTTTTAGCCTACTGTACAATAGAATCAGAAGATGACTCAACCAAATCTAATCATAGGAATCAACGATCCTTTATCACCGGTCACCGCCACAACCGGTGCCCCTCAGGCCCTCACAGAGTCACAGGTATTGCTCTCCTACCCCTCTTGAATGGACTTTCAATTTGCATCCTAATTTTGTACCATTATAGAGAAATGGTGATTCTTTTGATGTTCCTAACTTCTTAAAGGGCTTACTATTAGGTTGAAATTTTCAGTTTCTTTGTTTTATCCGTTTCACTTTTGGTTTTTAAGCCGTAGGGATCAGTTTGTAACTTAGTTGAGCCGGTTCGAACACTGTAACAGTCATAACTTTTTTCTTTTTTTAAAAAAATCTTTTCTTTTCTAGAAACTATGTAATTAAGGTTGACAATCAGTGATTAGTTTCTGATTCATCTACTTGGCGGCTTAATATGACGAATTTGCTTGTCATGGTTGCTAAGTTTTGGGAATTCGAATTAGACTAGGGCAAGGGCAGTGCTGCATTTTAGACACAAAACATGAGAACCAAATTCCGTTTTTGTTGATAATTGTTTCTCCACAATTGGGTGCATGGCGTTGGACCCAACTTGAACCTACTCGGTGATAATTTTAGGGGTTCTGCAAGCTGCTTCTTGTCGACACGAATGGACCTGCTCATTTGTTTGTTTGAATTAGTGTCTTCGAATAATGATGTCAATCCCGAATAGTTTTATGTAATTTTTCAAAATCTACATACTGTTGTTTGAAAAATAGATTGTTTGAAAAAAATGACTTAAACCGAAATACCGAAAAACCGAAAAGAAAAAAAAAGAACTGGAACTAATATAGCAAAGGCTCCCAATTCCTAGCAAGCTCTGCAACTGGCAGCCCTCTATAAGAACCCATTGTTGAAGCCCAAAGTGAGGTCAAAAATTGAATTTATCCCTCAAAAGTGGGGAAAACACCAAACTCTCCATCTGTTGTCTTTTTGGGGTTACGAGGAGGTGTCGCAAGGTATTAGCCCTTTTAGTAATTTTTGTAATTTTTTTGTGATTTTATATATTGATTTTCTATTTAGTCGATTAATATATGTATGTGTGAAACTTTACAAATGGATATGATGGAAGACAGATGTTATTCCAATACATCTACTCTAAAATGATAAGGGTTATTTCATTAATATCTTATAAGATATATTTTCTGACTATGAAAATCGAGTAATTAATAAATCTTGAAGTTTGTCATAACTGACATAACTGAATAGGAGACCAGATGAAAGATATCTAAAAAAGTAAACAAGAGAAACCTTGCCCTCTTTTTACATGCATAGTACAACAATATTGACCAAGAAGCTGAAGAAACTAGAGGACACTAGATGACAGGAAACATCTTAAAGGAGAATTATGGCAAACTAAAAATTGTTGAAGGAAAAGCTTAAGCAGATCAACAACTACCAAGAAAATACATGCAACAATTGTATGTATGATGCTATAATCATTTGCAACAGAAAGATCCAGTCAAAATCACCCAAAATGACGTAATAGATTACACAACTATCCACAGCAAATACTACTACTATTTCTAGTAAATTTACAGATTAACCCATTAACAAGTCCGAAAAAAAAAAAAGAAAAACAAGAAAAACCTTTTCCTTACACCTACCAAATCCAAGTAAAAAATTAAAAAACCGCACTTTCGAATGAACCCATATCAGTCGAGTCGAAAAAGAAAAAACTTTAACAAATAAAACGGAAAAACCAACACAAATGCAACAAAGGATCGCAATTAAGAGACCACAGGCAATATACAAAACAGATAAATACACACATACATATACATGAAAATCCTGCAAACCCAATAAAATCATAACAAGAAAATCCATTATCATGTCAGAAAAGGAACCATGCATGGTAATTTTTACCTATACTTCAATGAAGTCCCCAAAAAGCTCCACCATTAAGTACCCTTGTACCCTCCTTTCATTTGCTGTTGTCACTAAAAACACACCACTCTCCGCTCGCTCTCTCTCTCTCTCTCTCTTCCATTTTCTCTTTCGGTGACAACACAAATGAAAGAAGGGTTCAAGGTACTTAAACCTAAACCTTAAACCTAAACACTAAACCTAACCTAACCTAACCTAACCCCAACCCCAACCCCAACCCCAACCCCACTCCAACCCTAACCCCAACCCAAACCCAAACCCAAACCCACCCCACCCCACCCCTAACCCCAAACCCCTAACCCTACCCCCACCCCTAACCCCACCCCCACCCCCACCCCACCCCACCCCTAACCCCCACCCCCACCCCCACCCCACCCCTAATCCCACCCACCCCCACTAACCCCAACCCCACCCTGCTATGAAATCCATAGTTTTAGTTTACTTGACTTTGAAACCGAGCAACATAACTGTATATACGTTGGGGGTGTTAGTGTAAATTTAGTGTATTAATGCTTAAGCATCGATTTATGTATGTTTGTTAGCTGGGTAAGCATGTTGATGCTATGAAATCCATGGTTTTAGTTTACTTGACTTTGAAACCGAACAACATAGCGTATGTACGTTGAGGGTGTTAGTGTAAATGGTAAGAAACAAAGGGGGTGTTAATGTAAATTTAGTGTATTAATGTTTAAACATCGATTTATGTACGCTTGTTAGCTGGGTAGCCATGTTGATGCTATGAAATCCATGGTTTTAGTTTACTTGACTTTAAAACCGAACAACATAACTGTATGTACGTTCGGGGTGTTAGTGTAAAATGGTAAGAAACAAAGGCAGCGTTAGTGTAAATTTAGTGTATTAATGTTTAAACATCAATTTATGTTCGTTTGTTAGCTGGGTAGCCATGTTGATGCTATGAAATCCATGGTTTTAGTTTAATTGACTTTGAAATCGAATAAGATAACTATATGTACGTTGGGGGTGTTAGTGTAAATGATAAGAAATAAAGGGGGTGTTAGTGCAATTTAGTGTATTAATGCTTAAACATCGATTTATGTATGTTTGTTAGCTGGGTAACCATGTTGATGCTATGAAATCCATGGTTTTAGTTTAATTGACTTCGAAACCAAATAGGGTGTGTTCGTGTAAATGCCATGAAATTTGGTTTAACTAAAGTAATTATAATGATTGTAGGAAAGGGAAATGATGGCGACGATTTGTAGAAATGATGGTGACGATTTGCAGAAATGATGGCAACGATGCAAAGCATGGCACACCAGATGCATGGGTCTTCGAACACTCCCTCTAGTAGTACCGGGTCCCCTTTTCATTCCAGAAATCTCTTCCAAGTTCAGCCCCCCCCCCACTTTGATTATTGGTACTGCTTGAAGTTGAAACATTGATATTTGATATTGTTTGATTTTGTATGTATATATTTGGTACTTCGATGTAATAACATTTAGAGTTTGATGTTTGTAAATTGGTTTTATATTATTGTTTATTTTGTATCTTCAGTTTTGTATTAATTGTTATATTATCAGGTACAAATATTTATAATGATAATATTTTTGTGTATTTTTTATTTTTTTCCATTATTAGCGACGGAAATTTTAAGCTAAAGGTTGAATTTCCGCGATATTAACCTTTAGTGATGGAAATTGGTCCGACCATTTGCGACGCGGATCGGCGACGGGCCACGACGGAAAAATTCCGTTGGGGAGCAATTAGCGACGGAATCTTGCCTTTAGTGACGAAAAATTATGTTGCTAAAGGTCATTTTTCTAGTAGTGGTGGCAACTAAAGATTGAGTGCCTTATGAAATAAGCAGTTAGGGAAGATTAAAGACTCTCCGCTGGAAAGATGTGTCATCAATTGTTACTACTGAAGTTCAGTTGGAAGAAATGTGATTGTCTTTTGAGTATCATCATATGATCATATCAGCAGATATCACCAACTGCCGTTTCTGCCATGATCATATAGTTTTCCTTCTGATACTAAGTAGCAGCTGCAATTGTTTTGATGTGGCAAAAATGCAGCTTGGGCCGTCCGTGTGATGGGTAGGATATCTAGGCTTGATCTGCTTACTTGAACTTGATTAAGATCACGAAAACACCTTAGTGGAAGTGCAAGGCTTGGCCTCGCGAAACCACTCTGGTGTGAGAGTAAGTATCGTGTGAGAGAGTCTAAAAGCAATTTGACAGAGGTTCTAGGCTCAAGAAAGAGTGTGTACCTTGAATATGACATTTGGAGGGGTATTTATAGGTCCCCAATGTCATTGAATCCGTCTAGGATTCACAGCCTTAGTTAACTTATGGGATTAGGAGAGAATCCTTAGATTTTAGGCATGACAGACGGTTGATTGCGTGATTGTAGGAGCAGATATGGTCAGTGTCCTGCTCGGGTAAGAAAACCCTTGACTTGTCTTGGAGATCAAGATTCCTATGCTCCCTGTTCGAAGCGTGCCTGAGTGAGCAAGGCTCTGCCTGATGATATGGTGTAAGTTGGTTATAGACACGTGACGATCCGGGGCATGGCCCCTGGTCGGGCAAGCAAGGCCAGTGCTCGACTAGGTTTGGACGAGATAAGTCTGATTCCTTGCCCATTGTGAGTGTGGTCCCCAGGCCCCAGTCGGGCAAGGCTTGTTCCCGACCAGATTTGAGCAAGAGTTACTTTATTCGTTGCTTGATATCTTACTAGCTTTGCCCGCTAGGCCTAG
This sequence comes from Codonopsis lanceolata, assembly GCA_013146195.2. Taxonomy (NCBI): domain Eukaryota; kingdom Viridiplantae; phylum Streptophyta; class Magnoliopsida; order Asterales; family Campanulaceae; genus Codonopsis; species Codonopsis lanceolata. The sequence continues at coordinate 62,093,927 of CM028381.1, forward strand.
TAAGTCCCACGTTGTCTGACCCCGTGACTGGTACATGATGGTCACTCGTGCCTTACTCGTGACCCAGCTTGGGCCAGGAACATCAGTGGCCCTAAGCTCATTGTCTGGTTAGTATTCATGCTCGGAGCGGGGAGCATATATACTGGATGATGTCGTTCTTGTTCCGGGCTCCAACACTTGTGAATTTTTGAGAAATTTGTGAAAGGACTCGACAAACTTGTGGAATGTTCTGGAACTTTGGCGAGTGGATAACTAGAGCGTATTGAGGAAGTTTGCCATTAGTGAGTACCAAGGAGAGTAGGCGAAGAGGCGCGTGAGCCGTTAAGGGTTGGTATGACTTGATAGGGCACAGATCATGAAGCGGCACATTAATCACGCGTGCGTCCTTTTCGACGTCAGTGCTGTTTGGCTCTGCCTTTTCCCCCAAAACCCTTTCGAACTCTGCCTATAAAAGGCAAAAACCCTTCCCTCTCCAACCTTTTACGGTTTTTTAGTTTTCTAAAGAGAGGATTTTCAAGATTTCTAGCGTTCTTGCTTCTGCTACCTCTGCCGTGATTTACAGATTTCGGTGGTTTCGTGCTCCAATTTCGTTCTGCTCCTTTTCTTCCGACGTTGCAGGTCTTCCACCAGTTCAGCTTTTACACCGATTATTCACAGAAGAATTCCAATCCAAGCCTGACAATAAGTTTCTCGCCCTATTTTTCTGCCTTTGCTCTTGGTCTTTTCTAGGTTTGATGAAGGTTTCTGGGTTCATTCTCTTCATCTTCATGCATTTTTGGTAGGGTCTTTAAGATTAGAATCGGCCCTTAGATAGAGATCGAGGAAAAGATCAAGTGGTCCTGTTCGCTAGGCGGGCATGGCCCCTTGGTTGATCTAGACTTAAGAATTTTCCCCTTTTGCTTTATCGGTTATTTGGGTAGAATGTTGACTTTCCATCCTCGATCTCTTTTGTAGATGTCTGATGTTTCGGAAAATGATCGCGAGGCCTTTAGTTACGGTGGACGGAACGACTCACTTAGCAGCGAGAAGACTCATGTTATAGATTTTGTGCGAGAAGACGGGGGAGAGTCTGTGACCGAAAAAACCATTCCCCGTCGTATGGCAACTCCTATAGTTGACCTCATCGAATCCTCTAGTGGGCACGACCACTAGAGAGGAGAGTGCTCAAGGAGGTGTACATGCTGACGGGCAAGGCCCTGAACAGCAGGTGGACTGGGCCGAAGAGGTGTGGCCCGAACAGGGGGAGGCTGCTTGAGATGCCTCTGAACCCAATGAAATGGATGACATGCCCCTCGCCCGTCGTATGAAAAAGACTATCTGCTCTTAGGTGGAAGCCACGCTTGATGAGGCTATCAATGAAGACGACAATATGCTCCTTGCCCGCCGCATAAAAAAAGGTGGCCGCTCTCAAGTGGAAGTCACACTTGATGAGGCTGTTGATGGAGACGATGAGCCTGACTGGTGTGTGAACACCAATTAGAGTCGGTATGCTGCTCACTGGCCACGTTGGACACAATGGATAAGGTGACGGCCTAGCTCACGTCCCTTGGCATTGATTCTTCTTAATATAGGGCGAACAAGATGGATGTGCCCACCGGCATGGTGTTATCCCCTGAGCAGGAAAATGAGCATCTATTTTTGGTTGACTTTTTTCGAGTCGGGCTACGCCTTCCTCTAGAGCCTTTCTTAGTGGATTTCCTGCTCGAGACCAAGGCCATGCCCTATGATTTGATGTTGAACACAGTCCGGTCGATCACGACTTTCACGGTGGCCTGCCGTCTGCAGGGCTTTGAGCCGGACATGTTCCTGCTCTAGAAGCTTTTCATCTTTGCCCCGAGCACAAGTGGGCGGATTGGAGTAAGGTCCAACCCCAACTTTTTGAGGCTCTTGACTGACGTTCCTGGGAAGGTTGAGGCTTGAGAAATAAGGGTCCTCTTTATTGAGTCTAGGGTTGGATGGCCTTTTGCGCCTACGACGAGCGACGAACTCAAGATCCCCAAGGTCTCCAAACAGGACTTCAGCTCGGGCGAGATTGCTCGGCTAGCAGCGTTGAAGACTGCCGTTGGGGTCATCGAGGAGAATGATAAATGGGTCGGCCAGTAATTCCTGCTCGATTGGAAAAAGCTAGTGTGCAACCCGCGGAATCTGCGCCTGACCGCCGTAATACGAGCAGAAGTTCCTAAGGTGGAGCCCCTTTTAATTCATGCGCCTGAGAGACCTCATCCATACTGGGGTGATTGCCACGATCAGATGTTCAAACGTGAGTGCGTAGAGTGTCAACGGCTGGGCCCTCGTGCGAACTGTCGGTCAGCTTACGAGGATAAAACGGTTGCTCGCTATTCGCGAAACTTTTTAATTTCTATTTGATTAACTTTATTTCGTAACAGAACTGATCGCGTCTTGTCTTGTTTCAGGGATGAAGAGCTTGGCTATGTTGAAGAATAGGAAGAAGCAGCTCGACCAGCGGGCTACCGATTTGAAGGCTAATGAGCCCGTGGCCTTGCCCAAGGTCCCTTTTTTTCCACCATCTAAGAAAACCCCGGCATCGAACAAGGCCTCGAGCCCGGTCAAGAAGGCAGCGGCCCCCAAAGTCGTTGTCCTTGCGTAGAAAGAGGTCACTGTGGCCGTCACTGATAAGGCCACCAAGGCCCCTACTGCCAAGATCTCTATGGTCCCTGCTGCCAAGGATGCTAAGGCTGCGAGAAAAAGAAAGAAGAATCCTTCTCCTCCTCCTGCCCAAACTGTTCACCCACACAGTTTGGGCTCTAAGCCTATTGCTTCTGTCCCAACTCAAAGCGGGGTGGCTTCCTGGAGGTAGGCCGGGTTCAAAATGCCTTCTATCACCAGCGCTGCCCGAACGCTTATGAAGGAAATCTCTGGGGATTCCCCATTGCTGGGGGGGGCATCGACCTGCATGCCCGCGGGAGCCCGGGAAGCCTGGTGGGTAAGGGCGTTATCGAGCGGGCCTTGCACGATGTCCTACCTGAAAATCGGGAGACCGCTGGCCATGTCCTAGTCGGGAACGTGGGTCTCTGTCTGAGCGAGGTAATGTTGTTCGCAGCCTAGAATCTTTATCCGTGATGTATTCTTTTCCGTGGTTAACTGTTTGACACTTGTTTGGCAGATTGCTTTTACTTGCACCAACTTATACGACCCGATATAACGAGGAGAAGGAAGCTCGCAAAACGGTGGAGACCGATGGTAAAATGGTGGGGAACCTGTTGAAGGAGAAGCTCGAGCAGGTATCTTCCATGGCCAAATAGCTGAAGGAGAAAGAGGCTGATGCAAAGCAGAAGGAAGCCGAGTTGTTTGAGTGCAACTTGTTGCTGACTACCCAAAACAGCACTCTGGTCACTTAAAAGATTGAGCTGGTGGGCTAGATGAAGAAAAACCAGGACGAGCTGAAGAAGGGGAAGAACGCCCTCGAAGCGGTTACCCAACAGAGGGAGCATCTGCAGGTGGAGCGGGATGCCCTCAGGATGCAGGCTATTAAAGAAGGGGACTTGGTGGCCGACTTGATGGGGAAGCTGCTCAATGCCAGAGAGTCTGCGGTGGAGGATTACAAGAGCTCCCCGGCCTTTGAGGATGCTGTGGATGAAGCTATCATCCTCTACTACTCCCACGGCACGAATCATATTCTTCGGCTGCTCACTGGTTGCGGGGTGGTGGATATGTAGACCATGGCCCGACAGTTCCATAACCTGGTCCCTTATACTAAGGCGGAGCTGGAAGTGCTGGTCAAGGGTGATGCCGAAGCTAGTCGTGAGCCTTGGGTCTTGCCAATCCCTCTGGACGTAAACGTGTGCTCCCTGATCGAGTCTTTGGAGTCCACTGTGGCCGAGAAGATGGTTGCAGGGGATGATGTCAAGGCCACCGAGAAGGAAGCTGCCCGTAAGGCACTAAATGCCCAGTATGAGGATTTGTACCAAGCCTCTGCCAAAGATCTTCCTCCCCTACCAGACCAGGTTTAGCTTAGGAGTGTTGTTTTTTGTTCGGCTAGCGCGCCACTATTTTGATCTCCAATTGTAACTCATTCCACATTTTTGAATAGAAAAACTTTTCTTCGACAATTGTTTATTTACTTGAATCTTTCCTCCAATCTGTCCGTTTGTAGGGAAGGTGATATCCAAGATTATGGCAGCTCGTCTGGCCAGTATTCTATCGCGAATTATATCCATGGAGCAAACGGGTTTTGTTAAAGGTCAGAGTATTCAAGAGAACGTTGTGTTAGCTTATGAGTTAGTACATAGGATTGACAGTCGTACTAGAGGTGGCAATATGATTTTCAAGTTGGACATGTCAAAGGCATATGATAGGCTTGAATGGGATTTTATTATGAGGGTTATGCAAGGCTGTGGTTTTAATGAGGGGGGTTGTGATAGGATTTATCGCATGTTGAGCAATGTTTGGTACACAATCAGGATTAATGGTGGAAGCTATGGTTTCTTCAAATCAACCTGTGGGGTTAGGCAAGGAAATCCTCGATCCCCTCTTTTATTCATTATTTCCCAGGAAGTTCTATCCTTTAATATCAAGTTGAAAATGGAGAATGGTCAGATAAGCCCTTTTAGACATGGGAGGGGAGGCATGGTGATCTCTTATATGCTTTATGCAGATCATATGTTGATATTCAGTAACACAAGCAAAGGGTCCATTCTGAATTTGCGAAAAGTTTTAAACGATTATGAAAGGTCTTCTGGTTACCTTATTAACTTGGAGAAGAGTGGTTTTTTATGTCTCAAAACATTGCTCGAGAAGAAGGATTGGACAGATTGCAGACTGGTCAGGATGTATGCATAAGACCTTTCCCATGATTTATTTGGGTATCACTCTATTTCGAGGGTGGATTAAGGCACTATATTTTGAGAGCTTGGTATCTAAAATTTTACGTAGAATTGAAGGCTGGAAAGCACATCTTTTATCTTTTGGGGGATTACGTTACTTCGATCGGTTTTGTGTAGCATCCCGATATATACTATTGTTGCCATCCATGTTCCAAACAAAGTTCAGAATCGTATTGAATCTGCTATGGCCGCCTTCCTATGTTGTAATAATGGGGATAACCGCACTCATTGTGTGGCTTGGGAAGTAGTTTGTAGACCATTGGTGGAGGGAGGGCTGGGTATTCGTTCACTTCATCAGATTATGGGATCTCTCTAGGCTAAATTAGCTTGGGCTGTGATACATGGTAAAAGTTTGTGGGCGCGCTTTGCAATGGCAAAATATGGCACGTCATGGACTTTTTATTAGGGGATGATGTCTTCGGTTAGTCGAGCAATTTATGGTCACATATATGGAAGAGTTTTAATACTATAGTAGATGGTTAGTAGGGAGAGGTGATATTTCTTTTTGGGGAGACAACTAGTGTGGGGAAACTTGGGAAGGGCCTTAGCCGATGGATATTCAACTTCGAGTGAGGGATGCTTCACCTTTGAATGATAATCAAGAAGATTTATTAGTGTATACTGGCACTAATTTAGGCGTGTTTGAGGTTTCAGCTCATTGGCATCACAACCGTGTTCACTGGACTAGACAGTTTTGGACTGGGAAGATTTGGTAGAGTTAGATTCCTCTAAATATTAGTGGATTCATTTGGAAATTGATGCATAGAGCTCTTCCAGTCGATCCCCGCCTTCATTCCACAAAAATCGAGATTGTTTCCAAATGTGTTTGTTGTCTCCAGATGCACGATAGGGAATCTTTGGAACATTTGTTTGTGTTTTCTAAATCGGCGATGATGGCGTTGAAGACCTTGGCTCGATGCTTCCATGCAGTGGACAATTATATGAGATTACATCATCTGGTCACAGTTTGGTTGCATAAGGTTTTTGTAACAAATCAAATTGGGGCGTGTAAAATAGGGGCTGTGATGTTAGGTTGCTGGGAATTGTGGAAAGCAAGGTGTATTGCGGTCTTTGATAATGTCCTTATGCGAGGAGAGGAGATTATGAAAGGAGTTTAGCAAGGTAGGCTCATCAGTTCATTTTCCACATTTATGGGCAAGGTACGAACACTTTTGCAGAGATATCAACTTTATGTGATGGTCTACTTTAGTGTCGAAGACTCAGCTTAGATATGATGTATATCGAAACTGACTCCTTAGTGGCTGCGCGGGGCTTACTGGGTACTCAGCAATTCTCTTGGCAATATGATTATGAACTTAGTGAAAAAAAATGAAAAAAAAAATGTAAAAAGCTGATGGGTTCGTATAATATTCGGCATGTTTACAGAGAGGTTAATGGTGTAATGGACAGACTTGCTGACGTAGCTCATAATATGACTAGGTATGTGAGTTATGATGATATGCACCAGCTTCCGGGGAAAGTGCGACAGGCTTTTAGATATGACATGTTGGGTATATTTAGTTTGTGAAACTGAGTTGGTTTATCTGTTTTTTGTGTTCAAGGTATGGCTCCTTTGTCCTCCCGTTTGTGGGCTTGGCCGGTTGTCCCCCTCATTGTTTGTTCTCCTTTTTTCTATTATTAATAAAATTTTGTAGGGTGCCATCCATGTTTAGTTAAAAAAAAAAATTAGCATTTGAGATAGGCATGACTATCTTGGAGAACAATGACAGGTTCCATTTACTTGCTCATTGTAGGTAGGCTTCCTGTATATCTTATTTATGTTCAGCATATCAACTTTATGAACTTTAGTAATTATATCAGCCATCTCTCTTGTAAAGATATGTTGTCAGGAAATCATAAATACCTTTTAAAGAGTATGAAAATTTTGAAGACAGAGTATTGATGATTCCTCAATTGTCAATCTGTGTGCTATAGGAAGATACTTTCTTTTCTACTGTCGATTGAGATGATGAACTTCCGTCAGTATAAAAGATTTCTCTTTAGCATATTTACCAACATTTTCAGCTATAGTAGCAAAAGGTTTTCTAAAGAAAATGTATTTGAAACATGTCATTTGCAATAGTAATTTTGAGAAAAATAATCCACACACTAAAAATGTATTTCATGAAACAAATGAAATAAGATATTTGAGAACTATGATCATTTCTTACATATTCCATGAGTCATTTATCTATATTGTTAGTTTATTTTGTAATTCCTTCTTCTCATATATCAAAGTGATGTTTATCAAAAATGTATTGAATAACAATATTTGATTGAAAAGTTTTGAAGTTGCCTCGATCTTTCAAGTTGTTAGACTTGGAAAAATAGATGTTTTTAAAAAGTTAGGCTCTGATACCAATTGTAAGTCCAGTAGGCAACGAAATAAGGCTAGGGGGTGGGTGAATAGCCTTTTTCAAACATTAAAAGTTATTTTGAAAACCTTCAAAACTGGCATCGGAAATAATAAGTAATCAGCTGATAGACAAACTGTTCTATTAGCTGATGAACAAAATAATCTATGTCACCTGTTGACACATGTTTAAGTAGTAAAGGTTTTAAGTAGATCACTAATATAAAAAATGAACTGAAAAACAATATATAAAACAATTAAGTAAATTATTCAAGAATGTAACTGATTGACACTTAAGTAGATAAAAGTTGCTTAAGTGTTAGAAATAGCTCTATCAGTTGGAAGACAGAGGAAAGAATTTTCAGGAGTGGTTCACAGTGTAAACTACTACGTCCACTATCAAGTTGGTCAAACTTGGATTTTTGAAGTGCACTAAATATTATTGAAATTTTAAGTGATCACTAACGGATCTAAGTAAAAAAAAAAAACCAATGTTTGAGGAGTATGATTGTGAAAACAATCAAAGTCGTCCAACAATCATGTATTCCTGAAAGATTAGGAAGTAGTAAGGATTTGAATACAATGATTGTTTAAACAAGAACTAGAAATGAATAATATGTGAAAGACTATCTAGTAGGTGTTTGCGGACTAGAGCACATCAATGAAAGAAATGTTTGAAGGTGTGTTGAGTGTCCAGTCATGGATTGAAGCATATCAATAAGAGAATATCATGAAAGTAAAGAATGATAGCTTCAGCCACTCTATCCTCTATATCTTCTAACCTTTTTTCAATCTTACTTCAAAGCTTATTTATAGAGATCTTAAAAATAGTCATTTGAAAGAGCAAGGATGATCTTTGAAGAATGATGATGAAATATATCATTTAATGCACACAGATCTTGTAGAGGATTAAATGATTTCTCCTAGCATAAGATAATAAATAGAGTGGTTAGCTAGAAGACATGAAATACTGTAGAAAATTTAAGACATACATAAAAAGTCTTCATATATATAGTTTTATGTTTGAAATATATACTTAAAGTCTAGATATTGAGAGTGAAGGGCAATAATCATTTAATATTTTGAGAGTGAAGGCCACACATTTTTCATAGATACTGTTTTGGAATCTTTCTTAACAAGAGTTGAAGACTTAAAGTCTAGATATTTTTACAGAAACATTCCAACAGTGCTCATTGTTTCAGCAGATAGGAATCTTAAATAATTAAGGCATAGTGGCTGATAGCTATCAGCAGCTACTAGCTGCTGAAGACTAAGTTTAAGCAGATGAGATATTTTATTTAGAGAAAACTGCTTAACTTAACCTATGTTATTATTGCTTAAGTAGATAAAACATTTGATGTAGTCTATTTGCCGAAGGATTCAGCAGATAGAACTTTAGACTTCCTAAAGTCTAATCAATTTGATTTTATTTAACAACAAACTAATATCTTATCATTAATCTAATCGAGCAAGATTTTACAATCTCCTCCTATAGATTTCACTTATTGTCCCAAGAGACCAGAAATAATTCAGTAAGGGAGATACAATAACCTCCTCCTTTTTACCTATAAAAGTTGTTTATGATCCCAAAGTCTTTTAATGGTTTTAAGTAAATCCTAAACATTCATATTACAACAAAAATAACAGAAAGGACTTATGAGGTTGGAAAAAAAAAAAGAGGGTACTGGAGCGGTTATAAATCTCAAAAAAGGGACCGACCCGCAATTAATCCATTATATTATACGATTTAGACCGATGGCCGAGCCGGATTGGGTTTAGTGCCCAGCCCAATTTTCTACCATGAGAAACTCCACAGGGTAATTGTTGGTCGGTCGAGTACTTTACTGAATTTTCAACCTATTTAATGCCTAGTTTTTTTTTTATTTAACCGCATAAATCCACTTTCATATTATTCTTCATTAATGTTGCGTTAAGGTGCGACAATAGAATCGAGAGGGAGGGGGCAGATAAGAAGTTGGTTCGAAGAGAGAGAGGGAGAGTGCTAGGAATATAATAGATTTGCTTGTAAACAAATTCAAGTTCTTATAGATTTGGGTAAATGGTATGGGCACTGGCTAAATGGTATGCACACTGGATAATGTTTTGGAAAGCTATGAGGACTGCAAAATTTGACTAGATATCTTCTATGTGAAGTCTGCTACTTGAACAAGACCGAATTACTTCAAAACAGTTGACTTACAAGGCACGTGGATCTGTCTATCCTAGTTTCTATTTTAGACTAAGTCTTAGACCCAGTACACTATATGCATCCTTTTGTCTATCCATTCATACTAAAAATAGCCTGGCACCACTTGAAGATCAGAAATGGATGTACGATCCAATCAACTGAAGCTCCAACAAATAACAACATTCAAAATGTATTTAATGCATTCAAAATGAATTTAATTTATTCAAAATACATTTAATGCCTGATGTTATTCTCGTTGAATTAGAGATCAAACACAACAGCTACCCAAATCTCTCTCTAGTATATAAACAACACTTGAAAACTTCAAAGATACTTCTTCTTCCTCAACATTTACTGAGCTTCAACTACCATATTCAAGAAGTCTTAAGTGCTCAAGCAATCATCAACATTCAATACTAAGAAGATATTCTACCAGCTCTCTTTGTATTCAATACAATCTAGCCTTCAAAGCACGAGTGTGATTAATTCTATCATACATATTATTCTAGTCGACATACACTTGGTCAAAAGTATTTTGTACACAATCCATTAATGATCATATTATTGTTGTCACTTTAGTGGATAAAATAATGTACATTTTGAAATCCAGGATTGACCATCTTCGTAATGGATGTAGCACTTTTGTTAGTGTGAACCACTTATAATACTTGTGTTGATTTGTTTGTGTTTACTTTCCCTTACTTTCAATATTTGTTTATCTTGTTCATTAGCATCAACTTATAGAAGAAGCATATATTATCATTAGATATCTATTGAACTGCCTATCTTGAACACTTAGTATTTTTCGATGCCAAACATAGTAGATTTATTCAAATTTGCTATCTTTTCGAATAATGTTTTTGGGGTAAATTCAGGCCAGTTCCATTTAAAAAGTTTACAATCGCTCCAGTCCACCATCGGTGTGATGATCCGACCCAGATTTCTAGCACGAAATCCTGAGGTCGTGCCGCTGGGATAATGCAAGAAGAGGACAAGCACCTGCTAAACAATAGCGCAAGCCAAACGGTCGAGCTATCAAAGCTCTACACACGAACGTGAAACCGTACTAAAATATGGGTCAACAAATATTGAAGATGCAGAAGCGTTAATAGAGTGAAGCCCTGAGCTATAGAGCTTGAAACTGAAACAAATGGAACTAAGAGAGATGTTGTCTCCAGAGACTCAACACAAAACTCGCGTGTCGCAACATTGCAGACGCAGAACAAACCTTCGGCACTCCAGGCCGACGTTTCTACAAAGGACCAACCTGATTAACAACAATAACCCAACGACTAAATCATACTAGGGTAACAACAACAACAACAACAGGAATAATAAACGCCCCGAGGCTACTACTCACCCGGGAGACAACTGAACAAATACTATAACTTAAGAATACGAGCTCAACTACAATGTCGGCTACATGAAGTAAATCAATAAGACTAAAACACAATCTACCCGACCGTAAAGTTTATATAACTTTACACACAACATCGTTCTCAAGTGAATAAGCAATAAATATAAAAATAATGGTACAAGGAGACAAGGGGACTCCGCGAGCTACAGGAAGGAACAACTACTATCAACACGAACTACACGACCTCAACACAACCTATCGATCCTCTATGTACTGCTACAGGTCATGATCTACTCGCCCTCAACACGACTAACAGATAAGTGCATCTAGAAAACAAAGCATGAAATGAGTCATGAAGACTCAATATGCTACTACAAAACAACATAACATAATACGAAATATTTTTATAAATATTCATGTCGTCATGCTACGACGGCGAGAACCCATGAAGTTGTATCGTATAATTATATACTCCACGCGAAACCTTTTTCTTTCCTTTACCAATGCAATAACTTGAACAAGGGTGTATTCCCTTGTTCACAAAAAAATCAAGTGAGTTAGAATATGATTCACATAAGAATTATCAAGCAGAAGTATACATATGTATATATATATATATATATATATATATATATATATATATATGTATACACATATCAAGTGTCTCAGAGAATCATCATGTATAAGTACTTATATCTGTTTATATATAAATTAAGTCACTCAAGGAGTTTTCATGTAAAAGTATGTATATCTATATATATACATATCAAGTCTTTCCATAATGCATAATCAATACAAACATGGTCACTTAGATCTCATATCAACTAACACTTTGCTATCACATAAGTGCCCATAGTAAGCCACATAAGGGTTCAAGAAGGTACCAAAGTAGTGTTGTTGTGTTTACTCCTACACTCATAATCGTTAATCATGAACGTGTTGTCGGATGCACGTGATTGATACTTCGACCTACTGAGACGATGCTCAGGTGAATAGCACTAGCCAGGTCACTCTATTGGTTACGATAGTGGGGGCTACTTCCCTGCTGTGATCAATAATGGATGGTGTGTGCATGTATATGATCATACGACGATCCATCACTATCACGAATCTCATAATTCGTGATGGCGTTGCATCGTCTACCATGGAAACTGTCATGTATGCCAGTTGGACTTATGTGAAATATACAAGTAGATGTTTAATTGTCAGGAAATCAAATAGGGACTGAGCGAACTCGACCAATGTCATGTAGATTTATAACTCTACTAGTATCATGAAGTTATGACTATCATTGCTATGATCAAGGAAATCACATAAGGAGCTCAATTGAGTCTCGAAGGTTCAAGTGTCAAGTTGTCCATCTATTCCTACCAATGTTCCAAAAGCTAGTAATATAGTCAAATGGATTGTAAATGTTGTAGGATCACAACACAATCCTCATAAGGTCCAATTGTTCCTTAAACTCGACTCTGCTGAGTCTTTATTACAATTCATCCCAAATAGGGTATAAATGCTATATGCATTTCTAACCCTTTTTTTATGTTCTCATTTGAGGCATAGTTAGGTTCTTGTTCCATTAGGAACCCTAGTTCACAAAACTAAATCGAATATAAGATGAAAGCCTAAGTTGATTAATATCAATTCAAGCACTAATCCATTTCAAGTTCATAATTCCACCTATTAGTGGAATCCAAATTTAGAACAAGTCGACAATTCACGAGTAGTTCACGCATAAGGACAAGAAACACAATATGCTTCATAAGTCATGTTACAAAACAAGAGAGAAGATTCAATCCTTAACAAAGGTAACCATTATACTTTTAGTCATAATTTCAAATAGGCATAGAACCTCATATTATGACATGAAATCAAGCTAAGTTTTTAACATAACGATCAACCCGACATGTATCGTCCAAGACTACTTCGTTAGTCTAGAGTCATTAAACACTATTTATTTTAATAGTATCCGTTTTCTAGAAAATTATATAAAACATCCGTTAAATGCACGCCATATATGTTGTGTCTTAAGAAATTTTTTTAAAATCTATAATGGTTAGTTTTCCAATAATATATTTTTACTTAAGCAGTTTCTCATTAATTTATTCTTTTAATTTTATTTTTCTCTTTATTTTTTGCTTTTATATAATTTATTTGAAAAAGATATATGTCGTGCGTATAATGCACGAAATGCAAAAACTAGATTGTTGAAGTATATGAACTAACAGGTGTATCCATTTCACTATAAGTGTTCAAGATTGTCGAACCATGAATTAACACTTAAGATTAGTGTTTCAGTGATGTTGTTAAGAAACATTGACCATGTTGCAGGATTATGCAATGGAACAAGACTAATCATTACTAAGCTTAAGAATCACGTTGTTGAAGCTAATTTTTTTTAATAAAAGCAATGAAGGAGACAAAATGTTTATTCCAAAAATGTCATTGTCTCTATTAAATGTGAGGTTGCATTTCAAGTTCCAGGTACGACAATTTCCATTTGTAGTATCATATATCAATTTTTAGGGTAACAAACTGTTTTGGCTTGAATATATCAATATCCGATGAAGATGATGTTGTGTATAAAAAAAAATCAAAATCCATAATATTACCAGTAAAATGATATATTTATATTTAAGTAGTTTTTTCCAACATTAATTGTTTTTCTTAATTTATTCTTTTGATTTTGATTTGCTTCTTCGTTTTACTTGAATATTATTTAATTAAAAAATATTTTTTTCCGTCCGTTTAACGTACGGGTGTAAAACTAGTTTATTTTAATAGTATCCGTTTTCTAGAATGATAATGCATTCTATTATTCAAAATCCATAGTAACCCATGAATTACAAAACACCATCCCTCATGAGTTCAATTCTTGGAAGTGTGACGAAGCTACAATTCTCATCACTATGAGTCCTATTAGAGGTTCTCTATTCGTTGAATGTCGAGTGGTACACTCGAGAGGGAAACCACCTAAAGTATGGTTACAGTTCACAAAGTGTCCGGGTGATACTATTTCGCAAGACCAAACAATACAAGTGAGTCCTGGATAACAATTTGGTTATCCTCGTGACTAAACAAGTAGACTCTCTATATAGAGTACTAAGGTAAAACCTATTCCTAATCATCCCGTAGACGAATTCTCCAATTTACGGTCTTGAATTTCCCAAGATGTTTACATGGCAACTCTATTAAGTCGGGACTTCCAATATCCATAACCCCAATTCCCTAGGGTTTAAAATAGACGTAGATTGTATTCTTACAAGATTTGGGACTTCTTTTGAAGTCCAAAAGTGTCAATAGATGTAAGAACTGAAGTTGGGCCTTGTTTTTTTAAATGATTACACTTACAAAGTTTACACTTAACCCAATATACCCAACTTTATCTGTTTTTGAGGTTCCTAAAGAGCCTCTTGGACTTGTGAGTGCAAGGAGAGAAGAGAAATTATCAGAATGTTAGGGGCAAAAGAGTACCAAGAAATCTGATATGTGCGAGAACGTTGGAAATTGGCATAGTGACCTCTAATTGGTGATGAAGTCATTTTACTTCATGTTTTGAGGTCCAAAAAATTCTGTAAATTAGTAAGTTTTTGCTTAGGACCAATGCTGCAAGTTTAAGTTTCATACTCACTGTTATGGAGGACTACTTTTGTAGAGGATAAATTGTAGGCTTCTAGCACTTTGAACAATACTGACCTTTTCGCTTTGAGATGCCTTAATTTATAATCTTTTCCTTCATTGGTCTGACACATGACTCCTTTTCTTCCTACATGTTTTTTACAACCTTGGAAATCTTAATGACTCATTACCTTATGCCCTTGGAGCTGGTCCCCTATTTGATGTTATTGAGGACTCAAATTTTGTTCATACGCTTATCGGTAATATTCTTAATAGATTTATCTCTTCTTTAGAAAATTTACTTGCTTAATTTGGGTTGTGGTTCAACATTTGCAACCTTGAAAGTGGTTAGCCAAAATATTAATACAAGAAAATAGTTTGACCAAAGTACAGGAATGAGCGAGACATTACAAACATCCTGGTCCTATGACTCACTGTTCTGTCCTATGACTCATTGTTCTAGTCACCATCAAAATCAGAACATGTCAATTTGCGTTAAAAAAATTTAAAATCAATATTACTGTCCCTGTGGAGATTTTTATTTGGTATGATGTGTATTGATATAAAGATGGAAGTTGTTGATCGTAAATGTGGAATCTGTTAAACTCAGTTTTGGACAAATGTAAGAATGAAGTTGCATTTCTGACCACCAAACACTTACTAACTCCATGAGGTGTATTGTTAGTGCCATATTTCAACCGTAAATGAACTTTAATAATTTTCTTTCCTATGCCACCACTCTAGTACCTATCTTGACATAACATAGATGTTAAAGAGCTGATCCAAAAATAGATTCCAAATCAACCTGCAAATTGCCTGGACATCATTTATAAGCACAAAAATTGATGTATGTAGGCCAAAGCATACGGCGACCACATCTCGCTTATCGATGTGTTTGTTAGCACTCATACTAAACCCGGCGCTACCCCCGATGAACTTGAGTGGGTTGATGAAAAGGCAAAATCTACATATGTAAGTATATTTCAATTAAGTACTTGTCATTGAATATTCAACTCAAATTATTTATGTATTGTCTATCTTATATTATTTGTTTGCTTTATTTTGATAGGAAACTTATATGGCGTGGGCAGTTGTAGAGGTGGCCGAGGGTCGAATGGAGGATAATAAGTTTAATTAGGCGCTCTGGAGAGACGTCGTCGCTGAAGGATGACAGAAAAGGGGCTCAAGAGTGTACGGTATGGGTGAGCATCCTCAGTTTTCAGAGGCTTCCGCTTCCCCGTCGTCAACAGCTCGGTCACATGCCAACAACATCGAGAGTCTAAGGATCCAAACCCTAGAATCAGAGCTTGCTCAAACATGTGAAGCCCTCGCACAAACAAACTCACGATTGGATCTTATAATGCAACAACTTCAGCGGCCCCCTTCTAGTGTAGGGTCCCCTAGCCTTAATTCTACTACGAATCTGTTTAACGATGAATACTCTCCTTCTTAATTTTCGGGACAATGTAAACTCTTTAATTTTAGGGACAATGTGAATTTTATTTCGAACTTTTTGTAATAACATTAGTTTTTAAGTTAGTGTCTTAATTACTTTTTAGATTTACAATTTAGTTTTTATTCATACTTGTTATTTTTATATATCAGGTACAAAAATATTAAAATTTTAGAATATGAAAAATTATTTTTAAAATTTTTTAATTTTTTTTAAATTCAGAGATGGAGTCCTTGTCGCTACATAATTGTTTGCGTATATTTAAAAAAATTTGTGACGAAACTCCGTCGCGAATTAGTGACGGAGGGACATTTATCAAAGACGGAAGTTCCGTCTCTAATTAGTGACAGAGGGACATTTATCAGCGACGGATATTCCGTCTCTACACAATATTCTCTAAATATTTTAAATTCATTAAGTGACGGAGATTCCGTCGCTAATTAGTGACGGAGGGACATATATCAGCGACGAACCTTCCGTCTCTAATTAGTGACGGAGGGACTTTTATCAGTGACGGATGTTCCGTCTCTATACAATATTATTATATATTTTTTAAATTCTTTTCGCGACGGAACTTCCTTAGTGACGGATGACATTTACTGACGGAATAAAGTGACGGAATCTCCGTCACTGGTCAGTGACAAAAAATTTCGGTCACTGATCAGCGACAGGAATTGATGTCCAGAATCAGCGACAACTGTTTAGTGACGGAGCGTTGTCGGACGTGTTCCGTCGCTGAAGTGAAATTAGTGACGGAAATCCATTTTTAGTGACGGAAATTTCCATCACTGATTACCGATTTTCTAGTAGTGCAATTTACTGTTCATGCATCCTTTCATTTCTTTTGCACTTTTTGCATTCTAAACCCTGTAACTTGACATCCGTTAGTCTTTTTTAACAGTTCTTGATATTTCATGCCATGTTACATAACAGGGGTACGAAATTGGGGTGTCTACACTAATACTCTGAACTAAACAACAATCTCAACGGCTAAACGTGTCGGAGATAACAACAATAACAACAACTCTATGAACCATAAGCTAAGACATGCTCGGGAGCACAATTGAAATAACTACTAAATAAATACAATAACTCGACCATACAAGTTGGCTCCAAAATAATACAACAATATAAATACTAGCACAATCTACCAAAGTAAAGTTTACATAACTTTACGTCCGTGTCTCGCGGGAATAATATATACAAAATACATAACATAAACGAAGGCTCCAAGATACTACTCGGAAGACCACCTGCTAACAACTGTGAACCCGCTGCCTTAACGCGTACTAACGAGCTCACTGCGCATACTAATGAAAACAAAGGTGTAGGATGAGTCATAAAGACCTAGTAAGCTACTACACGCAACTACATGGCATGGCATAATGCTCAATCATATAATCATAGCATGGCATCATAATAGTATACCAATAGCATATCAAGTACCGCATAATCATAGGTACACATAATCTCATATAAACCACATAGCACATTGTTTTTCAAATAAGTGCTAGAAAGTAAACACATGTAACAGGATATATAATCTGATTGTCTGCATGTCTGTATCGCTGATGTTGTACACATGTCAAACTACAACTGAACCGGATCTCGTGCTCGGGCCTAATAACCAAACCAATAACATGACTGATGTCCTCTCACTGGTTTTCCCCAATGAGTAATACAATCTCATATGTTTTACATAATGAGTATATGTTACCTTTCATCCAACCGAAGATGAAGAAATTGGAGCTCGCTATCAGGTTATATGGAGCTAATAGAGGACCACATCCCACTATTGACCAAATAGTGAGGAGAAACGGGAACCAATGTGGCGACATATAACTGTGAGTGTTGGCTTGGCCCAAATGGGCAGCCCACTTTCAAACACCCAACCCAGCAACACAAGACCCAAACCCACTTACCTTGCCCCCTCCCTGTTTGACTTTCGGCTGATGTGGATTATTTTGGGAAGATCTTTGATTTCCCTTAATCATCAACCCCTTTCCTTTCTTTGCTCCAGTCAGCCGCGTCTTAATTCCTTGGCCGGATCCTTCGGTGATTGATTGGTCCTTGGTGCACTATATATACTCCATGTAGTCTGCCGCCTTGAAGCAATGGTTTTGTGAGAACCACACGACATCACAGTAGCATATATCTCTCTCTCTCTCTCTTTGCGTCTCTGTTTCGAACCGGTACTTTGGGTATACACTTTGTGTGTGTGTGTGAGCTTGAGATTACTGTGATTGAGCATTTTGTGAGGGGGGTTTTCGGGTTGTGGGATTTCTTGTTGGAAAGCTGGGTGGTATACACAGTTGGGTGAAATCGTTGGAAACATTGTCCCTTCGGTAGTGAACTCTTGGGTTGGACTGCTATACTTTGTGTATAGGCAGTGGGGATCTAAGCCTAGGCATTATAAGCCCTAGACAGATTCGAGTTAGGCTCCGTTGAGCCGAGGATACTCATAGCACTAATTTTATTATTTATATTGCTTTGTTATAAATTGTTTTTGCAGGTGATACATTGCAATATAGTTTGATATATTAGTGTGTCGCTTTCGACTTTGGTATATTGTAAGTTTACTGCCAAAGTCGAAGATGGGTTCTTTTCAAAGTCCTATTATAATTTGGTGTGGCTCCGGTGTTCGTTTGATTCGGTAAAGTATCCTTATTTTTACGTTACAATAACGATTACATTCCTAAAGACTCCGAGTCTTCCCATTGCTGACTCAACAACAAGGATGCTTGCTGGACTTAAACAAGATTCACAAGTAGATATTTACTTGCCTAAACAAACAGGGATCAAGTCCGATAAGAGTGGACTCATCCAAATCAAGTAGGTCATAATGCTCTACTGAACCCAAACCACAATGCACATAATTGGACATACTTATCATGCTCGGCTAACCACACCTTTAGTCCAAGTAATCACACATTGAGGTACTCATGCTCCCCAAATCACAAACCCAAACAAGAATAACACATAAGCTTATTCACAATCACACCATGAGGTCTACAATGATCCTCAATTCACAATCAGACGATTGTTAAACCATCACGTTAGTACTAAATAAGTGATTGCTAAAGCAATCGTCTTATTCACAATAGGCGATGGCTTGTCTAATCACTTTAGAGGACGTTAGGGGATTGATATTTTCATCACGTTATATTGGAATATGCGATTGTTTTAACCATCTCTCTAGTGATTCATAAATGATTGCTTTGACTATCACGTTATTTAGGAATACGCGATTGCTTTAGCCATCGTTTTATCTGAGGATACACGATTGCATTGATCATCGCTTTATCTCCGAATGCACGATTACTTTTATAATCGTTTTATTGTAGCCTACGTGATTATTTTTCCCATTGCTTTATCTCCGAAAATGCGATTGTTTTGACCATTGCTTATCTTCGAATGCGCGATTGCTTTTATAATCGCTTTATTGTGACATGCATGATTGTTTTTCCTATTACTTTATCTCCAAATATGGGATTGTTTTGACCATCGCTTTATATTGAAGTAATGCGCGATTGCATTAACCCTCACTTTATTGCTATATGTGACGGCATATCATTCCTTACACGTGATTGTTATTGTCATCGCATAAGCTCCTATTAAGCGATGGCTTCTGCAATCTAATACCCTATAAAATGTGATAGCATTCACCATCACTTTAACACAATTGATTTTTCCCCACCTAGCTCGATATCAATAATTTTCATAAATTTGAACCACACATTTATATACCAAAAACATACAAAATATTTCAAATAAAGCAACTCATAATATTTCATATTAAAGAATTATGTCATATAACTTATCTAGCAAAATATGTTATTCAATAAGTCAACATCAAATTAAGTACTCGTAACTACTGTTAATAATCTAAAGTAAAGCTAGCTTAAAATCCAACTTTACGTGTCAAGTAGTACATGACTTAATCAAGAGAACATAACTCAAAAAAATCAATCAGACTCGAATTCATCATCGTTATCACCATCATCTTCAGTGTCAAAATCATCATAACCACGAGAAGATGAAGGACCACCTGGACCATTCGGAACACTTGAAGCAGCATCAGCATTAGTCGTCAAGTGAATTAATACAACTAGTAATCATATAAAAAAGTTTATGCGCTGTTTATGTCATAAGAAACAATAACATATGTAATGATTATAAGAAAAAAAACAAGATAGAGGTTATAGAACTTAGCATTGAGAATTTTCAAACCTGGCCACTTTGATCTGGACTTTTACACTGCCAAAAGGAGTCGATGTGCAAAGGACTTGCATCGGTGCGAAGATGTCAATCGATCCGATTGCGAAAGTGGCAACGAATAAGGTTCAAGATGCAGTTCATGCTGAGGTTGGCCCATGTGCTGAAGATCATTACCATGGCCATTGGATTGTTGCAAATTATGATCAAAATTGTTCTCTAGCTTCAATGGATCTGAATTTGATGATGATATGTCTGTTTGTTCTTGGTGATGTATCAAAGAAAATGTTTCACAGTCCTCTGTGGGGTGAGGCTTTCTCAAGTTAAGAAGCTGCTGCACAATGTAGGAAGTATTTTCCTTTGGTTTACTACTGTTAAATGCCTGCAAATTGAAGTACCTTAGCAGTTGTTAGCATTTGCAAAAATTAAATAAACTAAAACAACTTTTCAGTGATTGAAATATGAAGTAAAGAATCCGGAATTTGATTATAGATTTTGAATTTTTGTCTAATTTATATAATTTATAAGACTTTCACAGTTGCAACCTCTCAAAGTAGAACTACGATGTGTCTGTGGGGGGGGGGGGGCGTTACTCTTTAACTTAGAGAAAACCTACATTGGCTAACTGAGTATGCAGATTTACATAAATTTTGACCAAAAGTACTCTCCTCATCGAAACCCCAAGTGAACGCATTAATAATCCACCTCCAAAACATTATGCGGCCAATATGTTTATGCAAACTCCACAGTCCACACGAACTATTGTCCTACTACAGTTTTTCATATCTACCCATTCCTTTCTCCCAAAGCAAGGCATTAGAAGTTAAATTCCCTATTACATCTTCCTGCTAGTGCTTGTCAGTTGTCAGTATTCAGGACTTCAACGCCAGCTCCACCTCACTGTAAGGAAATCTTCAAGTCATTCCTTTTTATAACCACTTCCCATGTCCAAAACTCCCCAAGTACACATCTCGATTTCATGCTACACGATAAAGACGAATGTTATACTCAAAGCATCAAGAACATCGATAGATATAAGCATGCACATGACAATTATGTAAAGAACTGGGGTATAACTGGGGTCACGAACGCGAACTACACAAGCAAACTCTCGACTGGGTCGAGTTACGATCAACGTCGAGTTACGCCTTGTAACTCCCAGAAATTATCGACTATGAGACATATACTAATATGATTTTAGTCTCAAGGTGGCTACCCACACACATCTAGACTCTCACACAAAGCCAATCATACAAGGTAAAAGTAAGAAATGCTAGCATAGCACACAAATCAAGCATACGTGGATTCAAGGTATTACACCTAACACCTACAATTCACATTGGATGGCTCAAACACTGATTTTTGCATCATCAGATTGATAGCAATTTATGTTTTTATTTGCATAGGGAAAAAGTAACATACACAAAGTTTCACGAACACTTATATTTCTTTTCACAAAGTTCAATTCTTTTTCCACAAAAAAACAAAAAAAAAATGTCTTCTCTTTCACGAGAAACAATTTTAAAAAATATCTAGAATTTGTAAAATATGAAACATTTCTAGTTTCTTATAAATAGAAATGGTTTTACATTTTTTTTTCATTTTTCATCAAAAATTAGAAACAAAAATGGTTAACAAAAACTTTTTATTTTTCCATGGTCTACCCATATTTCCTCTATGCACTCCGTAATTCAATGAGTTAATTTACATGGAAGGAAGGGGAGGGGGAGGGGAAAGAAGGAAATGTTATTACTATTAAAGAATATATAAAATATGAATGAATCAAAGATCCAAGGAGATGCAGAGTTGCAGATGGTGTATCAACGTAATGGTGGAATGGCGACACTTTGGAATGGAGGAGTGGTGATTAGTGAACGACAAAAAGAACTGTAGAAGTTCTGATAGTGAAGGGTAATTTAGGGATAATATTCATTAACTTCATCAACAGTCTAATTGATAATTGTAAATTCTTTTACCCTAAATTTTTTTTAAATTTCAATAAATTCAAATTGAAGATGTATTCTTTAACTTTTTCAGTCCATTTTACTAATTTTTAGGTTGATTCTCGTTCCATTCCTAAGAAAAAGTCTACAATACTACAGTTAAAACTCTATAAATTAATATTTAATTAATTAATAATCTCTCTAAAATAATACTTTTTCTCGGTCTCGACTTGGGAACAATGTGCTAAATTAATAATTCACTAAATTTATAAGATAATACATATTTGATTACTCATAATGGTCTCATACAGATTATAAATTAATAACTCCTTATATATTGTATAATATATTAGTGATTTATGAAGAATTCATAAAAAATGACTCAGTTATCTTTTGATATTGAATAATCGACTCATAGAGAGCCTTTTCTAAGTTAAGAAATTTCACTGGTTTGTGTTGCTTAACAACGACTATTTTTAGGAACTAGCGAGACATAATCTAAAGACCGCTTGATCGTATTTGATATTGTTCCTTGATTTGCAAACAAAGTTTTTCCAAAGCCATTGTTGCAATTGTTTTTGAGTGATACTTGGATTATCCTTGTGGTGTGTGCTTGCATAATACCATGCGATTTTTGTCCGCCATTGTTGATATTTTAACACCTTTTAGATGAGAAGTCATTGTTGTGTCTGTGATACGTTTGTGTTACTATAATAGCTCTATAGTTTCAATATGTCTCAAATCCAAAATATAATCGGAGAAAATCATGTAAATATGCATATAAATTAATATAATATTAATTAATGTATAAATTAATAATTATTAATTTATTGATTAATTAATATATCTCGTTAAATTAATAATTTTTGTTGGTTCCAAGGATATTAATTTATAGAGTTTCAACTGTATTTGAGATGTTTCATTTAAATAGTTCACTTTCAAAAACTATGTCTACAATCTTCATAACATTTTACATTAACATATTAATTATGTTCAATCATTATTGTAATTATGACTAACTCTCATGTTATTTATATGACCCTTAAGAGCATCAACAATGGCAACACCCAAAAATATACTCTAAACATCGTGTTTCCTTTTCTATTTATACTTTTTCAACACTCTAACATAAATTTACTACAATAACCACACTCTATACAACACTCCAAGAAATCTCAAATCTCTTATATCTCAACTAACAAACCTAACTACCAATAATATTATTATAAAAATAGTGCGAAATGGCTCAAATTGATCCAGATCAAAAGCATTTAATTTTCCTAAATCATTTAAAAAAGACATATTTATCATTTACATATTTTGACTCAAACTGATTGGATTCATTAATTATTAGTAACTTTCCATCTTCATTTTATGATTTTTTTCTTAGTAATTGAAAAGGGTAATTTAGGGAAAACACTTCTTTCTAGTTTCGAATATTACAATATTCCCCCCCCCATTGAGTTGGATCAAATTAATCCGTGAAGATTTATTATTTTTATAATTAATGAGAAAAGATAAAGAGAGGGAGGAGTTAATATTCAAGCCAAAAGAGAATCTACATTTGAAGGATCATTTACCCCCTCTTATAGAGATGGAGTGTCTATTTTGGTGTCCATTGTAGGACATAGAGTTGTCAAAATTGAGTTCGATCCAGCCCACCTAACTTTTTAAGGGTTTGAACCTCAAATTATAAGAATCGGGAAAAATTGGGCCTCTTTGGTCTGCCAGGCATGTGGGCTGTGGGTGGCCCGACTTGAAAAGCTCGAAAAGCCCAGCCTGACCCAATCATACGATTAATAAAATTAAACTTAATTAAAAAATTAAAAACTAAAACATTAAACCTAAAAAGCAATAACTAAAAAAATAATATCATTCATTCAGACTTTTTTTTTCTTTTTTTGCTTTTGATTGGATGAATTTATGACACAGTATGATCTATTTCCAAAGCATTGTTATCTTTTTGGTTGAAACTCATATTCTAAATTAATGGAAGTGACACTTATAAAGAGGAACTGAAGTTGATCTTCCAAATTCCAATCTAGTTTAGAATAGTTGTGATTAATAATTTTATCGAAACTAATCTATTCATTTGAGTATCTCTATCTGATATTAGCTAATAAAAAACCTCAATAGTATAAATTAGATAAGAAATAAAATTTAAATACTAGATTGTGTCGGACGAATCAAGAAACGAACATTTGCTAGTTGGTATGGTTTGGCAAATTAGAATTCGAAAAATTTTGTCTATCCTCAGAAAACACATATCAGAAAATTGAGGACAGTATGATAAACTTCAAGTAGCACATGTATTTTTTGTTTGGTCTGTAATAATATAGTTTTTCTAGTTTCTGTTTCGTTTAATTGTTGAATTTACTAACTTTGTTTATGTTTGCTTTGGCTGCACTTTTACTTTGTAATTGTGCAAGTTAGACTAGTAAGTATGTGTGTTTTGATATGTTATATAACTTTTATCAGTTAATTTGTAAGTTCTTTTTAATAAAAAAATAGTTAATTTTTTTATCCAGAGACACAAAGTGCGCATAGGTTAGACTTGAGTTCTATAAAATTCATTAATGTTTCGATCCAACCCGACCCATTTGACAACTCTAGCACGATTCAATGCGTTTAAAAAAAAAAAACTCTAAAAGTAGCTTTTGAGTGTGGATAAAGACCTCCATTAATGATGCTCTAACTGTAAACTTTTCGAACATAAATTTTTATAGTAGAATATATGGATTGCTCAACTTAAACGAAAAATAGCATGTTTCAATGTTATTTATAGAATAAGTAAATATATGATGTTCAAATTTTCATTCAACAAAACTCCAATATAATTAGAAACTTTGAAGTATACCTCTTTAATTATGACCAATGGTATATTTGAAGATTTATGGAATCCACCAAGGATGCTCTAGAGGTAGCTTAGATGGGACTTAATTAAGACTTTAGCCGTCCTTGATGTTTTATAATAAAATAACCAATAATTAAGATTGAAAGACTAAAAAGTCATGCAAATCACCAAAAGAAAAGAGCCTTCTTTTAGGAGTGGGGATTATGTGAAGACATGTATATGCACTTGTCTGCTTTTTTTATTTATTTCCTTTATATATATATTGCATATTTTGGATCCGTCTTAATGGTGTGTGAATCTCATCTAATGACCCATTATATTTTACATAATATCAGAAGGCTTGAACCGGACAGATAGACCACGAACTAGGCCCATTCCATTCAGGTATAAATAACCCCCACTAATCCATAGTGTAGGGGGTTCTCTCTCTTTTTCTGATTTAGAATCGCACACGCATTTGGGGCTATGTGACATCTCTTTCATACTTAGTGTACTGATAAACATGTCGAAGGGTTTTTGGCAGGTGCCCTCCCCATTGACTCACGGTGTTTATTTTACAGATAATATAACCAGATATTCACCCCACCGACGACAATATGACCGCCGAACGACAACTCTGACGACCCACTCACGACTGCTACGTTGGACACCCCCTGTAAGATTTTTTTTGATACATCAATATATATATATATATATATATATATATATATATATATATAATTTTATTTAACACAATTATTATTGCTTACAATATATTTTTTAAATAACTAGCTCACGTGATTCCAAAATTATGCATCCGCCCATGTATATAATTAACCAATGAGGCACTTCTTTAGTTTGCATTAGGGGTGGCAAAATAGGTGTTATGGATAAATGAGTAATAGACTATTATCCATGGTTATCCATGAATAATAGCCTATTATTCATTTATCCATAACACCCATTTTACCGTTAGTTTGTATGTATGATATCAAATGTTTTTTAGTACAAATCTAATTGCATGGCATGATAGAATGCAAAGTAAGTTTTAAATTTATTTACCCTAGAAAATATTGTAGGCTAAGCCTATTTGTACTAGAACCTATATAGCTTCTTCTTTTCTTCGATGATCATATTACCTTTTAATTTTCAGATTCAAAATATAACAAATGCAACAGATATGAACACAAAGCAATAATGGAGTTCAAAAGGGTCTAATACTTTGCCTCCACTATCATACCTCCTTTTATCAAAATAATAGAAGTCCACCATTTTATAAAGTGAACAGATTTCCATATGGTTCAACAGAATATGCATGGATCTCTCTTTTTTCACCTGTAATAGTTAGATAGTTTTTTTTTTCTTCTTTTCCTAGACACCACTTTTAGATATCATCAACCACTCAATGCCTCCTTTTTCTCCATTCAAAGGTTTCTCAATTGCTATTCTAAAAGTTCCCGCCATTATAATGTTAAAATAAACATATTCTACATATATATGTACACAACCCATAATTTTAACTAGAGTTGGTAATTGAATGGGTTGAATTGAAATGGGTAGTGACCTGTTATAACCTAAAATTAAATGAGTTGTAATTGGTTGGGTCGAAATGGGTCATGGGCCAGAACGGATTGACTTGTTTCGACCCACAATTTTCTATCAAAAAACTTATATTTATATAGCAAAAACATAACAGGTAAAAAGGGTAACGGGTTCGACCCGTTTTAACCCGACCCAAATTGACCCGTTAATCCCAAAAAAAATTAACAGGTTGGGTTGCGTAATTTTCAAATTAAATTTGGTGGATTAATGAGTTTTGGGTTGTAATTGTCAGGCCTAACTATAACCGTGATACCGCTTACTTGGTATTATTATTCAATATCAATCGTGACAAAAACAACAATCTTCTATGCAATTTTTCTCTCAACATCTACACAATTGCTGGAAAATTATTTTTTTAACCAACGTATTAATTAGAGGTGACACAATTGATCATGTACTTTGTATAAGACTAATTTAACAAACGTACTCTATTTTAAAGGCAAATGACGCCAATTACGTAACGGCAGTTTGCAAGCCGTCAAGGAATAATGATGTGAACAAGTGCATGAATGCTTGTGTAGATAGCCACGTCAGCGAGTTGTCAACGAGGTTCGACGACAACTTAACGAATTTGCTCACATTTTTATAAATAATTTGTCCATTTCATACATTGTATTTCAAATTTTAATACATTTGTTAAATTTGTCTTATACAAAATATATAGATAAATGTGTCACTACCATATACTCCTCGGTCTAAATAATTGTCATAACTTCAAATTTAAGAAAAAGTAATTGACTTGATTATTTATATTGGTTTAATGTGTAGTTTCCATTAATGTCCATGTATATGTGGCCCATAATTAAAGTAAAGTGAAAAAGTAAGGATAAAGTGGTAAAAGTGGTGTTCTAAAAAGGTAAGTTTCAAAATGAACAATTATTTTAGGACAGAAGAAAAAGGAAAGGAGGACGATAATTTAGGGACAGAGGAAATAATACGTTAGTAAAATAAACAATTTTCCTGCAGTATTGCAGGTTTATTGCATTGTTATTGATGATGATACCACATCGGTAGTATCACCAAGTATTCTTTCGTAACTTAAGCTAGTGCATTTTATAGTACTACTTATATACCTAATTTATTGTATTCTTAAAAAATCGTTTAATGTGTAGTTTCCTTTAAAGCTCATGTGTATGTGACCCATAATTAAAGTAGGGTGAAAAACTAAGGGTAAAGTGGTAAAAATGATGTTCTACAAAGGTAAGTTTCAAAGTGGACAATTATTTTCCGATAATTTGTACTTCATATGCTCCTAAATTATTGGTATGTTTGAATTTTTTAATTAAACAAAATGTTTTTGAAATGTAAATTTGACATATATTATTATTTTTTCAAAGTCTTAACACACATACAATATTTGTAGTACTTTCTACGAATAACGAGTAAAAATTTTGAAAAAAATAAGTGAAATTTGCATTTAAAAAATATTTTGTTTAACTTAAAAAAATTAAATATATTAGACGTACAAAAATTTAGGGACAGTAGGTGTGCTACATTTGCTGAGTGCCTCTCATCTTCACATTGCGCACTTCCGATAATCCTTTGAATAAATTAAAATATGTTATTTGTTTAATTAGTTAAAAATAAATAAATAAACACAAGTACGATTATGTTTTAGTATACTATCTTGTACTACAATTAACAAAGGTAAGTGTAAGGCTATTTTAGTAACGCATGTACATTAATGTCATTCGTATCCATAGATTACTTAGACGTTTACATCAGAACATAATATGTGGCAATGCTGAAATTAGAGATGTTAAAAGGGCTGAGGACCGCATGATCAACTCTATTAAAACGAAAATAGAAAAAAAGTTAGGATCGAAAAAAAGTAACTAGTTTAAATTATAGGCTAATAGGGCTGGTCTAATAAGGTCAACCCAACCGGGCTGGGCCAACTCGATTAACATATCGAACTAAGCATTCTATAACGACTATGTCATCCGAGTTTGCTTTTAGCATTAGCTCTCATTTTCTTAATTAATTTAGAAGTCGTCTTCATGGTTATCATGTATAAACATTTATTTGTATTCATAGTTGGCTAAAAGTTTTGTTCATGGTAATAGTTTTTTTATATTTTTACATTACTATTTGATTTAAATAGTTGATTGTATTATGTTTACTAACAATTAATTTATGTTATTTTATTATTATAGATTAAGAGGATAATAATGTTGAAGAAAATACTTTCTCGAAAGAAGGTCCGATCGAATGTGGTTGAATAATAAACATAATGTTTAATGATTTGTTTCATATATTTTGATTAATACTTTTTAATTAGTAGTACCTGAAGTTGTTTTTTATTTTGAATTTTGTTACTTAAGTGACGTTGTTAACTCATTGTATAACTTTATTTTACTTTAGATTGTGTTGTCGATCATTGTTCGTCACTCCGGTTATTACTTAATTTCGAATTTTAGATTTAAATAAAAACGACATTATATTTAGATATGACCCATTTAAATCAAGACCAGCATGGTTAGGTTTAGGGTTGTAAGTCCACTGGCCCGTTTAACCTAGCCCTATAAGGTCAACCCGATTAACATTTCTAACTAAAATTAGTAATTAAAGTTACATAAAAATAAGGAAAATTTTGGGTCGGTCCCCTTTTCCAAAAATTTAATCCCTCCAATACCGTGTTTTTATTTTCAACCGCAAAATGTTACTTTTGTGAGAAAAATGACTATATTACCCTTAATGAACGTGTAACAGATGACTAGCCATGCGAATCGCGGTGTATCGATGTATTTCGAATGCATTTAATAGTTTCACGAACATTAACCACACAATTTTTGTATCGCAGTTCATGAAAAAAATAAATAAAATGTCGTAGTTGTTCAATTTTTGTATTGTGGTTCAAACATTTATATATCGCGGTGTAACTACTTTATATAAATATTTATTACGCTTATTATAAATTTTGAATTGCGGTTAAATTGTTTCTATATCGCGATACAACTATTTTCTATGAATTTTTTATTACACTTATGATAACATTTGAATCGCGGTGAATATATTTTTGTATCATGGTGTAAAACATATATTTCAAATTTAATTTGTACCGCGATATATAAAAAATATGAACCGCGATACAAAAAGGAACAATATGTGCACCACGATATATCTTTTTCAAAAAAATTACCATAAATAAATAAAATTAATAGTTTGCAACACGGTGCATTCCGTAGTATTTACTTTTGAGAAGGTCTCATGTAAAACCATCTTACAGATCTTAATTTGTAAATGATGATCGTACTTTGTTACAGTTTAACCCACTAATACAAAGTGAGTCAGTTGGGTAAAAATGATCTATTCTACAAAAAATATCCGTAAGACTATCTTACATAAGTTTTTACATTTTTCTTTTTGGCACAAGGGAGTAATTGTTTGAATGCTTTGGTATTAGATTTAACTTTAACATTTTCAATGGCACATGTGGGGAAATGGAGAACAAAATGATATTACCTCCGTCGCTAAATAATCGTCCTAATTGACCCGGTGTACAGTTTAAGAAAAAATAATTGACTTGATTATTTATATCGGTTTAATTTATAGTTTCCTTTAAAGCTCATGTGTATGTGGCTCATAATTAAAGTAGGGTGAAAAAGTAAGAGTAAAATGGTAAAAGTGATGTTCTAAAAAGGTAAGTTTCAAACTGAACAATTATTTTGGGACGGACGAAAAAGGAAAGGAGGACGATAATTTAAGGACGGAGGGAGTAATTTATTTTTTATCTATATGAAAAAAAAATGCAATTAGTTTGAAACTTTCAGAAAAATAAAAAGCGACATTTATTTAAGGGCAGAATTGGCATAATATTTTTTGAAGTGGTCAAATCCATCCGTTGATGGATGGAGGGTGGCAGATGGATTGACCACCAACACCAAGGAAATCCCTAGTTTGCCCTCCCGCATTATCTAGATCACTCTGTATGTGCCTGCGTTTTGAAGGTGGATTATACATTTGCATCTGATTCAATGTGGTAAGGTCACTCTCTAGATCACTTCCAAGGCCAGTGCTTATCGAGCTTGTACCGTACAACCCACAGAACTTGTTCCCATCTTCAACTTGATTAATACTGCTGCATTTCAATCCAAAGCTTCCAAGGAATGAAGGGTCAGCAGAAGTCGCCCCGATTTGCGCAGCCTTCTGCAGCAAAGCAGTTGCCGACATGTTTGCGGCCGCGGCCGTGGTTGTTTGATGAGAGTGGAGTTGTGTGCTGAATAAGGAAGGAACACTTACAACATCGCAAGTGCTTTTCAGTTCATGGGCATTACTTGAAAAGTGCTTATTTTCAAGTACCCAACTGGATTGATAATCGGGCTGCGGCTGCGACTGCGACGAAGGGTTTGAATTACAAGAAACAAGTGGATCACAAAACACAGATTCAGAGCTCAATGGTGGCCCAAACTGGTGGTGGTGGTGGTTGTGGTCCTGGGGTTGGGTTGTTTGGCCCATCCACAGGGAAAGTTCTTGCACGGTTGGGTCGATGTTTTCCATGTGGCTGCTTGTGATTGGCTTGAACATGGAGGAGAAATGTTGTGCTGCAGTAGGGCTCAGTGATGCTCCCACAAAATGGTAATTAATGTTTCCTAGTGCTGGATTACGGATGTGGGATGCTGCCGTAACTCTAGCTGTTTCTTCAGCCAAGGCATCACAAAATGCCCGATGTGTTATGAAGCTATCTCTCCTGTTCAAAATCAAATTATTAAAGGATTAATCATCTGCAAATAAGAAAAGATTTAAGTATGTAGTATGAACATATTTGTAGGTAAAACAACACACTTTATTCCAAAATAAGAAGGAAAAAGAAATGGATTCAATCATGATTCGATATCAAGAAAGACTACAAAAGAAAGTTTCAACATCATTCAAAGAAGAAAATCCATATGAACATCGGCTTTAATAAAGAAGAGACTCAGCGTGCCCGAGAGAGAGAGAGAGAAAATCAAAGTGAATTAATTACGTCTGAAAACACTCAGAAGATACATAACCATTGGTTTGTCTAAAAGAAAAGAAACAGCGTGCCCGAGAGAGAGAAAATCAAAGTTAATTAATTACGTTTGAAAACACGCACAAGATACATAACCATCTGTTTGTCTAGAAGAAGAGACGCAAAGTGCCCGAGAGAGAAAGGATCAAAGTGAATTAATTATGTCTGAAAACACGCCATTGTAATTGTGCTAGTTTCAAGAGGATCCAACGCCCGAACTTGTTATTTCCAACGGCTCAAAAATAACGGCTCCTCGTTAGGGTTTATAGTTGCTAATTAAGATGCAATTTCAGCCGTTGAATCAAACTGTTGATTCTGGTTTAGATGAAGATCTAATTCTGACAAACACAGAAAGATTAAACACATAATCTTTCTTTGAACAAATAATTAGTCTGATTTGATAGCAAGACTAGACTAGAATAAGAACTGTGAAAACACATGAAGTGCTAAAGCAATATATTTTTGTCTTCCCTACAAACAATTTTTACTTACCTTTTTACTCTTAACGGCCAACAAAGAAACACACAGTCTTCGCCATCAAACAAAGAAATAAAAACTTATCCTAGCTACCACTTATCGATTCTGGGGTTCGGATAATTTTTTTGATTCAAGTAATACTTATCTAAAGTGTAAATCGAGCAGGCGAAATTACCGTGAAAATATAGTCCCGCAATCACATTTATATTCTCTAGTGCCACAAGTTTTCGAGTGTGCTTTCCAATCGGATTGAACAGCATATCGCTTTGAGCACTTCTCGCACTTCCATTTCTTTTCCCCGTGCTTCCTACAAAAGTGTTTTTTTATACCTGTTAAATCGCCTAGAGCCCTAGACGGGTGGTTGTGGACACAGGATTTTTCAGGGCAAACATAAACTCGTTTTCTGACTTCTTTGCTAGTTCTTTGCTTGAGCTTCCACGGTAAATTATGTCCTCGTCGATGAAGCTGCAAATTCTGATCCCGTTGGAAGCCCTTCCCACATATCTCACACAAGAATCTATTGGTTGCCATAAGTGTCTTCGGCGACAAGGCGATTACTTCGGCTTCTGGATCTGCATAATATTGATTAATAAACCCATGTGTCAAATGGTTGATTGAGCTATAAAAATGTGCAAGAAATTATCGTTGTAGCTAGATCATCTTGATTTTGTCGGAGCAAGTACAGCGCTAACACGAATTCAAAGATCATCTTGATTTTGTCGGAGAAGTACAGCGCTAACACGAATTCAAGAAATCCTAGTACCCTATGTATCTGATGAATATGCATGAATATGCACAAGATCTTGAAGGTAGATGGAGGGAATGAATAAAAGAAATCAAAAAAGGATGTTAACTTTGCTGTGTGTGTGTGAGAGAGAGAGAGAGAGAGAGAGAGAGATTTGCCTGGGGTTCCGGGGAGGTTTCGTTTCTTCTTGATGGAGGGAAGATTGGATCCATTAACTGGGTTGTGAGTGAAACCAGTTGGAAGTGCTTCCTCTGTCATTTCTTCTCAGCTATGATTCAAAGATACAAATTATGGAAACTCACTTAATGATAATATGTTGTCTAACCTTGATCATATATCATATATGGATATCTCTCTCTATCTTCTCTCTCTCTCACACACACACACACAAACAAGAGGAGATATTAACTTAAAACACAAGAGCATCAGTACCTAATTAAGGATCCAACCTATTTAATTACCAAGGATATACGAGCGAAGGGCTCTCTCTCTCTATCTCTCTTTCTCTCTCTCACACACACGCGATAGCTGCAGTCTTTTAGTAATATAACTAATTGCTTTTGGTCGGAAGTAGAATAATAGTATTTCATGGAAGGCGGTGAAAAGTGAAAGTTGGGAGGAAGGAAAGAAGAGTTAGAGAGAGAGAGAGAGAGAGAGGGGGTAGGGTGGGACAGCAAGGCCCAAGGTGCATGATGACACATATGATGAGCTTGGAGAAAAGTTAAACTCCATACCTTTCTCCTTGGAATGATTATCCCATAATTTGATTGCTTTTTGTTTCTTTATGTTTTTTCTCTATTCCCTCAGTAGTTTAAAAAAAAAATTAATTCCAAATTAGTGCTCTAACTATATACTTTACAAGATCCCAGCAGCAAAAATGTGAGAAAATGTTGTCCATGATCAAGATGATTTAGATTCATTTGAGACTGATTTCTCCCACAAGTTAAAAGCTGATCATTTTAGAATTTCAATAAATACTCTCTCCGTTCCACTCAAATAGTCTCTATTAATTATTAAAAGATATATTAATGTCATTTAAGTTAGTCATAATTACAAAAATAATTAAGCATAAAAAATATGGTTACAATACAAGTAGAGGGTAAATATGAAATGTTATAAAAATTGTAACCATAATTTTTTAAAGTAGACTCTTAGAGTAAAACATCCCAAAATAACATAATAGACTCTTTGCCTAGAACGCATGAAGTATATATATCAACAATCACCGTTTAATTTTTCTAATTTTCATTTCATATCATTTGTTTAGTTAATTAATGTGCATTACTCCCCCTGTTTTCAACTTATTGTCTCCTTTCACCCGGCACACCGTTTAAGAAAAAAAAATTAACTGTATTATAAATATTGGTAAAATATGTGGTTTCTTTAATGTCTTGAACATGTGGTCATAATTAAAGTAGGTAAAAAAGTAAGAGTAAAGTGGTAAAAATGTTTTTCTAAAATGGAAAGTTTTGAAATATGACAAAATTATTTTAAAATTGACAAAAAATGAAAGGAAAACAATAATTTGAAAGCGGATGGAGTATTTAGCTTGTAAATACACAATTGGAGTGGAGTAGATTTTCAACAAACACAATCTTAACAAGTACTTAATTAAGGGACTCAAAACTCAAAGACGACTTTAGGGTTTCCTCCTTAGAAGGCCTATGTCACCTGATGGTGCACGCTTGAGGCTCTACCTCCGGTACCCCACCTCCTTTCTTTGCAACCATCACCCCCTCCTTTGGATATCCATCCTACATGTCTCCTATGCAGTAGGAATACAGTCACCCCAAACGCTACTGCATAATTGGCAACCGCGATGACATATCCCACGCTAGGCTGTGGTGGCAACCCAACTCGACTTATGTGCACAAACCTTATGTCAATACCATTGTTACGTGATATTCCATTGGCTTCCAGGTAGCCAGTTTCAATTAAAATTGAAACTTGTTGTGTGTTCTCTCCCATTGAAATTGAGGCCATGGAGAAGTATTTCTCCAACACCTTGATAATGAAATTCTCTATAGGCATATATACCACAACTTGTAATTAATGGAGACAATATTGCAAAGACTTGGAAGTTTTCAGGTACATTCGTAGTGGGTCTTTTGGATCCTTGACATGTTATGGTACATCTTACTTCAATGGATGGCATGATTAGGGCGCTATCTAAAGAGTCGAACATGATTAACAATTACATGTACCGTTTGTTTCGGCGGTCACCTGAATTTGTGGTCAAAATGGATAGCACATGTCTTGCGGTTTGGGTTCACATGAACCATCTACCTTTACCATACTTAACTCCATCGATCGTACCTTCAACGAATTGGTAATTCTTTCAGATGATTCAATGGCAGACGCTTGCTTTATACTTGGGGGCAAGTGCCCTGCTGAAGTATTTTTTTTTTAATTTTTGCACAATGTACAAAACAACACCGTTTTAATTTATTAGATTTTTATATATGTAATAGTTAAAAGTTGTCATACCACTAAAATTTTTCTCTGGATCCGCCATTGAAATTATTTTACTTTTACTCTCCAATGTATCTTCGTGTTTGCGTGGAAGTTGATGTGTCCCGACCATTACCTACGCGTATCTGGATACAAACTTCATAAGAACAATGGTTCCAGGAGTCTTTGGACTTTGAAGGTAATTAAAGGTTATATACTACAAGTTTGTTATCTACAAGGAATCATGAGTTACCCCGTGCGAACTTGAACCTTGAGCGAAGCGGAAGACTTTCTGCTTCGGATACGATCTTCGTATGCCACGAACGTTTATCATGTAAGTCTCTCTCGTCGGATTAATATCACGTAGCCCGAATATCAACCTCTGGTTCACACCGCAAATCCAAGCATCTCGATGGTTAGGCTAAAGGGAGTATTTGGTGAGATAGAATATAGGAGAGAGAGAGAGAGAGAAACGACCAACAACTAAGAAGACGTCTTCTTCTAAGGTGTGTGTTTCTGATTAGGGTCTTATCCCTTTAGTTGCCATATTTATATTATTGTACAATGAAATCATATTTCTTGTAGATTAAGTTAAGTCAATCCCGAACCTTTTCAGATTAGGAAACTAATTAACCTTTAATAATATAAATACGGTTCATGTGAGTAGAAGTAAATAATCGGACCACATGTCCAATTGCTAACATCTCCCACTCGCACACATGAGCTCACCTCTCTTACCACATCGTATCATCAAAACTCATTAAACCTTGCATCTTCATACTAGAAATGAAGCGTGCGACATAATCGTGACCTAGATTTGATTACTAGAACTCACACAGTGATGAAGCATGGATCATTTAATCCCTTTCTTTGGTCGTATTTATAGTCACATACAGTATGATGTATATGTTATGGCGGAACTCCCACACGAAGTAGGCATGTCATGCTCAAACTTCGTGCGAAACTTAGTCTAGCCACCCTTCTGGCGTCTAACCCGAGTACTCAAAAGTAGTCACTCTTCTAGTTTCTTTTTTAAGATCTCACATTCGGAATTTTTCTTGGGACATAAAGTCGACCTTCATAAAAGGTCTCATCTTGGCCGTATGCCAAAGCGATAAATGTAATTTCATTTGTGCACCCCCCTTCGTAGGTGCCAAAGACTATTACTATTTCAACTTGCTCGCCCATTTAGCGACAAGGTGAATTACCCATGTGAGAGGGTCAATTCAATATCCACTACATATTTTTATTCAAAATATATTTGCTACATAATTTCATATTTAAGCCATCCAATTAACATATAAAAGGAATTGTATAAAACAACAATTTATTCAAACGATAATGAAAATAATAATCAATGTCAACAAAAGTGTTTCAAAATAAATATCCGATCTTACGAAGCTCTAGACCCAACATATGATCCTGAAAGATCTCTCTAGCTAGAGGCTTAGTCATATGGTCAGCCAACATGCTTCTAGTAGGAATATATTCTAGAACAACTTTCTTTTCTGCAATCATGTCTCTAGTGAAATGATACTTTATATTGATGTGCTTCGTCTTCCCATGATACTTGGGATATTTAGTGTAACCTAAAGTTGTCATGCTATCATAAGTAGTGATTACAAAACGATCCACATGCGTCGTAATATCATGATGTTGAAGAAAACTCCTCAACCACACAGCTTCTTCAACCGCAGCTGAGCAAGTAATGTACTCTAATCCCATCATAGATAGGGCGGTGCTAGTCTGTTGCTTGCTACTCCAAGAGATTTCCCCATTATTCAGGAGGAAAGCGTAGCTCGAAGTAGATTTATAACCATCTACATCTCCAGCCCAATCCGCGTCAGTGAAACCTTTCAAGCTCAAATTCCCACCTTGATAACATAGGGTTAAATTTGTGGTTCCCACCAAGATGATAATTTAAGGACAGGGGGAGTACTAAATGTAATCACATTTACACGTAAAGAGGGAAAATCCGCGACGCTCGTAATCACAACCAAAGTATGTACAACGTAAAAATATTTATAAATTGATAATTTAAACAAAATAAATAAGATAGAACAAATCCATCCAAGCACATAAAACATGTACAAAATTATTTTTACTACTAAAAATAAAAAATATTGGGTCTCGTATAGCCTTAATCGCAATTTTAGAGCCCAAAACGATAATTAATTATGCTAAAAATGAATTTAAAATAGTTTAAAAGTCACAAAGAATTTTAAAAAAAATTACAGAACAGTCCCTAACAGTGTCAAACAGTCACGTACAGAATGAGAAAATACCCCCTGGAAATTATTTTTGAATTTTTAATAAATCAAAAAACCACATTTTATACATTAAAAAATAAAAAAAATACTTCTAAGCTGAATTGATCAAAACAGAGGACACCATTGGACTCAGAAGGTCCAAATTATTCTAGACACGCTGGAGGTGTCAAATTCCGGTGGTCGTAAAACACCTCACGCGCCACAGCTACAATTGGGACTCCATCGACGTCACACAAACGCTGACTGGATGTTGAGTTAGCCTTAGGGTTGACATGCCAGGTGACATGGTAGTACTGATTGTACTGTTGACGTAGTTGATGACGCCATCGATGTCGTTATCATCTGGCTTCAAGAAAGGTGGGTCCCACTATGCTGATGTGGTAGCCATGTAATCATTGACTGGACAAGGTTGACTGGACTTCCTCTTCATGCGCCCAGCCGAAGAGTGGCCTCCACGCGTCGCCTTCCCGAACTCTAATGAGGTCATGGACGGTGGCGTTGGACTCGTCTCTTCGATTACTTTCTAGTCATGTATTGGTTGTCCCCAAAGGAGTGCCACAAAAGGCACTTTTCCTGAGACCGAAAGTAGGGTCGTGGGACACCTCTTTTCAACCCAGAATATCGGTTTCTCAAACGTGATCTGCGAGCCAACTTCTCGAGACCATAGAATGTCTATTTTAAGTCCAAATTAAGCATACAATATGTCCCTGGAAAGCCCTCACGAGTACTACAATTATAGTCCATAAAGCCATGGTTTAACATAATATAAACATGTCAAAACAACATGAAAAGTTTTGGAAAAATCAATTTTCAACAAAACTAGGGTTTGCGATATTTTGAAAATTATCAAACGGATTTCAACAAAAATTTAGTATGTTGTTTGCCTTGTCATAGGGAACTCCAACATATAAATTTTTTCTCAAAAATAAAATCATTTTTTACATGAAATAATAAAACTCATTTGGTTATTTAATGGGTAAAACTTTTAATTAAACAAACCAAAAAAAATATGCAATTTATGGCATAACGAAACGAGCAATCAAACATATAGACTCAGATACCAATGAAGGTTTTATACTACAAGTTAGTTATCTACAAGGAATCATGAGTTATCTCGTGCGAACTTGAACCTTGAACGAAGCGGAAGACTTTCTGTTTGAGCTACGATCTTCGTATGACACGAACGTTGATCCTACATGTCTCTCTCGTAGGATTGATAACACGTAGTACGGAAATCAACCTATGGTTCACTCCGTAAATCCAAACCTCTCGATGGTTAGGCTAAAGAGAGTATTTGGTGAGATAGAATATTGGAGAGAGAGAGAGAACGACCAACAACTAAGAAGACGTCTTCTTCTTAGGCATTTGTTTCTAGTTAGTGTTTTATTCGCTTTAGTTGCCCTATTTATATTATTGTACAAAAAATCATATTTCTTGTAGGTTAAGTTAAGTCAATCCCGAATCCCTTCGGATTAGGAAACTAATTAACCTTTAATAATATAAATACGGTTCAAGTGAGTGGAATTAAATAATTGGGCCACAAGCCCAATTGCTAACAGTAATACTTATTACTACATTGGGTTGGTCTTTTAATTTGGGTTATGTGGCGCTAGAATGTCGGAAAGGACAACGTAGGACATTAGTGCCCAATGCTCAACAACACGGAAGGGAAAGGGGCAAGTAGTAGAAGTCTAAGTGGTGAAGCATACCACTCGCATGGAAAAGGCACCCAAATTATTAAGGGGACAGGGAATGGCAATGGTACAGTTGTTCTTAAGAGTACAAATCATCAGACTACTTCAAATGATAAACAGTGGTGGTCGCTCCACCAACATATAGTTAACGCTCTATTTCGTTTTATAGGAATTTATTTTGGTCTTTTTAATAAGATGCTTTTATAATTGTTTTTGTTAGAGAGGTAAGGTTCATTTGTCCAAAGGTTATCCCTCTCCTTGTTATTTTTCATTACTTCTTTATGCAAGTCCATTAGGCAACGAAATAAAGCTAAAGATGGGGGGTGAATAGCCTTTTAAAAACTTTAAGGGTTATTATAAAAACTTTGAAAACTGGAGCAAAAAAGATAAGTTATCAGCAGATAGAAAAGCTCTCTATTAGCCGATGAACAAAATACTCTGTGTCAGCTTGTTGACACAGATTTAGGTAGAAAAGTTTTAAACAGATCACTTAATATAAGAAATGATCAACTGAAAGACAATATATAAAACAATTAAGTAAATGATTCAAGAATGTAACTGACTGATACTTAAGTAGAAGGAAGTTGTTTAAGTGTTAGAAACAATTCTATCAACTGAAAGATAAGAGACAGAGTATTTAGGAGTGGTTCACAATATAAACTGCTATGTCTACTACCAAGTTGGTTAAACTTAGATTTTTGAAATGCACTAAATATTATATATAATCTAAGTGATCACTAACGGATCAGTGTATAACAAAAACCAGTGTTTGAGGAGTATGATTGAGAAACAATCAAACTCATGCAACAATGAAAGATTCCTTAAAGATTTGAAAGAATAAAGGAACGATCTAAACAACGATTGTTTAAAAAAGAACTAGAAATGGATTAATATATGGGAGACTATCTAGTAAGTGTTTGAGGAAAAAGCTCTTCAAAGAAAGATTGAAGTTCTGAATCGAATGAAGGCTTCAACGTATTATCTTTGTCCATGTGATTTGAGAATTTGTAAGATTTAAAATCTGCACACGTAATTCTACAAAAGATGATGTTTTCTTCAATCCTTGTTTCAAATGTTTTATAGAGATCTTTAAGTTTGGAGCCGTTTGAGATGACAATTGGTTGAAACTTGAATTCCTTGAAGAAATGATGATGAAAAAATCTTTCATTGAATGCACAAAGATCTTGTAAAAGATAAGAGACAAAAGATATCTTCTAGCATTAAATCATAAAGAGAGTGGTTAGATAGAGGATATAATATGTTGTAGAACATTTAAGATGGACATGAAAGTCTTCTATTGATAAGA
This sequence comes from Codonopsis lanceolata, assembly GCA_013146195.2. Taxonomy (NCBI): domain Eukaryota; kingdom Viridiplantae; phylum Streptophyta; class Magnoliopsida; order Asterales; family Campanulaceae; genus Codonopsis; species Codonopsis lanceolata. The sequence continues at coordinate 62,134,266 of CM028381.1, forward strand.
CAGACAAAGAAAAAAGTCTTCTGTAAATAGTTCTTTTGCCTGAAATATGATGGCCAAATAATAATTAAATATATGAGCGTGAAGGTCAATCGTTCTAATGATGTATAGTGTTGAGCAGATAGACTTAAATGAGTAAGTAGATGATGATACTTTACTATCAATAGTTGTTAGCTGCAGATAACTATATTTAAGCAGATAATATATTTTACTTTAAGAAGACTACTTAACAAAGTCTAGGTGACATCTATCTGCTGAAATTTTCAACAAATAGATTTAGACTTGCTAAAGTTTAAGTAAAACAAAATAAAGATATTAAGTAATTTATTTAGACGAGCTGTTTTAACTTAATACTTTTAAGTAAATTTAAAGTATTCAAGTATCTCCACTTTATATATGTTTGATTTAAAAAACGATTAGGGCTATAATAAGATTCTATCTAATTAATGTGCATTGAACTTGATGTGACAAATAAATTAAGATGATTTTTTTTTCATTAAGTTGATTAAAAAAAGGAAAGTAGGTCATTATAAATAGAGTAAAATATCCATCCATCAGCAGTATACGTATAATCTTTTTTACACAAATAATCTATAAATTATGACACGTATCAATCACAATATTTGTCTTAATTTTCTAAAATTTTGGTTCGTCATGTGTTATGGTCTAAAACCACTTGTATAAAAGAAAATTGTTCTGTCAGTAGATGAAAATTTATTTTTTTATAAATAAGACTAGGGGAGTAATATCTTTCTTTAAAGGTGCAAGTCAATCTTTTTTAAATTATAATTTTACTTGTTTGTACTTTATTCAAATTGCACTAAAATTATTAAATTACATAGAAAACATGTATCCCATGTTTTATTTTGGGAAATCCCAAAATATTTGTACTTTTTTTTTGGAACGTTTCTCAAGATATATCTTATTTTCCCTTTTCACTTGTGAAATAGAAAGTACAAAGATCACACTAATTTGACATTACTAATATTAAATTGAGGGGTCTTAGCGAAAAATTATATAAAGTTGAACTTTATTAATATTGGTGTATATTTAATATTAGACAGTTATTTTGAGACGAAGAGATTATTATGTTTGTAAATAAGGTTACTTTGTTAGAACGAAAGGAGTAACACTAAAAAAAAAAAAAACTATATTATAATTTAGCTCGGGGTTTAACTGGTCCTGTTCGAATTATATCAAACATAACTAATGGTTCAGATTGATTTGTAAGTAAATGTAAGTTATATATGAACATTTCAGTTAAGAGTTTTGTTTGAATTACCTCCTCCACAATTACATATAAAATCTTCAGTTGTGAGTTTTGTTTAAATTACCCACTTAGTTATGAGTTTTGTTTATCCCAAACATGTATTACACTGATCTCATAACGAAATCGTACCAATGACACATGCACAGATAACTAGTAATATCTGCAATGAGTAGGTCTCCTGCAAGACCGTCTTACGGATCTTAATTCGTAAGACGGAACTTCACTCTCTTATAGCTCAACACACCAACATACGATAAGTCAGATAAAAAGAATCCGTCTTATAAAAACTATTCGTAATAGGCTTAACCTGTGCACAATTTTGTGCGAGACACTAATAAACCTCATCCATTTAGTAGAATGCGATTTGTTCTAATAGTCCACCTAAACTTTTACCTGAAGATACAAATGCTTTTTGTTCTAATAATAGCCCACCTAATCTTTTACCTTAAGATAAAATTGAACTAACGATTGGAAAATGGCAAAAGTAAGAAAAATAACAAGTAAAAGAGAAAAGGGATGAAAAGAGGAGGTGGAGGAGAGAGAGAGAGAGAGAGAGAGTGAGAGAGAGAGAGAAAGAGATGCATCAACCATGTATATACCATCTATCTGTTTCAACCCTTTAACTAAAGTAACATTGGATACTTTTTGGAAATTCCAAATGAATTTGTTTCTCAAGGTAAGATATTGTAGAATTTCTTTTTATAATTGAGAGAAAACGCCACCGCAATAGGGCTACATTAGATCTACGTATGTGATTGAAACCGTCTGGGAACTTGCCCATAGATCTTTTTGAAAACGTAGCTTGCGTAAATCAATCCTGAAACATGTGGGTAGTATTTTACATTCGTTCGTTTTATTTCGCCCACTAGGCTACAGCCTTGTAGGGCATAAAAGAAGATAGTCTATCTTGATTGTTAGCTAGTAACTTCTCTTAGGACTTTGAAGTTTAAGTAGTAGCATCAAATTTTACTATGTAGAATATGAAAATTTTGTCTGAAAAGTAAAATCATTAAGATTTTTGAGATTGAAAATTTTGAGGTTATGTTCATTATGTATTAAGAACTGTGTTTTCAATTTAACATTCGGAATATTCCCAAGTAATTTGCTACATGTAAATATACTACCATATTTTTAATATTGATTCAAAATTATGTAAAATATTAGGAAGTCATCATGGAGTATTGAGTCAAAAATATATATTTTGGCTTTATTTTGATGGTTGTAAATTCCTAATAATGTTATATAAATTTATTTTTCCGATAAAAGAAAATAATGATTTCAATTAGTGTTAGGTCAAAAGACAGTGTCCTAAAATGATAGACAAACAAAATTTGTGCTTGAAAATTTCCAAAGAAAATAGTAATGAAATATGTAATTTTCTTTAATACCCTTGAGCATGTAACCATAATTAAAGTAGGTAGAAAAAATAAGGGTGAAGTGGTAAAAATGCTTTGTTAAAAGGAAAGTTTTAAATTGGACAATTATTTTATAACGGACAAAAAAGGAAAGAAAAACGATAATTTGAAAACGAAGGGAGTATATTTTATGTAATACAATTGTTTGTCTGAGGCTTCGTTTGCTACAACGTTTTGAAAACACAGCTTAGTTGTAAACACGTTTGGAAAACAATTTTAAAATACTATTTTTATAAACAGAGTAGTTGTAAACGCAACATATTTTTAAAACACTGTACATTTTTAAAACGCTGCATTGAAACACTTTTAAAGAGAAAACAATGTGTTTTTGGACAGCGTTTTGGTCAAAACGCTCTACCAAACAAGTACTCAGTAAAAGATTTTAGTACATTGGTTTTTAATTTTTTTATTTTCTCTCTAATTGAGCTCACCTTCTCTCTGTACCTTTCTAAATTTTTATATATTCAATCGTTATAAAACCAAAATTTAAAATTTAAAAATTTACCTAAAATATCCTACGTCAAACTCATGTCATGTTTTGTCTAAATATTTAGAGTGATGCTAAATATCGCACCTACTTATTGAAGCAAATAACCAAACTGCTCACATTAAAATAAGATTAGACGCTTTTATTGCCATATTTCCTAAATTACTCTCTCGCACTGATTTTCTCTCCAAAAACAAAGGGGTTAGTTTTTTTTTATGGCCGGATTCTTCTAGTGGCTCTATCTAGGTATGGCCGCCACTCCTCGGTAGCTCTCTCATTAGTGGCGGATGCAGATATTTATTCAGGTGGGGACAATTTGTACAAATTTGACAGAATGAGAGTAAATTTTAAAATTTACAAGCTATTATTTTTTTTTAAAAAAAGATTCATAAAAAAAACCAAGTGAAGGCAATTGCCCCTGACCCTACCCTGAAGGGCGTGTCCACCACTGTCTCCTCCTCTTAGCAACTCCCATGCTACAAACCCTCAGAGAGAGAGGGAGAGAGAGAGAGAGATTTATGACCGCAAACCCTCGGTGACTCTCCTCCCATGTTAGTTCCACCACCCTTATCGGCTTCATTACTGCAACGGTAGCGATCCTATGTCATGGGCTTTTTCATATCATTAAACACATTAATTACTTTGTTGATTCAGATCTATAACTTGTTTTTGTTTTTCAAAAGGGTAATTTAGTAAGGAAAAAATTTAAGAAATACCTTCTTATGATATTTTTTATGAGACGAATTTCTTTGATCCGACCCAACGTATGTTCATGAGTTAAACTGTAAGAGAGTCAGATTCTAACTTATGAATTAATATCTGTAAAGTAATTTTGCATTTTATATGTGTACGATGTTTAGCACTTTTTAAATGCGACTTCAACATTTATGATATTTTTAAAGTAGGTAAATGAATGGGATAGATGAGCATTGTCGAGATTCTGTCGTCTCCTTTTATATATCCCATAAAAGTGAAATCTTTTTAATTGGCTTTTGGTGAAAAATAAAGGTATTTGCATGGTAGAGCATTTCCCAAGAGGAATACATGCATTTTCACTTGCATTAAAATAACCTTTAAACACTAAAATTAATGAAGTTATCTTTTTTAGGGCTTGAAATCTTCTATCCTAAGACGCGTCGTGTCACATTCACCGTCTCATTCAATATTAGTCTTTACATGTATTTTAATAAAAAAAAGTCTGATAAAATTATAAAACACGTGAAAAAGAGTGAATTAGATGATTTGAAACACTTTTCGAACATTTTAGTAACACATAATATCCACTTATAAAATTAGAAGTCCATAATATATAAGACATGCTATATGTCAAAGGTGAAATTAGTAAACCTATACAAAGTGAACACTTATTTAGGAACCGAGGAACACTTTTTTAAATTTAACTTTTTTTTTGTAACGGATGGAACATGCAATTTGCATATAGAAATATGAAGAGTGTGATAATAAATACTTATTTCGTTTCGAGTAAAGAGCCTATGTTTGGAAATTAAATTTTGAAGAAAAAATGACACTTTTAGTAATCCATTAATAATAAAATAACACTTTTATCTCTTAATTTTTAAAAGTGAACTTTTAAAGTGAAATATCACAAAATGAAATAGTGAATTCTTTACCTGAAACAGATGTAATAAATGCCAATAATAAACTAGTTTAGGATATACTCTCTCCATTTCAGGTAAATCTATTAATTATAACTAAAACAGAAGCCGCTACTGTTACGTGGCGGCTTTCTATGAAATGTAAAAAAATTTAAAAAAATTATGTGATGCCACATGTCATCCTTTTATAAATTGTAGGTTTTTTTTTTTTGCTCATAAAAGTTTTATCACATTTGATTTTGTAATTAGTTTAGGATAAATTTTATACGGTTAGTTATGATAAGTTTGATATTATCACAATTGATTTCAAAGTTTTAGAGATAAAAAGTTAGTTTTTATCACATTTGATTTTACATTTAGTTAGGATAAGTTTTTATGCGGATATAATTTATCACAATTGATTTCAAAGTTACGATTAGTTTAGGATAAATTTTATCTCATCATTAGATTTTAACTACAATTAGTTAGATTTAAACACTCTAACATGCGACCCTAACTAACTGTTTTTTACTTGAAAAAGTTTTACACATATATTTTTTTTTGCCAAAATCACTTGCCCCGTGTCACTCAAATGGTAAAAAAAAATTTTACTTGAAAAAGTTTTATTCGTAAAAGTTTTTTTTTTTTTTCAAAAATCACTTAGTTTAATATATATTTTATCAGATTTGATTAATAAGGAAATTTTAACAACCAAATATTTTTTAAATTCAAATTATATTTATCTGTTTTAAACAATCTATTTCAAATTCAAATTATGTTTAAGATAAAAATTACTAAAACAAAAGTTGTTGCTGCCACGTGACGGCTTTATGTATAAAGAAAAAAACTTTAAAAAGATTTTGTGCTGCCACGTGTCATTTTTGAAATGGTAAAAGTTTTTTCTTTTTTCAAAATCGATTAGCTTACAATAAAAATGTTAATTCTAATTAGATATGATAAAATTCCTAAAACTAATTTGATAAGATAAAACAGATTTATGATATAGTTTTACGAGAAAATTTATGATAGAGATTTAGGATTTTGGTATTTTTTTTCAAATATCGCTTAATTAAACTAGATTTTATCCTATATAATTTATACAAGTTTAATTTGACTAAAACTCTTCTATTTCCATCTTTTTTTATTTTCATAATTTTTAATTTATACAAATTATCCACAGGATAATTCTATATTATTTGTTATTCTACTAATCTATATTTATTAATTATTAATTACTAATATATTAATTATCCATCAACTATTATTAAAATAGAAGTCTTTGTTGTCACATGACGACTTTTTGTTGTACGCTTAAAGTTTTTAAAAGAATTATATGCTTCCACGTGTCACCTTCTATACAAGTTTATAATTTTTTTTCCTATCAAAAATTAAAATCGGATAAATTTTAAAACCGGTGCCTCCTTTTATATATGGTAATTTTTTTTTGTTTTTTTTTACCATTTTTTGTTGCCAAAATCGGTTAATACCAGATATATTTTATAACATTTGATTTAAACACGTTTCACTTTATTAGAACTCCAATTTTACGGTAATTTTTTTTCAGGATGTATTTTATCAATTCTCATAGATTTTAATCTTTCAATTACATGACTATATGATCAATTTTGAATATTTATCTTATTTTTTGTTTTTTTTCTTCAAATTATTCTAATTAAAAAAAATTAATTATATATTACAAGTTTAGAAAATCATCTTATTATAAACAAGTTTTGCAAATAAAACAAAAATTATTAAAACCATGCATATGGTACTAAATATATCTATATAATTCTTCTTTTTCAACCAAAAATTAAAATTTAATAGATTTTAAAACCGGTGACTCCTTTATACATGGTAAAAGTTTTTTTTGAAACCATTTTTTGTTTACAAAATCAGTTTGATTTTAACGTGTTTCATCAATTCTCACATTTGATTTTAACGTGTTTCATCAATTCTCATGGTAAAAGTTTTTTTATTTACCATTTTTTGTTTACAAAATCAGTTTGTACCCGATAGATTTTATCACATTTGATTTAGAAAGTTTAATTTGATTAGGACTCCTCAATTCTCATGGTAGAAGTTTTTTAATTTTTATTATTTTACCAAAGCTTGATCAATTTAAAATAGATTTTATCCAATTTGATTAAACGTTTTCCACCAACACCACAAACAACCACTACGAAATAGCTTGCAAATTAAATCTACAAAATTCGCATGGATTTTCGGTTTGATGATTCAGTGTGATCTCACTTTTTTTAATTTATCAATTATGTGGACATCTTGCTATTGTTGGTTCATTCAAATAGCTTTTTTTTCTTTTTTTTAAAAAGGTTGGAGGGGACATAGACCGTACCCCAGCCCTTAATTTTTTTATTTTTTTAATGCCTTGAAAGGCTACAATTATATATATATGATGCCTTTGGTGTGGCTCGAACAAATGGTGCCTCCTGGTGAGGCTTTGAACACCCGACCTCTGGTTGAGTAGTTAAGTCCCAGGGTGCCTCTGGTAGGGCTTGAATACTCAACATCTCCGTTAAGATAAGTGAGTAGCTAAATGAGGCGTTTGCCTTTGGATAAGGCTTTAACAAGAACGATGCCTCTGAAGAGGCTTGAACACCCGATCTATCTACTGAGAATTGTAAAGTCCAGAGTGTCTCTAGTGAGGCTCGAACACCCAACCTCTCCGTTAAGAGAAGTGAGCAGTACCAGTTGAGCTAGAGCTCGTTGGTGTTCATTCAAATAGCTTACAAATTCTATCTATAAAATTAAGTTTCATAAATAATACTAAGTCAACCGTGCATCGCACGGATAATAACCTAGTAATTTATTATACCATTTCAGGATATTTTATTTCAAAAGTTCAATTTCAAAAATTATATATATATATTCTCCATAAAAGATCAACACTAATATATTAATTATATTTAAAAAAATTATTTAATTATGACCAACTCTAATTTTATTTATATATATATTATTTAATAATTAGATTTTTCAAAAATAAAGTATTTGGACTAAACAAAATTATTTAAATTGGTTTAAGTTTGAATCTCTTGTTTTTTCTTTATGGATATTCTGAAGATTTTGAAGCAAAGGCACGTGGCGAAGAAGTGTAAAAATCCAAAGGAAACGACGAAGAAATTATGAATAAAAGAAAATAATCGTCCTTATGTCAGTGGTCAATAGTGAGAGAGCAAGGCAAAGGCAAACCCACCTTTTGATTTAGATCTACTGTACACAATCCCCGGGTTCGACATTGAGTTAGTCTTTTGTAAAACTGTCTTACGGATCTTAATTTGTAAAATTGAACTCCACTTTCTTACATCACTATCCATCAACATATGATCGTATAAAAAATATTTATAAAACCATTTTACACAAATATTTACCTTAAACGATAGTGTTAAAATTTTGGAAAAACAAGAAACAACTTTTAAAAAACTTACTTAGAAACATTTACGATAATAACATTAAACTTTACAATGATAAAGATTTAAAGACCTCAACATTATTTCAAACGGGGATTTTTCTCCGTAATGGAGAGAATATTTTATTTAATTTTTGAAAATAAATCTTTTAAGTGAAATATTTTAAAATAAAATATAAAACTGTTTGTCCGAAACGGAAAGAGTAATAATAAAGAATTTAAGATCCTATTATTGGTTGAGAAGCCCTACCTCAATTAACAATAATAATATAGTTATCACACGGTGATAACTTTGTCTTGAACACAAAGTGAATATGAGATAAATGTGCATTTTAAAGATATAGTTGTCATGATAGTGGTTATAGTATTAATCAATTAATGACGTATTAATAGATGGTTTTTCATGGAAGCATTCAGTTTTGTTGATGAATTAAGTCATTTATATAATACTCCCTCCGTCTCAAAAAAATAAATAAGCTCTTTGATTGTACAATGAAAAACTACTTTATTTTTTTAAAAAGAAAATTATAATTCTCGTATAATTGGAAAGAGGTAGAAAAAAATAAAAATATTATTTTTAAAAGCTTAAATTTATTATCCTAAAATTATTATCCATTCCGTTCCTAAATAATTGTCATGCTTGACTGGGATAAAAATTAATTGACTCTTTTATAAATATTAATAAAATTTGTAGTTTTTTTCTTTAAAAACACATATATATGTGACCCATCTAAAGTCGAAAGAAAAAGTAAGCTATAATGGTAAGGCAAAAATTAAGAAAAAAACAGTATTACTTGTGTTTTCTGTAAGACGGGTCTCCTTGACTGACCCACCATGTGTTGGTGGGCTGAGCTGTAAAAAAGTAGGGTTCCGTCTTATGTATTAAGATTCGTAAGACGGTCTCACAAAAGACTTAATCAAATGGTAAAAGGGTTATTTTTAAATGAAAGATTTGGAAACAAAATAAATTTTTTTGGGTGGATGAAAAAAAAAAAAAATACAATTATTTAGGAAAAGAGGGAGTACTTGGTTTGTGAGAAGTAACCTATACAAAAATTGGTATATGACCAATTGCACACACACACACACACACACACACACACACACACACACACACACACACACACACACACACATATATATATATATATATATATATATATATATATATATATATATATATATATTTATTTATTTATGCCACTTAAAATGTTTACAATAGAATTTAAACTAACGAGTTATATTACTTCCTCTGTTATAAAATAAGTGTCGTTTTAGCAAAGATTTTTTATTTCCAAAATAAGTGTCATTATAGAATTTCAAGACACATTTATTCATATTTTGTCAAAACTGATTTTATTTATTATTTTCAAATTAAATGATGTTAGAGAGAAGATTGTTAAGAAAAAAAATATTAGTATAACTTAATTATATTAATTGAACTTAAATAAGAATATATTAATATTTTTATAAATTTTCATAATTTGTTTACAAATTTTTAAAACGGTATTTATTTTGAAACGAAAGGTGTATTATGGTAGGTAGGTGCCCAAAAGAGTTTCAACCATGCTATAGTCATAGTCGTAAGTAGTATTGGTAAACAAGGGTTAAAAGACAGAGAACTGACAAAGACAGTGAATTTTTAGAAGTGTGGGCAGTCAGTCGTCTACTTGTGGGCTGACTTTTCCTGCTAAACCCTTAATCATAATCTAATGATGTTTTTGCTTTCTAAATTTGTTTAGTATATAAACTTTGGAGTTTAGTTGTTGAGGTTTGGTGGCTTAAGAATATTCTCTCCTTCCCCAACACTCCCCCAAAGGCTTCAACTTTCAAGACCCTTCCCCCCAACCCTTTTTTGATTCCTCTCTTAGCTACTTTCAAACCCTAATCACTTTCTCTCTCTCTCTCTCTAGGTTTTTGAGATTAAGAAAGTTTGGTATATAAAGTAATACAATACACATGTCTTTGAGTTCGAAACCATATTATCGACATTAGAAATATGTTGAAGAGTTTGGGAAAAGTAAAGTGTTGTCACCAAGGGTATGTTTGTTTCTTTGCTTGTCTTTTACCATGGAAAATCCAAGGGAAAGAAGACTATACTAGGTTATATTATATACATATATATATGTACCATCTCTAGCTTAGCTAGGGTAAATCCTAACAACTACTCCTAATTCCAAGGGATGGATATGCTCCCAACCCTAATCATGTGAATTTTCACTATTCTTTTAGTTATTCCCATTCTTGGAGGGGTTCTAATTATACAAGAGAATTTTGGAATGGAATATGTCTTATACCATAACAAGGTTAGTTTGAAAACCCAGAGAGAGAGAGAGAGAGAGAGAAGGCATGATATTATGTGCTCAACTAGTTTTATTAACAAATAGGGACAACTATATGATATATCTGGATACAAGTGGGGGCTAAGACTAAAGAAAAATCTTATCACTACAATGGACTATTTTAGTCAATATTTTATAATTCATGAACAGTCTGTAGAGAAAGATTAGTTCCAACTTTTGAATGTATATCCCAAAAGGAAAGCATAATATGGATCTAGGAATCCATTACAGAAACCCACATGCTTTTCTTATCAAAAGTTGGAGAATATGGACCTCTTTATAAACTCTAATAATTTTAAAGTTTCTTATTAAAAAGAAGTATACACTTGGAATACTTTTAGATGGTTGCATTACATGTATCTTTTGGCAATTTTGAACAATATTTTCTGATCATGGAGAACTTTACATTGAAAAGAAATTCAAGTTTACTTGTTTGGAGTATCATGGAAAATAAAATTTAGATAGAAAAAAAAAAACAAAACTGTTTGCCCGCCTCAAGTAGTCAAATCTCTCTATAATTGATTTGTTGGATGGATTTCATTTGGTAACTCTTTTTCCACACAAATAAACATATACTTCTTTCGTTCCGAGTAAAGAGTCAACTATTTCTTTTTGGGATGTTTCACTTAAGCGATTCACTTTTAAAGTATAAGGCATAAAATGTTATTTTATTACTAATGAGTTATTAATTAAAAAAGTTTCTAAACCACATTCGTAGGCTGTCAATTTTTCTGGGTAGGTCGAACTATTGAAGGAAAATAAGAAGACTTTAATTCAAACAAGGACTCTTTGTCCGGAACGGATGGAATATGTTATATTAACGCAACAGGTATGATATTACAACCTTGAACTTGTGGTATTCCTACAAGTTTTTGTGCTAATGGTGTCATATCAAATTTATTTAGACTTCTACACCGTTAGATCGATTATATTGCACTTTCTTAAGTAATGACATGAATATTCCAAATCATCATCAACTTAATCATTCAACTCTCTATCATTAAAACTTGTAAAAATATCACAAACTCGAGTTCATTATATCATTTGTCGCATTAAAATAGTTAGGGAGTTCTTTTCCTTTTTATTTTTTTCCAAAGATTATTTTACTGGTTGGATGCGTGTCACATAAGATTCATTCCACATTTGCATTGGAGAGATTTATTTTGATTGAATGTGTATGAATAGAGAAAAATGATACATATGATTGAGAGTGTGAATTACTCACGGCCACGTAAGATTAAATTCACGGTTGTATTGGTGATGCTCTGACATTGTTATCTACAATGTGAACAAATTTGGTTGCTACATTATATTCACACTCATCATCCACATTTGCATTGTTGATGTTTTTTCGAAGATGTTTCAACCAGATGTAAAGACATTAGCTGCTTGTATTCCGAAGATGTTTCAACCAGATCTGAAGACATGGATTCAAGATGTCTAGCTCACTCTCTCAAGATTATTTTATCAAATATTTTGAAATAAATATATGTTCTATAGATATCCACTGTTGACTTCTTGAAAACTCTCTCTCCATCCGTGTTTTATGGATAAAGCATGAGACTTTTCTCTATGGTGATTGCGACTCAATGAGACAGAGTGGTTGCACAGTCTGACACATCACTCTCAGAGGAAACTAAAGAGTGTACCAACTCTTGCAGATGTGTACTTTCAGCTACAGATGTTTCTACAGTACATGTTTCATCTCCACTACTTGATCTGACCATTTTCAAAGGAGATTCAGACTAACAGCTCTCAGCATTAAATGCTTCCAACCTAATGTATTTATTGCTCTCTTATTCTTCCCAAGGTTCTAAAAATCGTTAGGCGACCGTTATATGGCACACTAGCGCCTAGGGGACTAGTCGGGGCGTAATCGGGGCCTATAATTAAGGCATAATTACTATTTTTTTGATAATGTACATCAAAGATCAAACACATTGACTACAAATTTAATTTTTTTTTTATGTTTGTCATTTTATCAAACACTTGTCTATATTTGTAAAATGAACAAAAATATACAAACCTACCATTAATCCCAATTCTCAACAACCCCAAAGCAATAAATCAGCCAAGTTTAGAACTAAAAACAAAAAAAAATATTACTACACCTACCTCCTACCCCTACAAACCACAGTCTAACATATCCTCCCCAATCTCTTCTCATTCTAAATTCTGATTCTCGATATAGCCTTCTTCTTCTTCATCTTTTTTTCTTCTTCTTTCTTCTATCTATCTGGCAGACCGGCAACCCTTTTTTCTTCCTTTCTTTTTTTTCTTCTCTCTCTCTCTCCGGCCGACCGACTCTCCTCATTTTTTCATCCTCCAATATCTTTCCTCCTAAATCTAACCCTTTAATATATCCCCTCTTTCATCCCACCGAATATCAACAAAATCAAACCTCTTTTATTTCTACCTTCCTCTCTGCCGCACCATTACATCTCCCCCTTCCTTCTCCGGTCACTGCATGCAACTAAATCAAAGCAGCAAAAATACATTAAGGTCAGCGAGGTTTGGTGTAGGCATCGACTTGGTTGATTAGGCGGCAACTAAGAAAGTCGCGGTGGTAGAGAGGGGCTTAGCGCCTAGGCGGGGCCTAGACGGAGCTAGGCAGAGAGTTTTATAATGCTGCTTCTTCTACAACAATCTCAAGGATTCTGTGACACCCCGCTCCTTCGTTATCTCGGTTTGCGTGCTATACTTGCACTTCTTCCTTTGTCGACTGTATGTTTGGCTTGCGAGAGGGTCTAGATGTGTTTGAGAGACCATATTAAGACCAAAACATTATTAAGAGACTTCATATAGTTGTTGACTTGATAAAGTCACAAGTCGTGACTCGACGATAGTCGGAATGCGACGCGATTGAGGGTTTACTTGCGTTTTGTGTCTGTGACCTCGGTTTGGGTCCTAGACCTCTTTTAGATGGTTTATTAACATGTTTAGATGCATTAGACTTCAAGTTGGAGGTGTTCCTTAAGTCTATCGATGAATTGGAAGTTTTGGAGATAGCGTTCGTCTCTATCGCGTAGTTTGGGAATCGAGTCGCGTAATCGTCTCTCCTTTGGGATTCTTATTTCCCTAGTTGTTATTCAACTTCCTAGAAGTATTTAAGCTTCTTCTTTAGCCCTTAGACTTGTCTTAAAAGTATCCTTTCATTTCTCGTTCGATTGCGAGTTCATTCGTCGTTCCGGTTGCACGTTGTTGCACCCCTTCCCGGTTTCGCTCCGAGTTGTTTCGGGAGTTGTTCGGGTGTGTTTTAGACTTGTTTTGAGTTGGGTTAGACCTTAGAATGGTTGCCCATAAGTTTGGGACCATTTAGAACAAGTTTAGACCAAGTTTTGGAGGTTCGAGGCCGGCGCCCGCCTCAATCTCGAGAGCATTATTATTGCAGGCGAGCCAGGCGGCCGCATGGAGAGGAGTGAGCGCCCGCCTCAACCTCGGATGTCATACGGGATTTTTGCCCTGTTTTGAGTTTGGACGAATTATACCTATTCTACCCTCATTAAACCCCCTCTAAACCCTTCCTAACCTCTCATACTTAACCCTAAACATGTACTAACATTAGTTGGAAGTTAATTAAGGTTAGATTAGTGATTGATTAATCCTAATCTCTACTAATTGTACCAAGGAATTCCCTGTTTTGCCCTTATTGCTTGGGAAGCATAAATAGCCTAACCCTTCACCAATTCAGCCAAATCTCTTCATTTCTCTTCTCATTCATACGTAAAATAGAGAGAGAGAGTCCAAGGGAGATTTCAAGCCCTAGCTTCTTCTCTCTTCGATCCTAGACGATCCACCCACCCGATTTCCTTCAAACTTCGGAATCTTGAAGCCCTCGACGAGTAGAACAACTTCACCGATCGGATTTTCGTTCTCTTGAGTTTTCACTCAAGCTAGGTAAGTTACTCCCTTTTGATTTTGGTTCGTTGGCCCTAAGGAAAACAACTTGTATGCTATTTATGGGCAATGAACACTTGTTATGTTTTGTATGCCCAATTTGGGGATTTTTGGAAGTATGAATTTGTTAGGAGCATTTGTAGAGTGATTTCTATGATTGTTGAATATGTTATTACTCTTCATTTTGTGTTTCTAGGCTTTTGAGCATGCTAGAAATCATGCCTATATGCTATTTGGGTTTATTGTGGAATTATGCCTATGATTGGGGCTTGGATGTATGAACTCACTTGATATCATGAGTAGGAACATTTAAGTGGGATTATGAGATTTATGAAATGGGTTTTGATTTATGTTGGGATTTTGTTGTGAATTTTAGGGCTTGAGAATTTAAGCCCGAATTATCGGATATATTGTTGTTAAATAAAGTGGGTATTAATGTTGACATGGATGAAAAGTTTAAGAATGAAACTTAGTGTTTAGACTCTACGGAGTCGTAATGGGTTCAATATTGTGTTAACAAACTAGGGTTGAAGTCCTACGTCATTTGGGTTTCGTTGACTATGACTATGTTGAGTTCTTGGATTTTTAGGCTTGGGAAACAAGCCCGGATTAATTTGGGAGAATTATTATAAACTTGAATGTTGTGTTGGTCTTGGGATTTATGAGATGCGCATTTTATGAAATGTGATATTTAGACTCAATGGAGTCATTTTAGGTTCAATAAGATGTTAGTGAGCCTTATGTTGAAATCCTACGATGTTCGGGTTTGGTTGGTTTTGATTGTGAGTACCCGAGCATCTCGAATTGTGTCCCATTTGTGACACCCATGTCATAGAAGCTTTTTGAGGATTTAATTGGAGCGTGCTCGAAGAGCACGGAGCATTAGAGATCAACCTATGATCTCGTATTACTTTAAGAAATGATTATTTGAATGAGTTCTCTCTTAGGAAATTTGGTCGCGTGCACATGATAGCACTTGCGAGAATATGACTACGGCTTAGTTTTGGTAGCCTTGAGATTGGTTTGAGAATGTCGAGTATGTATGACAATTGGGACTATGGTTGAGTCCGGTGTACCTTTAAGCAAAGCTAAAATGCTAAGTCTTAATTTATGATTGTTCTTAGACTAAAGTAATAGTCTTTGGTTTGATCTCGAGTAGAGGGTTATGGTAGACCTCACATTGTGATTTCTTGAGCTTATATGCTACTTGAGCTTATATGCTACGCTTGGGTTGTTGTGACTTGAGGGTTATGAATACCTCAATAGGTGGTTCTTGGACTAACGGATAGGTTGGTTGGTTTTGTTAAGTGTGTACAATATGTGCATTGTTAAAATTGGTGTGTAGAACTTTATGTCCTACTTGATTTGATATGTCCGCTATGGTCGGTCTTGGTTCTTGTTTGAGCATGAGAGTAATTATCTACTTGTGCATTTCATAAAAGCCCAGCTGGCATTATTTGGATTTGGTTTTTATGTCAGGGTAGGACGATACATCGCCTATACGAATCGTAAGATTCGTATTCGCTATGGATCGCCGTACCTGGGACCTCACACACCCCTCCATTGTTGGCCGCGATGGGCAAGTAGCCCCTTTGCCGTATCAATAAGTACCGCATTGGCTTGCTAGCTAAATCGGGTGGTTCTCGATGAAAGTCGATGACATCACAGGGCATCGATGTTGCACGATAAAGATAAAGTATAACATGTGTATTGCAGGAGCAGCACAACGACACTATGTGGGTAACTTTTCTATCCCTTATGTGGCTTACTATGAGCACTTATATGAAAGATAATGTGCTATGTGATTTATGAAGTTCATGTTATTCGATGACTTAATACAGGTTTATTGTTGGTATACGATTTAGATGCCATGAGTTTATATATGCTTGTGCATTATGCCATGCCACGCCATGCTATGCCATACATTGCATTTAGTAACTTACTGGGTCATTATGACTCATTTCGTGTGTTTGTTTTCCTTAGTTTTTGCGCGAAGCTCGTTAGTGCAGCGTTGAAGCTTCGAGCGCTTGATCGATAACAGGGGGTCTTCCGGGCGATAGCTTGGGGTTATTAGTATTATTGTATTTGTTATCTGGTGAGATACGGACGTGAAGTTATGTAAAACTTTACTTGGGTAGTTATGTTAGTATCTTATTATTGTCGTTATTTTGGGGGCCGACTTGTTTGGTCGAGCTGTTGTATTTAATTAGAAGTTATTCCGTTGTCTTTCCGAGCAAGGTTTTAGCTCGCTTGTTCTAGTATTATGTTGTTGCTATTTCTGTCCCCGACAACTTTAGTCGAGAGACATTGGTTTAGTGGTTGGTATTTTATCTCTTACTCTTTTAGTTGATTTATTCCTCCGGCATGCTATAGCCGTAGAGTTGTTGTTTATCAGGTTGGGTTCTTGTTGCTTCGCCGGCCTTAGGTTGCCGATGGTTTATTGTCCGTGCGCAATGTTGCGTCAGTCGAGTAAATAGTTTTGTCGAGAGATAGTCGTCTCTCAGCCTTGTATTCCTTATTTTATAATTATAGGCTTTGGTCCCACTTATGATTCGCTTCCGCAGAATTTAGTTTTCGGTTATTTGGTTTTGCCGTTATGGCTTTACATTCCTGTTTAGAGTTTGTGGGTTCAACTCTTGACTCGCACCACTACGCTTAGCGGGTGCTTGTCCGTCTTTTATCTTGTCTTGGCGGCACGACCTTGGGATTGCGCATTGGAGTCCGGGTCGGGTCGTGACAGATTCTCACATATGATGAAGAACTTAATGCTCTGTAACGATTCAACAACTAACAAGTTCTCACTCTCAGTGCATTCAAGAGATCCTTAACAAAAGTGAAGTCCTCAACAACAACAAAAAGACTGCACAATCATTTACATTTATTGTTTTGTGAACCTTGTTTCAAACCCTCCTCTTATAAAAACGAGCGGTTTTAAAACATTAAGTGCATGGAATAAATGCACTTGGCCTCGCGGTGGAGTCGTTACCTCTATTTTAAGGTTAAACAAAGAAAACCTTAGAATACCAAAAAATATAGGTTCGGTGGTTACGTTACGAGTTGGGAAGGGATTAGTCATTCAACTCAACCTTTCAGTCTCACAATGGGTGTGACGCCCCGCTCCTTCGTTGTCTCGGTTTGCGTGCTATACTTGCACTTCTTCCTTTGTCGACTGTATGTTTGGTTGCGAGAGGGTCTCGATATGTATGAGATACCATATTAAGACCAAAACATTATTAAGAGACTCCATATAGTTGTTGACTTGCTAAAGTCACAAGTCGTGACTCGACGATAGTCGGAATGCGACGCGATTGAGGGTTTACTTCCGTTTTGTGTTCGTGACCTCGGTTTGGGTCCTAGACCTCTTTAAGATAGTTTATTAACATGTTTAGATGTGTTAGACTTCAAGTTGGAGGTGTTCCTTGAGTCTATCGATGATTTGGAAGTTTTGGGGATAGCGTTCGTCTCTATCGCGTAGTTCGGGAATCGAGTCGCGTAATCGCCTCTCCTTTGGGATTCTTATCTCCCTAGTTGTTATTCAACTTCCTAGAAGTATTTAAGCTTCTTCATTAGCCCTTAGACTTGCCTTAGAAGTTCCCTCTCATGGCTCGTTCGATTTCGAGTTCGGTCCACGTTGTTGCACCCCTTCCGGTTTCGCCCGAGTTGTTTCGGGAGTTGTTTGGGTGTGTTTTAGACTTGTTTTGAGTTGGGTTAGACCTTAGGATGGTTGCCCATAAGTTTGGGATCATTTAGATCAAGTTTAGACCAAGTTTTGGAGGTTCGGCCGAGGCGCCCGCCCGCATGGAGTGAGGCGCCCGCCTCAAGTACCGAGAGCAATCCTTTGTGCAGAGCAAGTGAGGCGGCCGCATGGGAGGGAGTGAGGCGCCCGCCTCACTTCGACGAATCTTTGTTACGGATTTTTCTTCCCTGTTTTGAGTTGTGACGTGTTTTACCTATTCTACCCTCATTAAACCCCCTCTAAACCCTTCCTAACCTCTCATACTTAACCCTAAACATGTCCTAACATTATTTAGAAGTTAGTTAAGGTTAGATTTGTGTTTGATTATCCCTAATCTCCACTAATTGCACTTGAGAAATGTCCCTTGTGCCCTTCTTATTTTGGGGGTATAAATACCCAAACCCCTTCACCATTTACTGAAAACTCTTCATTTCTTCCTCTCCCACATACGTATTATAGAGAGAGAGACTCCATGGGAGACTCTTGAGCCCTAGCTTCTTCTCTCTTCGATCCAAGACGATCCGACCACCCGATTTCCTTCAAACTTCGGATTCTTGAAGCCCTCGACGAGTAGAACGACTTCACCGATCGGATTTGTATTCTCTTGAGTTTTCACTCAAGCTAGGTAAGTTACTTTTTTTTGATTTTGGTTCATTGGCCCTAAGGAAAACAATCTATATGCTATTTGTGGGCAATGAACATCTTGTATGCTATGTTTGCCCAATTTTTGGGGATCTTTGAAGTATGAACTTGTTAGGGGTATTTGTAGATGACTCCTATGATTATTGAAGTATATGATTACTCTTCATTTTGTGTTTCTAGGCTTGAGTATGCTAGAAATCATGCCTTTATGCTATTTGGGTTTATGGTGGAATTATGCCTATGATTGGGGCTTTGGGTGTATGAACTCACATGATAGTATGAGTAGGAACATTTAATTGAAATTGTATGATTTATGAAATGGGTTTGATCTATGTTGGGATTATTTGTGGATTTTAGACTTGAGAGTCAATTCCAAAATATTGGAGAAATTATTGTTAGTTGAAGTAGGATTAATGTTGAGATGGATGAAAGGTTTAAGAATGAAACTTAGTATTTGGACTCATCGGAGTCATAATAGGTTCAATATCGTGTTAACGAATTAGGGTTGAAGTCCTACGTCATTTGGGTTTCGTTGACTATGTCTATGATGAATCCTTGGATTTTAGGCTTGGGAAATAAGCCGGATTATTTTTGGGTTAAATTCTATAAACTTGAATGATGTGCTAATTTCGGGTTGTATGAAATGTGTATTAATGAAATGTGACATTTAGACTCAATGGGGTCATTTTGGGTTCAATAAGAAGTTAGTGAGCCTTATGTTGAAATCCTACGATGTTCGGGTTTGGTTGGTTTTGATTGTGAGTACCCGAGCATCTCGATTTGTGTCCCATTTGTGACACCCATGTTATAGAGACCTATTGGGAATTTGTTTAGAACGTGCTTGTAGAGCACGGAGTATTAGAGACCAACCCATGGTCTCGAGTACTATTTAATAATGGTTATTCGATGAATTCACTATAAGGAATTTAGTCGCGAGGATATGGTAGTACTTGCGGGATTTAGACTACAGGGTAGTCTTGTCATTCATGAGATGGGTCTTGATGATGTCGACTATAAATGACGAGCGGGACTTTGGCTAAGTCCGGTGTGCCTCTAGCGAAGCTAAATGCTAAGCCTTGAATTGTGGTGGTTCTTAGACTAAGTGGTAGTCTTTGATTTAATCTTGAGTAGAGGACTATAGTAGACCTCATACTGTGAATTGTTGAGCTTATATGCTATTCTTGAATTGGTGATGACTTGAGGTTTATGAATGCCTCAATATGTGGTTTTGAACTAAACTTACAAGTTAGTTGAACATGTTAAGTGTGTACATTTATGTGCATAGTTTATTGGGTTTTGTAGAGCATTATGACCTACTTACTTTGATGAATCCTTTTGTGATGAACTTGGTCTTTATTGGTTTATACAAGTAAATATCTACTTGAGCATCTTGATTTTGAGTCCAGCTGGCGTCTTGGTCGTGTTGTCGGCAATGGGACGATTCATAGCCTTTGGAAACATTCGCTACGAATCGCCGCATTGGTACCCTTTCTCCTTACTATTTGGCCGATAGTGGGATGTGGTCTCGTATTAGCGGCTCCTAGCCTGATATCGAGCTCCCATTTCTCATCCCCGGAGTCGGATGAATGTAACGCGGAACTCATTAAAGAAAACTGGTGAGTTATGATCATTTGAGGAATGAAACCCAGTTTATGATCATTTGAAGGGCTAGGCCCAGGTCTTGGTTTGAATATTGAAGGGCTTGTCCCAGTTCCTGATTTTGAGTGCTTATGTATAAGCACCTATATGAAAGATAACATGCTATGTGGTTATGCAGTTTGTGTTACATGATGACGTTACACGAGTTTATTGTTGGTATATGATTAAGATGCCATGATTCTATAAACGTTGGTGCATTATGCCATGCCACGATATGCTATGCCATACATTTGCATTTAGTAACTTACTGGGTCATTATGACTCATTTCGTGTGTTTGTTTTCCTTAGTTTTTGCAGTGATCCCGTTAGTACGCGTGGCGGCTTCGGATAGTGATTCCTAGAAGGTGGTCTTTCGGGCTTTAAGCTTGGGCCTATTATCATTACTGTTATTATGTATTTGTGAGACACGAATGTAAAGTTACGTAGACTTTACTTGGGTAGTTATATTAGTATTCTGTTATTGTATTATTTTGGGAGCCGACTTGCTTGGTCGAGCCGTTGTATCTTTTAGAAGTATTCCCTTATTATTTCGAGTATGCTCTAGCTCATTCATCCTTTTATTGTTGGTATCGTCATCTCCGGCGACATTAGTCGTGAGACTTGGGTTTAATTGTTAGGATTTGAATATCTTGTTCTTTTAGTTGAATTGTTCCTCCGGCATGTTTTAGCCGTTGAGTTGTTGTTTATCAGGTTGGTTCTTGTTGCTTCGCCGGCCTTAGGTTGCCGATGGTTTGTTGTACGTGCGCAATGTTGCGTCACGCGAGTCGTAGATTTGTCGAGAGATAGTCGTCCCTCAGCCTTGTATTCCTTAGTTTAAAACTATAGGTTTTGGTCCCATTTATGTTTTGCTTCCGCAGATTTTAGTTTTTGGTTATTCGGTTTTGCCGTTATGGCCTTTCATTCTTGTTTAGCGTTTGTTGGTTCAACTCTGGACTTGCACTACTACGCTTAGCGGGTGCTTGTTCGTCTTTTAGCTTGTCTTGGCGGCACGACCTTGGGATTCCGCATTGGGGTTCGGGTCGGGCTGTCACAATGGGTTTGCTACCATGCTTGGTTTATTTTATACATTTTAGTCTGAAAAAACATTTGTACAGACATATGTAACAGAAGATAAAAAAAAGATTTTTATTATTATTACATTCAACTAAACGAAAGAAATGAAGCAATAACGAAAATGAGACAAATGAATAATTATGACGACTATTTTATGAAAAGGAAATACAATTAAAAAGACAACTATTTACATTGTGTAATATAGAATAACTAAATAGCAACTTATTTTAAGTCAACAAAATATAAACAGAATACAGACTGTAGGAATATTTACAAACCCACAATATATATATATATATATATATATATATTATAAGCTGAAATAAATAACTACAAGCACATAATACCATATCCAATACCTATCTCTTGGACCGTGATAGTCTGAACCGGTACGCCTCAGCTTAGGCGATTTACGTGTTCTTCTCTTGTCCTTCCGAGAAAGGAAATCTATTTTTGCGTTGTATTTTGGTTGTGCGTGCATGCTGAATTTTGGGCTGGCTAGGCAGGCTTGTTGGGACAAGGTGACTAGGCAGGGGGAGGCTTCTTGGGAGCAAGGTGCGCTGGGCAAAGACTTGCTGGGAGCAAGGAAAAGGAGGCTCGCTTGCTTGGGCAAGGGAGGAGTGGCTCGCTTGCTTGGGCAAAAGAGGAAAGACAGGCGGCCTACCGGCCAAAGGGAGAAAAGAGAAGATTTGGTGCGTCGATAATGAGGAGAGTGGGCTTCTTTTATAGGAGAATTCGACGACGAGCAACTGGCAGACTGGTAACCAGAGGTGACATTGAGGATCGGTTCGAAATCTCCAAGTGGCTACATGAAGAACAAAGAGAGGAAGAAGGCGCGACTCCCATTATGTAGGAGCAACTCCCTCTTAGGATTTCCAGCCTTTTCCAGTTTTTCATTCCAGTCCCTTCTTATCCTCAATTCTTTTCCATTAAGTACTGGTTACCCTGAAACATAACAAAACTAACTTTTGCTAGTCTATTTAATTTATAAATTATATTTTTAGAAAATTGTAATGTAGGGGTACGAAATTGGAGTGTATATAGAGCCCCACAGCGATAGAGTTTACAAGTAAACGAGAGTTTACAAGTAAACGAAAGTTTACTAGTAGACGAACGACGTTGATAAGAATTAGGGCTGGCGATTGGGTGGGTTGGGATGAGTCGAAATAGGTAACGGGTCGAAATAGGTTGTGACACGTTATAACCCAAAATTAAACGGGTCGAAATTGGTAATGGGTCAGAATGGGTCGGCCTGTTTCAACTCACAATTTTCCATCAAAAACGTTACATTTATGTAGCAAAAAAATAACGGGATCGAAATGGATAACTTGTTCGACCCACTTTAACCCGACTCAAATCGATCAGTTAATTTTTTTGGGTCGGAATGTGTAACCCATTTTGACCCAAAAAATTTACTGGGTCAAGTTGGGTGGGTTAGTGGGTTTTAGGTTGTATTGTCAGGCCTAATAAGAATAGACTCTGTGATCTTGTGAAGATATGTATACTCTGCCAAACACATTTTAAAACTCAAATGTGTTCCTAACGGATTACTCCTCAAGAACATCTATAAATACCTAGAAATCATTTGATCATGTGACGACCCGACCCGGATTCCAAGACGAAATCCCAAGGTCGTGCCGCCAGGGGAACAAATAACAACACACAAGCAGCAAATAATGGGTAGGGCCATATCGGCGATACACCGACAACTCAAAACACATGCGGAAGCGAAATAAAATAAAACAGTGGCGCCCGAGCTAACAAGCTCAAACTAAAAACAACCAAAGAGATAATTAATCTCTCGGTCCAAAAATTCGATTCGCGTGCCGCAACATTGGGCACGTAGGACAAACTCCCCGTTATGCAATTCAATAATAAGCATAATATAAACCAAGTCATCGGCGAAACTACGTAGGAACCCAACATTAAACAAAGTCTAAGACTCTAGTCTAACAACTCAACGGCTAAAAACACGCCGGAGAACAAACATAATACTTTAACTAGCAATGTAGCATGCTAAACATGATCACCAAATAACCAAGCACGACTAAAACCCGTCGGCTACCAACAACATAAGTACCAATAATTATAGTACTAACAATAACAAAATATATGGGAGTATAACTACCAATATACATCTAGCACGACTTCTACTGGTCGGCTACCAAAAGAATAAGCTAACAACATAATTACAACATTACAAACACATACAGGTTTGCTACCCAATTCATGAAGTTTATATAACTTCATCTTCCCAACGACCTCACCAAAAACAAAACAAACATCTAAGTAGCAACCTTGCCAAAAGAATCTTTGTCAACGCAATCTTCGATTTACTTGGATCCGCACGCTCGGCTCGGATCTAGGAAAACAACCAACAAATAAAAGTAAGTCACAAAGACTTAGTAAGTTACTAACCATAACTTCCTACCATGGCATAATGCTCAATCATAAAATACATCATGCTATCGTCATGAAATAACCTTATACAAATTCATGTTATGGCATCCATGCTCAACATTAACAAAACATGTTATCATTGTAGTATAACATCTCACTAAAATCCATGTCAAGGCATTTATATGCTTAACGATCATAATTCTTGTTATTGATATAACATAGCCTTCCGATGATTTACATGTCAAGGCATATAAACTTAACAACAATAATTCCTTTTAACATAATGCCATATCCGAATAATATTCATGATAAAGCATATTAACATAACAACAAGTAATTCATGTTATTGTTATAACATAGCCTTCCCATAATATTCATGTCAAGGCATATAAACTTAACAATAATGATCTATACCTTTGGCATAAAACCACATTCCAATAATACTCATGTGATAGCATACATGCTTAACAACATTAATCAATATGTTATCTATTAAGTATAACATGTAAGAACCCAAAACAAACATCATATCATATCCAATTCACCAAGCACGTTATTCACTTAAGCACTTGTGAAACAATTCATATATAAGGGATATGATACCATTACCCAAATTCCTCCGCGCGTGTCGCTCCTGCAAAAACACGTGCAAAACCCTTATGTGCCCTCGATATCCCTCTCGTAGATATCGGACGCCCCCGAGATCTCCGCTCGAGTTCCATAGTTATCAAAGTCATGTGTATTACTACAACTAAGATAAACTACTTCCCCACCGTGGCCATCGATGGAGGGTGTGTGCAAACCCGACACGGCGATCCATCGCGATCACGAATCTCACAATTCGTGAAGACGATGTATCGTCCCACCAAAACTCAACCAAACCGACTCAGCTGGACTCAAAACCCAAGCACAAGTAATATATACTCATATGCTCAAAGCAAGTAGGTAAACACTCTACTATCAAACTAGTCATGCAATTCATCCACAACTAGCATAAACATCACAACCGAGAATCATATAAGTTCTCATAATCAAGTGTGCTTCACACACTTCAAAACTTCTTGGAGGCTCAACCTCCATGAATTCTACCCAAAATTCCATAGGACTTAAGATTATAGTTCCTAGGATTCATTCTAACCCAAAGGTTAACTCCGTTGAGTTCAATCTAAGTTTTCCGAAAATTCAAGGAATAGAAGCTTAGGCTTCATCATTCCCATAAGTTCATAACTGTCGCCAAAACCAAAATCCCAATATTCAATAAACTATCATAAACCCCACAATTTAATTAACAATGCAACTTAGAATAAATTGGCCATCTTGTGCATAAATTCATTCAAGTCACCATACCAATCATAATCTTCAAATCATGATTAAATTATACAACATGGTTTAATATACTCTCTTAAACATGTATAATTCAATAACTAGGCTTACAACCATGTTTAACAAGCCAAAACACAATTTGGGGAAAATCCCCTTCCAAGCATCTTTGTCATTTAAGCTCAATACACATAACCCATTCATATAGCAAAGTTTAATATACTCTATTAAGCATATAAAACATATTAATCAAGCTCACATCATCCATTTGCAAGCTAGAACAAAATTAGGGCAAGGCACCCTCCAAGTATCTCAACCAAACCAACATCAATACCCATGGAAAATCAACATAACCAACTTCAATAAACTAGTTAGAACATGAATTTCACATATATCATGGTCTCACATAGGTAAATCAAGTTCTATCATCAATTTGAGAAACCTAGGGTTCATGCTTCTTCTATAACCCTAACAATGGCTTTCATTGACCTCAAATAGCACACATGGTTGTTTCCCTAGAGTCAATGGAGCCTAAAAAGAAGAAGAAGAAAGGTAGAAACTTACCAAAAACTCAGCCCTACAAACTGAAATTTCGTGCCCTAGAGATGATGTCTTCTCTTCATCTCCTTCTTCAAGTTCATGGGTAGGAAGGGGGGGAAAGACGACCCAAGGTTGTGGCTTCCAAGCTCAGCCCCTTTTGAAACCCTAGAATCACCTCCTCACAAGCTTTTCCCCAGGTCTTGGCTGAAGTGGTCGCAGAAGACACAAGGAAGAAATCGCAACTGGCCGAACAATAAGAGAGAGAGAGTGCGGCTGTTTGCTTTTATATGGGGGATTAAATCCTCTAATCAAGCCACTAATTAACCTCTAATCTCCTAATAGATGTTTAGGATTAGTATTAGGTTAAGTAAGTGGGTTTAGAACAGGTTTAAAATGGGTTTAAAGGTTAAAAATTCGGACAGCGCACCAGAAATTGCAAAATCCCGTAAGCTGGAATTTAAGGACCCTTGCGGTCGCTTAGGGTATAAGTAATGCGACCGCATCAAGTGGATTTTCAGCATTCTAGGTTTTCTGCTTCCCTTGCTCGGTCCCGGACTCTCCCGCGTGCAATCTCGAGTCCTTCCAAACCAAAAATGGTCTATAATTCATCCTTAATAACCTCCAATCTATAACCAAAGGAATCAAGTCTCAAACCTCATCAAAACAGGGCCAAGAACTCTCAGGCGGGACTCGAACGACGCCGAAAAGTCCGAGAAGGGTTTTCGCTAGAATCAAACTAGCAACCAAACCGTCGATGCAACTAGCATCTAACCAACATCCAAGGCATGTTAATGATGTTTTAAATGCCCTCTAACTATAATCCATGTGATAACCACATAAAACATAAACCCGAGATCCAACGCATCTCGCGAAAGAAAAATGCATACGTGCATCTCAAACAACGTCAATAATCATGCTATTGACTCTAAACATATACGGGGGCTAAATGAACATATTTATAATGATTATAAGTGTATAAGTTCATGCATAACACAAGCAAACAACATTTCAGGGTTTTACAGATCAAGATATAGAAGTCTGAAGCATTGTAATCTCAAAGAAATTCTCTTTGTGCCTTAGTCTTCTTGAAAAACTTTAGCTAGATAATCTCCCTTGAACATTTTCTTTCTAGTTATTGTTTAGGCAAACACTGAGTGATCCATTTCATATCCTTTAGAATTCAGCCAGTTTGTCTCACGAGTTTGATTATTACTCAATCATTCTCCATAAACACTGGTCTTTTGTTGTACACTGATCCATTAGAGATCACTTAGATTTTTAATAAAATTAGTGCACTTCAAAAATCCAAGTTTGACCAACTCGATAGTGGATGTAACAGTTTTACTGTGAACCACTTCAATTGATTTGTCATTTACTTTATCTGCTTTTGCAAACTGATCTAACACTTAAGAAGTTTCCAACTACTTAAGTGTTAGCCAGTTACTTGCATAATTGTTTATTTAGTTGTTTTGAGAAATTGTTCTTCAGTTCTTTCATTTTAATCAGTGATCAGTTTCAAAATCGTTTCCTAAAAACCATTGAGTCAGCTAGCTGACCAAATCTTCATCAGCTTGTGTTAGTTGTAAAACATCAGTCAGCTGACCATTATCAGTTGACTGACAAACTCAATTTTTCGCTATAAATTTCAAAAGTTTTACATGTTAACCCTCAAAGTTTTTAAAAGGTTATTCCCTCTAGCCTTGTTAGTTGCCAACTGGACTTACAATTGGTATCAGAGCAAACTTTTTGAAAAATTATTTTTCCAAGCCTAACAGCTTGAAAGCTCGATCATGGCAACCTTAAAAGCTTTTCAATCAAACAATGTTACTCAAGTACCCATTTTTGATGAAGATCACTTTGATATTTGGAAGGAAAGAATTACAAGATATATGAACAATATATATAAACGATTAATGGAATGTGTAAGAGGTGGTCCTATGCAACCAATGAAAAATAATACTAAAGTTGGCAAATCTTCTACTGCAGATGATGACACTATAAATCCTCTTGCTCCCGAGGACGATGAATATGTTCTCAAGCCCCAATCAGAATAGACTGAGGAAGATAAAATTACTGATGGACTGGATGCTAGAGCTGTACACATTCTATCAAGTGTTGTTCCTGATGAAAACTACAAACAAATATATGAATGTGTTACCGCCAAAGAAATTTGGGATGCTCTTGTTGAATATGTGGAAGGAGACCAAAGCACCAAGGACAACAAACTCTATGACTGTATACAAGAGTTTGATGCCTTCAAGAAGGACCCAAAAGAATCATTAAAGAGTGCCTACGACAGATTTCTCGAGGTAAGTAATAGATGTTCCTCTCTTGGTAAAGTCTATAGTATGAAAGATGTGAATATGCGTTTTCTTAGTAACTTGGGAAGTAGATGGCATGTTAAGGTCACTGCCATAACGGAAGCAAGAGACTTGAACAAAACTCATATGCGTAGTTGATCGATGTATTTTATACATCGATTTTATATGCTTCTATGACTTAAATTATGCTATTTCACGAGGCTTTTGGCTACTGATATATGTTATTAGTGAGTTTTGTAAGTTTCAGGGTTTTTAGTAAAAATATGCAAAACATCAGGGTTTTATATGCAAATTCCAAGAAGGGCTCAAGAAGAAAAATAAAGAAGAAACGAAGGAAGTCCAAACTGGAGACCTTGCGGTCGCAAGGTGTTTCAGACCTTACCCCCGCAAGGTGGACAGTAGCAAGAAAAATCAAAGGCCGGAATTCTGGAGACCTTCCAGACGCAAAGTATCCAACACCTTGCGACCGCAAGGTGGTCAGAATACGAGAAGTTCGTATTTTCACAAGTGATTCGACTGGATTACAACTCCCGGGTATAAATAGAGATTAGTTGTTATAGCCTAGGATATAGAAAAACGGCTGGAAACAATTTTGTATAGTTTTAGAGTAGATTTTAGGTTGTATAACATAGTTAGATTGTGTAATTACTAGTATTGAAGGTTAAATCATGTTTCCGTTCATCTCCATGTGCTGTTCATTGTCTATGATGAACTAAATCATCCATAATCTAGGAGGTGGGAGGTAACTTGTATCGAATTTATGTTTTAATTCATATTTATGTTCATTCAATTCTTGTTGATTGTGATGATTATCAATCCCTCTATTATTTCGCTTTGAACAAATGAATGTAATCGCAAATAATAAAGACCTAGAGGAGCGGATAACTGCATGACCAATGTGCATATCACTACAAGAAAACAGGGCAACAGCAACGGAAAATTCCGTTGCAAACAATGAAATTCCGTTACAATTAGACGATTGAAACGGAAAAGGTTCGTTGCAAATTCCGCTTTGAAAACCCTCGTTGCAAATTTTTGCAACCGTATGTGCAACCGTATGTTCGTTGCATGATATTGCAACGAAAACCGAGCGTTGTAATTTCAAAATTTTCGTTGCAAATGTGTTTCCAAGGACATTTGACGTCATTGCAAATAGCAACTAGTTTTTTGTTGCATTCTTGCAACAAACTTTTTCCATTGCATTCTTGCAAATGACTTTTTGTTGCATTCGGCAAATGCATTTTTCTTGTTGCATTTTTTGTTGCATTCTTGTAACAGACTTTTTCGTTGCATTTTTTGTTGCAAGAATGCAACAGATTTTTTTCGTTGTATTTTTTGTTGCATTTTTGTAACAAACTTTTTCGTTGCATTTTTTGTTGCACGAATGCAACAGATTTTTTTCGTTGCATTTTTTGTTGCATTCTTGTAACAGACTTTTTCGTTGCGTTTTGTTACATTCTTGCAATGCACTTTTTCGTTGCATTTTTGCAACAAACTTTTCGTTACAATGTATAATATTTCATTGCTAGTTCGTAATTGAATTTTTTTTTTATAATTATTATTGCAACGAGAAGATATCGTTGCAATATATATATATATATATATATATATATATATATATATATATATATATATATATATATATATATCGTACCTGATTGAACATTTCATATTTCACATTTTACAAAAAAAAATTAAATCTATAATCAAACATTTAAAACAACTCAAGTTTAAGCATTTCATTTAAAAGTCATTGTCGAAGTGTCGGATTACATGAAAGTAAATAGAATGTTGAGATCCTCCAAGTGATTAACAAAAAACATTGTCTATCTGTCAAACTACATAGACGTTGGTGGAGGTTGTTGGGCTCTAAGTGACCGGTTACTCTTGCATTAGCTTGAAATCAGCTTTGATTTTTTCCATTTCCGCGGCATTGTCAGCTTTGATATCTTCCCTCATTTGTTCTACTCTTTCACAAAGCTTATCTTGAAATTGTTGGGTTTGTGTGAAATCTTCATTCACACTTCCATGTGACGAATAACTTGCGCTGCCACTGCCACTCAAGATCTTTGATGAAGGAACCAACGAACCAAAGCCATACAAACGATTTTTGGCAACACCACCAGATGCGTCAACCCAAGCTGTGGGATCAAAATCTATACCTTTCTTACGAGCAGTATAATCTTCCTAAAATGTTAAAAATTAATATTATAACTAACTTTTCAACTTGAGTTTTAAATAATATTATAAACATTGAGATCAAGGATACATCAATAAAAAATGAAATGCTCAAAGTAAATTCGTAAAAAAAAAGTATCATAAATAAACTCACAAATATTTTTTTTGACTTGGTATCCACAAACTCGCCTCGTTCCTTTCTTTTTTCTTATGAGTTCTCGTGAAAACATCATCTTGTGTTATCACTTTCTCAGGATTCTCCTTTATCTATAATGACAAAGAAAATAAACAAGTTAAGTAACGACATTGTACACAAATGCAATGGATATCCACAAAGATGTATAAGCAAGTAATAAACTCTTACCATGACAAGCTCGTGAGACGAAAAACTCCTAGAACCCCCTGAATGCTTAGATAATCCCAAGCCATTACCTCGATTTTTAGTAGCTTGTTCACACTTCTTTCTTGAGTTTTCATTTGCATAAAACAACAAATGACGATTCCAATCGTGCTCTGTGCACCAAGATGGATGCCCACTTCGCTTGAACTGTTGGCGTCCCCTATGACACATAAGCTCAGTATTGGCGGCTCGCCATTGCATTCCATATTTTTCTTATCTGTCTTTCTGGAATGTTTGTTACACACTTGTAGTGTCTCTGCAAATGGCAAGTCAAAAAAACTAATGTTTTATTTCAGTATAAATGAAATAGCTAATTAACAGGATAGAATATAAAGATTTTTTACATTCCATTCCCTAAAATAATAATCTTTCATCTCCTCAGACACTTTCTTCCATGTGGGGCCATCATCACCCACAACAAATTTCCCTTGAATTGCATTCCTAATCCCAGTAGCAACACAAGGAAACTTGACACCATCGTCCTGCGGCGGAACTACTAACCTGAAATGTTTTTTAAAAAATCATTTCAAGGTTAAAAAGAAACTCTGCTTGATTGAAAGGTTATGTCGTCCTGCCTTTGGCCCAAATACCAAATAGCATTCATTTCTCAGACACGGGAACAGTAAGAAACAAAAAATATCCCAGTATCAAACAATTCAGTAAGACAATTTGATAAGCACACACACACACACATATAATCGCACGCAATTAACAACGTTATAATAGTGAAAATTTATGGATTTTCTAATCTCACGATCACGGTGCTATACTCTATCCTAGTGGTCCTTATAATAGTGTCCCAATGCTATACTCTGTCCTTTTGGCAATCAAATTATGGCCAAAAGAAAATTTTATATTTGATAGGTCTTACATGTGAAAACGAACTCACCAAACCACACACACACACATATACATATTATGAAATTAACCCAATAATTCCCAAAATAATTCAGAGTAATCTACCTATAAAAACATAACCAAAGACAATTTTCGTGAAAAAATGGGTACTTGGCAGGAATGCAATCACAAACTCTATAGTCAGCTTCCAAGAAAATTGACTCATCTCTAACCAAGCACTGGATATATCACCATACGAATAGTGTATTACCCATGTTACTAATCCATAACCAACTGCTAACACACAGGAAACATGTAAACTGATGTAGAACCATATTGCTAAATGATGTGTGTTTATGCCTTCGTACAAGTCATCTCCAAACAATCCTAATAGAAAAGTATTGCTCATTGTTTATCATGATTACTATGATTACTTTCATGTACTCCATTGCGTTTAGATCTTCTCAAAGCCAGCAAGGATATGAAATTGAAAGATACAGATAAACTGATTTCCCAACAAATAAAAAAGAATACATATCAAGGAAAAGAGTATTACTATCTTGATACTGGGATATTTTTTGTTTCTTACTGTTCTTTTCACTTTAATCAGCTCCTCACTTTTTCGGAGCCTTTCTTACTGTTCTATGGACATCAGGTTGATGTGAAACATGGACTAGCAGTGGATGCTCTAAAATCTATGATTAAAAATGGACAGACTTGCAGGTAATTTTTTCACAATGTGTTACTTATTTCACTTGGTTGTTACTGTTAAACAAGTAACAGACGGGATGCTTTGAATGGCGGGAAAAGATTAATATAACTGATTCGATAAAGCAGGACAAGGCCTTGCTGATTTGTATCTTTGATGTTCAACCATGATGCACTATGCCCTTCTAGTGATGTCATGTAAAAAGAGTCGGCTAAACAGAATGATCTGGTACTTGTTAACTATTGAGATGGGCTCAGCGATGGGTTTTGTTTAAATAGATTTTGCTTGTGAAATGTTTGCAGTAGCTGTACCATCTTTGGGAGATAATGAGTTAGCACAATACTGGGGGTGTCCCCAGATAAACATAAACCTGAAAAAAAGAAAATGGGCGACCAAGTAGTGTTTCTGCATATCGGGCTTATTGTAAGACCCCGATACCTTAGGATTAACTTGGAATGGTTTTGGGTTGAATTTTGTGTAGCATTGCACACGCTGTAGATCGGATTTCAGTTTGGGCCGCGTATTCATGCTTATCAGATACAACCTGTAGTTTATCAGCCACAGTTTTGTGTAGACGACTCGGAATCGAGATCCGTTGGGTGCGTTAGAAGCTAGACTTCGATATCTTTCTAACCATACCTTATTTGTAATTTTCGGGCTTATAGATCACCCTAGGCTCGTCTTTGAAGTTGACTGAAATTATTGGATAGCATTTGGGCTTTGGTCACTTGTGGCCCATTAGGCTTTGAGCCCATTTACCTCCTTTACTTGATATTCAGCGATAATCCACCATTTATGAGTTAGATATTTTGGTTTCCAAACCCGATTTGTTATCGAATATTTATCTGTTTTTATTTTCGACTCCGCAGGAGTGTTGTACGTGTTGGAGACTTACTTTGTACCCGAAAATTATGGAGTAGTGTAACCGATTCCTTTGAGGTTTGTAATTTATTTACGGGATGATTATACCCTTATTTAAATTTAGATATAATAATAAGAAATTTTTATTTGAAGTCTAGGGGCAAATAAATAATTAGCGGTTGCGACCCCAAAGTGTTTTAGTATTTTAATTGACCCTACATGGTTAATTCGTATGACAGTTAAAATATTAATTGAGGGAATAATATATTAGTCCCTACGTGTTAGAAATATTTATGTGGTATTGTATATCACTTTACGGAGTCAAATTGGAGTTGATTTAAAATTAAGTCAACTGGGTAGTACAGACTGATTTTTGTACGCAGCTGAGTTGTTTTGATCGAGGAACCTTCGAAAGATTTTTGTTTGGTTTAAGATTTTTAAGGCTTTTACTTTAGACATTTACGAGTGTCGGAGAAGAAATCACGTCGCTTCGTCGAACGGTGTTCAAACCGAGCCGTTTGAAAATCAACGTAACACCATGTTACCGTAGCGGGGCAGCCATTGTTTTTCTGATTTTTGGAGCGAAAACTCCATCCTATCCCCCAATTAAACCCCCTCCCTTTCTCTTGTGCACTCCCTTGAGGGGCAATATGGTCACTTAGCCTTCCTTAAGATAAAAAAATATCTTCTTCCTCCTCATTTCTTCTCCCAACCCGTGAGACGCAGAGAGAGGGAGACGGCGAGAGAGAGAGAGGACCATTCACGGTGATTTGCCGATTCCCGGAGCTACGGGCATCCGATCGTCGAACCGAGACCGTCATCGCGAAGCTCTTGGCGAGGAGAACGTTTCCCCTCAGTTTGTTTCCGTTTTATTTCGAGTTTGTCGCCCGAAATAGGTACGTGACTAAACCCCCTACCTTCTCTTTCTAGCTCAATTTGATGCTAGGGTGTTAGAGACTTGTTCCCCATGAATTATTGAGTTAATACATGTCTAGATGATGAATTTGTGATGGGTTTTGATTTGTAAACATAATTGTTATTTTTGGACCTATTTGGAGTCTTTTACTTGGCAATGTAAATGATTTAATGTTACAAAATAAGGGTTTTAATTCTATGATTTGCTGCTGTTGCCTTGCCTTTACTTCATGTTCCTGATTTTAAGATAAACGTATGGAGTTGTTAAAGAACAAGGACATATATCAATTTAATACCTTTGGAATTGTAGATTAATTTGTCATTCGGTACTTTCGAATGATCCACTTTTTCTATGGATATGGTTGATTTTGATTGCAAAGTTTCTACATTTCACCAGTGTCATTATCCCGAATTCGCAATTCCTGATTCCCCATTCCCTATTACTTTTCAAGGGATATGACTATGAGTATTCGCCAAGAGTTCAACAGTTCAACTTAAGTGCATGTTGAGCAAGATATGTAGTGATCTGGTACTATAGTCATTGCAGCCCTTCACATTATTATAAGTTGTGCAGTCCCTGTTTTTTGACATTTTTCCGAAAGATACTGTAGCAATTCCGTCCGTGGTAATTTTCCGATTTCTGGATATGTTATACCTATACATGTTAGGTAACTCCCTGTAAAGTTTCATTAATTTTCGAATTAAGGAAGTATTTTTCATCAGTCACGGATCATGGCTGCGACAGTGAAACTGTCACAGTGAAAACAGATTTTACCATTGAATTGAGGTAACTGTATTCTAAAGAATACAAGTCCAAATGGAGTACTTTAAAGTTCTAAATTATAGTTCCAAGAGTCTAATTTCTGAATATATAAAATTCATGAAATTTGGAGTTGTGAGTAATTAATGGTTGAATTTACAAGTTGACTGGGCAGAATGTGTAATAGCAGGAAATCAGATTGTTGGCATGAAATTGAAGTGACTATAGTTGGATGAATATAAATCCAAATGAAGTGATTTAAAAGGATAAATTATAGTTGAGGAGTCTAGTTTCAGAATATGTAAGATTCATGAAATTTAGATTTATGATGAGTTATTGGTCAATTTTATAAAATGGCTGAGTAGAATGAGTTATGAATTAACATGAACTTTAATGAGTTGAGACTATAGAATGATTTATCATTCTAGAAATATTTTAGTGAATATAACATTGTTGATTAACTACCTAGACTAACAAAGTAGTCTTGGTCAATATATGATGGGTTAATGGTTAAGTAAATAACTTAGCTTGGTTGTATACTAGAATATGAAATTCTATGATTGATTTATATTATGACTAAACGCATAATTCCTACCTTTATTGAGATTTGTATCTTGTATGCGTTTGAGAATATGACTTATGAAGCATATACTGCTTTTGATTACTTGGTGATTTTATTAGTGGTGATTTCCCGACATGTACTTAAATTGTATTCCATTAACAAGTGGAACTGCGAACTTGGAATCAACTTAGTCTACCAACTCGTACTTGACTTAGTGACTTGTGAACTAGGATTCCTAAATGGAACGAGAACCTAGCAATGCCTTAAATGAAAACGTAGAACGAGATCCTACGACTCCTGAAATCCGTTTAACTAGAATACGAGGTTTGAGATTCTTGATTAAATTCATGTTCATGCTTGATTGTTAGTCGTAGTGTATAACATGCCTACTTGACTTGGATGAGATCGCTATTATCATGCTCGTCCTTACTTGATTTCTTAAATGAGTAAACATTTACTTGACTTGGATCAGTTCGCTTTGGTCGAACTTGAGCCTCTACATGTTCATGATTGATAAGTAAACATTTACTTGTTCCCTATTAAGTCCAGCTGGCGTACTTGCCTTGTCTTGTCCTGTCTTCCCTGGTTGACGATACATCACCGTTACGAATCAAGAGATTCGTGATAGTGATGGATTGCCGAACCAGATACGTGCAAACCCCTCCATTCTTGATCACTTTGGAGAAGAGTACCTTGTGTAACCATTAGGGCGCTTGGAATAATACTATCCTTGGTCGATGTACCATCTCGTACATTCGACAGCACATTCCTGTTAACATTTTATATTGCAGGAGCTACGTTGCAGCACCAGTTCTATATCATATCCTCTTATATGTGGATTTCCTCCTGGTACTTATGTAAAATCAAAGTTGCTACCATGAATATGTGAGCTAAGTGCTTATATGTACTTGTTTTTGATTGCTTGATATTCGAGATGAGTCTGTGAACTGCTTGATATGTATATATGTAGATATACATCCTTCTACTTGATTTTCCCATGATTGTCTACATATGTATATATGTAGATATGCATACTTTTACATGATAAATTCCATGAATGAATTATTAGGTATATAAACGAGTTTATACATATACACCTGATGATCCTATGAGAGACTTGATATATGTATATATATAAATATGCATACTTCTACTTAAATATTATATGAGAGACTTGAGATGTTATATATTAAGATATACGTCCAAAATTATGATGATTCTTGTGACTTGCTTGATTGTTTATGAACAGGGGATTCACCCTGGTTCATCTTGGTAGTGTGGTAAAGGAACGATTTCTGAACAGTACAACTCGACTTACTGGATCTTCGTCGTCGTAACATGATTTCATTTCCACATATGACAATGTTTCATTTATGTTATATTGTTTTGTAGTAGCGTACTGAGTCTTTTGACTCACTCCGTACTTTGCCTTCTAGTGTGCAGTTATTGATAGCCGCGTTGAGGCCGAGTAGATCGTGACTGTAGCAGATCGCAGCTGATCGATAGATCGAGATTAGATCGTGTGGTTCGTGATTGTAGCAACTGACTTCCCCGAGTAGTTTCTTGTGGAGCTCTATTCCTTTTAGCATCGTCATTTGTTTATGTACCTTGCTTTTCCTGTGAGACCGATATCTTGTAAAGTTACTTAGACTTTACGGTCGGGTAGATACTTGGGTTTTGGTATTGTTTCTTCTTTGGGCCGACGTGTTGTGTCGTGCCGTTGTTCTTAGTCTTAGTGTTTATATTCATTTGTCTCCCGAGCACGATGTAGCTTTGGGGCTTTTCTTTATTCTAGTTGTTATCATTGTTGGTTCACCCCGGTATGTTTTAGCCGTGGGTAATTGTTATATCAGGTTGCTTCCTTGTTGAAACGCCGGCCTGGAGTGCCGATGGTTTGTTCAGCGTCTGCAATGTTGCGGCACGCGAGTTTCGTTTTTTTTCCCCTTCGTGAGATTTATGTCTCTCTTGGTCTCTTTGGCCTTGGTTTCAAGCTTCACAGCTCAGGACTTCTTTTCCTTATCGCTTCCGCATATTTGAATTTTGTAAACCCCGTATTTTAGTACGGTCTTATTTATATGTTCGAGCTTGTTAGCTCGACTATCCGACTCGCACTACTGATTTAGAAGTGCATGTCCTCTTCTTGCCTTGTCCTAGCGTCACGGCCTTGGGATTCCGTTCTGGAATCCGGGTCGGGTCGTCACACTTATAGTAGGTCTAGTTTATGCAAACTTCAATTGCAAAAAGGAAAATACCAACAACAACAAGGGCCCTTCCGCTATTTTTAAGCCCTAGTTTAAAATGATTCTGCATTAGGATTCTCCCTAAATATTTGTAAACTTATCCAATGCCACTTGGTGACTCAACGCAGGAAATCCTCTAATCTTATATGCTTAAAGACTGCCCATAGGGCACTTGTTAGTGGACCCTTACAAAATAACAGGTGAATAAAGGACTTCAAAAGGGTATTAAAAATTAGTTCTTTGAAATCAAGATTTACGTTAGACCAAGGTATCACAATTGAGGGGGGAAATCGTTATTAGCAAAGAAAACACCATCAAGTAAGTCTAAAATTCAAACCATGAAGAAGCTTGAGGGTATTCAATTTAGCCTGATTCTAATTACTTCTACCCCTAAGTGCATGAGGAATGGAGTAACATGAACTATCATCTTCTGGATGCAGCTATGATTTTGCATTTGTTGATCTTTGAGAAGAGAATGTATCAAGAATACTTAATTCTTGCCGGGTTAGCAACATAATGTAGAATTCCGTTCTATAGGATCTATTGTGTACTAGTTTGGCTTTTCAAAGTCTGAAATGATGTTTCACTTTTTTATTCAGCCGTGTCAATACTTATAATTCCCAACAAATAAAAAAGAATACAGATCAAGGAAAAGAGTATTACTATCTTGATACTGGGATATTTTTTGTTTCTTACTGTTCTTTTCACTTTAACCAACTGGTTTCGACGGTTCCACCCCCATTATGTTCTATCAAAATTCCAGATCATGTATGAACGCTGAAGTATATGAACGTTTTCTATGGCCTCTCGGCTCGATAACTAAGAGCTACTACTCTTGTATGCAACTCTTAAAACAAGAAGAACCCTTCTCGTTTTTGGTTTCAATGAGGACAAGAATTAGAGCTTTTCCAGTGAAGCCGAAGTGGGAAGAATTACCAGGGACACAATAAATTTTTAACTTCTTTTGAACCAATTATATTCCATCTTCTAATGAGAGTGAAAATTGCAGCTTTCCCACCTTTTTCTTAGCCAGAAGGTAATGCATGGAGTGATGCACCAGTATGAACAAGAACTCCTTGTTCCAATCTGAAAACCTCGAAAAGAAGGCTAAGGGGGGATATTTTAGTCAAAACCAAGGTGGGCAGCATTTTTGGTTAAGCATTTTGATGAAAAACTCCAAAGTGCAGCGGTATAAATTTCTTGAGCTGATGATTTTTTCTTACTAAATTTCCTTGAGCTGATGATTCTTTGCTCCCACTGTTAGAGACAGTTGACACACAACTCTCCTATGCTTTGCTGCTACACAAAGCATATTCATTATCATTGTGATAGATGAATTATAGTTTTTTGTTATGGGAACTATTAAAAAAATTGTAGTGGCCCACAACTGACATGCACTAGCCACTAGGTTGGGCTTGGCTTTACAATCAACTTAGCAGCTCATTATGCCTCTCTGTTAAGAAAAGGAAACCAAGGATGTTGGTTACTGATATCTCTTTAACCTAGCTAACCCTTTCTCAAGACTCTTAACCATTCAACCAATTTCTTTTGATCATCCAAACTAAGGCGCCTACAAAACAAATCTTTGAAGCGAGTGCAAATACTCTTTCGCCAAAACTAGCCTCGGGTACCCCTCCGAACATGCTATTGGCCCTACTCTCATATCTTAAACCAAGCAGCAAGTTGATCAATGTCTTAACAAATGCAGCACTTGCTGTTACTTCTGTTGTTATAAAACATAAGGTTGAGGAAGCGGAAAATGTGATAGGGAACGATCAGTCTGAAGCTAATGTAGACTCTGATCAATGTCTTAACAAATACAGCACTTGTTGTTACTTCTGTTGTTATAAAACATAAGGTTGAGGAGCGGAAGCGTGACGTGATCGATGCGAACCTAATGTAGACTCGGCGTGCCTCGGATCCGAGTTATTTGAGTGTCCCGATCCGAATTTAGTGGTTTTGACAAGGATAAAGAACATTGTTTTTCACCGGTCAAATTTGGGCATGTTATGATACAATTGATGGCATGCCAAGATTCTATGCAGTTAGAAAAGTTTATTCACTCGATTCAAGTTGCGGATCACTTGGTTGGAGGTGACCAAGGACACATAAGAGATTGATTGGGCGTAAGAGGGATTACCGGCTTGTGGCGAATTCAAGTGTGGAAATTCAAAGAATACTACGGATCGCTTTTACGTTTTGCACTGCATTATTTTTGACAAAGGCAGGGTAGATGGTCCTATGAGATCTATCCAAGGGTGAGACATGGGCTCTCTTCAAGGACCTGGATATTAAATGGAGCTCGACGGAAAATCATAGGAAGTACAAATATGAAATGGTGGAAGTGCTCTCGATTTTGTTAACAACATTGGCGTGCATGTTGCATACTTGGAGAAAGTGAAAGGGTTTGTGAGAGTTGGAGAAAGTGAAAAGAATCCATTATTAGCACCATCATGACACATAACTCAACCGAAATCACCGAGCCTTTCTCTTAAGCATTGAGTAAACGACAACCAATAGATGAACTTCCGGTCATCGGGTGGGAAGGATTATTATACATATCTCTGCTTGGAAATAGACCATTCTGATTAAACCCCATAAAACCCAGTGTACGATGGGAGTCACATAACATGCAGGGCAAAGTTAAGCAAACCATTTTCTTGAGTTAAGACTTACTCAAACGCTGAACACACCCACATCTTTGTGGCAATTATACTGAATTAGAAGCTTTCACAAAAGAGGTCCACCAAGCATGTCTCAGTAATGAAGGATGATTATAGGCTCAGGGGATTCCAAAAGTTTCGCTTTAAACTACTAGTCAATGAATCGACAACAATAATGAAATAATGGATTGTGGAGCATATTGAGGATAGTATGATTTTTGGGTGAAGCTAAGGAATTTGGACTGTCTATGATTGGTGATTGCTAGGCTTTTGGCATGATCTGTCAATGGTCAAGTTTGGCACATGCTGTGATCAGGTCTTCATTAAACTTATATGTATTTGTACAAGAAAAATTATGTAATGTAATTTCAACTACATACACTGTTTGATAGGGGTTTTGGTGTTTCAGTTAAATTAGTTTGATAATGCTTATTCCACTTTGACTTTCCAAATATGTATGTATATCACAGTAACCTGTGCATTATATTTCATAATAAGTATATGAATGTGAATTGCAAGTGACCACCAAGATAGGACCATTTACATCAATTTTGGCGGTATGAAGCTGATAAAGAACTCAATTCAACTCAGCCTTTGTCCCAATTAATTGGGATCAGTTACATCAATCCTTCTTTGCTATTCCATTCAATTAAAGCAAGATCATAAAAGACAGGCCACACTCACTCATATCTGTCTTTAATATTGTTGTCCATCACAGGTATAGTCTTTCCCTACCTCGGCCTTGTTAAAGCTAATGCATAACTCGTTAAAAATAAAGCATAGGCCAAGCCAATGTGAGATTGAACGATTAAAGCAGAACAAAGGTGAACAGATTCAACAGAGTAGGAGATGAGAAACAACCACCATCTGTTTGGATGGATGAGTTGAGAACACCATGTAACTTGGAGTTCTTGTGCATTACATATTTCGTACATAGAAGTTTACATCTTTTAGTCAAAAGTTATTTGGGCACACCATGGTATTCTGTGGAGATGCATCAATCAATATGGGCAGAGCAGACAGAGCAGGCACTGATATGGGCAGTTTGGTGTTGGTTACTATACATAAGTGCTTAACTACTCCCTATAGAAGGATGATATATACAGTGGTGTTGTACAGTGTGCACACAGTGGTGTTGTACAGTGTGCTTCATGTCTGGGAAACTGAAAGAATCTCAGAGAGTTCTATTATACTTGGCCAAAGCAGTGAAGAAACTAGGACCCCAAAATTCCCAAACAATAAAACCTTTATTTATACCTATCAAAGATTAGGCAAGGCATAGCAAACATCAATAACCATATTAAAACAAGTATGAATTACCCAGATTAACCCAATTCTTCCCAGCAATAAGCATTCTTATCTCAACTCCAACAAGTGTATCACACTCAAAACACCCACACAAATTCACAATGCAATGCAGAAACACTATCAACAAACAGTTTTCCTATAATTAACATGAAGTTCAACTGAATCAGGTTGTTCATGGCATATATGTAGTAGAATACACAAAATCCAAGTATACCAGCATGATGCAATT
Source organism: Codonopsis lanceolata (assembly GCA_013146195.2). Taxonomy (NCBI): domain Eukaryota; kingdom Viridiplantae; phylum Streptophyta; class Magnoliopsida; order Asterales; family Campanulaceae; genus Codonopsis; species Codonopsis lanceolata. The sequence goes on from CM028381.1 coordinate 62,176,029, forward strand.
AACCTTAAATCTGTCGGAGGCACATAATTTGCAATGCATTTTCGAAATTTCAAAAGTTTGAAAAACAAAATTCGAATATAACAATTTAACTTACGTGTTCCTGTGAATGATGACTGGTATCCTTTGATCAATATTCTCAGGTGGTTGCGGAGCTCTACTTTCACCGCGAAATCTTCTTTCTATAGTAGACTCACTCCCACCATGTCCAAAAGAAGTGCCTCCATCCGCATATCCTCATCAAGGGCATGTGCCTTTGAAGAGACATTCATACCATCTTCATCGGCTCGGATTTAGGGGTTCATCTATGGGCTCATCTTGCAACTGTTGGCTTCTAAAAATAGGAATTCTACTGGATTCGTCAGTGCTCGTTCCCCCCCGTGCCCCTGCCCCTTCCCCTGAGTGGCATAACTATTTATACATACATAGAAAATTAAAACATTAGACCTCTGATCAATATATTTAAAACATGGATAAAATGACTCATAATGCGTAACAATTAAATAATAACATCATTAAATAACACAAACTTATATTTGAAAGCCAATAATTCAATGGGACGAAGTATTGCATATATTTAATAGCCACAAACACAAACATATATTTCAAATATTTCAGTCTTCTCCACTACTAATGTTCTCAAAACTAAATCCATCTTCTTCATCATTTGATGTGTCTGATTCCTGAACTTCCTCTTCTAATTCATCCTCTTGCATGTCATCTGCCTCTTCAATTTCCATTTGGTTAGTTGGTCGTGGCAAATCAGATGTGTCAACTTCATCCATTTGACCACCTTCACCTACTAGAATAGCATTATTGTCAAGCTCATCATCTACTTCAACAAGCTTTGGAATTGGCATCTCAACCTCTTGAAAATAATCATCGACTTACGCCTCAACACCATCGGACACATTTGAATATGGAATATTAATTGTGCTTCTTGCTTTGGTTTTACACACGCCCACCATTTGATTTTATCTTTCTTATTGCAACTGGTATTCTATGTAGTACACTTGCTCACCGTGACGCAAGTACAAAGGGGTCGTGGCAAGTCTTGATTTAGGATTGAGATCAACGATGTTGTATCGTGGATGCACCCTAATACCCTTAACATAATCATACCACTCACACTTGAAAAGTACTAATGTATCACCCTTGTTATTTTCACTCTCATATTCAAGTTCCACAATTTCATCTAACATTCCATAATAGTCTCTTCCAACATCATTATAACAACTACCCCTGATGCAAACACCGCTATTCATTGTGGTTTTGCCAAACCCGTATTTTTGGGTATGAAATTTATACCCATTCACGAAATAGCCATTATACAAGTGCACACGAAGTTTTGGGCCTCGAGCTATACACTTGATATTTTCAAAGAATGTGTTTAGGTGAATTTTTTACCTACAAAATAAGATTATGAAGTGAATTTAAAGATACAAGTGAATGACGTAATATTATTATAATAATACTTGAAATATCTCTAAAAGCAACTTACATAACTAGCAAACCAGCTAGTAAACTCCTTCTCAATCCTAGACGACAGCGCCCCCGGATCAATATCTGGCATCACATTTCTCACTTCCTTTTCATATTCCCTATTGCAAGGTTACTTATTAACTAATATGCATTTACTTAATGATTTAATTCAAATAATACAAATGTATATTTTTGAGATATACTTACAAGACAAAGGGTTCGATCTCTTCACAGCTCAATAGAACGTAAAGGGACGCTTGATTGCTAGCTCATTGCCCGACAAATATTTAGTACCAATATGCCCAAACGGTCTTCCTGGATGAGTGAAGACCGATAATTGATTGTTTGTTTCAGTTTCACCACCATCATCATTTCGCTCAACCCTTGTAGACTTCGAACCAACACCAACCTCAAAATAGTGAGAGCAAAACATAGAAGTTTCTTCTATCAAATATGCTTCACATATTGAACCCTCCACACGAGACTTATTCTTCACTTTTTTCTTCAGACGATTCATAAACCTATTACATACAAGTATTAACATCTATATATTTGGTTTTCGTATTTTATTGAATCAAGTTAATAGAAAATGGCAAAAAAATGTTACCTCTCAAAAGGATACATCCAACGATAATTCACTGGGCCACCAACTCTTGCCTCGTAGGCCAAATGTATTGGCAAATGTTCCATGGAATCAAAGAAAGCTGGCGGAAATATCTTCTCTAATGTGCACAAAGTGACTATGATATTTTCCTCCAACTTCTTCAAATCCTCCTCGCGTAAAATACTAGAGCATATGTCTCGAAGAATTGGCTTATTGGCTTAGCTCACCAAAGCACGCCAAACAGGATCGAGCAAGAGGTCTTTAAAGACAATAGGTAGCAACCTTTCAAGGAACACGTGATCATGGCTTTTCATGCCATAAATCTTGCATTCTTCCACGTTAACGCACCTACCCAAATTTGATGCATAGCCATCTGGAAACCTAAGTTGTTTGATCCATTCTAAAACCAACTTTTGTTGTTCCTTTGTGAGAGTGTAGCTCGCTTTTGGCTTCACAGTCTTCCCATTCACCTCTTTTAATTCTAAATCTGGTCGCTTGCAATACTTCTTAAGATCAACACGAGCTTTCACGTTATCCTTGGTCTTACCTTTGACATCCATGATTGTATTGAAAACATTATCAAAGACATTTTTCTCAATATGCATCACATCCAAGTTATGGCGTATTAAGTTGGTCTTCCAATAAGGCAAATCCCAAAATATACTCCGTTTCACCCAGTTATGACATTGCCCAAAGCCTTTAATCTTTTCTTTCGCTCCCATCTTACCAAACCTGATGTTTGGTAATCCTGATACTTCATCCCACACGTCATTACCATTCAAGCGTGGTGGTGCCAACCCAAGCTCAACCCTACCAGCCATAAAGTTATTCTTGTTCCTTATGTAAGGATGACTAGGTGGCAAGAACTGGCGATGACAATCGAAAAAGGATGGTTTCCCACCACACTCGAGAATGAACGACTTACTATTGCCCATACAATAAGGGCAAGACAACTTCCCATGCGTGCTCCAACCAGATAACATACCGTAGGCAGGAAAGTCATTAACAGTCCACATAAGTGCAACCTTCATTTTAAAATTCTCTTTCTTTGACACATCATAAGTATCAACCCCATCTTGCCACAACTCAATCAACTCATCTATCAATGGACGTAAATACACATCAATGTTCTTACCCGGGCTCTTAGGACCAGGAATCAGTAAAGTCAAGAACAAGTATTCTTGCTTCATGGCCATCCATGGTGGTAAATTATAAGGAGTAAGAATCACTGGCCAACAAGAATAAGGCTTTGTCGAGTTACTAAAGGGGTCAAAACCATCTGCTGAGGCGCAGAGCCTCACATTGCGAGGATCGAAGGAAAAATCGAGGTAAGTATGATCAAAATTCTTCCATGCCTCACCATCTGATGGATGAGAAATCACACCTTCTTCCCGAGGACATTCTTTGTGCCACCGCATATGCTTTCTTTGTCGTTGTTGACATATAAAGCCTTTTCGAGGTGGAGCGAGTAGTGCAAGCGCAACACCTTAAAAGGTATGTTTTTATGCTTCGTACTACCCCTTCTCCTTGGTTTATACCGCGGGTGACCACACTCTGAACATTCCTTTAAACCTTGAGTTGACTTGTAGTACAACATACAATCATTAGGACATGCATCTATCTTCTGTAAACCAAGTCCGAGCTTAGCGACAATTTTCTTAGTCTCATAAAATGTTTTGGCAATATTAGCACCATCTGGCAACATACGACCAATTGTGGACATAAGATTATCAAAGGCATTCTCACTCATGTTGGCCTCTGACTTATGAGTTAGGAGTTGAGCGGCATGAGACAACTTCGTGTAAGTTTTACATCCCTCGTATAATTCCTCACGCCTGCTTCAAGAAGGTCAAAAACTTTTGAGCATTTGCATTTGGTAATTCTTCCTCCCAATTAAAATCGGGGCTGCCATATCCATAACCATATCAATATAAGGATTTGAATGCTCTTCAACAACCACTGGTTCATGATCAGGCTCTTGAGTTGATGTTGATTGTTGTCTAAAGATTGATGGGTCCTTCTCTCCTTGAGAAGCCCATATTGTGTAATGAGGCTTGAATCCTTTTTTATACAAGTGTGTTTTAAGTATCTCTTGAGTTTGAAATTTTTTATTCAAACAAATGCAACAAGGACACCGTATTTTCTCTCGGACATACATTCGGGATGGCCAAGTGCAAAACCGATAAACCTGCCCCTCTATAAACTCGGATCTAATTCCCATGCCCCCATGCCCCCATCCGCAACCCGACGATACATCCAACTCCGATCGTTAGACATCTGCATTTAGAACTTATATATAAATTAGTAAAATGAAGGAGTGAAATTACGCATCAAGTAAAACTCACTCGTAAATAAAAATGTTAAATAAACTCTAAAGGATCTCCACTGTCTTGCAGGATTGGATTTAGGGGGAACTAAGAAGGGGAAGAAAGAAGAAACATGTCTCTCTGTGTGTGAGAAGTGGTTCCACTTGTCTTGGGGATTTGGAGTTGACATGGATTATGGGGCCTAGTATCTTTTAGCTTAAGATTCAGTGATTAACTGTGATTGGTTGTCTATCGGTAAGCATAGAGGTTCACATATATTAGCCATTTTTACGTCTTTGAAGTTTACTATGTAGGTTGCAAAAGCGTGAATCTTGTAGAAGCTAAGGGCGGCAAAGTAACCGGGGAACCCGTGGTCCAATAAAAGGTGTTTATGTTGGGATCAAACTTGACTGAGAAGAGAGTCACTTCTACTTAAAAATATCTAAGTGGTATAATCCACTTACAAGCTCTCATATTATTTTCTCAGTTTTAGTCTATTTTTCATTATGTTATATAATTTCATTAATTATTTTTATTATGCATTGGAAACAAAGTGGATCTTCTTCCAGGCCATTCAGCTCATGTTGAATACAGAAGACGCCAGCTCAAATTTGGAGAATCTGGTGATGATCCTAACTTTGAGTTCTCAGAATATGGAATTTCCGAGAAGGCGTAGTTTATTGGGAGGCGAAGAGCCATCATCGAGATTAAGAGGTCTTGTATGGATTGGTGCCTTGAAAACAACATTGAATACATTGAAGCATGTGCATCAAATGCTGAATTTGACAAATGTTTATCCATTAATGGTGATTCACAAGCGTCATCGGGGGCACTTTCGCTTACGCTTATGTGGCACGGAATGATGGCTTTGGAATGATCTTAAAATCGGTGATACAATAAATCAGCCTTCATTACGAAAATCAAGATTTGTCGAAGAAGACTCGGATTATGAAATAGAGTATGAAATTTTATCCCTCGGAAGTTCGAAAGTATGAAATTTTTTCGGCCCCCTGCGCCTGCTCGAGCAATCTGCACGGAACATAATGAAGAGTGATATATAGATTGGAAAGGAGAAATGATGACAACATCCACATCTCTGCATGATAACGATTCAAGAGCAATGCGCGACACTAGAAGAAGCGGATGTTAATGAATTCAATTAAACTTGAATTTGGAGCACTGCTCAGATCGTATGGCGAAGCAGAAGAAAAGAAAATGGCGTTATGGAGTTGGAGAAAGACGACACACGGGAGATGGAGCCACCACCCGATATGGCCACCACATATGAAGTATGCATAACTCGGGTTTGTTAACCACAATTAATAAGGGAAAATCCAGGGATCTCTTCTTAATTTTCTCAAACCTCTTGTATTAATTTAATCTATTTGCGAGTACTACACTTGTGATGCATGGGATTAGACGAATGAGTTGTTTACTATTTTGTGAAAGATAAATTAATCAATTGCAATAATCATTACTCGCCTACTCCAAACCTAACCAACATATAACTCTACTCTATGATCAAAAATAAAACACCACTAATTACCTCCCAATCTACAAACTCTATTTCACAATATATAACCGTAATTAGATTCTAATTTAACTTCAACCCACACCGAAAAATGGAAAAATGAAGTAAACTAATTAATGTAGACTGCCTAATTTGCGGATGATGAAGTAAACTAATTAATGTAGACTGCCTAATTTGCGAGATGATGATGGCGGAAAACAAGTGGAAGAAAATGGCATTATGGAGTTGGAGAAAACGACTACCCTGAGCGGAGCAAATCCCGTCACACCCGCCACCAAAGCCACATATGAAGTATGCATAACTCGGGTTTCTTAATTTTCTCAAACCTATGATAATTCATTAACATCAAGATTCAAAATGAGGGCATCTATTCATACAGTCCCACATCTATTCATATGCTTATAAATCAAGTGTGAATGAACATGACCGTAATGATCTAAGTAAACATTATGCACGTAATGATCAATGTTACCTACCATATAAGAGGTCTGAACACAATTGCAAACCCAAGAATATGGAAGCAAAATGCAAGTAAACCCAACAAATTGATTGAGGTATTACTATTACTTCTTCCCGCAAACAGGATAATCAAATTAAAAAGCGAACATTGAATTCATAATGACCCATGATTTAGAAACCGGATGTTTACTAACCATACAATTTTTTCAATTTCACACGCTTAACACTCTATTAGAAATTTAGAATCGAGCAAAGGATGTCCAAATTGATAACAATCCTTCAATTTTTAAAAATACTTTACTACCCACAATATATATATGCTTTCATTTTTGTTAAAGACAACCGACAAACAAAGAATAATATACTATTTGAGTGGGATATTTTTAATTAAGATGAAGGTAGTAAGGAGTTGGAGTAGTGTGGTGATGATTGTGATTATGGTGGTGGCAGCAGTGGAACTCTAAGTAGTGGTGGGAGTCATGGAAGGGGATACATACCGGTGGTTGTGCCGCATAGTCAAAACATACACCATTCACAAAGCAAAGAAGGCGATTTCAAACCGGTTTCTTATTATGGGTGGTCATCCTTTATGATCATCTCTTTCTTAATAATGCCATTTACCGATTTTGTAATGTAATCGCATCAGATAGAATGGATTTGCCAGTAGACTGTAGACGCGCGATATGATTCAACATGGGTATTCTTAATTCTTCCTAGTTGTAAAAGACGGTATACTAAAATTGTTAAGTCATTCTTTGTTTGTGGATATGTATAAAGAATATATATCCAATATAGGCATTTCTAGTTGATTAGCTGCCTATCAAACTAATTATAAAAATTGAACATTTTAATGAAGCCCATGATTTAAAAAACCAAGATAAGAGGAATTGGTGTAAATTGAATTCATAACAGCCCATGATTTAATGATTTAGAATCAGAGCAAAGGATGTCCAAATTGATAACAATCCTTCAAGAAACCAAGATGAGAGGATTGCGAGAGAGATACCGAGAGAAAGAGGGAGAGAGGCGCACAACAACGTCGGCATGACCAAACTCCTTTGAAGTCCGAGAGTGAGGATGACGGCTTGTGTTGTGGCGCCGAAGAAGACGAAAGAAGAGGAGGCCGAGAGAGAGAGAGACCAGAGAGGTTTGCAAAGAGAAAAACTATTGGGTGAAATTGGGGGTTTTAATTAATTTAGGCTAGGTTTAGGTTTTTCTATTATATAGGTATTGCAATTTAACAAAATAAAAATCTAAAATTGGTATAAAATTGTTGCAATTTAGACGCCATATGTTCCCTCCATTTTTCCCAACAAAAAAAAAAACGTAATTAAAATGGGTTTCAGGTTAGCAATAAGACGTACACTTTTTAGTTTGCAACAGAACTTGAAACATAATCTTGAAAATGTAATTATATCCGTTGCAAGATTTGTTTCTAATTGGGCGGCATAGTTCCCTCCAATCTTTCTCACCAAAAATATTGCAACTAAAGTAGTTTCCGTTGCAGTGTCCGTTAAAAAATTAAATAACACGTTGGATTTCGTAGCTTACCTTTCAAATTGCAACCGATTTCAATTCCGTTGCGAATTTCCGTTGCTGTTGCCCTGTTTTCTTGTAATGCAACAATGTGAAAATAAATTTAACAAACATCATTAAATAATTATACCAAACACAAAATAGACAATGTTTAACGCTCATAATATTTATAAAAAAATAAAAAATAAAAAAAAATAATTTAAAAAGTAGTCGGGACAAGTTGGGATTGAGAATCCCGACGGATTGATAAGTCGGGACGGTCGGGAATCGACGAGATTGATAATTATCCCGAATCTCGTCCCGAAATAAGTTGGAACGGGAAAAATCCTAACAAAATCGGGATCGGGTCGGGGGTCGGAACGGATCGGGAAAAAACGGGACTTTTGCCGGCCCTAATTAATTGTAATGAAAATTTGAAAATGACGTAAAAAGGTGTGTTGATTAGGTGGTTATTTGTTGGTTGAATATTCGTAGTGTTTAAGATTTCTTATCAAAGTGTTGGCGCATTAAATACGAAGAGAGATATTCACAACAATATTAATCAACGACCAAATTCAATATGCATATTCTGATAAGTTAAGAGATATACCATATCTATAATTTATTTTACGAAATTATACACTATAAATATAATTACATTATATAATGTAATTAGTTTATCTCAAAAAAAATACAACTATCTAATGCAGTTAACGAATCTTCGGGTGGATAAACTTTTAAAAGGTTTTTTAATAGTTTTTTATGTGTCACATTAAATGTTACATTAAAAAAAAAACTCATAATTGAAAACAGTTTTGGAATTTGAAGATGAAGATCTATTTAATCCTTTGGCTTTCAAAATATTTTTAAACTTGGTTGTTAAAAAAGTCATTGACTCTTCATCAAAATCAGATTCCTTAATGTTCAAGTTTGAGTAATTCATATTCGTTAAGGTAGGAGGACGAACAACATTCTCATATTGATAATCCATCACGCCTACAATCAGAATCTTATCTTAGTGTTGTTAAGAGAAGACTCTGATACCAAATGAAGTATCAATAGTAGCTAGGATTCAAGGAATCTGTCAATTTGGTTAAAGAATGTAGCTTGTCTTTGTAGCACTCGGAGTACATTTGACCGAAAGTCAAATATGTAAACAGCGGAAGACTTTAAAATGATTAAAACAATAATAAAAACAGAAGTTTATTAAACAATCTACAAGCTATGCTTGTAGATTCAGCCTTATGACAAAAAAATTCCACTTAAAAAGATTACGTGTTTAACAAAACAAATTAAGAAATTACCAAAATACCAAACCTCTCACAAGACAATAAGTCTGGAGAAGAAAGCCCACAAAAACAAGGTATAGAAAACATGAGATTAAAAAATAAGCTTCCTAACAACTTAGGAAAGCAAACAGTAAAAACAACAAATGAAGCTCGTAATGAAGCTGCATCCGGAATTGCATCCAAAATCTGAATAACTCTCAGTTTCTTCTCTCTATGTAATATGTCTGGTTCAACGTCTATCAGCCTGTGATCTTCATATATATATATATATATATATATATATATATATATATATATATATATATATATATATATATATATATATATGTTTGAGCTAGAGTCCTACACAAATAAGAAAACTAAATCTTCAAGGAAACACATGATTAGAAAATAAATTAGTTTCCAAAATCTACTTTCTTAATTTAAGTCAAAGAATCTATTCTAAGATTTTATCAATTTAATTAAGGACTTTTAAAATATGATAATTACTTATCAAAACTTTATAAACAAGAAATGTATTCAATATGGTAATTTCTTACCATAGTTTTAGAACAAAAAAACCTTATTAAATATGGTAACTCCTTACCATTGTTTTTGAACCAAAAAAAAACACAACAATAAAATCAATAAAGAAAAATAAGACGACCCTATTTTATCCTTACATGCTCCTAAAAATCTTACCATCGGAGATGTGCTTAGCATACTCCCCCTCATTCTAGGTATCAATTAGTGTTGCAAATAATCCAAGGCGAGGCCGAGTTTTGCTAGGCTCGAGTAATTTTTTGTTTACTCTTGTTCGGTTTTAGTCTTGTTTAAAATTGCATATACTATGGTCAAGCTTAGCTTGGACTTATGTTTCAATTGTTTGTAAACAGGCTCTATTCGGCTCGTTTGTATGCAAATAATAAATGATAAAATTTTGGGTGAAATTCGGGCTGATTCATTTTATTAAGTTTTTAATCGTTAAAGTATCATTTTTTTTATTTTCAACTGGAAAAAGTCATTTTTGGATACAAAAAGACTGCGATACACTTAATGAGCAAGAGACGCGTTACGACAAATTTATATATCGCGGTGTAAAATATTGTGACGGATGAAATATTCATTTTTTATTATTATTAGTTTACACCGCGGGTCACAAATTTAAAAGCCAACAAATTTTTGTACCGCGATTCATAAATTCAAAAGCTAACAAAGTTTTGTATCGCGATTCAAAAATTCAAAAGTTAGCATAGTTTTGCACCGCGATTCTTTTCTTAAAATTGTTGCACCACGATATATTTACAATTTATATTGTAATTTATTGAAAATTAATTAATTTTTTGCACTTTAACAACCTCTTCAAACCGCGATTCAAAAATTTTGGTATTGCGATTCACAAATTCAAAAGCTAGCATAATTTTGTACCCGATTCACAAAATTAAAAGCCAGAATATTCTTGCACCGCGATTCTTTATATATATATATATATATATATATATATATATATATATATATATATATATATATATATATCGCGGTTCACATGTTGGAATTGGAAATAAAGAAAGTAATTGTTTCTTGCACCGCGATTCTTTTCGTAAAATTGTTGCACCGCGATATATTTGCATTTTATACTGTAATATATTGAAAATGAATTAATTTTTTGCACTTTAACAACATTTTGAAACCGCGATTCAGAAATCATTAAACAAAATTTTTTTTATATAAAAAAGTGATTTTTGAACCGCGATTCATGCGGTTACTCATCGTTAAGCGTTCATTGAGGGTAACGTAGTCACTTATCTCTCAAAAGTGACTTTTTCCGATTGAAAATAAATAAGGTGTACTATAACGATTAAATTATTGGAAAAGGGGACTGACTCGTAATTTTTTCTAAAATATTAACCATCCTGATCAAATAAGTATAATGCATCTTGTATCAAAACAAAGAGCAATGCTAATGCCATTTAAAATATGTACAAAAAAATGGACACTCAATGTCGTGGCACATCCTGATTGGTTATACATTTTGTGGGTTCTAATAATCTGACCAATCAGAATGACCCAACTCATTGAGTACCCATTTTTTAGTTCACATTTTGTGTATTAACTTGATAGTTTTATATATACTATGTATATATAAATTAGTTTACACTAACATTTATGTGGTATATATTAGAAATGTTATGTCTTTTTTAAAAAATTGAAAAATAATCAAAAGTTTATAAGTTGAAATTTACGAATGAAACTTATTGCCATTAGTGATGCTCAACATCAAGCACACAATGTTAGTCTCAGTGTATGAAGAGAGACATACAGAGGTTTCATACGGCAACCAAAGTTGCATTTGTTGATATATGGAGATGAGTTCTAATTCCTTTTGTTAAGATAGTTAGTTAACTGAAGGATGTTAATGTAATTTGGCCAGCGCACTTGGTTATGCTAGTTAGATAAGGTGTGACGACCCGACCCGGATCCCAATACGAGATCCCAAGGTCGTGCCATCAGGACAAACTAAGAGACAGACAAGCACCTACTAAGCATAATGGTGCGAGTCAAAAGACGAGCCAACCAGCTCACGACAGGAAGGTAAAGCCATAACGGCAATACGGAAAATAAAAACCAAAACCTGCGGAAGTAAAAACCATAATGGGACCCGAGCTAACAAGTTCCTAAATATAAACAACCAAAGAGATAGTAAATCTCTCGGCCCAAAATTCGGCAGCGTGACGCAACATTAGACACGCACAACAAACCATCGGCAACCAAGGCCGGCAACTATCAAAATCCCAACCTGATAAACAACACTCAACAGCTATAACTTGCCGGAGGAACAATTCAACTACAACAGTAATATCAATGCTAAACCACCAACCAATATCTCACGACTAAAACTGTCGGAGGTAGGAACAACAATAATACTAAAACTAGAATAAGCGAGCCACACATGCTCGAAAGACAACGGGAATAAATTCTAAGGATACAAAAGCTCGGATATATAACCGGCTCCCAAATACAACCATAACATAATACTTCAATCTACCCAAGTAAAGTCTACATAACCTTACATTCGAGCCTCACAAATAAATAACAACATTATTAATAAATAACTCCAAGCTTATGACTTGGAAGACCACCTGCTAGAAATCGCTATCCGAAGCCGCTGCGCGTACTAACGGGATCACTGCACACACTAGGGAAAACAATCACACGGAGTGAGTCATAATGACCCAGTAAGTTTTTAAATGCAACATGTGGCATATTATGACATGACATGGCATAAATGCACAATCATATAAAATCATGGTATCATGCTAGTATACCATCATGAAACATGTACTTAATTTTTAAAGCACATAAACTCACATAAATCAAGTAACATTTTATCTTTCATATAAATACTCATAAATAATTATGCGTAACAGTAAACGTATTTCGAACCGTTACAATCAAATTCGGGTTCCAAACCCAACCAACTTACCTTGATATCAAATCTCAAACCATGATTCGGGCTCAATTCCCAATCAATAATACCCTAGGGTTTCCTCCCCAAATAATCACAACTCATCAGATTTCCTTAAATGAGTACTCGTTACATTCATCCAGTCTCTGGATGAGAAATGAGAGCTCGATGTCAGGCTAGATGGCATAACTCGAGATCACATCCCACTATTGGCCAAATAGTGAGGAGAAAAAGGACCCAATGCAACGATTCGTAGCGATTGTTCCCAAAGGCTATGAATCGTCCCATTGCTTGACACAACAACCAAACCCGCCGGTGGACTTTAAACCAAACCATCAAGTAGCTATTTACTTGCATAAACCAATGAGACCAAATTCATAATTATCGGACTCATTAAATCATGTAGGACATAATGCTCTACAACAACTCATAAACCATGCACATAATTGCACATAAACAAATAGGGCATAATGCTCCACAAAATCCCATAATCCATGCACATATTTGCATATAACCACGTATGACATAATGCTCTACGAAATCTCATAAACCATGCATATAATTGCATATAAACAAGTAGGACATAATGCTCTACCAAACATCATGAACAATGCATATATTTGCATATAACCATTGTGTTCAACTAACTTACAAGTTTAGTTCAAGAACTACTTTATTGAGGTATTCATTATTCCTCAAGTCATTAACCCATTCAAGCATACCTTACCAGCTTAATAAAATATAATGTGAGGTCTTCCTTAATCCTCAACTCAAATCAAACCAAGACTACTACGCTAGTCTCAAAATATTCACAATTCAAGACTCATTATTTAGTCTTTATTTTAAGTACACCGGACTCAATCATAGTCCTAATCGTCATACATGATCGATAACCCAACACCATACTTAAAACTTCATGACTACTCCAGTAGTCACTTCAGCACGTTTTCATATGCACGCAACAAAAATCCTTGAGAAGAGAATTCTCTCTTAATCTTCTCTTAAATAATATTGTGACCTTATGTGGGTCTCCCTTTTCCCATGCTCTAACAAGCATGCTTAAAATTTATTTCTAGTTAGTCTCCATAACATAAGTGTCGCCATTGGACACAACCAAAAACCCGGTGTGCACAAACATAACCCAAACAAACCCAAACATTGTAGGGTTTCAATCCAAGGCTCTTTATCATTTTATTGGCCTTATTACGACTCCGTTGAGTCTTACTAACACATTTCATTCTTTATGTGTTTTATAAATTGATACCGTAATAATTTCTTTACAACCAAATCTCAATAGTCATTCGGGCTAAATTCCCAAGACTAAAAACCCACAAAACACATCACAACCACTAACCATTTAAAGTTTGGAACTTATGTTCTTCGCTCCATTAACTAAACGAAATCCAATCATCGTAGGATTTCAACCCAAGCTCAATTAGCACATAATCAAACTTATAATGGCTCCGTTGAGTCTAATCTACCCTTTCTAAAATTTTAGGGCATAGAGGCCATGGGTCTCAATAATCTCTATGTTCATAACCATCAACAATAGTCATCATCCCGGGTTCATTTAACTCACATAAACCCGAAAAAACCTTCACCAATATAACATAGAATAAATTCATCATTTTGAGCACAATTTCATTTAGCTCACCTTACCAATCATAACTCCCAATTCATGATTAAATCATACAACCCGGTTTAATATACTCTATTAAGCATATAAAACATAGTAATCAAGCTCACATTAATTATTTTGCAAGCTAAACCAAATTTGGGCAAAACACCCTCCAAGTATCTCAACCAAACCAACATCAAAACTCATGGATAATCAACATAATCAAGTTCAATAGCCTAGTTAGAACATGAATCTCACATATATCATGGTCTCACATAGGTCAATCCAATTCTATCATCAATTTGAAAACCTAGGGTTCATGCTTCTCTACAAACCCTAACAATGGCTTCCATTGACCTCACATAGCACAAATGATTGTTTCCCTAGGGTCAATGGAGCCCAAAAGAAAAGAAAAAGAGGTAGAAACTTACCTTTGATCAGCCCCTACAAGCCACAATCCCGAAATTCCTTGGTGTGGTGTTGTTCTCCTTGACCTCCTCTTCAAAACCATGGTGTAGATTGGGGGAAGAAGGTCCCAAGCTTTGGCCTCCAAGATTGGGCACTCAATAACCCTAGAAACTCTCCCTTCAAGCTCTCCAAGAAGTCTCCCACGTTTTTGTGGAGTGGTGGCTGAATATGGGAGGTTAAGTGAGGTGTTTGTGGTCTATAAAGGTTAGAAAGTAAGTGGGTTAGGTTTTAGATAATAGGTTTGTTTCCCCTTAATTACCCACACTAATCCACCTCCAAAACTCAATTAGATGGTTAGGGCATGTCTTAAGGTAGTTAGGAGGGTTTAGGATTAGTTTAGGTTGGGTTTGGGTGGGGATAGTTTGGACAACTTTGCAAATTTCTCAAAAATTCCCGTAACAGGGACAGCATACCATGCGGTCGCATGGTACTCTAGTGATGCGAGCGCATCACCCCTTCATCAGCTCTTCCAATTTTTCTTGTTTCCTTGCTCGGTTTCGGTCGTTCCCGCATGCATTCTCGAGCCTTAATGCTTCGAAATGGCTCACAATTGAACCCTTAAAGTCCTTAAACATTAAACTAATCCATCCAAGTCTCAAAACAATTTTAAAGTAGGTCTAGATTCCCAAAAACAACACCCGAAACAACCCGGGGCAAAACCGGCGCAAGACGTAACAACTTACTATCGAAACGTCGAATGAAACCACAAACCGACGGTTAATAACCCATGATTGTAAACACTTATCAGGGCTACAAAATAGGCCTAAATGCCTCTCAGATGATGAACAACAGATAGGGGAAATAGGCTCCCGAAAGACGAGACGTTCGCCCGGCTCAATCTCAAACTACGCGATAAGGAGAATTGCTATTCTCGAGGCGTCAAAACTTCACGAGACTTATGGAATACATCCAACTAGAAGTCTAACACATCTAAACATGTTATTTAATCATCATGTAAAGATCTGGGACCAAATCGAGGTCAGAAACACAAATCCCGAATAAACTCTCAATCGTGTCGCATTTCAACTATCGTCGGGTTACGACTTGTGACTTTAGCAAGTCAACAACTAAATGGCATCTCTTAAAAGTATTTTGATCTTAATATGGTCTCTCATACATATCTAGACTCTCTCACGAGTCAAACGAGCAATCAACCAAGGAAGAAATGCGAGCATTGCACGCAATTCACGCTAACCGGGAATCGGGGTCTTACATAAGGGCACCTTTGTAATCTTAATTTTCAGTTAGTTAGGGGCAGTTTTAACAATGTATAAGTACACGATTATGTTAATCTCTCTATAATCAAGAAAGCTAATACAATCAATGGAAATCCCCAACTTCCAAAACTCTTTCAATCTTGACATGGTATCAGAGCCAACGATTTGAGTTTGAAAACCGAGTTCAACTTCTATACTAGTTGACTTTAGTTCAAAATTGTTCCAATTCATTGTGAATTGGAATCCAATAGTATGACCTTGTGAATCGATCGATTAGATCTGATTTCATTGTAATTCTGGTGGAGCCATGGAAGGCAACAATGGTGAATACACCACCAGTAGTGAAAACCAACAGACTACACCCATCAATGGTGCAGGAAGGAGCTCTACTTCCACTTCAATGGAGATTCCGATAGATTCAAACATGCATCCCTTGTTTCTACACAACAACGATCATCCAGGGCTGGTGTTGATCTCCACCAAGCTCACCGGAAACGACAACTATAGCGCGTGGTCCAGGTCAATGCAAATTTCACTATCTACTAAGAATAAGTCTTCCCTTATCAATAGTAATTTTCCAATCCTTGATGCACATTCCATGATGTTTCCTTTATGGGCTAGGGCAAATGTCATGGTCATCTCATGGCTCTTTAATTTGTATATGTGGTCTTGAATAAATTAAAGGAAAGATATGCTCACATAGACGGCCATATGATATTCCAATTAGAGAAGGACTTACATGAACTAAAACAGGGAAATGGTTCTCTAGAGTCATATTATCATAAGATGAAGGGCCTATGGGATGAAAGTGCTGCTTTGGACACGGTCACTGCTTGTTCTTGTCACAATTGTAACTTTGGATCTGTTATAGCACAAAACACTAGGGAACAAAGAAATAAGTTAATACAATTTCTTATGGGTTTACATGATAGCTACACAAATATAAGGGGTCAGATCTTAAGGATGAAACCACTTCCTAGCATTGGTGAATACTACAAGATTAGGAATGAATAATATTTGAGAATAGGCCATGTTTCTGAATTCAATGTCATAGCAGCAAATGTTTATAAGGACCACATTAAAGGGGATAACAAAGTGACTCGAAACTATAGAAATAACAGTAACAAAGCTGGTTGTGTAAAGACTCCTTTTAAGAAGGGGATTTATTGCAATTACTGCAATAAGGAAGGACACACTAAGGCTGAGTGCTACAAACTCCATGGGTTTCCACCAGGGCATCCTGCCAATGATAATCACAAACAATACAAGGGAAATCAAAATGAAGGGCAAAAATTCTCAAATGGTGGTAATAGGAATTATGGATCAAAGGCTATGCAGGTACAAATTAAACAAGAAGAAGGGAAGACTACACAAACAGAGATTGAGCATCTCAAAGCTCAACTTAGTGAGGTCATGAAAATGTTGAAAGGACAGAAGCATCCAGAGGAACATCTTGCAGCCTTTGTATCCACCTCCAGTACCCATTTTACAGGTACAACTTTTCCAAATCACTATTATGATAAATTTGTTGCGTCTGTTCACAATTACGATGTTGTTGCTTGGGTGATAGATACAGGTTCCACAGACCACATATGCATTTCCATTCAACTCATGTATTATGTTGTTGAGTTGTCTAAGACAATCATTTTGTCTCTCCCTAATGGTAATCATGCTACTGTTATTTACAAGGGATCTGTCTATTTGAACCCTTTCTTGACCCTTCATGATGTCCTTTTTGTTCCCACTTTTAGGTTCAATATTCTCTCAATTTCTAAATTGCTTACACAGAATCCATACATTGTTGAATTTGATAAGTACAAATGTACTTTCTAGGACCAGTTGCAGAAGATTATAGCCACTGGTGGCCTGTAAGGAAGGTTGTTTCTGTTACAAGGACAACACTCTGGTAACAAGACTTCTGGTTGTAATCTTGCTGGCCATGTTGCTACCACTTTAACAAATCAATCTTCTGAGCTTTGGCATAGAAGATTAGGGCACTCTTCTCTGTATACTTTGAAGAAAATTCCCTAATTGTCTTATATTTTTCATTCCAAGACAATGAGCTTTGATTGTATTTCATTTTGTTCTGAATGACCTATTGCTAAGCAGCATAAACTCTCATGTCCTATTAGCAATTCTCACAGTAGTAAATGTTTTGATCTCATTCACTGTGACCTATGGGGTCCATATAGAGTCTCTACTATGAATGGTTGTAAATACTTTCTCACTATTGTTGATGATCATTCTAGATGTGTTTGGAAATTCTTACTTTCTACCAAATTTCATGTCTTCAAACTGTTAAAGAACTTTACTACTTATGTCCACACTCAGTTTCAGACCAGCATCAAAACATTTAGGTCTGATCATGGTACTGAATTTTTCAACCAAGAAGTGGTTCCTTTCCTAGTAAGCCTAGGCATTACTCATCAGCCATCTTGCCCCATCATTCCTCAACAAAATGGCATTGCAGAGAGAAAACATAAACATCTTCTTGAAATGACTAGAGCCTTAAGATTCCAGGCAGGCCTCCCTAAGCACTTCTGGGGTTGCTGCCTCCTCACTGCAACATATTTGATTAATAAACTTCCTACTAGTGCCACTGTATTTCAAATTCCCTTTGAAATATTACACCACACCAAACTTGACTATTCTCATTTGAAGGCATTTGGTTGTCTATGATATGCCTCATTTCATCACCCTTATAAATTAGAACCCAGGGCCATTAAATTATTGTTTCTTTTCTATCCACCTAGACACAAAGGCTACCTTCTATATAACCTACACACCAAAACCACTTTCATCAGTAAACATGTCATCTTCCATGAGCATATTTTCCCTTTTATCTCTCAACCACTTTCAATTCCCATATTTGTTCAACCTACCAGTCCCATACCATGTCCTATTGATGACCTTACCTTTCCTACCTCAGCTCCTACTTCCCATCATTCATCTCCTACTTCTTCTCTTTCTCTTTCTCTTCTTCCTTCTCTTCCAATTCCTCATTCTCATCTAATTCCTCCTCATCCTCTTAGGAAGTCCACCAGACCTAGAGCCCTTTCTGTCTTTCTTAAGGATTTTGTTGTCCCCCCTTACATAAACCCAAAGCTTGTTCTCACACATCATTCATCAATGCATTAAGTAGTCATGTAGAGCCTACATCTTACACTCAAGTAGTGAAGCATCAACATTGGGTTGATGCAATGAATAAGGAATTAACATTTTTGGAGGCAAATCATACTTGGTAGGTGGTTCCTCTCCCACCTGGGAAAAGACATGTGGGGTGTAAGTGGGTATATAAAGTCAAGTACCTTGCACATGGTAGTATTGAAAGGTATAAGGCAAGATTAGTAGCCAAGGGGTACACACCGTAAGAGGGCATTGATTAACAGGAAACATTCTCCTCTGTAGCTAAGATTATATCTGTTAGAACCCTTCTTGCTCTTGCTGCTGCTAGAAACTGGGAGGTCCATCAATTGGATGTAAATAATGCATTTCTCCATGGGGATTTGGAAGAAGAAGTGTATATGTCTATTCCTTCAGCTATTCTTTTGGTCATTTTCTTTGATGATTTGTAAACTCCATAAATCACTATATGGACTCAAGCAGACATCTAGGAAATGTTTTTCCAAACGCACAGAGGCTCTTCTTCAACTTGGTTTTGTTCAGTCTCATGCTGATTACTCAATGTTTACCTTAACCAAAGGGTCCTACTTTACTGTCATGCTAGTTTATGTAGATGACATTATAGTCACAGGCAATGATCCTTCTGCCATTGCATCTCTCAAACAGTTTCTGGATGTCAAGTTCAACACTAAAAACCTAGGTCCCATAAAGTATTATTTGGGCATTGAAGTATCCAGATCTTCTAAAAGGTTTCACATATGCCAAAGAAAGTATGCACTTGACTTGATTGCCACTGTTGGGCTTTATCATGCTAAACCACTCTACATTCCATTGGATCCCAAAGAGAAGCTTTTGTCCAAAGAGAAGGGACTCTGTAAGTCCCAGTTGGTAATAAAATAAGGCTAGAGGGGGTGAATAGCCTTTTTAAAACTTTAGGGGTTGTTTTGAAAACCTTGAAAAGTTACAGCATAAATTGTAAATTTAACAGCAGCTGATGAACAAAAATGGTTTTCTTTGATCACTAATGTATATGGACTGAATTGAATAACAAAGTATAAGACAACTAAGTAAATGATTTAAGAATGTGACTGGCTGACACTTAAGTAGATAAAAGCTGCTTAAATGTTAGAACAGTTATATTAGCTGCAAAATAAAAGACAGAGTATTTGGAGTGGTTCACACTATAAACTGCTACGTCCACTACCAAGTTGGTCAAACTTGGATTTTGAAGTGCACTAAGATTATATATATTCTAAGTGGTCACTAACGGATCAATGTACAACAAAAATCAGTGTTTGATGAGTATGATTAATAAACAATCAAACTCATGCAACAATCAAATGTTCCTTAAACATTCGAAAGAATGAAGGAACAATCGAAACAATGATTTTTTAAACAAAAACTAGAAAAGAATGATATGTGAGAAACTATCTAGTAAGTGTTTGAGAGAAGAAGCTCTTCAAAGAAAGATTAAAGTTTGGAGTTTGAATGAAGGCTTCAACGTATTTGTCTATATCAGTGTGCTTTGAGGATTTGAGATTTATGAATTCAGTGCATGTAATTCTGCGAAGTTCTTCTTCAATCCTTGCTTCATACATTTTATAGAGGTTTTCAAATTTGGAGTTGTTTGAGAGAGCAAGGTTGAATCTTGAGTTTTTTTTTTTTGATGAAGTGCTTACTGACATCATCAAGGCCTCTCCTAGTCTTGGCATGTTTATCTCTTCATCCACTGATTTTAAGCTTAAGTCTTATTGTGATAG
This sequence comes from Codonopsis lanceolata, assembly GCA_013146195.2. Lineage (NCBI taxonomy): Eukaryota > Viridiplantae > Streptophyta > Magnoliopsida > Asterales > Campanulaceae > Codonopsis > Codonopsis lanceolata. The sequence goes on from CM028381.1 coordinate 62,196,843, forward strand.
TTACTGGGGTGGTAATCCAAATGACAGGAAGTCTGTCTCTAGCTGTTGCCTCATGTTGGGAGACTCTCTGTTGTCTTTGTTGTCCAAGAAACAGTCTGTCACAGCCAAGTCATCCGCAAAGGGTGAGTATAGAGCATTAGCCACTGTTAGCAATAAGGTCCTTTGGCTTCATGCTCTTCTCAAAGATCTACAGGTTTCTATCCCCTTGTCTGTTCCTGTTTACTGTGACAGCTCTGCTGCTATTGCCATTGCTTCCAATCCAGTCTACCATGCCAGAACAAAGCACATTGAGTTAGCTAGACTGCTATTTTGTCAGATAAAAGGTCCAGCAGGGTCTACTCAAACCCTAGTATATTCCTTCTAAACTCCAAGTGGAAGATATATTTACCAAATCTCTTTGTAAAACCCCTCATTGCTTTCTTTTATCCAAGCTGAAAGTGTTTGCTTTGCCCCCACTTTCAGCTATGATGGGTATTGACATTAGTGTTGCTCAGCATCAAGCACACAAAGTTCAGTCTCAGCGTATGAAGAAAGACATACAGAAGTTTCATATGACAACCAAAGCTCCATTTATTGATGTATGGAGATGAGTTCTAATTCTTCTGTTATGATAGTTGGTTAACTAAAGGATGTTAATGTAATTTAGTCAGTCCACTTGGTTATGTTAGTTAGATGAGGGCACCTTTGTAATCTTAATTTTCATTAAGTTAGGGGCAGTTTTAACAATGTATAAATACACTGCTATGTTAATCTCTCTGTAATCAAGAAAGTTAATACAATCAATCGAAATCCCCAACTTCCAAAACTATTTATGATTTGTGACACCTGGCTTTCAACGTGTCCGTAGATCCTCGAAGCCCAACTCTGCTAGGTAAATGAACAAACGTGAACTAGACAGGCACTCCTGCAGGCCCTCCTGTAAATCAAGATACAAATTAACAGATGAGTAAGCAATTTGGCGAGTTTTGGCTAGAGAATTAGATTGCGCATACCTCTCTCCATATTTTACCAAGCTTTTATATGCACCGGAAGGCATGACCGCCAATAACCATGAATAACCACCCATGATTGGCATTAACTGCCCATGATCTCTATTAACCGCCCATAAATGTCATTAACTACTCCACAAACGGTCATGACTTTTAATGAAAACGCATTTAACTAGCCCACTAATGACAACGGATTATCCAGAGAATTTGCCGGTCATTATCGCTAGCTAAGATTTTCGCTCGGGTGTGACCACCCTCAACTAATAACTTGATCTTTCCCGGACATGAATGTCCTCAACTGGTAGCGGCTCTTTCTGACGAAGACGAGCAATCATGCTCGTTTATCGATGTTGCTCGCTTAGCTGAGCCCCCATCTCGCAAGTAGCTTACCTGAAAAAAGCTAAGGTTTTTCCCGCTTGCTCGCGTAACACCTTTGCTCGCTTGCTCAGCAGAAATACGCTTGACACGTGGCTCATGGCTTGGGCCTATTGGGCCATGCAGCTCAGTAGCCCCCAACTCCTTGTCTTACCGAGTATTCATGCTCGTGACGAGGAGGTATCCAAAAAATTCAAAGCACATTTCTCTCAAATAATTTTGAAGCCAAAAAGCTGAATAGGCGGCAATTCATGAAGCATCTTAAGGAAGCATTTCTTGAAAGCACGAACGCCACCGCCTTGACCGAAAAAGGTGCCAAATTCCTTATGTCCATTAAATGCTGCCTCGTTCCCCGCGCCTCGTACTTGGGGCCCAATGATTTGATCCCTCAACCGACGGTTTTGCTGGGTATAAAAAGCGGAACCTTCCTCTTTTTACCACTTTACACATCCTACGATTCTCAAGCGCTTGAAGGAAAGAAGAACAGACGAAGAATTCTGCAATTTCTCACCACGAGCCGATTCTCAGATTCATCTTTTCTCAAGACTTTTGAAAGCAAGATCGAAATTCTCCAAAACTTCCATGTATTTCACATCTCCTTTCTCATTCCTCCACTGTATTGTCTTTTCTTGATTTCTGAATTAGGGTTTATGCTACTTAAACCCCCTTTCTGTTTTTCTGTAAATTGTTCATCCAGTTGACGTAATAAACCAAAATCCAATCCCCTTTGCTTTTCACGAACTACCAGCCCTTTTCAATCCAGACCGAGGGAATCGAGAAATCCATGATCAGTACCCCGTTTGCTGATCTCGCAACCTGTTTACCACAGTCAATTTCTTTTTGTCGCACTTCACCCAATCAATGTCTAACCTGCACTTCTCGATTCCTCTTCCTGTAGGATGTCTAGCGAAGAAAATGTCTCCCAAATTGAAGGTCGGAGCTACGACCATGGAGCTCCAGAAGAAATGCCTCCATCCTCGACCTCGTCTTCTGGAGAGAGCGAGCAAGACGTGATCCTATTAATTACTTGCCGAAGAAAACCCGTACCATTGATCGAGCAATCAATGAACAGTGGTCCCCAAATCCCTTGCGAAAATGCGCGAGCAGACGATCTTCCTCATCTGAACGACCAACTACCCGGACCAAGCCAAACTTTATTCATTCCTGCCCCTTCATATTCCTCCCCCTCAATCAGGTGGGAAGACTTGAATTCCGAGGAAGAGGTTTGTACCTGGTTCTACTCGTTAGGAATGGACCCCAAACTTTACCGTATTCGCGCCTTTAACTTAGACATAGACAATGAGGGCCACAACTTTCAGGGAGACAAAATGGTATTTTATTTCGACTTCTTTCAAGTCGGGCTCCGTCTCCCTCTCGTCCCATTCATCGTAGAATTAATGAATGCATCTAATACTCTTCCCTGCGACTTAACTTTAACCACCGTTAGGTTCCTAGTGTCTTTCACTGTAGCTTGCCGGTCACTCGGGTTTGAGCCCGATATGACTTTATTCCGTAAATTTTTCCTCCTCTCTCTTGACAAGAAAACTGGCCGCATCAACAGCCGTTCCAACCACGGATTCTTCAAACTTCTCACTGATGGTCCCAAAAAGGTCGATGGCTGGGATTCGAAGGCTTTGCTCGTTGAATCGAGCATTGGCTGGCCCTTTGCACCCTACATCAGCGACTACGGTCTTCCCGAACACGAAAACACGCCTACCGAGCTGGGGAACCCCGAATAGTCAAAGCTTTTAGGAAGTTACTAGGAGCAAAGGAAGGGCGAGCTGGACATTAATTTGTGCTGGACTGGCGAGTTCTCACTTTCGACCTTGGTCTTCTACGATCTGCTGGGATCTCCAACCTTCCCATTGAAGGAGTTGAACCCCGAGTTGTTATCGATCCAGAAACTCCCCATCCATACTGGGGCTCTTGCCATGGAAATAAATTTCCTAGTGAGTGCGAGGATTGTGCTCGTGCCGGAGCTCTCTGCCGACCTTCTTTCTCGCTCTCTGGTTGCATTTCAACTGCTTACTTCATCACCCTTTTTAATAACTTTACAAATCTATGCTTTTCCCTGGTTAACATTCTCTTGATTTTATGCAGATATGAGGCAATTGACAGACGTGAGCAAGTTCATGCAGGCTGCGAAGAAGAGCGCCAACAAGCGAGCTAAACACTTGTCAAGCCGGCCCTATCAATCTTCCAACGTCCCGCCAACACTTCAAGCCGAGGAACCAAACGCGGCAAGAACCCGAGCCCGGTGCCAACTGCGCAACAACTTTTATCCCAAGACTGCAGCGAGAAACGGTAAACGTCTCCCCGCAAGTCATCAATGTCGAACCAACTGAAAGCCCGAGGAGGAGCAGACACCGGGCAGACAAAGTTGTAATGGAAGAAAGTACTCCCCAACTCCCCTCCTGGCAGAAAGAAGATTTTGTTATGCCCGATGACCAACCCAAAGCGGCTGCCCTCATTAGGGAGCTCGCCAAGGTACCAGACCTCCACAATATCGCCATACACAAAAGAAGTGGTTTCCAGGCCACTACTGGACTTGGCTTGATGAAACGGCTCCATCATAGTGGAATCCAGAAAAAGTACGCCGACCAAGCGAGCTCGGTCTTAATTGGAGAGATAGGAATGTGTATGACCGAGGTAATGCTATCCTCTTATCACTTGTCTTCCTTCCCTTTCTCTCGCTTTTAATCTACAACTTTTCTAACAGATTGCCAACAAGTTCCATTTTGTGTATGAGCGCCTGATAACCAACCTCAACAAAAACACTACTCTTACTGCCGAGAAGGATACCCTAGCCACTGAGAAGAATGCCCTGGAAGAAAAGATTAAATGCATCCAGGCCGACCTCAAGAATACGGAGGAATCCCTTACAAGCAAGGTGACCGATCTATCCCAGATCGAAGCCGAGAAGAAGGCCTTGGAATCTTCAGCTGAGCCTTTCCAAGAAATCGGAAGAAGCCGCCCTTAACAACATAGCCGGGGTGCGCAGGGAACTTCGTGCCTGCCAAGGTGATCTGGAAGCTGCGAATGCCACCATCACCAATCTCGAGCAAAAGCTAGCAGAGACCGGCTCTTTAACCAGTGAGGAGCAGAAACGACAAATCATTGAAGATTATAAGAGCTCGAGCGACTTCGCCAACAGTGTTGAAGGTGAGGCTTACCCATTTTTCTTACAGGGCATGAACCACGTCCTAAGGCAGATTGCTTGCAGCGGGCTGGAAATTCGCCCCGAGCAACTCACTGAATGGGGAGCCAATCCATTATTTTGCTCGTCTGCTCGCCCCGGCCACTCCCTCGTGCCTTTTAATGAAGATGAACTTGAGTCATTGGCCGAGACCGAATACTGAGAAGGGCCTATCCCCGTGGAACCCCCCTCCTGTCACTAATCCCACTGTTACCGAGCTCATGACAGAAATTTGGAGGTCTCAAGCTCCCCCATCAACCACTGACACTGCCCAAGGCCAAGCCGACGATGAAGTCACAATTCTAGCGACAACTGAAGGAACCGAGGAACGTGCTCCCTCTGCAAACGAGAACAATGTTGCTCCGTGTGCTTGAAATTACGATGGCATACGTGCCTCTCTGGCCTCCGTGCCTTGTCTCAAAACAATTTATTTTTACGTCTGTAATATTTCAACTTGCTTTTCTTTATCTTTGGATGACTGCATTATACAAGTTTTTCTCGAACAAAATAATCCTTTACTCGCTCTAAAGCGATCACTATTTAGCCAAGTCCCACTCGAACACCAACTCTTCTACGAGCATAAAGCCCTCTATGCTCGTAAAAAGAGGCTAATTCGAGAACCGGGAAACCTCTCCTCAAATCTTCTCGAACATAAAGCCCTTTATGCTCGAAGAAAGACTTAAGGAGATATTCAACTCGAACACCAACTCTTTAACCGAGCAAGAAAAAGCTCATGCTCGATAAAGAGTAATCGAGAAAACAACAAAAACCAACTCGAAGACTAGCTTTCCAAACATAAGGTTGAAAAGACAATCGAGTTTCACCATTATTAATTTGTTATAAGAAAAAGGATCAAAGAATTACATATTGCAAATCAATTACCAATAGTATTTCTTCAAATGATCCGCATGCCAGGGATGCTTTAACTCGTCACCATCCTCTGTTCGCAACATGTAAGTGCCTTCCTTAATGATCCTCGAAATCTGAAAAGGACCTTCCCAGTTTGGTGACAGCTTTCCCCATTCAGCTCGATGACCCGTTGCTTCAATTTTACGAAGGACCCAATCCCCCACAGCAAATGATCGACCACGAACCCTTTTATCGTGGTGAGCTTTTGCTCGCTGCTTGTAATTTGCCATTCTCATCTTGGCTTCCAACCGTTTTTCCTCCAATAAATCCAAATCGGCTGCTCGAGCTATGTTATTAGACTCACCATTGTAGTTTAAAACTCTATGCGTGGGCAAATACATCTCTACTGGAGCCATTGCATCAGACCCATAAGCTAAAGAAAAAGTTGTTTCACCTGTTGGACCCCTTACTTGTTGTTCTAACCGCCCACAAGGCTGAAGGCAGCTCGTCTACCCATCTTCCTGCTTTTTCTTCCAAATTCCTTTTTAAAACGTGCAAAATTTGTTTATTTGCAGCCTCAGCCTGCCCATTACCTTGTGGATATGCCACAGATGACTGCCAATGCTTCACCCTCATCTGCTTGCATGCCTTAGTAAACTTTTCGAGAACTGAGTCCCATGATCAGACACAATTGCTCGCGGGACTCCAAACCGACACCATATGTGCTCATGAACAAAGTCGATAACATTTACCTCGCTTATGGTTGCCAGTGGTTTCGCCTCCACCCATTTCGTAAAATAATCAACAACTACTGCGTACTTGAATTTTGAGCGAGCTACGGGAAAAGGACCAATCAAGTCTATTCCCCACATATCAAAAGGCCATGAGGCTATAACAGGAGTTTGCTCGGTAGATGGCAAACGTGGAATATCCGCATAACGCTGACACTTGTCACATCGACGAACATACATCTCAGCATCTCCGTCGCAGGGTTATCCAATAAAATCCAGCTGCTAACACTTTCTCAGCTAATGACCGCTGACCAGGGTGACCTCCACATTTGCCTTCGTGCACTTCGCCCAAGATTCCCTCCGTCATTTCTGGTCGCACACACCTTAACAGAGGTCGGGTGTAAGATCTCCGATATAAAATGTTATCCAAAACAAGATAACGACATGATCGCTTTTGGATGGTTCTAGCTTCCTTCTTATCTTCAGGTAACACCCCGTGCTTGATGTAAGCCCGAAGATCATCTATCCAACATTTTGTAGCCGGTTCTATATCCATAACTACTTCCTTCTCGATGACAGGAATCTCCAGATGCTCGATCATGACTCCAGGATGTAGAGATTGAATTTCATCCTCAGCCATCTTCGAAAGGTAATCTGCTCGCATGTTATCCTCTCGAGCAATTCTCACTAATTCCCAATAATCAAAGTCCTTTAAAATTTCCTTTACCATCGCACAATAACGAACCAAGATTGGATGATGCACTGCATAATCTCCCTTGACTTGATTTACCACCAATTGGGAGTCACAATATACAACCACTGCACGCACTCTAATGTCTTGTGCGAGCTCGAGCCCAGCAATCAAAGCTTCATACTCGGCCTGATTGTTGGAAGCTAGGAATTTGAAGCGCAATGCCTTCTCAAATTCCACATCTTGCTCCGGTGGAACTAACACTAAACCAGCACCACTCCCAAATCGACTAGCTGAACCATCAACATGGAGCTCCCAACAATATTCTGGCCTCGGCTTTGGACTTACACTGCTCGTCATTGTTGTTTTACCCACAATTTCTTTCTCGTCAGAATTCTTGAAACTTGTTTCAGCCACAAAATCTGCTAATGCTTGCGCTTTGATCGCTCGCCGAGGTTGATAGTCGATGTCAAACTCGGTTAACTCGATCGACCAAGTAAGTAAACGACCAGAAGTATCTGGCTTGTGCAAAATCTTTCTCAAAGGTAAATCCGTGTACACAACAATCGAGTGAGCAAAAAATAAGCTCGAAGTTTCCGAGCAGCAACAACAAGCGAGTAAGCCAATTTTTCTGCATTAAAATATCTTCCCTCTACATCAGTGAGGGCTTTTGAAACATAATAGACAGGCTTTTGTACATTGCCTTCCTCCCTAATCAAAACAGCGGCTACCGCCTGCTCGGTAGCTACCAAATAAACATACAACTTTTCCCCAAAAACCGGGCTACTCAGCAAAGGTGGACTTCCCAAATATTTTACCAAGTCTTCGAAACCTTTCTGGCACTCGGGAGTCCATTCAAACCCTTTGTTACCCCAAGAACTTTAAAGAAAGGCAAGCACCGCTCTGCCGACCTCGAAATGAACCTTCCTAGAGCAATCACCCTACCGTTAAGCCTCTGCACATCCTTAATACAGCGAGGAAGCTTCATAGTGACCAATGCCTTTATTTTCTCAAGATTGGCCTCGATTCCCCTCTCAGTCACCATGAACCCGAGGAACTTGCCAGCCTTTACCCCGAACACACATTTTCTCGGATTCAACTTCATACTGTTCTTCCTGAGATTGGCAAAGGTCTCGCCCAAATCCGTTGTATGCTCGCGCCCTTTGGTCTTGACCACCATATCATCTATATAGGCCTCCACGTTTCTTCCGAGCTGCGAGCTAAACACCTTATTCACCATCCTTTGGTAAGTAGCTCCAACATTCTTCAAGCTAAAAGGCATCATCTTATAACAATACAGCCCCCATGCTACTCGAAAAGCTGTCAGAGCCTTATCCTGCTCAGCCATCTTCACCTGGTGGTACCCAGAGTAGGCGTCTATAAAGCTGAGGAGCTCGAACCCTGCAATAGCATCCACCAACTTATCGATTCTCGGCAGAGGATAATAATCCTTCGGGCAAGCTTTATTCAGATCTGTGAAATCAACACACATCCGCCATTTTCCGTTTGCCTTCTTCACCATCACTACATTCGCCAGCCAAGTTGGGTAGTGTATCTCCTGAATTATGTCCGCCTTAAGCAGCTTCTCGACCTCTTCCCTAATTGCTTGATCCTTTTCTACCGAATAAACTCGAGGTCGCTGCTGGATTGGTCGAAAAGCTGGATCAACATTTAACTGGTGCAAAGCCACAGTCTCGCTTACCCCCTGCATATCTTCTGGTCGCCAAGCAAAAACATCCAGACTGTCTTGCAACTGCTTAATCAAGTTTGCTCTCGCCTCTGCTGTCAAAGCCCTACCAATCTTTATCTTCTGCTCGGGATAAGCAGAATTAATGATAACCTCTTCAAGCTCGTCTTGAGCCGTAAACTCTGGTTCATCTCGCATTTGGAGTGTGTCACACTCCACCTTCTCATCCTTCTCAGCTCGATCTTCGACTTTATCAAGCTGATCTACATTCATGGCCTCAACTGGCTCCTCAGACATGACTGCTGGCAAAAATTCATCCATAGGCTCAACGACCTCATTCGGCTCCTCAAATCCCCCCGACGTCAGTGTCGGCAAAGGATTATCAACACCTTCCTTGACCACCTCTTCTCGCTCAGCTTGTTCCAGCGACTGCACTGTCGGCAAAGATGGAATAGCCTCAATATCAATCCGACCAACAACCATTTCCGTATCTGTTTCAGTTTGACTTTGCTCCCCCGACTTCAATGTCGGCATAGAGCTTGCACCCATCTCCAAATTCTCTTGTACCATCGCTACCACTGGTGGTCCCACAGTCACATGTGAAGTTTCCTTAGTGCTGATGGTAACTTTCTGCTCGCCATCCTCCAAGGTCAACTTCTGCTTCTTCCTCTGTGTATCTCGCACATACTCGAGCACTGCTCGCGGCTGACTCCGCAACACCCCAACTCCTTGGTCGGTATAGAACTTAGCTCGCTGATGCGGGATTGACGCCACCATCTGAAATTTAGCCATGCTTGGTACACCCAAAATTATATTGTAAGGAGATTTCAAGTCGATTACCATGAAGGTAATCCTTTCAGCTCGGGTCTTGCTTCCTTCACCGACGAACACCTCTAGCTCGACGGTGCCTTTGACCGGAACCTTGTGATTTGTAAAACCTTCTAAAGCCCCAGCATACGGCTTCAAACGATCATCACTCAGTTCCAACCCCTGGAAGCAAGAATAATACATCACGTCCCGGCATGCTCCTGTATCCACCAAAATCCTATGTACGACCCAGCCATCAACTAATGCCGAGACAATCAAGGATTGCTCGCCTGCCACATTACTCGCCAACTCGCTACGAGTAAACTGAATAGCTTGTTCACCATCCTGCAAAGTCGCAGGTCGATCCACCACTTTGGACAAAGAATAGATCTGCTTCCCAAGCTGTGTCGGAGTGAGCTCCTCATCCATTATAACATTTATTACCCCCCTAATCGGTGGGGCTTCTCGCCTAGGAGCATTCCCTCTATTGCCTGCATCTCGCTTGAAGCGATCTAACCGCCCCTCATTAATCAACTTCTGAATGGCCTTCTTCAATGGCCAACATTCCTCGGTAGTATGCCCATAATCATCATGATAAGCACACCTTTTTGTCGATCCTCTCGCGGCCGTCGGCCGGATTCATGCGAGGTGGATTAGGTAGCTCGTTCCTTATCTCGTACATAATGTCTTCGCGCAGCGTGTTGAGTGGGGTCAAGTCTGATTCACGAAGAAACTCCTTCGGCCGATCATAACGAGACTTACTTTTATTGTAGCCTCCACTTCCTGCCTGGCCGTTTCCCTTGGCATTCCCCACAGCTTCGCTACTCTCCTTTTTCTTCTCCTTCTTTGCCGTCTCCCCGGCACACCATTTTTGTGCTCGCATGAGCATCTCTGCTTGTGTCTTTGGTTCGCACATACTTAACTCTGATCGCAAACCACCTTCACCTTCCAGTAATCCTATTTCAAAACACAATGTCACCTCTTGCTCGGTCAGACCAGAACTTGCTCTAGGACCTTGGTAAACCTCTCAAGGTAGCTCGCCGTTGACTCGTGTGCACCTTGTTTAACCTTGGACAAGTCAGCCCTTGTCTTTGCCAATGAACCAGCCGTCCCAAAATCGGCCAAGAATTTTGCTCGCAAGTCTGCCCAGTGGTTGATCAAGCGTCGTGGCAATGCTCCCATCCAAGCTAGAGCTTTTCCTTGCAACGCGCCAACAAAAGCTCTGATCTTCAATGCCTCATCTGAAGTCACCAAGCCAATTTGGGATTCAAAAGACATTAACCAATCCCTGGCCTTGGTCTTGCCCGTATACTCTTTAATGTTTGGAAATATCAACCCCTGTGCGGGTGGAGCATTCTCGATCCATGGAGCTAACGGGCTGGCAGATGTACCCAAGAAATTTCCATCTAAAGCCTTGCCTTGCTCCCAGGCTTCCATCCGACGCTTCAACTCCTCAAAATCATGCATGTTTATGGTTGTAGGCAAACCACCCCCGAGCTGAGGCTGAACCACAGGCATAGGAGGGAGCTGTGGGGGTCCCATAACCGCAACGGTTTGTGGAACCTCCACGGCCTGCGCCACCTGTACCTGAGGTGCCCCAGCGAGCTGCGCAATAGGTGCAGCTGATTGATGAGCCCGCTTAGGAGAGGGAGTTCTACGCCGACGAGCGTAAGAACCCCTTGGTGATTGCGAACGGTGACTATGGGCATGAGATCGCCGTGGTGAAGGTGAGCGAAATCTGCGAGCATGCGAACTTTGTGGTGAAGGTGAACGTCGGCGACGACGTGATTGAGCCGAATCCTCACCAACTCGCGGTCCCATCCTTGAATGAACACTGGGAACAACCTTGTGATTGACCTTGCTTCCTTCCGGCTGCTCGCGTTGTTTAGAACCATGCACTCGTGGTTGGGAGTGAACAACTAAAGGATTCATCTGGTTACCCCCAGTGCGAGAAATACCGGCTGCTTGACTCGGGGCCGACAAAGCTGGTAGTGGATCTAATTCGATGGGTAATGGCGGCTTGCCCATCGCGATCAACTGTAAGTTGAGCTGATGTATCTGGCCCAAGTAAATGGCTCTCTGCCGTAAAGCTTCCTCACGAAACTCATGTGCTAACCCAACTGCTGCTTCAGCACTCCTAGCCAGCGAATCAACCCCACGCCTTTGATTAAGCTGATGGCGTGCGTCATGAGGTGGTGGAACATTATTCCCAGCCACTTGGTTAAAGCTGGGATTCTGATGCACCTCCTCTCTACGACTGCCACTACCACCATTAACTCCGTTCTCCGCCATGGATAAAACCTCAAAAACAGATGCGTCCAAGAAATCTGGATGCACTGAATAAGCCCAATCTGAACACCTGGCTTTCAACGTGTCCGTAGATCCTCGAAGCCCAACTCTGCAAGGTAAATGAACAAACGTGAACTAGGTAGGGGCACTCCCTGCAAAGGCCCTCCGGCGTGTAAATCAGTATACGAATTAACAGATGAGTAAGCAATTTGGCAGAGTTTTGGCTAGAGAATTAGATTGCGCATACCTCTCTCCATATTTTGCCAAGCTTTTATATACACCGGAAGGCATAACCGCCAATAACCATGAATAACCACCCATGATTGGCCTTAACTGCCCATGATCTCTATTAACCGCCCATAAATGTCATTAACTACCCCACAAACGGTCATGACTTTTAATGAAAACGCATTTAACTAGCCCACTAATGACAACGGATTATCCAGAGAATTTGCCGGTCATTATCGCTAGCTAAGATTCTCGCTCGGGTGTGACCACCCTCAACTAATAACTTGATCTTTCCCGGACATGAATGTCCTCAACTGGTAGCGGCTCTTTCTGACGAAGATGAGCAATCATGCTCGTTTATCGATGTTGCTCGCTTAGCTGAGCCCCCATCTCGCAAGTAGCTTACCTGAAAAAAGCTAAGGTTTTGCCGCTTGCTCGCGTAACACCTTTGCTCGCTTGCTCAGCAGAAATACGCTTGACACGTGGCTCATGGCTTGGGCCTATTGGGCCATGCAGCTCAATATATATATATATATATATATATATATATATATATATATTCATGGTACCCCCACCCCCTTTTATTTTCTTTGAAATCATTCTTTTTAGTCCTTAATTACAAAGTATTCATGAAGTGTAAAGATCAGCCTCATGCTCATTTTTCGTTGTTGATGGATTGATATTCGGCATACATGTATTTTTTAAGAAAAAATCTCTTGTCAAATTATATTTGTTACTATCGTGATGAAAAGTTTACAATAATATCACCAAAAGCATAGATTAAGCATAGATTAGCCGACAGCTAGCATGATTTATCCTATTTTAACCATATGTCTTGGGTTTAAGCCATAGAAGATATAGCTGCTTCAAAACTTGGTAAAGAGAGTTTATCGAGCTCGGGGATTGGACTTTCGAGTCTAAGGATACCTTGGGAAACAAAAAAAAATAGAGAAGATCTCATGTGAAACCGTCTTACGAATTCTAATTCGTAAGATGAAGTTTCACTATTTCACTACTCAGCCCACCAATACATGATGAGTCGGATTAGTCAGATTCGTCTTATAGAAAATAACCGTAAAACGATTTTTCCTAAGTTTTTATCAAAAACAATGAAAGGATTTAACCGTCGTTATGGTCCTACCTGACTCAAGGATTAATCTCAGACGTTTGAGCCCGAGGATACCTTGACAAAGTAAATAAAATATGAAAATAATTAATAACCTTCAAAAACTTGTGTGAAACGGATGCGTGTTTAACAACCATTAGACAAATAATGAGTTTAGCTAATTAAAGAGTGAATCATGATTGATTGATTATTGGGAGGGGGACAGAAAGTAGGACATGGTTGTTTATAAGATTGGTTTTCAAAGGAAAATGGAAAGAAGAATCCAAATCAAAATGTGGTTAATGGGGAATATAGTAATTCAGAAGTAAGCTCCGTATAATGGGTAGGGATCCTTTTGCCCTTTTTAGATGCTTTGAAATTTGAAATATATACTAGCCTAACTTTTCCCTTGTTCGTATTCTAATAATGGGGGCATAAACTTTCGGTATGGGACATCTTTATTCCAAAGAATGAGAGTGATCGATCACCTATATATTATATATATATTAATGTAAAAATTTGGATAAGACGGTTTTAAAGATAATTTTTATAAGATGAATTATTTTTATTCAATCCGTAGTTGTTTGGTGGGTTAAGTTGTGAGAGAGTGAGGTTCCGTCTTACGAATTAAGATCTGTAAGATAGTCTTACAAGAAACAAAATCATATATGAATATTAGGGTTATGAACTATTAGAGTATGAACTATTAGAGTACAAATGCTAATCATCTTACTCGAGAGACAACTTGACTCGTGCTCACTCGGTTAGAAATAAAACTACTCGAGCTCAAAACAAGATTGAGACCAACTTGACTAGTAACAAGTAAACGAGCACATTAAAAGCTAGTTAAAGTTTATTAAAAAAATTTACTAACATAGTAGAGGTAAAAACTTAAAAAAGATGATTTTATAGATATTTTATGTAAGATATATTTCTTATCCCTTTCTGCTAGGGGTGTAAGTCGGAACCACCGAACCAAATCAGTCGGTTTGGTTCGGTTTTGGTCGAAGACGGTTCGGTTCCGGTTTCAAAAATTAGAAAGCCACACGGTTCGGTTCGATTCATGGTTTTTGGTATCGAACCAAACCGAACCAAACCAACCAATATATTTTTATTTATTTATCATGTAATATATATTATATTACATTTATTAACTATTTTGAACATTTGATTTATTCATAATATATATATATATATATATACACACATACTAAACCAAACAAAATTTTGATTGTTAGAGAACTATTATTTCTTCAATTGTTTGTGTTTATTTTAGAATTTGCATTGTTTTATTTATGATAATTTGTTGTTAATAGGTTATTTCCTAATTTTGATGTTAATTCCAAATTAAAATCTTATTTTTATTGTTATTTTTAATGTTGGTAAATTTCATTAAAAATAATTTATATAAACCACAAAACCAAACCAAACCGAGTGGTTCGGTTCGGTTTGGTTCCAAATCTTACTTGGTTCGGTTCGATTTGAGATTTTTGGAACCATCAGGAGGCGGTTCGGTTTGTGGTTTTGGTATAAACCAAACCAAACCGAACCACTTACACCCCTACTTTCTGCATGTAAGTGTTGGTTGGTTGAATTATAAAAGAGAGTAAAATTACGTACAAATTAAGATGTATAAATCGTTTCACATAAGACCTCCTCTCTCCCAAATAAAATAAATGAAAAGTCAAATTGAAGTCTCCCATTTTCACGGTGGCATTAGTCAAATACGGCCATTTGACCCGATGAATGAACATATATAACCTTTGACCAAAAATCAACCAAAATCGACCAATAAATGCATCTGTACCAATAAATGCATCTAACTCAATGACTTTTCAAGCTAAAAAACCAATGGATGGAATTTGGTTCCTTATTTTTTAAAAGAGATATTTTGTTCCACGAAATTTTGGATGGTTTGGTACATGATATATCATCATAAGAAATTGGACTATAAATATTATTTCCTCAGTTTCGAGTAAATAGTTTTCGTTTGAAAGTTAAATTTTTTAAGATAATAACACTTTTAGTAGCACATTATTAATAAAATGACACTTTTATTCCTATCGGTGGAGGCTTCCGAGGAATACAAATAACCTTAAAATGAATTTTTTAAGTGAAACATTCCAAAATAGAATAATTGACTCTTTATCCAAAACAGAGAGAGTATCTTCTTTTTTTTTTAAATGAGACTATTTTTTGAACAAACCAAAAAGGAAAGTGAGATTATTTTTCTGGGAAAATGGAGTATCGAGAACTGCTTGTTTTTATTTTCTGATTTAGAATATCTTGAATTTTATCTACCAAAAAAAAATTATTTCCTTCCATTTCGGGTTTGTTGTGTTTTTTTGTTTGTCAAAGAACTGTTTTCTTTCAATTATGTTACTCCCTCCAAGAAGAGGACACTTTGTTTTCGTTTTTTTGGGTCAATTTAACTAATTTTTGGATGGATATTTAACAAGTATTTTTTAATATTATTAAATACGTGATTTGCATATTTATTGTTTTTTTAAAGTTTTATTTTCTGTAACTTAATTAAATTGTATAAAAGTACTAATTCAGAAATTAATCAAATTGATAAAAAAAATTAAAATCAAAAAGTTTGTTTTCATTGTTGATTTAATATTTTCTTAATTAAAAAATATTATGTTTAGAAGTAATTTTACAACTACTGCTACAATTAAGCATTAATTAGAGTCAAATGTGTTTTGGTGAAAGACGATATTGTCCTTCACTAAAGTTTAATGTAGCAACAGTTGTAAAAATAGTTGTAAACCTAACATTGTTGATTTAATATTTTCTTATATTTCAGAAATACTTATAACTGTAAAAGTTTTAAAATTAATTAAATTTATTATCTTGTAGGATCCACCCATCTTTAGAGTAGTATTTAGCAAGGTTCTAAAAATTGTTAGGCGGGTTCTAGGCAAAAGACCAGCGCCTAGGCGGGGCCTAGGAATAAGACATAATATCTGATTTTTAATATATTTTTTATTATAACCTAATTATTAAACATATTTTTTTAAATATAATAATACTAAATATCACCTAATAATTTAAAAATAATCATTACATTATGATGTTAAATTTTAAAAGTAAAACTAGAAATTTAATATCATCTAAGGTTCAAAGTATTACAAAAATAGTTAACAGTTCAATTATCCATAGATCCGTTGACAATTACAAATTTACAAAAATTATTTAACAATTTGAAATTAATATTTATTATTATTTAAGAAATCCAAAATGATATTATTTAGGACCAAAATTAAGAAAAAAACTAAAAAATAGAAAAAATCAGGAGTTGGCCTCCTAGAACGCCTAGCCGATTTTTTGCGGATTTACCAAATTTTTAGGAGTCGGGTGGCACCTAGGACTTCAGATCTCCTGTACTACTTGTGTGTACCACTGGTGTACCATTTTTCATCTCAACCATTGGTTGAGATGCAATGGTGAAAATGAAAAGTGATACACCAATGATACACCTAAATAATACAGAAGATCTGAACTCGATACCTAGGCATCGGGTGGCGCTAAGCGTCCGCCTATGCCGATTGTTAGAACTGTGGTATTTACTTTCTTAAGATCATTAATGAATTACCAATTTTTCTCGCAGCAATAGTTATTGCTGCTCCTAAGAGCACCTCCAATAGGAGGTTTATAAAAAGAGTAATGCTAGGGCCACTCTAATAGCACTCAATTTTGGGTACCAAATGATGTGGTTTCCAATGTGTCATCTTATTTGGCATTTTATGGGCTCCACTATAAGTTAAAAAGTTATGTTAACAATATGACACATAAGATGCCACATCATTTGGTACCCAAAATTGAGTGCTATTAGAGTGGCCCTAGCATTACCCTTATAAAAATTGATAAAGCTTTTTGAAAAGCTTTATGCATTGGAGGTCTATGGAACGGTTGAGTCTATTGCTGATGTGGAGCAAAAAGCTCCATGTTTTTGGACCGCTTCATAGGGAGATGAGTCATCAAATGAGCAATATTTATATCACCAACCAAGGGATATTTCCTCTTTCCAGCAAAAATCTTTTTTTATAGAAAAGTGTTGCTTTGCAACCGTAAAAAAAGTGTTGATTTTATATTGATTTAGTTCAATAAAATCTATATTGTTGCATCGATATTTTTAATTTATAATAAATATTTATGAATAAAAATGTTTAAAGATAAAATTTAAAAATATATAAATTATTTTTTGGACGTATTATATTTGTTCTATAAATATTTATATTTTAAAACGATATATTTATTTTTGAAAATAAATGTATATTGAGAAAGAATAAAATATTTAGCTGTGGGTCCATGCTATAAAACTTTTATGAGTTTATGTATAGTGGAGAATAGGTTTATAGAGAAAAGGTTTATAAGCTGATGATGTGGCATGACGTGGTAGAAAAAATAAACATTTTGAAAGGTTTATGATTGTGGATGCCCTAAGTCCTAACTGCTAACTCACTGCTCCCTTCTTCCAAGTGTCATCTTCAAGCCGCTTGATGATCCTATGCACTTGTCATATGTCGGATAGTCTTTGTTTACCTAATTCTTTACTTGTGATCCGTCAGGTTCACGAAAAATATTTTTTCTAAAATGATTTTTAGAAAATAAAAATATTTTATTTTCAGGTATTTGAGTAAATATTTTAAAAATATGTTAGAAAATAATTTCTAGTGTTTGGGAAACATATATAAATGTTACAAAAAATAATTTATGAATAAATACAAAAAAATATATTCTAATATTAATACTCATTGAATAAAAGATAATATTGACTTTTAAGTAATTTTCCTTTACTAATCCTTAATTTATGATTAGTTGTGTCAAATCAATAAGGTCTATCATTTTTTCAATCTCATTGATGTGGCAAAATCCTCAGCTTGGGCCGTCTGATTTGTGGGTAGGATATCTGGGCTTGAATCTGCTTCCTTGAACCTGGCTGAGAGCAAAGAAAACCTGAGTGGAAGTGCAAGGCAGGGCCTCGCGAAACCCCTCCGGCATGAGAGTAAGTATCGTGTATGAGAACAGAATACCAGAGCTCAAGGAAAAGGCTGAGTGTATGAGAGCATGTACCTTGTTATGGTGGGTGGAGGAGTATTTATTGGCCCTTGTGTGGTTGAATCCGAGTAGGATCTGGTTTCTTTAGTTATCTTGTTCTACAAGGAGTGAAACTCTAGATATCATGGTGATACACGACTGGCCGCGTGATATAAGGAATTAAAAAAGGCAAGTGTCCTGCCTGCATGTGGTAACCTTTGGCTATGCCTTGGCGGGAAAGTTACTGGTGTCTTCGCCGATGACTGGCGGCAAGGCCGCCGCCAGTATGATAAGTGATGCATCAGACGCTGCAATTCCCCAAGGCCCTCGGTCGGACAGTAGGCCTATGCCCGACCTGCCGGGTCGAGAACGTCATGCTCGCTGTATGGAGTTGATCTTGTTATGCTCGCTGGGCCTGTGGGCCCTTCAAGGCCCATGCTCGTGATCGGCATGTGATGGCAACTCGTGCTCTGCTCGTGACCAGATTTGGGCTGGGTATATCAGTGGCCCCTAGCTTCGTGCCTGGCGAGTATTCATGCTCGAGGCGGGGAGCGCATAGGATGTCATGGGGTTACTCGTAACTCGGTTTTGAACATGTGAGTTTCTTCAGCGTAAGTGACCGGGTTGAGCGTTGTCGTGGATGGTTCTAGAACCTCATGTGGCAGTTCGAGTGAAGCGTCTCAAGGAAGCCTTCGTTGAGTGGGACTGTCAGGGGCAGTACGGGGCGCGCGTGAGCCGCCAGAGAGATGACCGAAAAGACGGGGGCGCTAGTCCCGGGATGGCGTATTTAATGCGCGTGCGGGGTTTTGACGACGGCGTACTTGTCCTTTCGGCTCCCAGCGCGATCTTCGAGATTTCTTTACCTATTTAAACCGGCTGCTTCGTCCATTCGGTCCTTTACGCTACTTGAAGTTTTTAGAGAGAGAAAGAAGAGAAGAGAGAGAAGCTCTGCCAGCCTCCGCCTCCGTTTCACTGTGGTGAGTTACCGGTGACGTTGCTTCTTCCGTCCAAACTGCAGTTTTTCCAGAGTAACGACTTCAGAGCTATTTAAACAGTAAGTTTCTTTGTCTCAATTTAGTTTCTGTGTCTATTTCTGAACCAGGTCTTTCGTTCTCCCATTTCGCGATTCTCAGGGTAGTCTTGATTGGCTTTAGGAAAAACCCATAGGTTGAGATCGAGGATATTCCCCCATTGTGCCCTGTCTGCTAGGCGGGCATGGCCCTTTGGACTTACCTAGCCTTAGGGTTTTTTCCCCTTTTATATGGCTGCTCTTCTCTACGGGCAGAATCTGATCATGTTTTCCTCGATCTCTGTAGATGTCTGACGGAGAATTCTCTGACAATGACCGGGAGGAGTTTAGCTATGGCGGGCAGAATGACCCGTTAAGCAGTGAGAGGTCCCCGTCCCTGGATGTTGTGTACGAAGAGGGCGATGCTTCTGTAGCCGGCGAGGTTGTAGCTGCTCGACCCCGAGTGTTCGTGGCTTCACAGGCCCATGTGCCCGTGATCGCTTTATCCGCCTCGAGCTTGTCCGAGGGAGAGGTGGAGCAGGGCCGATTAGTCACTGGCGGGCAGGGCCGTGCTCAGTTAGACGATGACGTGCTCCCTACAGCTGGAGAGACTTTGGTTGTCAATGATGCTTGTAATTCGGCCGGAGAGGACACTGAGGACAATGTCCCTATTGCGAGGAGGAGACGGGCTCTGTACCCAGAGAATGCGGCTACTACTTCTGCCCCCACCCCGGTTTGGATGTCGGATGCCGATGAGACATTGTATACCGCGCACTGGGCATCGTTAGACACCCCAGCTAAGTTGACCGCTTGGTTTACTTCGATGGGAATAGAGGCTGGAGACTACCGGGTAGAGAAGGCAATACCTGTTGATGGCGAATTCCCCCGCGAGCAGGATGGTAAACTGCTTTTTTATGCGGACTTTTTCCGGGTGGGGCTCCGCTTGCCGTTGGACCCCTTTTTTCTTCAGTTTTTGAAGACTTTTTGCCCGATGCCGAACGATTTGATGCTGAACACTGTACGGGCCCTGATGGCATACATCGTTGTTTGCCGGCTGTTACGGGTAGAGCCCACGATCAAGTTATTCCGGCGTTTGTTTATACTCACTGTTGACGCCTATGGCCGAGTTAATGCGCGGTCAAATTCGAGTTTCCTTAGGATTTTATCCGATGTCCCCGGCAAGGTTGACTCCTGGGACCATAGGGGCCTTCTCATTGAATCGAGGAGGGGTTGGCCAATCATGCCAATGAGTCAGGCTAGCATCCACGTCCCTAAACTTCCTCGCGGCAGCTTTCAAACTGGGGACACTGGCCGTTTAACCGTTATCCGGGATGCCCTAGGCTGTGTTATGGAGGGCGAAAGGCGGGTTAGCCAAGAATATTTGTTCGACTGGAAAGAACTTTGCTGCAACCCTAGAAATCTTCGCCTGGCCGGGGTGCTACGGGCAACGGTTCCTGAGGTTGAGCCTTTGTGCCTGTTTGATGAGGAAGAGGCCCACATGTACTGGGGTGATTGTCATGGGCAGAATTTTCGGGCAGACTGCCAGGAATGCCGCAGGCTCGGGCACGACTGCACGCCTGCTTATATCCTTGCCCCTGGTTTTTATTTTCTCTGACTGTTTAAATGATCGTTTCGCTTATGAAATTCTGTACTGATTTTCTTGCTTTCTTTTTTTTTTTGCAGCGATGATGACCCTTCGACAGCTACAGAGGCTTGAAGCCGAGGAGAGTAGAAGGGTGGCTGCTCTAGCGAGCAAACCACCTCAAGATGTTCCCCGGGTTCCCTTTGGTCCCACGGCCAAGAAAACTCATGCGGCGAAGAGGCCGATTGAAATACTCCCTCCTCCCCCTCCTCCGCCGGCTGCCGGAGTGCCCGCCCCCGCTGATGAGGCTGCTGCCAGGGCGGCAAAGGCTGCGGGGAAAAGAAAAAGGCTGCCCTCTCCGCCAGCTGATAGGCCTGTCCGTCCTCGAGGCCCGGATTCTGAACACACTGCCCGGGAGTCCTTAAAGCCCTGGCTGGTACCTGGCTATGAAATGCCGACCACCGTTGCTGCTGCCCGGGCTATTGTTAGCGGGTTGTCCGAGGTCCCCAACGTCGGACACATTGACCTATCTGCTCGTGGAAGCCCTGCCGGCTTAGTGGGTAAGGGCATCGTGAAGAGGCTCCTGCAGGAGGAGGTGACTCACGACCGGGAGACTCCCGGGCATGTCTTGCTCGGACATGTCGGTTTGAACTTGAGCGAGGTATGTCCATGGTTGCTCTTGCTGTCTGTCTTCGTTTATCTTGTGCTAACTTTGTTTTATGTTCGTTTTTTCAGATTGCATCAACTTGCACGAATCTCTATGATCGATATACTGAAGAGAGGGATGCCCGGAAGAAGGCCGAGGCCGAGGGGGTTGAGCTGTCCGGCCTGGTGAAGAGTAAGAATGAGCAGGTGGCTGCTCTGGACAAATCGTTGAAAGAAAGTGCTGCTGGAGCCGAAAAGCTGAAAGAGGACAAGGAATCTTTGATCGAGGAGAAGACTGCCCTCGTCGCCCAGCAGAAAAAATCCCAAGCTGCCGAAGAAGCCCTGACTAAACAACGGGACCAGCTTCAGTCCGAGTTGGAGGCCTTGAAGGCGCGGGTGGCGAAGGATGCGGCGACTATGGCTTCCTTTTCTGATCAGCTGGAGGCGGCCAAGGCACAGGCCGTAAAGGAGTTTGAAGCTTCCCCAAGGTATGCCTCTCAGGTGCGCAAGGCCATATTTCCTTATTATGCAGCGGGCACCAACCACATTCTGCGGATGCTGGCGGGCACGGGAGCGGTGGATATGGGGACGATGGCCGAGTGGGCGCTGTTTGATCCATACTGCCCGGAGGCTCGAAAGCTGCATCATCTGGTGCCCTATACTCAAGATGAGCTAGATGCTCTGGCTCGGGATGATAATGATGATGGTTTGGAGCCGTGGAACCCCCCTACCCCGCTTGCTGTGAATGTGTGCCACTTGATTGAGGTTAAGCGAGCAGAAAAAGAAGGACGAGTCATGGAGGCGGCTGCCCAGCTGCAAGTGGAACTAGAAACCCCCGGAGTCGAGGAAGCTGCTGTTGCTCAAACTATGCCTGATGTAATTTGAAGAACTTCTGTACCTCGTTTGGCCGCTGGGCCTTTTTCACTAGTCTGTAACTTGTTTTGTAAACACTTGATATTTGTAATTAATTTCCCCGCTATTAATCGTCTTACTTATCGTCATCTTGCTCGCAGTATATGCCTGTGTTTTTGTTTTTCTGCCCGATAATTTTTACTTGTGTTTTTCCTGCGTTTAATTAGTACCAACACAATTGTATGCGGGGTAGTCCCCCAGAAATATATCGGGCAAATAGTAGTCGTGCAAAGAATCATTAACCCAGAAACCATAAAGTAAATAGTGTGAATATCTTAGGCTAATGTCTTACTAGTAAGAGTCTGGCCTGTTTGCCCGGTGTCCGTCGATGCTTCACTCCGGGTATACAGGTTGCAGTATTGTTTGGGTGCTTGGCATGGGCCAAGGCTTCTCGGCGGGCAAGGCCCCTATCGCCTGGGGCGAGCTTCAGATGATTGCCTAGCGGGCAAGGCCCTGCTCGGCGACTACCAACCGGGCATGGCCATTGTTCGGTGTGGGTAACCCGAGTCAGTTGTAGTATATCAATCTGGGTGTAAGGGTACACGACTAAACAGTGTTGCTCGGTCACTATAGGAACCCGAGGTAGCTTAGCCGATATCCGATGGGCAAGGCCCCTACCGCGTGGCGGGCATCCTAAGTACGTGAACCGGGCATGGCCGCATCTCACCCACAGAGAAATTAAGTTCACTAGTACTTGGGTATTCTGAATGTTGACTGGGCTTGGCCCTGGTCATTTGTAGATAGTAGATGCTAATAAAATCTGAGTAAAACATTATGGAAAAAACTTGCCTTTATTGAATAAAATTTGTGACCCTCAACAGGGCTGAGGGTCTTGCCCGTCTAGGTAAGGAGGATCGATTCTACGGATAGTATTTTTTCAGATGATTAGCATGCCATGGGTGCTTTAGTTCTTTTCCTTCCCGAGTTCGGAGCGTGTAGGTGCCTTCTCTGATAATACCAGTGACCTGGAAGGGTCCTTCCCAGTTGGGCGATAGCTTTCCCCATTCTGCTCGCTGTCCGGTCACCTCAATCTTTCTGAGCACCCAGTCCCCAACCATGAAGGCTCTGCCTCTGACCTTTTTTTCATGATGGGCTTTTGCCCGCTGTTTGTAGTTGACCATTCTGAGTCGAGCATCCAGTCTTCTTTCTTCTAGGAGGTCAAGGTCTATTGCCCGCGCAAGCTCGTTGTTTTGTTCGCTGTAGTGGGAAACTCGATAGCTGGGCAAAGCCATTTCAACTGGAATCATTGCCTCTGATCCATAGGTGAGAGCGAAAGGGGTTTCCCTTGTTGGACCTCGTACAGTAGTTCTGACCGCCCACAGAGCTGATGGTAGTTCCTCGGCCCATTTCCCTGCTCGCCCTTCCAAATTTTTCTTGAGTGCGTGCAGGAGCTGTTTGTTTCCGGCTTCGCTTGCTGTTCCTTGCGGTTCGAGGGTAGGCCACAGAGGATTGCCAATGCTTGACGCCTAGTCGCTCACATTCTGCTGTAAACTTGTCCGAGAACTGTGTGCCGTGGTCGGATACAATTGCCCGCGGAAGGCCAAACCTACACCACACTTGATCATGGACGAATTTGATGACGTTTGCTTCTGTGATCTTGGCCAGAGGCTTGGCTTCTATCCATTTCGTGAAATAATCAATGGTGACCACTGCATATTTGTACTTGCCTTGTGCGAGTGGAAATGGTCCGATCAGATCGATTCCCCACATGTCGAAGGGCCAGCCGCAACGATCGGGGTCAGCATGGCGGAGGAAGCCTCTGTGATGTCCGCATCTTTGGCACTTGTCACATTCACGAACATATTTCTCTCGATCCCTTCTGAGAGTTATCCAAGAGTATCCTCGCGCTAATACCCTTTCGCTAGAAATACGGCACCTGGATGGTCGCCGATTCCCCTCATGTACCTCATATATAGGACACCTTCACTCGGGGCACGCAACTGAGCATTGGTCTCGACCTTAGATCGCTTATATAGAATTCCCTACTACCGTAGCAATTCCATGCCCGGCTCCCCGACTGGTGGCCTTGACCTTGTCTCGCGGGTAGGATCCTTGCTCGATGTAGTCTTTGTAATCATCAATTCAAACTCGCCGCTCAATATCCATTACCACCGGTCTATCGATAGCCGAGTATCTAGGTGCTCGACCATTACCAAGGATTCAATAGTGACAAATTTTCTTCAATGATCTTAGATAGATAGTCTGCCGCATGTTTCCCCGCTCTAACATTCGATTATTTCGTAACTTGAAATTTTTCAAAATTTTTGACAAGCTCTAAGCAAGATTTGACTAGTGTGGGTGATGTACCATGTATTCTCCCTCGACTTGGTTCATAACCAGCTATGAATCCGAGTACACCGTGATCGCCTCAATTCCCA
This sequence comes from Codonopsis lanceolata, assembly GCA_013146195.2. Taxonomy (NCBI): domain Eukaryota; kingdom Viridiplantae; phylum Streptophyta; class Magnoliopsida; order Asterales; family Campanulaceae; genus Codonopsis; species Codonopsis lanceolata. Next base: position 62,221,359 of record CM028381.1, read on the forward strand.
TGTCCGTTGTTAGTTCGAGACCTGCGACACGCTTCGCAGACGGCCACATTGTTAGAGGCGGGAACTTGAATCGTAATGCTAGCTCGAATTGTGACTTGGTCCGAGCTACGAGAAGGATGCGCCTCTCCTCTCCGACTTTCGCTCGCAAGCCCATCAACATATAGGTCCCAAATGAGGGC
>CM028381.1:62221637-62269802 GCA_013146195.2 Codonopsis lanceolata
AGAAGCAAATGATGAAAACCACTTCTACCGATTCAACTTCATCTTCTTCATCTACATCTATTGCGACAAGCTCATCCTCGTAAGAATTTGTGCCTCCAAAGACTACCGTAAGTGCCTACTAAACTGCTCGGCCTTCTCCAACCAATATTCATGCTTATGGGCTAAGGAAGATACAGAAAGCTACTGATGTTGCTCCACCACCAACTGCTACTCCTGCTGCTACTGCTGATCCACCACCAACTGCTACTCCTGCTTCTCCTACAGATCCTTCTACTTCAATCCTCGCCGCTTCCTCGGTAATTTCTTTCCTAAAGGTGCTACTTACTATGAAGCACTAGATATTGTAAGAATTACTCAGTGCACATCAAAGAAGATCTCAAAGACATGGACAATCAGCTGAATAAAGATTCAGAAGTACAACAAACATAGATGGACCAACCAGGTCAAGGGTTGCCAGATGCAGATTAAAGCTCTTCTACCCTCCATACAGTGACTCCATATCTGCAGTAGCCAAGTTGCTGCATATCCTGCTGAGTCCGCTGACTTAAAGCATTCAAGGAGGATGAAGAGAAACAAAGAGCTAAGTTAAAAGCAGAAGCCTTAACACTCAAAGAAGCAGAATTGAAGCAAAAGACAAGAGCAGAAAAAGCTGAAGCAAAGACTGCAGGTTACAAAGAGAAAATCTCAGGCCTAAAAGAGAGATTAGGCATTGCAGCTAAACACCTAGGAAGAGCTACAGAACAAGTCTGCTTGAAGTCGCAAATGAAGAATCTTCTGATGAAGATACTGCCCAAGATTGAAGTGTTTTTTTGACACACTAGCAACTCTATCTTTCCATCAAACTAATTACATTTGGTGTACTTCAATTTTAAATGTAATAAGTTTAACTCATATACTATTCTACTAACACCTGATGCAGGAACAATTTTTCATGAATTATCAATGGTTTATTAATAAACCAGTTTCATAAACCAATCTGTGAACATGGTTTATCAATGGTTTGTCAATAAACCAGCTGATAAACCATGTGCATTTTCAAAGGAAAAACCATTGTTGACACTTGCACCCAAATTATAACATAAACCTACGGTTTATCAATGGTTTATCAATAAACCATTGATAAACCAAGATTTCCATAAACCATCTCAGTGAACATGGTTTATCAATAAACCAGCTGATAAACCATGTGCATTTTCAAAGGAAAAACCATTGTTGACACTTGAAACCAAATTATAACATAAAACCTACCTGGTTTATCAATGGTTCATCAATAAACCAGTTGATAAACCAGTTTCATAAACCAATCTGTGAACATGGTTTATCAATAAACCAGCTGATAAACCATGTGCATTTTCAAAGGAAAAACCATTGTTGACACTTGAAACCAAATTATAACATAAAACCTACCTGGTTTATTAATGGTTTATCAATAAACCAGTTGATAAACCAGTTTCATAAACCAATCTGTGAACATGGTTTATCAATGGTTTATCAATAAACCAGCTGATAAACCATGTGCATTTTCAAAGGAAAAACCATTGTTGACACTTGAACCCAAATTATAACATAAAACCTACCTGGTTTATCAATGGTTTATTAAAAAACCAGTTGATAAACCCCCATAAACCATTCCGTGGAACATGGTTTATCAATGGTTTATCAATAAACCACGATAAACCATGTGCATTTTCAAAGGAAAACCATTGTTGACACTTGAACCCAAATTATAACATAAAACCTACCTGGTTTATCAATAAACCAGTTGATAAACCAGTTTCATAAACCAATCTGTGAACATGGTTTATCAATGGTTTATCAAAAAACCAGCTGATAAACCATGTGCATTTTTAAAGGAAAAACCATTGTTAACACTTGAACCCAAATTATAACATAAAACCTACCTGGTTTATCAATGGTTTATCAATAAACCAGTTGATAAACCAGTTTCATAAACCAATTTGTGAACATGGTTTATCAATGGTTTATCAATAAACCAGCTGATAAACCATGTGCATTTTCAAAGGAAAAACCATTGTTGACACTTGAAACCAAATTATAACATAAAACCTACCTGGTTTATCAATTGTTCATCAATAAACCAGTTCAATAAACTCATTTTCAATTGACATATATTTGCAATTTGTGAGGTTCTTGGGGTGTGCTCCCGCGCCCCGCGCGTCCTTGGATAGGGGTGCGTGTACGTGCGGATGCGGGACACCACTGCTCTCGTTCCACCCTCCCTTGTTTAGGGGAAGACGAAATCCAAAGTGCGAGAGGAGTGCTGTCTATGTTAGCACGTTTGAATGTGCCTCGGTTGCCTTGAGTGGATTTTGTATCCAAAATGGGAACTAATGGTTTTCCATGTCAAGTTATCCCTTATTTCGGGGATAACAGGATATGGGAATGCATTACCCTTCCATTCCCATTCTCCCCTTTCTTTTGGGAAAATAGAAGTGCAAGAAAGGATATTGCGACGCCCCACTATGGATTTATTAAAAATAGCCTTATGGCCCATTCAGATCACTATGAGAGCTATGGGTTTTCCGCATCAAGTTATCCCTTGTTTAGGGGATACCAGGATATGGGAATGCATCACCCCTCCATTCCCATATCTCCTTTTTTTAGGGGAGAACAGGAAAGTGCAAAGAGGGAATGTTGCGAGGCCCCACTGGATCTGAAAGTTTTAGAGTCGCCATCTTTATTTTAAGGCAAAAATAAAGAAAAACCAGAAGAGAAAACCAGAGATTTTAGAAAGCGGGTTCGGGGGCTAAGTTACGAGTTGGGAAGGTACTAGGCACCCAACTCGCCCTTTCGGTCTCAAAACGTTTTTGGCTGAAGTATGCTCATTGTTATATTTATCTAGCAAATAAATAAGGTATTATTATGACAAGGGAAATTTAAACAGATACATTCGTGGCTACATTATTTACGGACTCGCAGCCGTCTCTTTCCAATAATTACAGACACATTTAAGAATATTTGGCCATTATAACGGCTCTTTTACATAATATTTCCTAATCTAATCCGGGCAGCACAACGACTTATATTGACTACATTGCGCCGGATTTAAATAACAATTTTTGAAAAATAAATAAAAGGGAAAAAATACAAATAAAATAAAATACGCTCTTAAAGGTATTACCTTTTAGAGCGGCGGTGTGCTCGCTCTGTCCTTCAGGGAGAGGGAGTCTTTTTTTGTTTTGAACTGGGCAGGATGACTGCTTGATTTTTGAAGTTTGGGCTTATCAACTCGGGCAGAGTGACAACTTTATTTGGGTAGGTTTTGGCCTTTTTAGTTGGGCGGAACCTAGACTTAGTTTTTGCCTTTTTTAGCTCGTTACTCGGGCAACTTATTTTGGGATTTTTGACGGGGATTTGAGGTGGATACCTAACAACTAGGCTAGGGATCACTTATAACCTATGGATTTTTGATTTGGCAGAGTTTGGATGGGGTTTGGAGACTATAGGGGTTTCCACTCACCTATCTCGCACCTCTCGTACTAACCTATCGGAGGAATCGCAGAAGCAGAGCTTCGCTGTGATTTTTCTATCGCGTAAACTGAACGAACGAAATGAGAGGCCGGGGGTCTCTATTTATAGTAGAGGCTGAGGACGCGGTGGGAATTCCTTCATTTGTTTCCCGTGCATTGGCAGCTTGTACCGCGTGCATAAAAACTTGTACCATGGCCATCTGAGAGAGACGCACAGTAAAGAGGATGGTGTGGCCAAGGCACCCCTTGGTGCGGCACCAAGGGGCCTTGGTGCGGCACCATCAAGGCTTCAAGCTTTGAAAATTTTGCACTTTACCCCCCTGCAGTTCACTGTTTCGCGCATCCTGCTTTTCCTTTCGCATTTTTGACTCCTGCAACTTGACATTTGTTAAGTTTTAACAGTTCTTGATATTTTATGTCAGTCACATACCAGGGGTACGAAATTGGGGTGTCTACACAATTACAAACTTATATAAGTAGTAGCCAAAATAAATAAAAAACATAGAAATTTCATTGCATTAATCAAGGTAAGCAAGGATTGTCATTGTCATAAACAAGTGTATTTTACATGACCCCTGTGAAATAAAGAAAATACATGACCATCACAAGCAGCAGCAGCAACAAGTATATGCATTAATCTATCTCTATACTCGTTCCATTTGTTTCCTCACACTTCTTCTTCCAAATGTTCATCTTATTTCTTTCTGATTTTCTGATTTGCTGCCCTTTCTCAATTTTCATTCTTTTTATTAATTGTGTTTCAGCAGCCTTCACTTGATCAGTTGTACCAGGCCTCTCATGCACTGCATTTCCAGCAGCCTTCACTTGAGGCCTCTCTTGCACTATATTTCCAACAGCCTTCTGAGTTGCAACAGGTTTCGGCGCAGGCGTGATATAAGGAGAAGAGATTTGTGCAGATGCTTTTCTCCCCCTCTTTTTCTTCGATTCCAAAATATTGTCAGTCTCAATACCAAGGAGACATTTCTTTTTCCTACCCTTAACCTCTTCTATTTTTCCCTGCTTATCCTCAGCATTTTTGCCTACTTCAAATGCAGATCCTTCTTCCAAAATATCTTCCAAATCTTCCATCACCCCTTTCACTTTTTCACTTCTTTTTCTGGTCTTCCTTTGGAAGACACTTTCACTCTTCATTGCAATAGTAGTGGAGATGAGATTGGTGGTAGGGGGAGTAGTAGATATGGTGGGAGTGGTGGTGGTTGGGAGAGTAGTGGAGATGGGAGTGGTGGAAGGGGGAGTAGTAGAGATGGGGGGAATGGTGGTGGTAGGTAAGGAAGTGGAGATGGGAGAGGTGGTAGGGGGAGTAGTAGAGAGAGTAGTAGAGATGATGGGAGTGGTGGTGGTAGGAGGAGTAGTAGAGATGATGGGAGTGGTGGTAGGAGGAGTAGTAGAGATGATGGGAGTGGTGGTTGTAGGGAGAGTAGTGGAGATGGGAGTGGTGGTTGGGGGAGTAGTAGAGATGGTGGGATTGGCATTTCAGATTCTGGAAAAGGAAGCAAAACTTGGAAAAGTAGGAGAAAAGTCACGGGTGGGAGTCAATGCCAAGTTGGGGGGTGATGCTTGTTGTCGAGCAAGATCTAAACTTGTTTTTAGATCATCCTGTCAATTCAAGTAGGTAAGTAAGCTTAGGTAAGTATAAACTAATTAATATTCACAACCAATTACTCAAAATCAAAAGGGCAAATACTTTACCACTTTTCGATCCAAGGCTGTCACTTCAGTCCTAAGATGATCAATCTTTTGGTCCATCTTCTGCAATAAATCAAAAATTGCACTGATATAAGGAGTGCTAGTGCTGGTGCTAGTCACAACGAGAGAGGGAGAGGGATGTTGTCGGGAGGAAAGTTGCTGCTGCTGCTGTTGACGGCCTTCATCTTCAACATGTTCAGCCACAACATGGAAGGATGTGCTCCAATCAGCGCCAAACTGTCGCTCATACTCAACAACATAGGGCTGTTGTTTTTCTACCTCAATGGGGGTCAATGGAACAAGCACTTCATCCTGTCAATTGAGCAAAATATCAACTTCATTAATCAACTCTACTAGGCACTACTGTTTATAAAATAACAAAGTTTGGAACCACAACTTTATTAATCAAACTCTACATTTACCTTTGTAATATCCAATGTATGGATAATTTCCTCATAGCTGGGATTTTGGCAAGACTTCCAATTACACATTCTGGGAGTTTTCGGCACTTGACTATCGATGTTTGATAGCTCATATAAGTCTATAAATCCAGGAAAATCATGGCACAACTCAAATATCCAAACCTGCATTTAAAAAATGTTACATATTAGAAGCATATCAAATTTAAATAATTACATAACTATTCAATATAAAATTGGCTAACCATATAATATATACAATTGGTTACCTGTAATGCCAACGGAAAGCCGTTGCATACAGAAGTCTGAGCACGAGAAGTAGCCATCTTCATCATTGAATTGAGAAGGTGGGGATAGGACTTTGTTCCCCATGGATATTTATTGAACAAATCCAAATTTTCAACTATACTTAACACACCAACATCAATAGCAGCATTAGGTGAAATACCCCTTAGCACATACTCCCAAACAACTGCAAGACCCAACTTCAGTTTATCATCCATGTTAGTTGCATCTATAATTTTTTTTAACTCTTCAGCTTCACGCCCTCTCTCAGAAAATATTTATCCACTAGTGCCTTGGTACTAGGGATCTCATCGTAATAATCTTCTAATAATCCAGGTTTTAAACCTGTGATTAAGGTGTAGTCCGAAAAGGCAAATCTTACTTCTTGACCACCAATAAAAAACCATATTTCATTTTTATTATTTGTTGGTGAATGAATCCTAAAAAGTGCTAACACATGCATCAGCACATTGCTCTTACTCATATTCTTTCTCATCTTATACAGCTCACCAAAAGCTGACAACAAGAAAAGATTTTGGTGTGCTTCATCCAATTAATTATAAACCTCATCTAATACTAACAGATTACATCTTGATGTAACCTTCGCTTTGTACCAGTCATCACGAGCAACAATATATCCTGCCATATTCTCTGTAATAGAAATACAAATTAAACATTAAAACAAGGAACTATAATCTACGGCTATTAAAACAAGGTTTACTGACAGTGAAATTCATGAACCATATGAAATTACACTTGGTTTACAGACATGATTTTATAAACCGGGTTATAAAACACATGGTTATAAAGCAAATTGGTTTTGTCAATATAAACAAAAAGGCAGGTATATGGTTTATTAATAAACCATAGATAAACCATGTCATTGTCTGATAATAATGTTAACTGGTCTGTGGTTTATAAAAAAAGTTACCAAACAGCAGGTTTGCACCTTGTTTTCCAAACTGGTTTACCAAACAACAGGTTTGCAAACTGGTTTATCAATATAAACAAAAAGGCAGGTACATGGTTTATTGATAAAAAAGCAGTCGACTCAAAAGGCATGTACATGGTTTGCAAACTGGTTTGTCAATATAAACAAAAAGGTAGGTACATGGTTCGTAAATTGGTTTGTCAATATAAACAAAAAGGCAGGTACATGGTTTATTGATAAAAATAGTGCAGGTCGACTCAAAAAGGCAGGTACATGGTTTGCAAACTGGTTTGTCAATATAAACAAAAAGGTAGGTACATGGTTTGTAAATTGGTTTGTCAATATAAACAAAAAGGCAGGTACATGGTTTATTGATAAAACAGTCGAGGTCGACTCAAATTATCAACCATAAAGACAACATTAAAACCCTAAGCGAAAAAGCAATGTAAGGTTTACCTGGTTCTGAATCGATTATCACGGACGAATTAGGGTTTCTTGAAATCTCTTGAGCTTTGAATCAAAATCCAAAATCAAATTGAAATCGATGGTCGTCACTGAGAGGGTTCTAGGTCGACAAATGTTGCGTTATAATGAACTGTGAGTTTGTTCAGATCGACCACAGGTGTGTATATACGTATTGGGGTAAGTAGTCGACAGATAAACCAAGTGGTTTATTGGATAAACCGATGTATATCCAATAAATCCACGTTGGTCAAAAAATTTACTCATGGTCGATATGTCGACCACTTGACAACCACTTTCGTCGACCACTTTACGCAGGGGCGTTTTGGTCAAATCCATAAGTGGGTTTGTCAAAGGCCATATATGTATAACAACCGGGTTATTTGGCCATATTTGACCAATGCCACGTCGCTTTATTGTAGAAAAATATATACAAGTAGCGTTTAGAGTTTAGATTAGGTCTTATCGGGTAGTTGCTGTTATCGGGTCATACGATAAGTCACAATAACAAATGGATTGATATTTAGCTGGCTGATAACACTGTAAATCTAGTGTTCTAAAAATGTTATACATCAAATCACCTAAATAGTGGTGGTAAATTCTGTGAACATAGGCATACCCATTTAGACCATTAAGTTTTATGGATATAATATGGACGCCCACATTTTCACCTCTTACTTTCACGATCAATTTTTTTTTTGTATAATTCAAAGTTATTTCTCTTTATAAAATTATATTTCTATCAATAATCATTCATTAAGACAGAGAGAGTGTGGGGTAGAGAGAGATGTATGGTTGCTACTTGTTCTTCGGGTTTGGCTTTCAGAACCAAAGAAATAGTCGGTGGGAGTAATTGTTATTTTATAAGAATAAAAAATTGACCGATTTTTTTAATTTTTTTTTCGATATCATATTACTTTTTCTATATGGTCAATTACGTATTTTTTTGTTATGAAAAAAATATATATCAGATTTCTATTTAAAAACAATCGATTTGACATAAAAATTAAGGAACTAAGGGAATATTTTATTTCAATTAACATACGGCAAAAGTAAAAATATGTTCTTGTTTTGATATTATTAGTGATTCTGCCAACACTAACACGCCATGTAAAGTTTTTGAGTTCTTTTCAGAAATTTGGTTGTATTGGAAATGGTGACAGAGGTTAAAATGCTACAAAATAAGTTGGCATTTTCCAATTATCGTGGTTGTAATCATATATATATGGTTAGTTGTAACTTTTGATAATTTTTTGTAAAAGAATATTATTTTTTTTACGATTTTTGTATTTATTTGATAAGTGCATGTTAATGAGTAAATGAGCGCCCATGGGCGCCCATGCCCATTTAGTGTCCACCCATATATGCACATGTTATTAAATGAGCACTTACTTGCCCGTCCATTTGAGCCTGCCGCCCATTTAGGCCCGCCCACGCCCATCCATACCCGCCTATTTGTCACCTCTACACCTAATAACCTAATATCTATTTTTAATATATTTTTTTATTATAACCTAATTTTTAAACATTAATTTTTTAAATAATATCACCTAATAATTTAAATATAATGATTATATTATAATATCAAAATTTTAAAGTAAAACCAGAAATTTACTATCATTCTAAAGTTCAAAATATTACAAAAATAGTTAGTAATTCAATTATTCATAGGTCCGTTAACAAATTATAAATTTACAACAATAATTTAATAATTTAAAATTAATATTTATTTATTTATTTTTAAAACCCATAAATGATATTATTTTGGGCTAATTTTTTTAATTAAAAATGTAAAAAATATGCAGTTGTCGTCTACAACTGATGCGGATTATTTGAAGAATTATCTTGCCATAAGAACTACCCAAATGAAGAGGGTCAGGTTGAGAACCTCATGGCTTATAGGGGCTATTTTGTGGGTTGTTTGGTGAGTTAACTTAGCATGGCTCAACAAAGTTGATACGTGCTTTTGGATGAAGTATCATAAGTGGAAAGATAAACAAATGGTAAATGACGGGTTGAGTACATTGTGTCTCATATGGACTGCATGGCGAGTACTTGTTGAATGGGCAAAGCAAAGTGAATGGGTTTTTTGGATTGGTTACAAGGCATGGGATGGCATAGGCTTTGAGAGAGCCACGGCTTGGGAAGGCTTTACTTGGGAGGCAATTATTTGGGGCAGCTCATGGTGGAATGGAAGATTGCGTGGAAGTTATTTAGGGCTCAAAAAACGAGGTACATGGAAAGAGAGAAGACGGAAGCCGCATTGGGCTTCACAAGGGACGACCAAAGCAATCCTTAAGCTTGAAGGATTCACTTAAATTAAGTTATTCAAGTTAATTCCCGTTTTTTGGCAACTTAGGGTTTTAGATTTCTAGTTTCCTTTGTTAGTTGGGTTTTAATTGCTTTCCTAGTTAATTGTAAGTCCTTCAAGGACTAAGATTTATTTAATGTAGTTTCCTTATTGAATTGTAATTAGAATACTTTTAAGGGTTAGGGTTTAGTTTCTAGTATAAATAAGGTTTTACTTTCATTATATTTTAGAAGTTGAATTTTGAGAAAAAGTTATAGAAAAGAGTAAATGAATTTGTTCAACTATAGTGTATTTCTTTCTTAGTGGCTAGAAAGTAATTTACAAGGGATCTTTACATTAGGCAAGTGAAACCTAGAGATGCCAAACGGGACGGGCCGGGCCGGTCTGAAATTGTGGCGGGCCTCATAGAACTCAAGCCCGACCTATGTGCACTTCGGGCCTATGGGCCAAAAAAATCACTATTTTTTATTAAAAAAAACTCACAAATTAGCTAATAAAAGTTATATAACACATCAAAAGTTCAAAACACACATACTTACTAGTCTAACTTACACAATTATAAAACAAAAGTGCAACCAAAGCAAATAGAAACAAAGGTAGTAACTTCAACAATTAAACGAAACAGAAACTAGAAAAACTATAATGTTACAGACCAAAGAAAAAATACATGTGCTACTTGAAGGGTATTTTTTTTTCAAAAAAGTTATAACCAAATTGAAGTTCATCATACTGTCCCCAATTTTTTAATATGTGTTTTCTGAGGATTGACAAAGTTTTTTGGGTTCTAGTTTACAAAACCATACTAACTAGCAAATGTTCATTTTTTTATTCGCCCAACACAATCTAACATTAATTTTTTTTTATCAAGTTTATACTATTGAGGGTTTTTATTAGCTAATATCAGAAAGATACTCAATTAAATAGATTAGTTTCGATAAAATTACTAACCACAACCATACTAAACTAGATTGGAACTTGGAAGATCAACTTCATTTCCTCTTTGTAAGTGTCACTTCCATCAATTTAAAATATGAATTTCAACAAAAAAGAGAACAATGATTTGGAAATAGATCATAATGTGTCATAAATTTATCTAACTAAAAGAAAAATAAAAGAAAAAAAAGTAGTCAAAATGAATGTCTGGTAGTTTTTTCTTTTTAGATTTATGTTTTAGTTTTTAATTTTGTAATTAAGTTGAAGTGTTTAACTTTATGATCGGGTCGGGTCGTACTTTTCGGGCTTTTTAAGGTCGGGCCAAAGAGGCCCCGCTTTTTCCGGGCCTTCTAAATTAAGGCCCATGCCCTTAAAAGCACAGAAAACATTGTTAAAAATGACCAAAATGTCCTTCACGTGAAATACCATGTGCACCTTAACGTCATATTGGTAACCTTAGTAGTGTCTAGGGGGCAAACTAGAAAAAACTTATACAATGACATATGAAAATGACACAAAAGTTAGGTTGGGTGGTAAAGTGAGACTTTATAGATACTCTGGGTGAATTTTGTATTTTAGAGTGTAAGTATATTTTTTGAGATTGTCAGTTTGATTTATATAAAACAGTTTATTATTTTCCAAAGAGAGTCATAAATTTCATAAACGACATAAGCTAAGTCTCCAACAACAATGTGCTTATCTAAGAAAGTAAGCTTGAATTGTTTTCAATTCCAACACCGATAAAAGTGAATGAATTCATGTTTGGTATTAAAAAAAGATTTAAAAATAACTAATAAAAAAGACAAATGTGTAGGATAAGTTGCAATATAATGACTAAAAGCTTACATTATAAATTACCGAAAAATAAAATATCGAAAAACCTAAACACACAACAACACAATTTATAAGTTTCAAAACTATAAAGATTAAAACAAAAAAGCATCCAATAATTAAAAGTAAACAAAAAAGTTAAGAAACTGACAAATCACTTTAAAAAACCATTAACACCAAGTGCGTTAACCACGTGTAACACACATGAACCTTACTAGTATATAGATATACATTCCTTTATAGATGTTGATTCTTTGTGAAATGTTTTCTGACTTATTTGGTTTGTTTATGATCACGGAATTTCACCCTAGTCGTTTGGACGGTTTAGTACATGAGCAGAGAGGCTATCTTGAGAAGTGTCGAGTATACGACACGTCTTCGTGGGTTTTTGTTGTAACAATGCGATGACATGTTTTATTATAAAATGTTTCATTTATGATATGATGTTTGTAGTAGTGTACTGAGTCTTAATGACTCACTCTGTACTTTACTTTCCAGTGTGCAGTTGTTCGCTTGCCGCGTCGAGGCCGAGTAGATCTCGTCTGTAGCAGAGCCACATATCGATAGTTGGGTTGAGGTCGTGATATCCATGCAGTTATCTCCTCCCGAGCTTTTGCTAGCGGAGCCTAGTCCGCTTATTTCAGTATTTATATTTGTGTCCTTTTATTTTGTAAAGTTATATAAACTTTGCAGTCGGATAGATTGTTCTAGTATTGCTGTATTATTCCAATAGCCGACATTTGTAGTTGGGCACGAGAACTCCATAGTAGAGTAATCTGTCAGTTGTACCCCGGGCAGTAGTAGCTTCAGGGATTTAATTGTTCTAGTTATCCTAGTTGTTGTATTTGTTACCCTGGTATGCTTTAGCTGTGGGTCATTGTTATATCAGGTTGATTTTTGACGGAACGCCGGCCTGGAGTGCCGATGGTTAGTTCTGCGTCTGCAATGTTGCGGCACACGAGCTTCGTTTTCATACCTCGTGAGGCAACACCTCTCTTGGTTTCATTTGTTTCAGTCTCGAGCGCTTAAGCTCGAAGGCTTGTCCTTTAACGCTTCCGCATCTTCGAAATTTTGAAAGCCGTATTTTAGTCCGGTTTCTTGTTCGTGTCTAGAGCTTGTTGGCTCGAATGTTCCACTTGCACTTTGTTTTAGCAAGTGTTTGTCCTCTCTTGTGTAGTTCCAACGGGACGACCTCGAGATTCTGTACTGGAATCCGGGTCGGGTCGGGTCGTGACAGTTGGTATCAGAACTTAAGTTAGCTATAAGCCAGGATAGGTTCCATGGCCTAGGTTGGGTTTGGGTTATCGTCGAGTATTTACCTTCGAGTGTACTGTATTGTGCCTTGGTGGCATGTTCTTTTGTACAAGTGTAGGACTTGGAGTACTAAGTTCAGTTGATCTAGATTGCCGTGAGTGTAATTTTGTTTCTAGGAGTATTATATTCCTCCTATGTCGTTTTTAGTTGCAGTTATACCAAGAGCGTGTGCTGTGGTTCCATAGAGCCATTGTTTCTTAGTCCGTTATTGTGATAGGAGAAGTTGAGATTGTCGGTCCCGAGACTGATCGTCGTGGTGTTCATTAGATCCAATGTTCGTTGTTGTACGTTTCGAGAGCGGAGTGGCTAAGCCTCCCGTAGTACCTAGTGTATTCCGTGATTTCTATATAAGTATATATAGTTATTGTAGTACCTAATCGTGTGTGTTCGTGTTACCTAGTGACTTTGAGACGCATTGGTTTTCTTTGATTTAAACCTAATACATAGATGAGAGTATTAGTGTTGTATTCTTACATAGTAGATTAATATACTATGTTACATAATATTGATTTTCATGTTTATATATATGATTACAATATGTGTGCATGAGACTGTGTTAAAGGATGCTTATTTGTGATTCACAAACACCCCGCATCCTATACGACGAAAGCTTTTGAAGTCATTTACAGAGGGCCCCTGACTTGATTATCAAGAGGTCTTCGTCGGAGAACTAGAATGGTATAAGATATATAAGAATTGACTGAACATATTACCAAAACGAAATGAAACAAGTAAATGGTGTATTGTTATACTTTTGCAAATATGTGCATTTTGTATATGAAAATTTTGCTATGAATAGAAATCTTGATTTATGCAATTCTTATGAGTGTAATCCAGGGTTTGCTAAACTTGTATTACTTGCTTGAACAAATAGCTTGATATGTTAAATGCTCCTAATATTAGCCGGAGTGCTATGATTAAGCCCAGAAACCTTAGAATGAAAATTGATTGGTTTTTGTGCAAATACTGCACATGAATATGACCATGTAGCATGATAATTATCTACTTCATCATTTGATAGCAAGTTATTAAACCTTGACATCCACGCCTTGATCGAGACATGTTGAATTCAAGGACGAATTCTTTTAAGGAGGAGAGGATGTAAGACCCCGATTCCTTGGGATTAACTTTGAATGGTTTTGTGTTGAGTTTTGTGCAGCATTGCACACGCTGTAGATCAGATTTCAGTTTGGGCCGCGTATTCGTGCTTATCAGATACAACCTGTAGTTTAACAGCCACAGTTTTGTGTAGATGACTCAGAATAGAGATCCGTTTTGTGGCGACCCCGACCCCGAACCCGAGATGGAACCGCGGACCAGAGCGCCAAACAAGACAATACGGGACAAGAAAGAAACGAACATGCAAGGACTCAAAATATTTTAAAACTGACGTGACGCAACATTTCAGTCGCAAGAGAACTCGACACAAAAGGTCGGTATTTTCAAAATCATTTCACCTGATAAAACATTTAAGCAATAATCCAAGTCTTCGGCGACACTACAGCCGGAACCCAAGCTAAGCAGTAAATAAGACAAGGAAATAAATAAGAGCTAATAGGATGCTCAGCGGAAGTCTATACGTAGTGAACGCTAACAAGATATACAAGGCACGACTAACACATTTGCCAGCATCAAGAGAAGATAATTACTACAAGAGTTAATACTACAAGTAGCTAACAAGATACACGAGTACAAAATCTATACAATCCCAAGCATAGTCTAGATGACTAGCTTATACCCATCGTCCTTGCAAAATACAAAAGAAGAGAAGAGGACTTCTAAGACCACCTCTTCGACTGCAAAAGCCTGATCAAGAGAGAACTAAGTATACGAGCACTGCGATCCTCAGCGGGGAGGTCCTGTCCTGCTAGGATCTAAAAAAAGTACAGGGGAACGGGTAAGTCATAAAGACTCGTAAGCTATCAATCATGCATGACATGGCAATATGCAACACGTAAGGCAAGACATTATTACAAGCATGTAGATCAAGTATATGAGTTGCACATTATTGCACATAGTCACATAATATGAGGATATAAAGCTGGGCCGCTTCATAGACCTGCAAAACAGACACCTTCATGACGTGCATGAATCGATGGGTGTGATAATACATCGATCTTCCGAGGATATTCTCGGGATAAACATGAAGTCAATCTCAATGGTCGCGTATTGGTTGGCCGAGAGAGCTCTTCCCCACTGTGGCCAGCAGTGGAGGGTGTGTGACATGATCAAGTACGCCAGCTGGACTCATGCAATGCCAAGTAGTATTTACCCAACAATCAATCAGTATGGAACGAGTCCGACAAGAGCGTCCTCGTTCAAGATTAGTATATAATCTCATCAATAAACAATCAAGATTGAGCTCGACAAGAGCGAACTCAATATATCAAGTATGCATTTATTATGTCATAAAGATACAAGCATGATAGTCAATCCATTTCAAGAGTCTAGAATTAGTTTTCTAGTGTAACGTATGTAATAACGTCGTAGGGATCGATCATTGAGCCGGTATTGTTCAATAGCTCACTATTGTCGACTCCGTTGAGTCATTTCTATAAATCCAAGCTTGTAGAGTTAAAATACTATTTGCATTTCAAACTCTTTTCTAAGTTATCGCATCGATTAATCTAAGTCATTAATCCAATTTATAACCATAGCTAACAATAAACTCAAGTTCCTAAATTATGGAACCCTAGATCATGTTTTCCCCAAATAATGGTCGAAAGTCTATGACCCAAGAATAATAATCATTCCTAATATAGAGTAGAACACTTTTACTTCTAGGCTTAGTGTCCAAATCACGACATTTGCATTCATAGTTTATACTTCCAGATTTTCATACTCTCAAACATACTCCAATATCATGGTAGAAATCAAGGAGAGCAACGATTTAGACATGAGAGAAGGGAAGCAAGAAGAGGTAGCATGTTATCTATAACATGGACCTAAGGGAAATTGATAGCTTACCTCAAGCCAAGCAAAAGCCGGAAGCACGAAAAACTGATCGGTGACAATCGCTCGTATCGACGACGACGACGCAACGGCGGTCTCAGAATCGCAAGCGGGTCTTGAATCTCTTGGAAGCCAACCCCTCACGCACTAATCTCACCAATACTCTCACGCACAAGCTCGCCCTAGACCGGAGAAGACGAGGCGTAGAAATGAGTCGTGAAATGAAGTCTAAAGCTGATGTAGTGTAGATCAGCCCAATTATGTGTTAATGGAATCCACATGTCACAAGATGATTGATAGAAAGATGTTTAGCAATCTTAATTAGGCTTAGATTAGGCTAATTAGACTCTAATACAAGTGGTTTAAGTCACTAATGGTAGAGGTTTAGTAAGGGTAAGTTCGTAATCAGCCAAAGTTGCAGAAAAATCACGTTTTGCTGGAAATCTTCACTGTTCGGTTGTGGAGGCCGAACATCCTTCATAATGTTCGGTTATGGTGGCCGAACAATGCCCAAAATGTTCGGTTGGCAGGGTAGAACAATTCCTCAGGCCATACTTTAGGTCAAACAGGTCCAGATTTGCACGTATAACGCGTATAAGGCATATACAACTCAAAGAAGCATTAGAATGAGTATCAAGGGTCCTAAAAACAATGATAAAAGTCTCTCAAGGTCTTGGATAAGTCCAAAAGATCAAAGCCTGAGCAAGAACAAGTCAATCTAGAGTATGCAAGGCAATAGGCGTTTGATACGACAATTACGGTTCGATCAAGGAATGCAATCAAGTCAATCATGTTAGGGATACTACTAGCATGTTAAAAACATATTCTAATCATGTTAAACATGTATGGAAGACAAGTAATACAAGTAGGTTTTGGGTTCTCACATCCTCCCCCACTTAAAGGAATTTAGTCCCTAAATTCATACCCGAATCATCAAATAGGAAAGGATATTTTTCTCTCATATCGAGCTCGGTTTCCCAAGTAGCTTCCTCAATGTCATGGTTCTTCCATAAGACTTTCACTAACAGAATCCGCTTCGTTCTCAAGATTTGCTCCTTAGTATCAAGAATCCTCACTGGTCTTTCATCATAAGAAAGATCGGGTTCGAATGAAATCTCATCATAAACAAGGACATGCGATTCATCTTTCAAGTACTTGCGTAGCATCGAGACATGGAATACATCGTGAACATCCGATAACGAAGGTGGCAATGCTAACCGATACGCCAAGGATCCAATCCTTTCTAAGATCTCAAATGGCCCAATAAATCTAGGTGAAAGTTTGCCCTTCTTCCCAAATCGCTTAGTACCGCGCCGAGGCGATACTTTCAAGAATACATTTTCAGAGAAACAGGGGCGGCACCCTGCTAGATTTTATTAAATAAGCGGGAAGAAATTACAAACTTGAGGGGGACAACCAGCCTTGCCCTTATAAATGGGAGGACAAAGGAGCCTGACCTCGAAAGGAGATACAATAGCATAAAGCAAAAAGCTAAGACTAATTAATCCTAATGTATGGAGTGCCATGTTTATCTAAAACAATTAGACCGCGAACACGAGAAGGGAGCGAGGTAGAGGGCAAGAAAGTGATGGTAGAGCCATGATCCCACGCATGATTAGCCAGAGCATCCGCAACCGAGTTAGCTTCACGATACACATGGTTAAAATAGAGATGAAGAGAATTCTTAATCGATTTAATGGCACGAATCAGGTATAGACTCCTCCAAGGTGGTTGAGCTTTGCCTTCAATGCAATCCAAGAGGAATTTAGAATCAGATTCAACTATGGCTCTTTCGTGATTATTAGATTGCAACCATAAGACTCCCTTATGCATAGCCATGCATTCTGCCTGGAAACTGGAGGCTTCCCCAAAGAAAGTGGAAAAGGCAAAAATTATATTGCCTTCAGAGTTCCGAACTATACCCCCTCCAGCACTAGGACCTGGGTTACCGCGACAAGCCCCATCCGAATTTAACTTGACAGAACCTGCGGGAGGTTTCAACCAAGAAACAGTCCGAATCACCTTAGTCAAACGAATACCCTACGAGAAGTAAAGATTGTGGAACCAGCTTGCTGGAAAATATAACCAGCCCCTTTAACAATAGACGAGAGAGATTGATGAATACGATTAATTATAACCTCAGGGGGAATTCGGCTGCCATCAAAAAAATTAGAATTTCTAGCTTTCCAAATCTCCCAGAGAATGATCGAAGGAGTAAGGGAAAAGAGCATGGAATTTGGATTACGTAACCACCAAGCAAAGCAAGCTTGATCGAGAGAGAGAGAAGAGCTTGAAATTCCACCCAGCCGGTTGAAGGCAGACCAAATGAATCGAGCAGATCTGAAAGTAGCCGAATCCATAAAAACATGCTGATAAGTTTCGATATTACCCGATTGGCAACATGAGCAGCGGGAAGCAAGATGAATGCCTTTACTAGATAGACTCTCGTCCAAAGGAAGCCTCCTCAACCAGAGACGCCACATGAATACACGAATCTGACGAGGAAGAGTTTTATGCCATATGAATTTAGAAGAGAGAATCAAAGGCTGATGTGTGCGAACAAGCTGCCAGGCCGCATTAAGAGAAAAATCCCCTTTTCCGAGCTGATACAATAAGCTAAGTCAGGGTCTTCAGAGATGGATGCCGAGTTTATCGATAAGGGAGGAGATGGAAGGGCCCAGATCTTCACGCGCAGCCATAGAAATCTGAGAAGGAGACGCAAACAGCTCTTGAACAAACTGGTAAGAGCAATTGGTAACATTGATTCTACCAGTTGGCAACCACTGATCGGATGTAATGGAACATAAACCTTTGCCAATTACCCAGCCAATTTGATCTTCGGCCAAATGTTTAACTGAGCACATACGCCAAGTATGAGAGCCCAGGCAGGTAGAGTTAATAGGATGGGAGTGAGGACAGTATTTACGCTTCATAAAGTTACACCACAGGCTGTTTGACGATCTAAACCGCCACCAAAGACGGATGGAAAAAGCAAGGATAATATCCTTAACAGCTCGAATACCGATACCTCCTTCATCCACCGGCTTACAACACTTGTCCCAAGAAACCCAATGAGCCTTGTTTTTACCATCAATTGAGCCCCAAAAAAAATTAGCAAGCATTCTGTTAATCTGATTAATCACCGAAATTGGAGGATCTAAAATCGCAATTTGGTACATGATGATAGAATTCGTAATGAGTTGATAAGAGTAATTTTACCCGCGTGGTTAAGAAAGGCCCCCATCCAGAAGTAATTCAAGTTGTAACTTCGAGAAGAAGATCAAATAAATTCTTTTTACTTTCGCCTCATAAAGAGGACAGCCCAAATAGGTGACAGAAGGGACTTATGAGGAAAACCCACCGATCTACCAATAGACGTAATTCTAGAAGCCGATTTAATTTTTGAATTTTTGAGACCATAAAACAACTTTTGTTTCGGTTAATTAATTGCCCGTAAAGGTGTGCTCATAATTATGAAGAAGCCGCTTGTGTTTAAGAAGAGAGTGCTTATTTCCATTGCAAAAGATAACAATGTCATCTGCGAAGGCCAAAGAAACAATAGGACACCTCAGAGAAGAAGAAGGCATATCTAGGGGTGTCTCCCTGAAGCTTGTTTAAATTTCTGCTAAGGACTTCCGCAGCAATAATAAAAAGGCTGGGAGATAACTTGAAACTCTAAGTCACGTCTCCGGTTGTCTGCGTAGCTTTTCTGTCTACTCTGAGCTGTAAGCAATCTGTCTCTAATCGCCTTCACACTTCACACTCTCACCACCATCTCGAACCCCATAGCTTAGCTTCACCAACTTCATCCCAAAGAAATCGGTGAACGACACTTACGCCCATACAAAGCTTCATATGGCGTCATTTCAATACTTGGACTGTAATCGTTATTATAAGCAAATTCACTAATGGCAAATGAGAATCCCAACTACCTTTGAAATCCATGGCACAAGCACGTAGCAAATCCTCTAGTATTTGGATCAATCTCTCAGACTGACCATCAGTCTGTGGGTGAAAAGCTGTACTGAAATTTAACTTCGTCCCCAAAGCCTCTTGTAAAGCACGCCAAAATCGAGAAGTAAACCTGGGATCTCTATCCGATACAATGCTCACCGGAACACCATGTAATCTCACGATATCCTGAACATACAATGCTGCCAACTGACTCAAACTATAAGTCATCGCAATAGGAATAAAGTGTGATGATTTAGTCAATCTATCCACAACAACCCATACTGCATCAAAACCTCGACGAGTACGTGGCAATCCTGTCACGAAATCCATGGTGATATGCTCCCATTTCCACTCCGGTATCTCAAGTGGTTGCAATAAACCCAGTCTCTCGGTGTTCAAATTTCACCGTTGACATGTCAAGCATCTAGATACATACTCTGCAATCTCTCTCTTCATTCCATTCCACCAAAACTGTCTCTTCAAGTCCCTATACATTTTAGTACTCCCTGGATGTATAGTGTATTTGGCCTTGTGAGCCTCATCAAGAACCATACGCTTAACCCCATCGGTGGCAGGAACGCAAACTCTACCTCGAAAAGTCAAAATCCCATCGGTGTTCATAGTAAACTCCGGTGTCTTACCATCACCCAAATCATCAATAATTTTCCTCAACTCCAGATCAGTAGCCTGAGCTTCCTTGATCAACCCAAACAAAGCAGGCGTAGCACGCACACTAGCAAAGATAACACTATGCTTTCTCATAACTGGACTCCATTCGCGGACATCCTCGAGCATCTTCCACTCTCTCATCATCAAGCAAGACATGTCCACTTTCCTACTCAAGGCATCAGCAACAACATTAGCCTTCCCTGGATGATACAAGATAGTATAGTCGTGATCCTTAAGCTTCTCCATCCATCGTCTCTGTCGCATGTTCAACTCCTTCTGCGAAAAGAGATACTTTAAACTCTTGTGATCAGTATATATCTCAAACTTAGCTCCATAAAGATAATGCTTCCACTTATGAAGTGCAAATATGATGGCGGCTAATTCGAGATCATGCGTCGGATAATTCTGCTCATGAGGTGATAGCTTCCTCGAAGCATAGGCAATGACTTTCCCATTCTGCATAAGAACACAACCCAAGCCTTCTAGTGAAGCGTCGCTATAAATAACAAAGTTCTCCGAACCATTAGGCAATGCTAAGATAGGAGCTGTAGTCAACCTTCTCTTCAATTCCTGAAAACTAGCCTCACACTTATCACTCCATATAAAAGAAGAATTCTTCTGTGTCATTTTAGTCATCGGAGTAGCGATCTTCGAAAACCCCTCGATAAACCTACGGTAATAACCTGCCAAGCCCAAGAAACTACGGACTTCGGTCACCGTACTAGGCGTCTTCCACTTAGTAATCGCCTCAACCTTGGATGGATCCACTGCAATACCATCACTAGACACCACGTGTCCTAGAAAAGCAACTTGTTCCAGCCAGAAAGCACACTTACTGAACTTCGCGTAAAGCTTCTTCTCACGCAAGATCGAAAGAACCTCTCTCAAGTGAATCTCATGCTCCTCTCGTGACTTCGAGTACACGAGGATATCATCAATAAACACAACCACAAAGCAATCAAGATATTCATGAAACACCCTATTCATTAAATCCATAAAGACTGCAGGTGCATTTGTCAAACCAAAAGGCATAACCACAAATTCATAATGGCCAACTAACATAATGGCCATAACGCGTGTACGAAAGGCGTTAGGAACATCCTCCTCTCGAACATCTCCTCTCGAACTCTCAACCGATAATAGCCACTCCTCAAGTCAAACTTGGAATAAACAAGCGAGCCTCGAAGTTGATCAAAGATCATCAATGTGTGGCAAGGGATACCGATTCTTGATAGTAACTAGTTGTCGAAATCTGGTTCAAAAGTCGTAATCTATGCTAAACTACATCCTTCTTTCTCACGAATAACACCTGCACCCACGGTGACACACTCGGTTTAATGAACTCTCTATCTAGAAGTTCTTGCAAGCTGCTCTTTCAATTCTCTCAACTCCGGAGCCATTCTGTAAGGCGCTCTAGATATAGGCGAAGTTCCTGGCAAAAGCTCAATGCAAAACTCTAACTCTCGGTCGGGAGGCAAAGCATAATCGGTAGAAAAGACATCTGGAAATTCACTAACTACCGGAACATCTTCTAATTTAGCAGTCGAGACACTAGTATCAAGCACGCAAGCTAAATACCCCGTACAACCCCGAGATAAGAGTTGTCTAGCACGTAAAGCAGAAATAACATGAATACCTTTCATAGCATGATCACCCATAAACACGAACTCCGGACTACCAGGCATGGCAAAAGTGACTCTCTTACGACGGCAATCTACTAAAACATGATTCGCACAAAGCCAATCCATACCAAGAATCACATCAAAGTCTCGAATAGGCAATACTACCAAATCAGCATGCAAGACTCGATCATTAACAAGCACGTCACAATCTCTATAAACCTCGACGGCCAATAAGCATTCACCCAACGGTGTAGACACCTCAAGCACGTAAGGCAACTGAGTAGGCAATACACATAAATGCTCTATGAAATGCGATGCGACATAAGAATGAGTAGAACCGGGATCAATAAGAACTCGAGCTCTATGACCGAAGACAGAGAGAATACCTCCGATCACATGTGTAGACTCGGGAACACCTTGCTGATCAAGTGCAAAAACACGAGCCTGCGCCTTAGGACGCCCATCATTATCTCTTTTGGATCCAGATTGCGGAACAGAACCTACGGACTGAGTCGTTCTCGACTTAGGACAATCTCTGAGCTGATGACTAGGATCTCCACAAAGAAGACAAGAGCCAAGCCTAGATCTGCACTGCTCGCTAGAATGCCCAATCTTATGGCAATAAGAACAAGTCAAAGGTCCACTACCCTGAGTCGGCTGCTCCTGAGGAGTAAAAGCACTACTACCACGACTCTCAAAAAGCGTCCACCGCCGTCTATTCTGATTATTAAAATGACGATTGCCCTGATGGCCGGATCGATTCCCTAAAGATTGACCCCTCCCTGAATGCTGTGAGGTCACCTGCGAAGACTGCTGCTGAGAAGACTTCTGTCTGTGCTCCTCAATGTCTCGCTTTATCTCAAAAGCACGATCTATCGGCTCTGTAATCCTCCAACTCGCGAAGAGATAACAACTGTCTCCTAAACTCAGTCTTCAACCCTTTCACAAACTTATGAGTCCCTGTGTCTCTCATCCGCACCGATGTGCACAATAACGGGATAATTCAGTGAACTTAGCAGAGTACTGAGCTACAGACATGGTTCCCTGCTCCAGATCTTGGAACTCTTTCTCTCGTCGTCGTCTAACCACAACAGGCACGTAAGAAGCCCTAAACTCCATCTCAAAGTTAGGCCATACTTGAGCCACTCGATTCAACTCCCAACTAGCCTATAAAACCTCCCACCAATGATTGGCAGCTCCTCTCAACTTATACACAGCTAACACGACCTTCTCCTCATCCGTACAGTCCAGAACTGCAAAGATCTTCTTCACGTCCTCTAGCCATAACTCGGCCATACTAGCATCCGATTCTCCTTCAAATGATGGAGGCTTCATTTTCAAGAACCTCTCCAAGATAGTATTATTTCGCAACCTTGCTTCAGGTATAACATCATTCCTTGGTGGCGATACTCTCGCATTCGGTTCTGGCGGTGGCGGTACATTCTGACCTTGACCTATCTGAGCCATCTCAGTCATAAATTCTGTCATGCGGCGATACAAATCTGCCATCTGAGCATTCATGCCCACTGGATTCGGTGGTGGAGGTGGCAACTCCGCCACAGGTTCATCAGGAACTCTCCTGGGTCTGCCTCTACCTCGGCCTACACGATCTGCTCTAGGATTCACCATCAAGCACCTATAAGAATTCACTCGACGTTAGAATATCACACAAGGAATAACCCACTTAGGCCATGGAACCTATCTTGACCAATAGCTAACGACAGCTAACCAATAACAAAAGCTAACGAGAGCTCTGATACCAACTGTGGCGACCCCGACCCCGAACCCGAGATGGAACCGCGGACCAGAGCGCCAAACAAGACAATACGGGACAAGAAAGAAACGAACATGCAAGGACTCAAAATATTTTAAAACTGACGTGACGCAACATTTCAGTCGCAAGAGAACTCGACACAAAAGGTCGGTATTTTCAAAATCATTTCACCTGATAAAACATTTAAGCAATAATCCAAGTCTTCGGCGACACTACAGCCGGAACCCAAGCTAAGCAGTAAATAAGACAAGGAAATAAATAAGAGCTAATAGGATGCTCAGCGGAAGTCTATACGTAGTGAACTCTAACAAGATATACAAGGCACGGCTAACACATTTGCCAGCATCAAGAGAAGATAATTACTACAAGAGTTAATGCTACAAGTAGCTAACAAGATACACGAGTACAAAATCTATACAATCCCAAGCATAGTCTAGATGACTAGCTTATACCCATCGTCCTTGCAAAATACAAAAGAAGAGAAGAGGACTTCTAAGACCACCTCTTCGACTGCAAAAGCCTGATCAAGAGAGAACTAAGTATACGAGCACTGCGATCCTCAACGGGGAGGTCCTGTCCTGCTAGGATCTAAAAAAAGTACAGGGGAACGGGTAAGTCATAAAGACTCGTAAGCTATCAATCATGCATGACATGGCAATATGCAACACGTAAGGCAAGACATTATTACAAGCATGTAGATCAAGTATATGAGTTGCACATTATTGCACATAGTCACATAATATGAGGATATAAAGCTGGGCCGCTTCATAGACCTGCAAAACAGACACCTTCATGACGTGCATGAATCGATGTGTGTGATAATACATCGATCTTCCGAGGATATTCTCGGGATAAACATGAAGTCAATCTCAATGGTCGCGTATTGGTTGGCCGAGAGAGCTCTTCCCCACTGTGGCCAGCAGTGGAGGGTGTGTGACATGATCAAGTACGCCAGCTGGACTCATGCAATGCCAAGTAGTATTTACCCAACAATCAATCAGTATGGAATGAGTCCGACAAGAGCGTCCTCGTTCAAGATTAGTATATAATCTCATCAATAAACAATCAAGATTGAGCTCGACAAGAGCGAACTCAATATATCAAGTATGCATTTATTATGTCATAAAGATACAAGCATGATAGTCAATCCATTTCAAGAGTCTAGAATTAGTTTTCTAGTGTAACGTATGTAATAACGTCGTAGGGATCGATCATTGAGCCGGTATTGTTCAATAGCTCACTATTGTCGACTCCGTTGAGTCATTTCTATAAATCCAAGCTTGTAGAGTTAAAATACTATTTGCATTTCGAACTCTTTTCTAAGTTATCGCATCGATTAATCTAAGTCATTAATCCAATTTATAACCATAGCTAACAATAAACTCAAGTTCCTAAATTATGGAACCCTAGATCACGTTTTCCCCAAATAATGGTCGAAAGTCTATGACCCAAGAATAATAATCATTCCTAATATAGAGTAGAACACTTTTACTTCTAGGCTTAGTGTCCAAATCACGACATTTGCATTCATAGTTTATACTTCCAGATTTTCATACTCTTAAACATACTCCAATATCATGGTAGAAATCAAGGAGAGCAACGATTTAGACATGAGAGAAGGGAAGAAAGAAGAGGTAGCATGTTATCTCTAACATGGACCTAAGGGAAATTGATAGCTTACCTCAAGCCAAGCAAAAGGAAGCTTGATCGGTGACAATCGCTCAGACGGCAGCGACGCAACGGCGGTCTCAGAATCGCAAGCGGGTCTTGAATCTCTTGGAAGCCAACCCCTCACGCACTAATCTCACCAATACTCTCACGCACAAGCTCGCCCTAGACCGGAGAAGACGAGGCGTAGAAATGAGTCGTGAAATGAAGTCTAAAGCTGATGTAGTGTAGATCAGCCCAATTATGTGTTAATGGAATCCACATGTCACAAGATGATTGATAGAAAGATGTTTAGCAATCTTAATTAGGCTTAGATTAGGCTAATTAGACTCTAATACAAGTGGTTTAAGTCACTAATGGTGAGGTTTAGTAAGGGTAAGTTCGTAATCAGCCAAAGTTGCAGAAAAATCACGTTTTGCTGGAAATCTTCACTGTTCGGTTGTGGAGGCCGAACATCCTTCATAATGTTCGGTTATGGTGGCCGAACAATGCCCAAAATGTTCGGTTGGCAGGGTAGAACAATTCCTCAGGCCATACTTTAGGTCAAACAGGTCCAGATTTGCACGTATAACGCGTATAAGGCATATACAACTCAAAGAAGCATTAGAATGAGTATCAAGGGTCCTAAAAACAATGATAAAAGTCTCTCAAGGTCTTGGCTAAGTCCAAAAGATCAAAGCCCGAGCAAGAACAAGTCAATCTAGAGCATGCAAGGCAATAGTCGTTTGATACGACAATTACGGTTCGATCAAGGAATGCAATCAAGTCAATCATGTTAGGGATACTACTAGCATGTTAAAAACATATTCTAATCATGTTAAACATGTATGGAAGACAAGTAATACAAGTAGGTTTTGGGTTCTCACACGTTTGGTGCGTTAGAAGCTAGACTTCAAGATCATTCTAACCATACCTTATTTGTAATTTTTCGGGCTTATAGTTCACTCTAGGCTCGTCTTTGAAGTTGACTGAAATTATTGGATAGCATTTAGGCTTTGGTCACTTTTGGCCCATTAGGCTTTGAGCCCATTTACATCCCGTACTTGATATTCAACTATAATCCACCATTTGTGAGTTTGAAGTTTTGACTTCCAAACCCGATTTGTTATAGAATATTTATCCGTTTTTATTTTCGACTCCGTAGGGGTGTTGTACGTGTTGGAGACTTACTTTGTACCCGAAAATTATGGAGTAATGTAACCGACTCCTTTGAGGTTTGTAATTTATTTAGGGGATGATTATACCCTTATTTAAATTTAGATATAATAATAAGAAATTATTATTTGACATCTATGGGCAAATAAATATTTAGCGGTTGTGACAAAAAAGTGTTTTAGTATTTTAATTGACCTTACATGGTTAATTCGTATGACATTTAAAAATATTAATTGAGAGAATAATATATTAGTCCCTACGTGTTAGAAATATTTATGTGGTATTGTATTTCACTTTACGGAGTCCAATTGGAGTTGATTTAAAATTAAGTCAACTGGGTAGTACAGACTGATTTTGGTACGCAGCTGAGTTGTTTTGATCGAGGAACCCTCGAAAGATTTTTGTTTGGTTTGATATTTTTAAGGCTTTTACTTTAGACATTTACAGAGTGTCAGGAGAAGAAATCACGTTGTTTCGTCGAATGGTGTTCAAACTGGAGCCGTTTGAAAATCAATGTAACACTCGCGGTTACTGTAGCAGACGGGTACTGTAGCAGCCGGGGCAGCCATTGTTTTTCTGATTTTTGGAGTGAAAACTCCATCCTATCCAACAATTAAACACCCTCCCTTTTTCTTGTGCACTCCCTTTGGGGGCAACATGGTCCCTTAGCCTTTCTTTAAGGTCTAAAACTCCTTCCTCTCCTTCATTTTTGGGATGCACCGTGAGAGAAAAGAGGGAGAGATGGAGAGATTGGTAGAGAGCTCCCATGGAGATTCCGGCGATTCCCGGAGCTACGGGCATCCGATCGTCAAACCGAGACCGTCATCGCGAAGCTCTTGACGAGGAGAACGTTTCCCCTCAGTTTGTTCCCGTTTTATTTTGAGTTTATCGCCCGAAATAGGTACGTGACTAAACCCTCTACTTTCTCTTTCTAGCTCAAATTGAGGCTAGGGTGTTAGAGACTTGTTCTCCATGAATTGTTGAGTTATTGCTTGTCTTGAAGATGAGTTTTGATTTGTAAACATATGGGGTTTGGGGCTGTTGAACATGAGGTGAGATTTGTTGGGTTTGTTGTGTTTATTGAAGTAATTAGGAATGAAAATTACTTGTTATCGGGTTTAGAAACCAAAAGATTACAAATCCCGAAATTATACATTGCCCTAGAATTCGGAAAATTGTATTTTGACTCAATGGAGTTAATTAAAATTTTAAAGTGTTTTTTTGAGCCCTAGGATAAATTCTTACGACTTTTTGGGTTCGTCGGGTCTCAATTGAGAGATTTCGAGAATTGGTCGGGTGAGACCGGAATTGGTGAATTTGTGTATTGATTGGGTTTAGGACTCCAATTGAAGTCCTTGGGTGATACTAGCATGAGAATATTGTTAGTTAACAAAATTAAGTTGTTTGAGAATTTGGGAAGCAAAGAAAAAGAAAACAGATTTTGAAATGATGCAGTCCCTGTTTTGGGCATTTTTTTGAAAAATACTGTAGCAATTCCGTCTGTGATAATTTTCCGATTTCTGGATATGTTATACCTATACATGTTAGGTAACTCCCTGTAAAGTTTCATTAATTTTAGAGTTAAGGAAGTATTTTTCATCAGTCAGGGATCATGGCTGCGACAGTGAGAATGTCATAGTGAAAACAGATTTTACCATTGAATTGAGGTAACCGTATTCTAAAGAATACAAGTCCAAATAGAGTACTTTAAAGTTCTAAATTATAGTTCAAAGAGTATAGTTTCTGAATATATAAAATTCATGAAATTTGGAGTAGTGAGTAATTAATGGTTTAATTTACAAGTTGACTGGGCAGAATGTTTAATAGCAGCAAATCAGATTGTTATCATGAAATTGAAGTGACTATATTTGGATGAATATAAATCTGAATGAAGTGATTTAAAAGGCTAAGTTATAGTTTGAAGAGCCTAGTTTCAGAATATGTAAGATTCATGAAATTTAGAGTTAAGATGTGTTATTGGTCAATTTTACAAAATAACTGCGCAGAATGAGTTATTACTAAGTTGGAATTCCAACTATTAGAATGGGTATCTTTCGATGCATGAACATCAAGTAGAGAAGGATTGATTTGGTTTGAAGAATGGATTACCATTCAGGGATATTATAGAGTGTATCCTCAATTTCGACGTAGAAACCCTTTAGATGCTCTTAGAGCATAGTGAATTTGTATCTAATAAACGATTCTATTCACGTGAATATGATGGGATGAGTTTATGAATTAACATGAACTTTAATGAGTTGAGACTATAAAATGATTTATCATTCTAGAAATATTGTAAGTCGTATACCATTGTTGATTAGGTACCCTAGACTAATAAAGTAGTCTTGGTGAATATATGATGGGCTAATGGTTAAGTAAATAACTTAGCTTGGTTGTATGCTAAAATATGAAATTCTATGATTGATTTAGATTATGACTAAATACATAATTCCTACCTTTGTTGAGATTTTTATCTTGTATGCGTTTGAGAATATGACTCATGAAGCATATATTGCCTTTGATTACTTGGTGATTCTATTGTTGTTGATTTCCTGACTTGTATTTAAATTGTATTCCATTAACAAGTGGAACTGTAAACTTGAAATCAACTTAGGCTATCAACTCGTACTTGAGTTAGTGACTTGTGAACTAGGGTTCCTAAATGGAATGAGAACCTAGAAATGCCTTAAAATGAAAACGTAGAACGAGACCCTAAAACTCCTAGAATCCATGGTCTAGATTACTAGCTTTTGGACCTTGACTTGAATAGAGTGGACAACTTGACACTTGTGATTTTAGAGACTCAATGAGCTCCTATTGTAGTTTTGTGATTATTGTAACAATGTGCATAATCGTACGAGTTTAGTAGATCTTTATATCTACTTGAGAATTTGCAAGTAAACATCTACTTGTGCATTACATATAAGTCCAGCTGACATTACTTGAGTTTTTACGTTGATGGTGGGACGATGCATTGTCTTCACGAATTATGGGATTCGTGGTTGAATTGTATCGCCGCACCGGATTCGGTTCACACACCCCTCCACTGCTAGCTACAGTGGGGAAGTAGCCCCATTTGTCGTAACCAATAGAGCGCATTGGCTAGTGCTATTTTCCCGAGTAGAGAGTTCGGACCCGAGAAGAGAGCTCGGTACTTTAATACCCGATTACGAGTATCACTGGCACGATATGATTAATATTTGTGATTGCAGAAGCAACATAACGACATTGATTCGGTATTCTCTCTTAAACCTTTATGTGGCTTACTATAAGTAATTATGTGATAACAAAGTGTTACCTGAGACATGAAATCTAAATGACCATGTTTGTATTGATTGTGAATTAATACGAGACTTGATATGTATATTTGTAGATATACATACTTATATTTGAGAATTCCATGAATGACATAAAGGGTATATATATATAGATATACATTCCTTTATAGATGTTGATTCTTTGTGAAATGTTTTCTGACTTATTTGGTTTGTTTATGATCAGGGAATTTCACCCTAGTCATTTGGACGGTTTAGTACATGAGCAGAGAGGTTATCTTGAGAAGTGTCAAGTATGCGACACGTCTTCGTGGGTTTTAGTCGTAACAATGCGATGACATGTTTTATTATAAAAATGTTTCATTTATGATATGTTGTTTGTAGTAGTGTACTGAGTCTTTATGACTGATGTATTTAAGACGCGTTAGGATGCGGGCTTTTCGGGCTCTGCTATGCAGGCCGCGGGCTTTCGCGGGACGGGCCACGCACAACCCGCACATTCCGGACTTAATTAATTAATTTGTTAATTTGTGAGTTAGTAACAATAATTTACTAAGTTATTATAATTTATAACTTATATAAAGGCATAAAGTGTCAATGAATTTGATTTTATAACAATTTCAAAAATTCTTGAATAAAATCAAAATGCTTAGTTGCATATATTACATTGGGAGGGGAAAGTTTAAGGATTTTTGAGAATGTTAGCATAATTTTTAAAATCATCTCTTTTAAACAAAATCACAAAATATAATAGTCAAGTATATGTTGAAACAGATAAAACATTTTTTGTCAAGTATAAGATCTTCAAATTTTAATTTTTAATTTTCTGTTGCCCATTTTTCGTATGGCATGTCGATCTTAAAAAAAGGGGAAAAATCCACCCAGACACCAAATGTTCCACTTGGAAAGAGCAACCAATCAAAAACTCTAAACTAAAAATGACTGTCAAGTCTGATTCAGAAAAAGGAAAACTGGAATACGAAAACAATGCAAATACTTGAGAGAGGGAGTGATAATCTAGAATTAATAACAATAACCAAAATCCAGTACATGAACTAGAAAATAGATCAAGGATTGTCTACAAAATCCACTCAAACAGTAGAAAGTAAAATTTTAAAGCATGCACGGGAAGTATCAAAATGATAAAATTCTTCTGCAAACTTAAGATACCAAATGCCCGCGGGCTTGCCCGTTTTGCCCGCGGCCCTACGCGGGGCGGTTTGGGCTAGGGGTTTTCAGGACCGTTATGTTCGCAGGCTTTCCCGCCCCGCCTCGTTTCATAGCGGGATTTTTAGGCCTGTGGGCAAACCCGCACCGCAGGCCCGTTTTGACAGCTCTAGTCAACGTGAATGTATGCACACAAAGCCTCTTTGGAGAGTCGTGATTCCCAACTTCAATAACCCTAAAACCATAGGGTCCAAAACAAGGGTAGGTCACCTTATTACAAGTCCCGAGATTTCAATTGAAGTCCCAAAGTATCAACAATCATAAATCATGCATAAACTCTTTCAATTCAAGATCATGCATTTGTGGTCAAATCATTTCCCAAAACTCGTAGGACTACATCCTAGAGTCGTATAGACTATAGTAAACATTCTTGTAACTCCATTGAGTCAAGATACCAAGTTTCATCTAAATAGAGTTTAAATGCCTTAGACATTTCAAAGGCTCTCTTCCAAGTTTTTGATTCAAATGGGGTTAGATTACTAACACCATAGAAATCCTAGCCATCGAAGTCCACAATTTATACTTTGTAAAGCCCTATAATAATCATCTCAAGGAAGTTGTTAATTACAACAAGTCCATTCACAATAGTTGTTCCAATGCAAATATACAAGATCCTTGAAACTAGACACAAACTCAAATGGGCAAGTTTAGGTTAAAGACCCAAAATCTCCAGATTTTTAACAAGTCTCAAATCAAGTTTTTGGCATGGTAGAAGTCTTCCCTAACATGGTAGCAACAAGTTTAGTAAAGACTATTGATCGATGTATTTTATACGTCGATATCGGATACTTTTATGACTTAAATTAAGCTATTTCACGAGGCTTTTGGCTACTGATATGTGTTTTTCAGTTGTTTTATGAATTTCAGGGTTTTAGGTGAAATTATATGAATTATAAGGCTTTTTGGTGAATATTCCAAGGAGGGGCCAAAGTGTAAATTGAAGAAGAAACGACAAAGGGACATTTTGATGACCTTGCGGCCACAAGGTATTCTTACTTTGCCTTCGCAAGTTAGGCAGTAAGTCAGCCCCAGAGATTGAAGACCCTTGCAGACGCAAGGGGTAGTGACCTTGCGGCCGCAAGGTAGCCAGAACCGACTTTTGGAAGTTTTCAAGCCAGACTAAAATTCCTAAACCCTCTACAACTCCATGATATAAATAAAGGACGGTAGCCAGAGCTCAAGGACGTCCAGAAATTAGTTTTTGATAGTTCTAGCATAGGATTTAGAGTGTATAACATAGTTTAGTTGTTGTAAATACAAGTTTTGAAGATCAATCCATGTATTCAATTATCTCCATGTGCTGTTCATCTTCAAGGATGAACTAAACATCAATTAATCTAGTAGTTGGGAGGAAACTTGTATCGAATCTATCCCTTAATCTATTTTTATTCATTCAATTCTTGTTGATTGTGGTGATTATCAATCCCTCTATTATCTCACTTTGAACAAATGAATGTAATCGTGAATAATAAAGGCCTAGAGGTGTGAATAACTGCATGATCAATGTGCATATGTCGTACACTGACTCACCATCATGATAAATTGAACCTATCGATGCACGGGAGTGATAAGTTAGGGTCAGGTTCCGTATATGACGTAATTGACAGTTAGGATCATATGTTCTTGTGCCTAGGATATAGAATGGACGAATTATTTGGAGATGGAGACTGAACGGTAATTCGACAGTCTATATCTATATTTTGTGAACGAACCCAAAAAATTGAATGATACAGTATCAAAATAAGCCATAGAGGAGATACAAGTGAAACCCTAATCCTAGATTTCCATCCACCATAAGATATTCATAATCTGTTATTGCTGCTAAATTAGTTAACTTTAGAATAATAATTAGTTTAGATTAAAATCAATATAAAAACCCTAGTAGTTTAATAATTTTTACTACCGATAATCGTGCTATTTGTGATCTTCTTGTCTCTGTGGTTCGACCATTGCTTCCCAAAACTATTCTATAATAGTCTTGTCCAGTTGTAAGGAAAATAATTAAAATAAGACATCGATCAAGTTTTTGGCGCCGTTGCCGGGGACAAGCTAGTTTGCATAGTTAGTTTGTTGGTAGCGTAATTTTTGTTTCAGTTTTTATAAAAATAAAAATACAAAAAGATTTTATTTGTTTATAATTAGTTGTTTTAATTGCTTTATTTATTTTATGCATGGTCGTAGATCTTTGAATCCTAACTGGTAGAACCAAATCAGAATATAAATAATATTGGAAAGAATCGGGAAGATCTTGATAATCTAGCAACCCAGCCTGATAATCAAGAACAATTGAATCAAGAGGATCCTTTGGTTGATCCTTCAATGGACAATAATAATCTATTTCCTGAAAACCCGGTTCACCCGGTCAATGCGAATCAAAGAGAAGAAGAATCAGCTAGAAGAAATATGGAAGTAGTAGTAAATCAAAGAGCTATTAATGACTATAGTAGACCTACGTTGAATGTACTAACATCATGTCTAGTCTTACCAAACGCAGTAAGAAATTTCGAACTAAAAGGTCATTATTTTAATATGTTACTTTGAAGAATACACTCTTTTACACGCACTAAAGGTGCGATTTTCTTCTCCCTTTAGCGGCTAGGGTTTAGCCTTCCCCCTCTTGCACGCAATCATGGTGGATCCTCCCCCGCCAGCCCATCCTGATCCTCCTTCTAAATCCTTTGCGGTAGTTCTTTCTTCTTCCCCAAATCCTAATCCTATTGCCTTTTTTTATTCCTCCTTCATCTTACAAAAGGGAACCCTCTCTTAAGCTTTCGCCAGACATTATTGAAGCTCTTGCCAAGCCTTTTCACAATGCTCTTATTGGGAAGTTTTCCCATGGAAGACCTTCCTTGGATTCCATTCGTAAACACTTCCATACTTTTGGTCTAAAAGCAGCCTTTACTATAGGGCATCTCGATGCTAAACATATCCTCATACAGGTTCATCATGATGATGATTTTCAGCGTCTATGGATAAAGGATCAATGGTATCTCGGCAGATTTCCTATGAGGGTATTTAAGTGGTCTCCCGATTTTCGACCTGATGTTGAGAGCCCCATAGTTCCGGTGTGGTTTTCTCTTCCTGGATTGCCTATTCATCTCTTTCATAAAACAGCCCTCTTCTCCATTGCTTCTTTATTTGGGCAGCCTCTCATGATTGATCAGCCTACCACAATCCTCACTCGCCCGAGTGTTGCTAAGGTTTGTGTTGCAATAGATCTAACTAAACAGCTTCCTTCAAGAATATGGGTGGATTGTGGATAACTTTACCCTAGTTTTTGGCAGAGTCTTGAAGCTGAGAATACTCCCCTTTAATGCTCTCATTGTCTTCGACAAGGGCATTCAGAACTCTTATGCAAGATTAAAAATCCCTCTTTATCGGCACGTATAGAAGTGCAATCTGATCCCCCCCACCGCCGCCCCCTCTTTCCACTCGTTGGACTCCAAAAAAGTCTGCTGGACCGACTACCCAGCATCCTACGGTTGATAAACATAATACTGCCACAATCTCCATTGATCCAAGCTCTACTCCTTCGACATCGGCTCCTCAAACTCATGGCACTGGTATTTCTAACCCTTCTTTTTTTGCATCCTCCTTATGATTTGAACCCTTCTTCTTTGGCTCATGATATTTCTCCTCCAACGGCTCTTCCTAACGACTGCCCGACCGAATCCCCAAGCAAACATGTGGATCGACAACCTACTGCTTGTCCCCCTGTGGTTGATGAACCCCTAGTAGATCCTGATTTTGAACTTGTTGATCCCATTCTTTCTCCTAATCGGTTTTATGTTCTTAGTGAGAAAAACAATTCTGATCATGATATAGATCCTAGTACGGATGCATTCACGACAACTGAAGCTGACCCTTAGTCAGATGCAGGCATTGTCTCCAGTGCTCCCCTTATCGATCAACTTAACTTGGATACATCAATTCCTGTTACAAAGGATAATGTCCAAAGGAAAAGTAAATTGGCTGCTTCTACTATCACAACAAGGTCTGAAGCCCAGATTTCATCTACCACTTCTCATAGTTGTTAATCTCCTTTTTTGGAATATTAGAGGAATTGGCAATGATTCTTCTATTGGCAGATTAAAGAGACTCATCAAGCTTCACAAACTCACAATGATTGCCATTTTTAAACCCATGGTGGACATTAATCATCTTACTCGTATTGCTAAACGGCTTCGGTTTAAAATTAGCTATTCCAATAATTGTAGCTCAATTTGGGTATTTGTTAAATCTTCACTCACTTGCAATGTCTTGCATGACACGAATCAGCATCTTACAGCTCAAGCTAAGCATTTTAAGTTGTCGGATCTGGTTATTGTTACTTGTGTTTATGCCAATTGTGACTGTAAGACCCCGAACCTTCGTGTATTTGACTTTCTCGTTTTGCTTGCCGTTTAACCGTGACCTCACTTACTAAACTTGAGGAAAGAACCTTGATTTGTGTAGGTAGGCTATCTAGAAGCCAATACCTTAATTCCATATGTTCCATAGACTTTAACTAGTTAAAGTTACAAGTCGTATACCGACGTTGTTCGTTACTTGACTCGGTTGAGAGTTTTCTCGCGTAGTGTGAGAACCCAAACCCCTTTACATGTATAACATCATTATAGCATGTTTATTTTATGTCTTAACATGCTAGAGACTTTGTTTCATTCATTTCATGCTTTCATTAAGTTGGTTATGATCATAGTATGCTTGGTTGAAAGTTTGGAAGCTTAGTTGCATCGTTTGAGTCTTAGGGGTTCTCGTGTTTGCCTTCGTTGCTTGTATTTTTTGTGCTTTCAACTTGCGAGAAGTTCATTTAAGTTCTAGACCAAGTGTACTAGAATTTCTCATGCTTGCACAACCAATGTTCATAGATTTGTTGCATTTGGAAATAAGATGACTAACATATCACTTCACAGATTTAGTCCTGTTTTTGGGCGAACTTCGGGAAAGTTCTGGTACCAATATACTAAAGATAATTTTCTAAAAAATTAGTATGTTTTACCTTCAAATGTTAGGTTACTCCCTATAAAATTTGGTAATTTTCCAAGGTGTCTAAGTACCTCATTTAGGTTTTGACTTACGGCTGTGCCAGAATTTTATTTTCAGGAATAGAATTGAGTAATTTAACATTCTAAAATATATTTTAATGAGTCTACTTTCAGAAAAATAAATAATAACCTCATTTGGAGTTGTGAGCTATTTATGGTCGATTTTACAAGATCGACTGTCCAGTAACAACAATCTGGAAATTGGTCAGAAATTCACACATACGGGTTTTTTGGTAAGTTTTGGCTGATGACCCTCCTACCCTTGGCCCTTGGACGTCCAAAGTGACTTGAGCCTCCCTTGTTGACCTTAGTCAAACCTCTTCAAACCCTTGGATGAGTCCTTATCAAGGGCTTGCATCCCTTGGCCAATAGGAAGCCATATAATCTCCATCACTTGGATTATGGTTTTCTTGGGAAGTATATAAACCAATTTTCAGCCTTGGCACCCATTAGTGATCACCAAGCTTCAGATTTACAGAGAGTAAGTCTCCATTTTCATCCATAGGAAGAACCCTAACTTGAGTGACCATTTGCCGGAGTTCCGGTGATCCGATCGGCGATCTGAGATCGCCGAATCGAAGGCCTTGCTCTCCTCTACAAGAATCCTTGGTTTAATATTCCTTCCATACTTTATTCATAGGCTTAAGGTGAGTTGACAGTTCCCATAATTTTCATGTTAAATATTATGACATGTTCCCTTCATTAATGTTGTTCTAATCATGCTTAGGAACACTTTTTGTGAAGTAGAATCCTCCAATTCAATCTATGAAATGTGTGTAGGATTTTATGATTTCTTTATGAAGTTGTGATTTTGACTTTGTGCAAAGAATGAATGTTGTTCTATATGAGCCTAGGATCAACTCTTGTGAAAGAATATGTTTCAATTGTAGGTTTAACAAAATCACCGATTCTAGGGTTTGAAATTCGGGAATGTGTTTATGGCTAGTTTAAGGTCATGAACGACTTAGTTATTAAGTTCTAAATGAATGGAGAACATAGAATTGAGCAATGGGATGCATTTAGTATCTGTGCTCCACTTGGTTGAATTTTAGAAATGACTTACCGGAGTTGAGATTAGGGAGTAATTGAACAATACCGACTCCACATTCGATCCCTACGACGTTTGTAGTACGTTAGACTAATGTATTAGTTTACGTGACTTTGGGATGAATTGAAATGCATGTTTGATATGTGTGCTTATAAGACTCAATCGAGTTCTTATATGGTTTATATGATTGTGTGAAAGAAATGCATAATTGAGAGGATTTGGATTGGGACTATCTTTAGTACTCTATACATGGAGTCTACTTGCATAAGTCGCTAGGATAACCATGTTGTTATTTAAGACTCACCGGTATGGTTTGACCTTACGGGTTATTACCGCTCTAGTGTTGCTTAAGTCTTTGACTACTATCGACTTTTGCGTTATTGAATGGGTTACTACTCTAGGAAGAGTTTAGTAAATGGCTTCATGATCCTAGACTAACAGAGTAGTCTTGGATAGTGCATAATGGACTGATGGTTAAATTGTGACTCTGCTGAATTTCATAAGTAAATATGGAATACTGTGTATATTTTATATTATGACTAAATGCATGATTTCCTACATTGTCAAGAATTGATTCTTCTACGTGTTTCAATGATATGATTTATGAGCATATTGAATGTATTTGCCTTCGTGCATCACGTTCTCTGGTTAATGAATTGTGGTGAACTTGGATTCTACTATTAAGTGGAATTATGAATCAAAATTGAACTAAGCTTGATTTCACAATAATCAACTTAGGCTTCCCTTATATAATTGACTTGGGACTTTGAACTAAGATTCCTAAATGGAACGAGAACCTTGCAATGCCTCAAACGAGAACATGGATAAGAGTCTTGGAACACATATAATGTTCAAACTCTATTTGGTTGGAATTGTAGGAAAGACTCAACGGAGTCGAGTTAAGCAACAATTGAACCTTACGAGGATCGTGGTGAGATCCTATGATAATTATATTCCATTTGACTAGATTACTAGCTTTTGGGACTTGAATCGAATAGAGTGAACAACTTGACACTTATAATTTAGAGACTCAAATGAGCTCCTATTGTGGTTTTATGATTATTGTAACAATGTGCATAATCGTATGAGTTTAGTAGATCATTATATCTACTTGAGAATTAGCAAGTAAACATCTACTTGTGCATTGCATATAAGTCCAGCTGGCATTACTTGAGTTTTCATGTTGAAGGTGGGACGATGCATTGTCGCACAATTATGGGATTCGTGGTTGCAATGTATCGCCGATCGGATGGTCGGTTCACACACCCCTTTGCTACTACGGTGGGGGAGGCCCCTTGTCGTAACCAATTGAGCACATTGGCTAGTGCTATTTTCCCGAGTAGAGAGCTCGGACCCGAGAAGAGAGCTCGATCCTTTTATACCTGAACACAGGTATCACTGGCACGATATGATTAACAGTTGTAATTGCAAGAGCAATACGACGAAAGTGATTTGGTATCTTCTCTATCCTTTATGTGGCTTACTATGGCACTTATGTGATAACAAAGTGTTAGTGAACATGAGATCTTATTGACCATGTTTGTGTTGGTTGGTGTTATGTGGAAGACTTGAAATGTGTATATACATATGCACACTTATACATGGCTAATATATGAGAGAATTGATATGTATATATAGAGATATACATCCTTATATATATATATATATATGAAAGACTTGATGTGTATTTATATATAGATATGCACACTTATGCATGATGATTATATGGAAGATTTGATATGTATATATAGAGATATACATACTGATATATGTGTATTTATATAAATATGCACCCTTACACGTGGTAATAATGTGAATAGCTTGATTTGTATATATAATGATATGTATACTTGCATATGATGTTTTGTGGGAACTACCTTCTAATTCGTTTGATTTGTGTTTGAACAGGGAATTACACCCTGGTTCATTTGGAAGGTTTAATAAGTAAGAAGAAATGAATATCTTGTGGAGTATCGAAACGATACGACGCCTCCTCACGGGTTTTTCTATCATTTATAAAATTACACCATGGTTATGTTTATGTTACATAATTATATGTTGCAAATTGATCGATGTATTTTATACGTCGATTTTATATGCTTCTATGACTTAAATTATGCTACTTCACAATGCTTTTGGCTACTAATATATGTTTTCGGTGAGTTTGGTAAGTTTTAGGGTTATTTGTGAAAATATGCCAAACTCCAGGGTTTTAAGTGCAAATTTCAAGAAGGGCTAAAAGATAGAAAGTGAAGACTGACGATTCTGAAGACCTTGCAGACGCAAGGTACATCAGACCTTGCGACCGCAAGGTAGGCAGTACGGGAAAGTCAAGCTTTCCAAAGCCAAATACACTGGAGACCTTGCGGACGCAAGGTACCCAACACCTTGCGACCGCAAGGTGGTCAGAATGCATGATTTTCGGATTTTCACACAATGGTTCAATTGAAACACAACTCCCGAGTATATATAGAAGTCAGATGCCGAGCCCAAGAGAGGAGACAGCTGGAAGCTCTCCTTAGGTAGATTTTAGGTAGTTTTTAGATTGTATATCATAATTAGATTTTGTAATTTCAAGTATTGAAGATCAAATCATGTATCTGATCATCTCCATGTGCTGTTCATTGTCTATGATGAACTAAATCTTCCATAATCTAGGAGGTTGGAGGTAACTTGTATCGAATTTATGCTTTAATTCGTATATATATTCATTCAATGCTTGTTGATTGTGTTGTTCATCAATCCCTCTATTATTTTGCTTTGAACAAATGAATGTAATCGCAAATAATAAAGGCCTAGAGGTGCGGATAACTGCATGACCAATGTGCATATGTCGTACACTGGCTCACCAACACAATAAATTGGACCTATCGATGCACGAGTGTGATAAGTTAGGATCAGGTTCATACATGATCTAGGTAACAGATATATCATAAATCTAGGTGACAACTAGATTGATACGCTTCTTGCTTAGGATATAGAATGGATGAATTTTACGGGGATGGAGGTCGAACCAATTGTTCAACGACTATATCTATCTTTAGTGAACGAACCAAGACATTGAATGATAATTATTATGAATTGAACATAAATGAGATACAAGTGAAACCCGTAATCCTAGATTGCCACCCACCATAAGATCTTTCATATCGATTAATTCGCTAATTAGTTAAACTATCTAAATATAAATAGTAGTTTAGATAAAAATAAATATAAAAACCCCTTTAGATTAATAATTTGCTATCAATAAATTGCCTTTGTTCGTGATCACTTGTCTCGTGGGTTCGACCCTTGCTTCCAATACTTATTCTATAATAGTCTTGTCCACTTGCAAGGAAAAAGATTAATTAAAACATCGATCAAGTTTTTGGCTGCCGTTCTTAAGCAATAGTTCACGTAGTTAGTTTGTTGGTAGCGTAGTTTTTAATTTAATTTAGTTTTTAGTTTAATTTTCAGTTTTTATAAAAATAAAAATACAAAAAGATTTTATTTTGTTTTTAATAGTTAGTTGTTTTTAATATTGCTTTAAATTATTTTTATGCATGGTCGTCGATCTTTCAATCCTAAATTGGTAGAGTTAAATTAATAAATAAATATTGTTAGAAGAAATCAAGAAGTCCTTGAAAATCTAGCTCCCGAGTTTGATAAGCAAGATCAATTGAATCAAGAGGATCCTCTGGTTGATCCTCCAATGGAAGAAAATAATAATAATCGTAATCCTGAAAATCCAGTTGACCCAGTCAACAGGAATCAAAGAGAAGAGGAACCTGCAAGAAGAAATATGGAAGTAGTGGTAAATCAGAGAACTATTAATGACTTTAGTAGACCTTCATTAAATGTTGTGACATCATGTTTAGTCTTGCCAGATGCTGTAAGGAATTTTGAATTAAAAGGTCATTATTTTAATGCAATACCATCTTTTCATGGAATGCCTCATGAAGATCCTGTCAGTTTCTTAAGAGAATATGAATACATGATGAGTACTTTTCCTTTAGGAGGGTTGACTGAAGATCAAATCAAAATGAAATATTTTCCCAGTGCATTAAAAGAATTGGCAAAGAGATGGTTTATGAACTTAACACCTAATAGTGTTTATACTTGGGCTCAATTATATGATTTATTTATGAGTAAATTTTACAAGCATGCATCTCTTACTGAATATAGAAAACAAATCATGTCATTTCAAAATGAACAATGTGAAACATTCCATGAGTCATGGGATAGATTTAAAAATCTGCTCATTATGTGTCCTCATCATAATTTGGCTCAACATGTGTTAGTGCTTCAATTTTATCATGGTCTTTCGCTAGGCTTACAAACTATGGTTGATAGTGCAGCTGGTGGTTCTATTAATAGAATGACACCAGAAGCACTAGAAGAATTATTTGAGATGTTAAGTATTAATTCCCAACAGAAAAGTGCTAGAAGTAAAAATAGAAGCCTATATCAATTGCAAGATAATTCAAATACACAAGCTCAATTTGAAAATTGGCAAATTCAAGAAGCATGTGCTTTATGTGGATTATATTCTCATGCTACTAATTTTTGTCCATCAAGTGCTATGTATTACGAGCAGGCTAATGCTATGAATATGTACCCTCAAAGGCCAAGGAATGATCCCTATTCAAACACATATAATCCTGGTTGGAGGAATCATTCTAACTTTTCTTGGGGAGGAAATAAGCCTTTACCACCTCAACAATTCCAACCTCAACCACTACAACCTCCACAATTTCCAAATCAAAATCAGTTGAGAATTGAAGAAGCTCCAAAACAAGATGTAGCAAGTAAAGGTCAAGCAGCATTGATGAAATACATGCTTGAAGAGATTGAAAATCTAAAGAAGCACATTGCAAATTCTGAAGTAGATAAAAGAGAAGAAGGGAAGTTCCCTAGTCAAACCGAGCAAGCCAAGTCAATCACCGTCTTGCGAAGCGGTAAGGTAATAGGTGAAGAGGTAAGTGATCCTGATCCTTCTTCTAAAGTGTCTGCTACAGTAGAAAATTCTGAAAAGGAAATTGAAAAGCAAATCGAAAAAGATAGTGATAGTAATAAAGAGAATAATGAATTAGATAATCAAGAAGTAGAAATAGAAGTGGAAGTTGAAGTTCCAAATAAGGAACAAGAAAAAGAAGTTCAAAATAAAGATAATCCAATAGAACAAGAAAAGGAGTTGGATCAAGAAGAAGAGGAACCTTATGTGGCTCCACCACCTTATGTTCCTCCAATTCCGTTTCCAAGAAGACTTATGAAAAACCGAATGGACAAACAATTTACAGAAATTTATAATATGTTATCCAAAGTGAATGTTAATCTCCCTTTGCTTAACGTTATTAAAAATATTCCAGCTTATGCAAAGTTTTTCAAAGATCTTTACTCTAAGAAACACAAGTTTGAAAACAATGAAAAGATTATTGTTTCTGAAAACGTAAGTTCTGTTTTACAACCCGAATTACCACCTAAGTTGAAAGACCTTGGTAGCTTTAATATCCAAGTTTCCTTGGGAAGCTCTAAAAAGATGAAAGCAATGCTAGATTTAGGAGCAATTATTAATTTGATGCCTTTTGCGGTCTATAAACAGTTAGGGTTAGGAGAACTAAAACCCACTACTATGCAATTACAATTAGCTGATCGTTCAGTTAAATATCCTTTGGGTATAGTGGAAGACATCCTAGTTCAGGTTGATAAATTAATCATTCCAGTTGACTTTGTGTATCTAGAGATGGAAAGGAAGATATGCACCAATAATGAAGTTCCCATATTGTTAGGCAGACCTTTTATGGCCACTACCAATACAATGATTAATGTGAAAAATGGTAAACTCACAATGTCAGTCCTA
The DNA here is from genome assembly GCA_013146195.2 of Codonopsis lanceolata. Lineage (NCBI taxonomy): Eukaryota > Viridiplantae > Streptophyta > Magnoliopsida > Asterales > Campanulaceae > Codonopsis > Codonopsis lanceolata. The sequence continues at coordinate 62,264,550 of CM028381.1, forward strand.
GGAGAAACGGTTGAAATCTCTGTTTTTGATGCTATGAATAGACCTAGTGACATAAGTGCCTGTTTTTCAATAGATGAAATTGAAAAGTTAGCAAATGAAACTTTTGAAGAAGAGGAAGATTATGAGAGAGATAGATTCATAGTTTATGATGATAGTCCTATCCCTCCCATAAAAATTGACATTGATGAAATTGAAAGAGTAATAGAAGAAGAAGAAAGACAAGAGAGAGAAAAGTTAGAAGCAAGTAAAAAGAAAGATAAAGAAGAAATAAAGAAAGAATCAGAAAATAATTCTGATAAGTTTGAAAAAGTAGAAGAAGAAAGTTATGAAATTAAGGAAGATGAAGTAGAGATTCTGAAATCTCTCTTTGAAGAAATTGAGGTAGAGAATGTCGAAAGAGAAAATGAAGAAGATAATAAAGTAGAGAATGAGGAGGCTAAAATAAAAGAAACAATTAAAGTAGAAAATTCTGAATTTATGCCATCCATTAATTCTCCTAAAGTTGAAGAATTAAAGCCATTACCACCCCTTTTAAAATATGCATTTTTAGGGGAAGGTAACACTTTGCCTGTTATTATAGCAGCCGACTTAATGGAAGAGCAAGAATCTACTTTGTTAAAAGTTTTATGGACATATAGAGAAGCTTTAGGATGGTCCCTAGCTGATTTAAAAGAAATTAGTCCCTCTATGTGCATGCATAAAATACATCTAGAAGAAGGTAGTAAACCTTCAAGAGAAAGGAAAAGAAGACTTAACCCACACATGGAAGAAGCCGTAAGAAAAGAAGTTCTTAAGCTCTTAGATGCGGGTATAATTTACCCTATATCAGATAGTAAATGGGTTAGTCCTATCCAAGTAGTTCCTAAAAAGTCAGGAATTACGGTCGTTAAAAATGAGAAAGACGAATTAGTCCCTACAAGAACAATAACTGGTTATAGAATGACATTGATTTGAGAAAACTTAATGCGGCAACTAGGAAAGACCACTTTCCTTTGCCATTTATTGACCAAATCCTTGGAAGACTAGCCGATCATGAATATTATTGCTTTCTTGATGGTTTTTCTGGTTACAATAAGATTCCTGTTGCACCCGAAGACCAAGAGAAAACAACCTTTACATGTCCCTTTGATACTTTTACTTTTAGGAGAATGCCTTTTGGGTTATGTAATGCACCAGCTACTTTTCAAAGATGCATGATTTCTATATTTTCAGACTTAGTTGAAAGATGCGTAGAAGTTTTCATGGATGATTTTTCAGTTTTTGGAAATTCTTTTGATCACTGTTTAGAAAACCTTACATCAGTCCTGAAAAGATGCTGTGAAACTAATTTAACTTTAAGTTGGGAGAAAAGTCACTTCATGGTCAAACATGGAATTGTCTTAGGGCATGTTGTTTCAAATAAAGGCATTGAAGTTGATAAAGCAAAAATTGAAGTTATTTCACAACTACCCCCTCCCACTTCAGTTAAAGGTGTTAGAAGTTTTCTAGGGCATGCTGGTTTTTATCGAAGATTTATAAAATATTTTTCCAAAATCTGTAAGCATCTATGTAATTTGCTAGCAAAAGATACAAAATTTATTTTTGACAAAGAATGTTTAGAAGCTTTTAATTTATTGAAAGAAAAATAAACTACTGCCCCTATTTTATCCGGCCCCGATTGGTCACTTCCTTTTGAAATCATGTGTGATGCATCAGATTTTGCGATTGGAGCCGTGTTAGGACAAAGGGTAGATAGAAAGCCTCATGTGATCCATTATGCTAGTAGAACTTTGAATGATGCACAATTGAATTATACAACTACTGAAAAGGAATTTTAGCAGTAGTATATGCTTTAGAAAAATTTAGATCATATATGTTAGGATCAAAGGTAATAATATTTTCTGATCATTCTGCATTAAAATATCTGTTAAGTAAGAAGGATGCTAAACCAAGATTAATTAGATGGATGTTATTGTTACAAGAATTTGACATTACAATCAAAGATAAAAAGAGAACCGAGAATGTCGTAGCCGACCACCTGTCCAGATTGGAATTTTCACCCTTGCTTGAACGTCAATTTCTTGATGATACTGTCCCCATAAATGATGATTTTCCTGATGACCAACTTTTAGCCATTAAAGATTTTGACCCTTGGTATGCTGATTTTGTCAATTACTATGTGTCTGATATCATTAATACAGATTTTGATCATTATGAAAAGAAGAAATTTTTGGCGGAAACTAAAAATTATTTTTGGGAAGCACTTCATCTAAACAAAATTTGTTCAGATTCTTTAATAAGAAGATGTATTCCAGAAAAAAACCAACAAGGTATTATGGAATTCTGCCATGGATACTCTTGTGGAGGTCATTTTAGTGGAAACAAAACTGCTAGAAAATTTTTGCAATCAGGTTTATATTGGCCTACTGATTTTAGAGATTGTGAATTGTTTTATAGAACGTGTGATAAGTGTCAAAGAACAGGTGGAATAGGAAAGAGAAATGAAATGCCCTTGCATATTAATTTGGTTGTTGAAATCTTTGATGTTTGGGGTATTGATTTCATGGGTCCTTTTCCAGTGTCAAATAATTGTGAGTATATTCTAGTAGCAGTTGATTATGTATTTAAATGGATTGAAGCAGTAGAAACCAAGACTAATGATGGAAAAACAGTGGTTAAATTCGTAGAAGATTTGTTTGCTAGATATGAAGTACCTAAGGCCATAATAAGTGACCAAGGAACTCATTTTACCAATAAGTTGTTGAATAATTTTCTTAGAAATCATGGTGTAACTCACAAGTTAGCTACACCTTATCATCCTCAAACATCCCAAGTAGAAGTAGCTAATAGGCAAATAAAAGCAAAGATAGAAAAGACCGTTTGTAGGCTAATCGCAAAGATTGAGAATCTAAACTTAAGGATGCTTTATGGGCATACCCAACCGCTTTTTAAAACCCCCATAGGAATGAGTCCATATAGAATGGTATATGGCAAAGCTTGCCATTTACCGCTTGAAATTGAGCATAAAGCCTATTGGGCGGTTAAAGAATTGAATTTAGATTTAACATTGGTGGCCGAAAAGAAAGATTGTTTAATTAAATGAGTTAGAAGAACATAGGTTGAATTCGTATGAAAATGCAAAGACATATAAAGAAAAGACCAAGAAATATCATGACATGGGGTTAGCTAACAAAATGTTTCATCCCAGTGGATGAAAGTGTTACTTTTTAATTCTAGATTAAGGTTATTCTGGAAAATTGAAATCTAAATGGTCCGTCCTTTATAATCGTATTTAATCTATCCTCATGGAGTCATTGATATTCAAAATCCTAAAAATAATGAAGTTTTTAAAGTTAATGGACACCGACTCAAGCCATATTTAGAGCCGATGTCGGTTGAACGAACAATTGTTTTAATCTTTGGCTTAACAATGAACCACCCCCGAGATTAGCTTTGGGCTGTTTGGCTCGGTAGCCAAAGACGTTAAACAAAGGCGCCAAGTGGGAGGCAACCCACTATTTTGAATGTTATTTACTTTATAGTTAGTTTAAATATGTTTTTCTTCGTTAAATTTAATTTGAACATTTAATTTTTAATTAAATATGCCAAAATTCAAGTTTGGGGAGAAAAACATCTTAGTGTTGTATTTATATGTTACTAAATTTTAGTTCAGAGTTTTGTTAAGTTTTTGCATACAGAAAGATACAAAACATAACGGAAGTTAACGGAAGGGCTAAACCGCAAACCAAAAGGAAAAGAAAAAGAAAATCGTGGGAAGTTTTGCCTTACCTCGCGGACGCAGGTGCCGGGAGACCTGCGACCTTAGTGCTCCGTAAATGCAAATTTAGGTGCAGCGTCTTGTCAGTCATGGGGAATGGCGGAATCGGAATCGCTTTTGGCTATGAGCCTTGCGCGACATAAGGTCCCCTATATAAGACATGCCGGGTTTTTTCTTGAAATCACCAGAAATTCTCTCTCCCTTCCTCAAGCGGCGGCGGCAACCTTCCCTCCAAATTCGGCCGGATCGGTCCAATTCCGGCACTACTCCAGATCCTCTCCTCCTTCTTCAACTCTTCATCTTCCACCTCCATCACACTCCATTGCACTCCATCAAGTTGAAGAATTTTGAAGAAGAAGGAAGAAACATTCCATTGCCGGCCGATCAAGCTCACACTCAGGCTGCACTCTCTTCATCTAAGGCTGAACAAGTAACCTATCACCTCTTTTAATTTTACGTAAAATATTTGCATGCTAGGGTGTTAGATAATTTTAACGTAGATAAAAATTTTGCATGCTTAGAATAAATTTTTAATTTTAAAATTTTAAAAACATATTTTAATTGTTAAAACTTTAGTTTTTAATTTTTAATCAAACAAAATGTTAAAATGGCGTAGAAATCTGGTGCTTCGTCCTCCCATACTTCGGGAGGAGAACAAAATTTTGACATCACCGATTTGTCCTACGAGGCCTCGAGCGATATACGGCCAAACTCTCCAAGTCCTTGGTGCAGGGAGATTCAAGGTGAAGAATTTGGCCTCCGTCCAAATTTTGTGGCTCGTAGGTGGGGGCTGATAGATTCTCGCGAGGGCAGCCGTAGTGCCCATTGTCAGGGAATTCTATGCCAATGGCAACATTGGCATAGATGGGGTGTGATGAACTTAGTTAATGTTAGGGACATCGTAGTAGATTTTTAGTCCCAAAGCATTTACTATTTCGCACCTCAACTTTGCGGTTGGTGCCGATGATTTTAGCACACACCTCGGCCCCAGTATCACATCGAGGTGGTCAATGCGACCATCGCCCTCCACGGTGTGGTGTGGACCTACAACCGTAATCCACCTTTGGTCCACGCACCATGGAGGAGTCGTTCCTCGAGAACACGCCAAGGCAGTGTTCAAATTTGTTTTGAGGCGTCTCATGCCCTCGGTCACCAACACGGTGACTTGGGAGAGGGCTGTCTTGACCTACACCATTATGTCCGGTGGGTGCATTGATGTTGGCCGTTTGATCAACGGCCAAATCAAGACCCTTATTAGAGGTAGGACGAATCGGGGTTCGCGTTCCGCATTTGATTACGAGTTGTGTAGAGGCGGCGTGAGATGGCCCAGAGCACCGAGAGAAGGTGGTCAGCCATTACTAGGGCCATTTGTTTGAGCACCACCGGGCCCAGAGTGAGGGTTCCTCAAGGGAGGAACCCGAAGAGGAGAGGAGGACCCGCTCGTTAGGATCTCCAAATAGGCTAGAAGAGGTTGCCTAGAAGGCGAAATGGCAGCT
>CM028381.1:62269902-62312276 GCA_013146195.2 Codonopsis lanceolata
TCCAAAAGCAACCTCACTTCCATTTTAAATATTAAGCTATGAAAACCAATCTTATGATTTTAAACTTGTTAATGCCTGAAACATTGTTTCTATTTTGAACCAAACCTACTACAAACAAACAATAATCTAATCTTTAGAGGACCCAGAACCAAAGCTCCGCAAATGCTCACCTGGCTGGCAGGGCAAAGTGCCTAATTTTCAAGAGAAACAAAGTAAGTCCAATAATCGTGCCCTCTTCACTTATAATTATTTATTTTACTGAATCTTAAATATGGCCTTACAATGTAATAATTGCTACAACTCAAATTTTTGGTAACTAAAATACTTTACAAAAAATGAAATAGTTTACTTGGGCATTTATTTAAAAGAAACCACGAATCAAATATTTAATTGTAAATTGGTAACAAAATTGACAAAAAAGATCATTTAGGCCAATAACTACAACTCAGTATTTTTTCTCTGAGGTTCTTTGCTTCACAACAATGATTGGTTAAAGAGGATGGATAACTTTGTCCATTATTTCTAATTAACATTAAAAAGAAAAAATTTATAGATTTTGTATTAGAGATTTTAAAAAATTCTATAATCAAAGAATACCCAATCAAAATAAAAATCAATAAAAAGAAAAAAAAATAAATAATCCATCTAAGGTTCACAAACAATATAATATCCTGCTTTTTAAGTATATTGGAACATTTTTCCTTTGAAACAAAGAAAATAGAGCAAACAAGTAAACTTCCATTTGCAATTAATACTAAAAATTCATTCAAAAATAGTAATGACACACTTTTAAATGTTTTTTTTATAAAAAAATAATTAAGCCTATAGCAACAAATTTGTGCGATGTGATTTTAATTTTATTACCTACTGTGAATTTAAAATGTAATGCATATGTAACTTTAACTATTATAAACTATGGTTATTTAAAGTTTACTTTGAGAAACGACTTAAAAGAAGCTCATTAAGCATGTAGTAACTAACGATAACTATAAGGTTCAAACCACACCCAAATAATGAAAAAACAGACATCTATTGCAAAATTTGACATTGAATACAAATAATATCACTTAACTATGGGTAGTCCCTTAATAAGTTCATAAGTCAATGTTAACTAAAAAGATAAGAAAGAAGTTTTTAAGCTGCAAAGCAATAATATCACTGGGCAAAACAAAATAAGCGGTAGAGATATCATCAAGTAAAATGAGTTTTCAAGGTTAACTTTATCGAACATTCATGTTCTCATTATGATTTGCTTTACCATAGCTCTGAAATAGTTTTTATAACTCTTTCATCAAAGTTCAAGAAGTGGTCCAAAATCAAACATATCAATTCATAAGCCATGTATATTAATGTATCAAGTCTCTTCATGTGTATATGTATTGACTGTATCAAGTTCATAAACCATGAACAAACCTTGTAAGTAAATTAGCATGCTCTCAGTTCCAAAAAAAAATACAGGAATGATTAATTAACTATGGGTAGTCCCTTACTAAGTTCATAAGCCATGTTAATAAAAAAGAGGAGGAATCAAAAGAAGTTTTGCTGCAAGCAATAACATCACTTTGGCAAAACAAACAAAATTAAAGGGCAGAGATCGGAGGTCGCGTGCAAAGAACATCGGAAGTAGGCCTTGTCTATCTTGCTAACATCATCCATACAAAATGTGGCAAATGATATCTGATTTCCAAATCAAAATATAATGTCTGTGTCATGTACCTGGGCATATATTTCTTATGTGCAGATTCCATTTTCTTAAATGAAGATTAATCTCTAATAGATCGAGGAGAGTTTCCCCAAGCAGGCTGGCTCCTCACATTTTCCTGCCCTCTTCCCCAGTCCCAGGATCCCCGAAAATAAATAAACGATTGCAAGTAAAGTTCGAAGTACATCGTGCTCAATCTAGTCTGATGTAAACAATTTTCTCATTCTTCTTGGTTACTTAGTGTTTTCTCTATCTATTAAGCATGCTTGTCGAGAATCAAGGAGCAAACAATTATGAATAACCCCCCAGCACATTTCTATTTCGGCTGAACTGCTCTAAGTCAATTTTTTCTTTCCCCCCTAACATATAATCAAGAAAGGAATTGTTGTTTATTAACCAAATTGTGCCATGTGCTTCAATAGTTCTGGTGGTAGGGAACTACTTGTCTATCTTGTTAACATCGTCCATACAAATGTGACAAATGATATCTGAACAGCCTGCAGCTCACTTACGCACAGTTTTTAAAAACCTGGGAATATATTTCGTGGCTTCACTTGAACAGCCTGCAGCTCACTTAGGCACAGTCTCCATTTGTTTTCTGAAATGCTTGGCAATGGGTTTGTTTCTGGGGGCGTTAGACAATCCTATAATGCATGATCAGACATCAGAGGTCTGGAAGGCAGCAATTTAGCATAAAAACTACTTTAATCAATTACATATCCTCATGCATAAAAACTTTAAGTCTACAGCTCACTTAGCCACAGTCTCCATTTGTTTTATGAAATGCTTGGCAATGGGTTTGTTTCTGGGGGCGTTAGACAATCCTATAATGCAGGAAGACTGAAGGCAAAGAATTTAGCATAAAAACTACTTTAATCAATTACATAGCCTCATGCATAAAAACATTAAGCCTGAAGCTCACTTAACCACGGTCTCCATTTGTTTTCTAAAATGCTTGGCAATGGGTTTGTTTCTGAGGACGTTAGACAATCCTATTGTTGAATCTTGCCTTGTTTTAATCTGCTTAAAATCATTCTACTTTTTGCCAGCCAAGAACTTATAAGTTATTATGTATTTTGGTCAGCTTGTAACATAATTCTTTGTCAGTTACATTGATCAAATGACCTTAGTTTTAAAAAGTGTCAGCTTCTTTACCTCTTTTAATTGAACATTCCCTAGTACTGACACTTTCTTATTTTGCGTTTTGATAGATATTTTGTACGTCATCTTTCTAACAGGATCCCTGTGATCTTGTGAGAAGATACGTCTGTATTGCTTAACACATTTCAAATTCAAATGTGTTCCTAACGGGCTGCTTTTCAAGATCTTCTATAAATATCCTCAGGAATCATTTGAAGAGATATAGACCTGAAGCATTCATACTCTCAAAGAAATTCTCAGGCTCGGTTCAGCTCATAGTCTTTTAGCTAGATATGTGGGCGACCCGACCCGGCCCGAGGTGGAACCGGGCTGACCGCCCAAATAGGGGAAAACAAGTGAACAATAAACATGCAAGGACTCATTTTAAGAAAACGACGTGACGCAACATTAGAGACGTAACACGCCTCGGCCCTAAAAGGCCGGTATTTTTAAAACCTTACAAACCTGATAAAACAGTTAAGCAAATAAACCAAGTCATCGGCGACACTACATGTGAACCCAAGCTAACAGCTTTAAGGACAAGAATTAAGTAAGAGCTAATAGCATGCTCAGCGGAAGTCTTATACGTAGTGATCTATAATACAAGATAACCAAAACTCGGCTTACACAATGCCGGCATAAAGAGGTTATAAGTACTACAAGAGTTAAACTACAAGTAGCTATATAAAGCATCGAGATCAAGTTCTATACAAATTCCCAAGCATAGTCTAATTGACTTGCTTTAACCCATCGTCCTTGCAAAATAACAAAAGGAAAGAAGAGGACATCTAGACCACCTCTTCAAACTGCAACGGTGACAAAGGAGGAACAAAGCACGAACACCGCAATCCTCAACGAGAGGGACCTGTCTTGCTAGGATCTAAAGCAGTAAAGGGGAATGGGTAAGTCATAAAGACTTGTAAGCTATTAATCATGCATGTCATGGCATATGCAACATACAAGGCAAGTTATAGTCACATAAGCATAGAGATCATATATCCAAGATGCACATTGTTTCACATAGGTGCTTGAAATTAAATCACATAGGATAAGGATATATGGAGAGCCGGGCGCTCGTAGTTCCCGCATACAAGCGTTATCTTGAGCGTGCATGTGTCAGATGCGTGTAAGTACATCGACCTTCCGAGGGAATGCCCGGGATAGACACCAATGATGCTCGTATTGATTACAGCAAGGGAGCTACTTCCCCACTGTGGCCACAGTGGAGGCGTGTGTGAACAAGGACAGGATGCCAGCTGGACTCATGCAAATGTCAAGTAGTGTCTACTTAACAAATTCTCAAGTAAGGAACGAGGTCGACAAGAGCGATCTCGTTCATGACAAGTAAATGTTCTCATCAATAATCAAGCAGGATTGAGTTCGACAAGAGCGAACTCAACATGTCAAATAGGTATTCTATTACATGACATCAAGAATCAAGCATGGTAATCAATCCAATTCAATAGTCTAGAATTATCATTCTTAGAGAAACGTGTTTAGAGCGTCGTAGGGATTGATCATTGAGCGGTATTGTTCAATGGCTCACTTAAGTTAACTCCGTTGAGTTGAGTCGTCTCTAACAATTCATCCAAGAGAGTTAAGATACTAGATGCATCCAAAACCCTTTTCTAAGTTCTCGGGTGTCGAGTAACTAGGCCGTTAACCCACTTAACAACCATAGTCAAGAATTATCAAGTTCAACATTTAAGTTCAAGGGAACTTTAGAATCATAATTTCAAAAGTTATCAAAAGCCAATAGTCCAAGAACATTAGTTAATCCTAGGAAGGCATAGAACACATTTGATTCTAAGCATAGGACCCAATCAATAAGATGAACAATTCATAGCATGTGAAACCCTAGAATTCATAATTTCATAGAGTTATTAAAAGTCATTGATCCAAGAACATTAGTTGTTCCTAATTAAGGAGGCATAGAACATATTTACTTCTAGGCATAGGACCAAAAGATCAAGATGGACATATCATTAAAAATCCTTACAAGCTCAATTCATCAAGAAGCATGGCATGGACATGGTAGGAGCATGGGGAACATGAGAAGAGGGGAACATGGCAAGACTAACATACTTCCTAAGGGGAATCAATAGCTTACCTTTCACCAAGGAAGAAGATAGGAAGAGCACAAACAAATTGGTTGAAACTGCTCAACACTTCAAGCTCTACACTTTTAATGAAGGGGGCTTGAGCAAAAGATGAGAGGATGATGGAGGACCAAGAGATCACCTTCAAGGAGCCATGGGAGACTTGGGAGAAGAAGGAATTTCGTTCATGGAGAGTGGAGGTGAAGAGTGAGGGTCAACAAGCCAGATTGTGGCTTAAATTGGCTGAAAATTCTGAGTGGGACAAGTGTCACCCTCTTGTGGTGCAATAATATCTGATTTGGTTTGCTTAATGATCACTAATGGTTGGTTAATCCAATCTTAAAACATGTTAGGTAATGTTAGGACCTAAGAAAGGGTGTTAGGAAGGTTTTAGAAGAGGTTTGGAAAGAGGTTTGAGTGCCATAAGTCGTACACAGCAAAACAGGGAAAAAAATCCCGTAACAGCTCTCAGAAGATGAGGCGGGCGCCTCACAAGAAGCGAGGCGGGCGCCTGGGAAGCTGAGGCTGGAAGCTGAAATTGAAATGCTCCCAGAAGTTGAGGCGGGCGCCTCACTAAAGTCGAGGCGGGCGCATCACTAAGTTCAAGACCATTTTTTGAAAAGTTACTGGACAGTCAATCTTGTAAAATCGACCATAAATCGCTCACAACTCCAAATGAGGTGATTTTTGATTTTTCTGAAACTAGACTCATTAAATTATATTTTAGAATTTTAAATTACTCCATTTGGACTTATATTCATCAAGATATGGTTACAACAAAAATCAAGTACAGAAGTTGTTTTCCTGAAAACTGAATTCTGGCACAGCCGTAAGTCAAGACCTAATTGAGGTACTTAGACACCTTGGAAAATTACCAAATTTTACAGAGAGTATCCTAACATATGTAGGTAAAACATACTAAATTTTTAGAAAATTCTATTCAGTGGATTAGTACCAGAATTTTCCCGAAGTTTGCCTAAAAACATGACTGGTCTGTGAAGGAATAAATTGGTCATCTCATAACCAAATGCAACAAGTCTATGAACAATGATTGCAAGAATGATAAATACTAGTACACTTGGTCTAGAACTCAAATGAACTTCTCACAAGTTGAAAACACAAAGAATACAAGCAACGAAGGAAATCCCGAGAAACCCTAAGGCTCAAACGAAGCAATCAAATCGGCGATTCAACAAGTAAGCTTACATGATTCTAAACATGTTAAGAGCTTCATGAATGACTTAAGAATGTTTCTAAATCATATATATAGACTAGGTAAACATGCTCATAATCAACGAGAAATCATGAAGGCAAGCACACAAAACACATGCAAGAATCCGGGGTGTTACAAGATATTCTTCGTCGATATTTTTTTCTTTCTAGTTATTGTTTAGACAAACACTGAGTGACTTACTTCATATTCTTTAATAAGTTAGTTTGTCTCACGAGTTTGATTGTTATTCAATCATACTCCATAAACACTGGTCTTTTGTTGTACACTGATCTATTAGAGATCACCTAGATTTTTAATAAAATTAGTGCACTTCAAAAATCCAAGTTTGCCACTTGGTAGTGGACGTAGCAGTTTTACTATGAACCACTTCAATTTCTCCGTCAGTTATTTCTTCAGCTCTTACAAACTTATCTAACACTTAAGAAGTCTTGATCTACTTAAGTGTCAATCAGTTACTTACATAGATCGTTTACTTAGTTGTTTTGATAAATTGTTCTTTAGCTCTTTCTTTACCTTCTGTGATCTATTTTCAAATGAAAATAAATTGTGTCAGCCAGTTGACCAATTTCCTATTTCTTGTCAGCTTCTTTGACACCTCAGCCAGCTGACCATATCACTGACTGACAAAGTTACATTTTCCGTTGCAAACTTTTAAAGCTTTTCAAGACTTCCCCCAAAGTTTTTAAAAGGCTATTAACACCACCCCTAGCCTTTTCAGTTGCTCGTTTTCAAGCTAATCCAAAGGAATCTCACGTGATTGTAGCAAAACGAATTATTAGATACTTAATTGATACTGAAAAATTATGTATTTGGTATCCTAGAGATTCTTCTTTTAATTTAATTGGATATTCAGATGCTGACCTTGCAGCTTGTAGAGTTAACAGAAAAAGTGTCAGTTTCTTGGTAACAGACTGATATCTTTGGCATGCAAAAAGCAGGCATCAGTCTCCACCTCAACTACAGAAGTTGAATACATTGCTACTGGTAGTTGCTGCTCACAAATCCTTTGGATGAAACAACAGCTATTGGACTACGAGATGCTAATGGGAACTTGTCCTATTTATTGTGATAATACTTCTGCTATTTCCGTTTCTAAAAATCATGTTATGCATTCTAAAACCAAACATATAGACATAAGATATCACTTCTTAAATGATCATGTTGAAAAAGGTAATGTTCAGCTAGAGTATGTTTCTACATAATTTCAATTAGCTAACATATTTACAAAAGCACTAAAATCTGATAGATTTGAATTTCTAAAAGGTGAATTGGGAATGCTTATAATGTTATAGAAAGATATTTTGTATTTTTAAATCTTTTTCAGGATATCTAGAACAGCTGACAAAGAAGATCAGCTTTGACCTTGTCAGCCAGGTCTCATCTAGTTGACAAATGTTATCAGTCATTAGCTGACAACTATTGACTCATATATCTGTTTATGAACTAAGCTACTGAATAAATCCTCAAGTCATCAGCTAACATCCTTCAGCTGACACTCTTCAGCCAACAACTGACAACTCTTAGTTGACGAAAGTCAAAAAGCTGACATTTTTTTATCTCTTAGCTGACAACTCAGTGACTGACCTTATAGTCACTCTTCAGGTATCTTCTATTCCCTAATCAAAGCTTATCATATCTCAGCTAAGATTCATATTAAATTTAGATATTTATAAAATTATATCATTTATTTCCCGCCTTTTTATTCCTTCTTGAAACTCATAAAGCTTCCTTGATAAGCTAAAATGACTTCCCACTATCCCACCAACACTGGCGGTTGAAGTGACGTGGTTACACAAAAACGGCTTTTAATTATGATCATTGTCACCTGTCATAAATCATCTTTTTATCTCACAAACCAAAATTATGTGTACTTTTTCACTACATGCCATATCTTCGCTTTTAAAACCCACTCACTCACCTTTTATAAGCACCTGTACTTATAAAACCCCTCTTATAAATACTCACTCTTTCCAACCTGCTCCTACACTTCACTCTTTTCTTTCAAAACCTTCTCTTTTTTCTTCAAACTCTCTCTTCCTCAAAACCTATCCCTCAATATTATGGTACTCGTTCTTGCTGCTCTCTCTCTCTCTCTCTCTCTCTCTCTGTTTCTTTTCTATTTTTTTAAACTTTTGTTGTTATGTTTGTTTCAGGAAATGTCAACCAATACGACTTTAGGATGTCTCTTGGACATGGTATCTCTTAACAACGAACCCTTAAGGCTTGAGCTTATCCATCTTTTAACAACTTCTGGGTTGATTCCTCATCTCTCCTTTAACATCAGAACGCACAGTTGCCAGTTGACTGAGGAATTCTTCATGTCCATGGAAGAAAATCCTGCTGACCCCTTCTCGCTTACTGTAACAATCAGAGGAGTCCCCATTGTCTTTGACTCAGAAACCATTACAGCTGCTTTTCCTGGATTGTTAGATGATGGTTCAACCATCTACACCATCCCAGAAGAGACTCAACAGGCTAGGTGGATCTCTATGAGAGGAGAGGTTCCAGTTGAGGTTGCCTTTGACAGACACAAAAATAGGTTTGCACCTCTTCACTATGCACTGGCTATAGTCTTGGATAAGTGCCTCTTAATCAAGTCTGCTGGGCATGATAAAATCACAGAGCCTCAATTATTTATGATGGAGGCTATTGTTGAAAATTTTGAGATGAACTGGGGTGTTGTTTTGGTGGAATGTGTGAAAGCAAACATAGCCAAGTACAAAGACAATAAGGAATCAGGCAATCCTTGGCTCACTCATCATCTCATCATCAATTAGTTACTTCGATTCCTTCCTGCTCTTCAACATCATCTTCTGACCAATGGAGACTTAGGGCCAGTAAGAATCAAAAAATATTTTGGTGCAGACATCAAGCGAGCTAATGTATCCAGCCGCTTTGGTCAGGAAATCTCCACAGCTCAAACAAGTCATAGACCTCGAAGGACCAGGACTTAGGCTCTCACTGCAACTTCTACCAGTCAACCATCTATTGGTCAGCAAGCTGATGTTGGTTTGCCAGCTGAAGTTGGTCACCAAACTAAAGTTGGTCAGCCAGCTGACATTGGTCAGTTAGCTGAAGTACAACCAACTGACATCTCTGTGCCTCAAAGAACCAGAAGAAGGAGACTAGCAATAGTTGAAGAAAATGAGCCTACTCAGCCTGCACCTTCTGCCTCGGTGCCTCCTCTTTCAAAATGACAAAGAAGAAATCCTGATCTGAATCCAGGTAATTTTGTTCCATTTTCTCCAACCCCAGATATTCTGTCACTGATCCAGAACCAAACTCTCCTCCTTCCAATCCATTGTCACCCAACACTGCCCCCATCAAATTCTTTCCACCCATTAAAAATCCTACCTTTTATCCCTGACATTCCTACTATCAAGCCAATCCTGTCCCCATTCCTCCAAACAGGGTCTTTCCAATTGATCACTTACCATACTTTGTGCAATTCCTTCTTTCTTTTCATGAAGAAAACAAAACTGAAATGCCCCCAGTCAATCCCATTAAATACAATTACCACAATCTAAAAAGAAGACCCTATGTTCTATATCCAGCCACTCCCAACTTATCCCAAGAAGATCTTGTGGCCAATTATGGAAAATACTTTGACCCCTTTCCTCTTCTTTAGAATAGATTCTACTTGTCCAATGATCGTTTTGTTCAGGATGAGCTTATCTTTTTGGCTTGGACAATATATAATAAGGTGCATCAACTTCATGCCCTACCTCATGATGACCCCTATCTAGTTGGGAGGGCTGCAGTGCCAGAAGATGATCAGCTACATCAAGAATGGGAATAACCTTCTGTTGACCCAGCAAACCTGGCAAGAATATAGCGAACAACAAATAAATATGTACAAGATGTTGTGAATACAGCCAACGAGGCCTACATTGAACTCCATAGACAGATGGCCTCCAATCAAGGAGGAGCTTATATGAGCACAACTTTTCCTGATGCTTCTACCAGTCAACCTGCTCCTCTCATATCTGAACCTATTCCCTTCTGCTCCTATCTTAGCATCCCCTCCTACTATCCCTTATGATGTTTCTTCAACCTTTTTACCTTCTTCTACCCCAGCCAAACCTCTACCCACTTTCTCTTCTACCCTGCAATCCATTCTAGTACCCACTTTTGTACAAACAGTTGCAGCCTCATCTTCAGTCCTTCCAATCTCTGCTCCCATTCCTGTACCAACTGTTGTGTCAGCCATTCCTTTGTCAGCTACTCCCCTCTACCAACTGAATCCCCAGCTGATGTTATTCCTCCCTCAGCTCCAGCTGACATTGTGATTCCTTCCCCTGAGCCTTCTACTTTTATGGAATCTAATATACCTGCTCACCCAAACCAAGCCTCTCCTCTGCTAATCTTGCATGACTTATCTCTTCACTCAACTGTTCCCCTGTCAACCAACCTAACTCATGCACTTCAGGCAACTCTAACTATTCATTCTTCAGCTGACGATTCTGATCATCAGTCAGATGAAGATACAGCTGAAGAATCTTCCATGGCCTCCTCATCTGACTCCTCAAAATCTACATCTGTGGATGAGTCTCTCCTCACCCCTTCTTAGTTGGCCTCCAGAAAGGCAAGGAGACAACAGGCCATCATTTATCAGGATCTTCAACAGCCTACTGGGAAGAAGGCTGTTTTCTTTGATGTGTCTCCTGAGTCAGACCGAACACCTACCTCTCATGCTCCTGGATATCCCTTGTCTACATTATTCCCACCTAACCCTGAAGATGAAGGCATTCAAAACTTTTAGCTCTTCATGAATGCCCCAGGCTCCTCTCAAACACCAGCCCTGAGCCTGCTCACCCTTCTCCACTTGGCACACTTTCTACTTCAACCAAGTTGGATCTGCTCTATGTACATCATCTTCAAATGAAAGCAACTTTTACACATCATACCAATCAGCTTGCCACCCTCCAACAACATGTTGCATCTCTGATTCCCAATCTTACACAGATAATCACAATCGAGGTCCAAGCTGCCATTGCTACTGGTGTACCTTGGGAAGCTAATATGAATGATTGTAGATCCATTCTGCTTTATCAACAGGAGTGGGAAAATAGAACCTTTAATGCTGAAGCTTCTATGCTTCAAACCATTCAGGAGGAGAAGAAACAGAGAGCAAGAGCTGATACATTCTTGACTGACAACAAGATTCTCAGACAAAGACTTGGTCTTAAGCCATCTCGGACAGTGACTGAACCTGAAGCTGACAAGGAACCTGAACTTGAAGCTGATGCTGAAAAAGAACAAGAAGCTGATGTTGGTCCATCAGCTGCTGCTCAAGCTGACAAACCCGCTAAAGGATCCACATCAGCAACTGAATGAACTGAAGTAAAACTCTCTCTTAAACTCTTAAACTTTTTAGAACATCAGTTTTACTTGTAGTAGATAATTAATTCCTTTCTGGTTTTTAATTCCCTGTAACATTAATTTATCTCGTATCTGCTTGGCTTACTAACACTGTTTTACAGGAATATAAGTTCTTTATAAAATGCTCTCTACTTTAAGTGAATGGTTTTAAGCAAATAGGAGGAGATTGTTGACTCTTGCCTTGTTTTAATTTGCTTAAAATCATTCTACTATTTGTCAGCCCAGAACTTAGGAGTTATTATGTATTTTGGTCAGCTTGTAACATAATTCTTTGTCAGTTACTTTGATCAGCTGACCTTAGTTTTAAAAAGTGTCAACTTCTTTACCTCTTTTACTTAAACATTCCCTAGTACTGACACTTTCTTATTTTGTGTTTTGATAGATATTTTGTACGTTATCTTTCTAACAGGATCCCTGTGATCTTGTGAGAAGATACGCCTATATTTCTTAACGCATTTCAAATTCAAATGTGTTCCTAACAGGCTGCTCTTCAAGATCTTCTATAAATACCCTCAAGAATCACTTGAATAGATATAGACCTAAAGCATTCACATTCTAAAAGAAATTTTCTTTGTGCCTCAGTTCTTATAACTTTAGCTAGATATTCTTCACCAATATTTTTTATTTCTAGTTATTGTTTAGACAAACATTGAGTGACTTACTTCATATTCTTTAATCAGTTAGTTTATCTCACGAGTTTGATTGTTATTCAATCATACTCCATAAACACTGGTCTTTTGTTGTACACTGATCCATTAGAGATCACCTCTATTTTTAATAAAATCTGTGCACTTCAAAAATCCAAGTTTGACCAACTTGGTAGTGGACGTAGCAGTTTTATTGTGAACCACTTCAATTTCTCTATTAGTTATTTCTTCAGCTCGTACAAACTGATCTAACACTTAATTTTTTTTTTAAGGAAGCAGGGCGGCACATGCGGGAATTTATTAAAATAACAAAATATAACAATACAAGAGGGGGACAACCAGCCTTACCCGAGCATCGGGGGGACAAAGGAGCCTAACCTCAAAAAAGGCAAAAGCCGACAAACAACTATTTCCTGAAAACAAATAGACCTCTATCATCTAAAATCATAGCTCTACGAGCACTATCCGGAAGATCAGATATAGAATGATAAACAATAAACCCCATATGAAGAGAACCACAGAAGGCAAGACGATCAGCCACTCTATTTTGCTCCCGGAAGACATGAGATAAGACAAAATCACCAAGCAAAGATTGACACTCCTGAATCTTATAAACATAACTACAAGGCACTTGATGCACGCCTGAAATACCATTAACAGCCACCAAAGACTCCGACTCAACAACAACATTATGTAAACCCAAATTCCTGCATAAACGGAGACCATCTCGAAGAGCCAAAATTTCTGCAAGCATGTTCGTACCATCACCATAATTACCCGAAAAAGCTGCCACCATAACACCATCAGGACGACGAATAACGCCGCCTCCCGAACATCTCCCTTGCACAGCTGAGCCATCAGTATTAAGTTTCATGCAACCCAAAGCAGGAGCCTCCCAACGCAACCATTGCCCACGATGAACTCCTACCCTTTTAATGTCAAGATGCAAACCTTGAACGGCAAGAGTATCAAAGTGAGACATTCTAACCTTTGGCTGGAAGAGGAACATCACCTCTTGAATGCCTTTCATAATCTTGACGCATATAGTAGCAATAGACATTTCAACATTATCAAAATGAGCCGAGCATCGCGCCTTCCAAATCTCCCAACATGTATACATACAAATACTAACTTTACACGCACCCGCCTGACCTCAAATAGATGTAGTAGTGATCCATGAATTGATTAGATGTTCAATAGACACATACCGATCTATCAGGTTAAAAAACTGAGCAAAACGACTCCACAGGCCTCTAGCAATATTCGAGTGAAGAATAAGATGCTCTAAAGACTCTTGAGCGGGCTGCCTGCAACACCGGCATTTAGAAACGATCTGAATCTTATAACGATGCAGAACAAGGTCCACTGGAAGACCACGATACATAAGCTTCCACATGAAACCACTCAAACGTGTAGGAATCCAGGATTGCCAAAACTTGCTAGCCCATGCCAACTTCGGCCACTGATGCCGAATAACCCTCCAGTACAGCGCCGACGAAAATGTACCTTCTTTTGATAGAGTAAAAATCTGTTTATCTTCTGCATTATCATCCAAACTCACATTACTAACATCTTCATGAAGCCTGGATGGAATCAAAGGCAGCAACTCCTGGAGAATAGAAACAGCCTCTCGCACAGTCAAATTAGAATCAATAGGTCGCGGTCCATACAGAACAGTGCCGCACTAGTTTGTAGTCCAAAAAGAGATATCACCTCGACCCACAATCCATCTACTATGATCTATCAATCTAGGCATATGGTCCATAACAGCTTTCCAAACATGGGACGAAGAAGCAGGCAATATAAAACCATTATCAGAACCATATTTACCGCGAACAAATCGAGCCCAAAGAGTTTTGCCTTGTAGAGCATTCCATGCTAGTTTAGCGTGCAAGGAACCCATAACCTCCGTAAAAGGATGAATACCAAGGCCCCCTTCCTTAATTGGCCGACACACATGATCCCACGCAATCCAATGAGCCCGATTTTCCCCTTCCGAGCTCCAAAGGAAATTCGCCATATGTTTTTCCAATCGACAAATGAATTTTTTTAGGAGTTTGAAGGCAGCCAACGCATAAACCGGAATGCTACAAAGCACCGATTTAAGGAGAACAATTTTTGCACCAAACGATAACAATCTAGCCTTCCACCCACTAATTCGAGAAAGAAACCTCTTTTCAACATCTTCAAAATATTCCAGCTTAGCCCGACCTTTAAAAAGTGGAAGCCCCAAATATTTTAGCGGTAAACTGCGTTGTTTGCATCCCGACCATTGCTCGATCCTCTGGATTTTCCTCCTTGTATAATGCCGCGAAGTGACAAAACCACTCTTCTCAAAATTTATGAGTTGCCCAGAAGCTTTTTCATACTCTTCAATAACACCTCGAAGGCCTAGAATCGAGCGCTTACTGCCATTACAAAAAATTAGCATATCATCCGCATAAAGTAGATAAGAAACGATGATATCACCAAAACCATGTCGATAAGGCCCAATCTTTCTATCTGTAACAGCCCTATTAAGATTATAGCTAAGGATCTCCTGAGCCATAACAAACAAAAGGGGAGATAAAGGATCACCTTGCCTAACACCTCGAGACGACTGAAAAAAGCTGAAGGAATCCCCATTAATACGAATAGAATACCAAATATTACTTATCATCCGATACACCAAATCACAGTTATCATCATCAAAGCCAAAAGCTTTCAGCGCACGTAACAAAAAACTCCATTCCAGACGGTCATAAGCTTTCGACATATCAAATTTGAAGACCACATTCCCACCATGAGACTTCTGATCAATCCGTTGAATTAATTCATGGGCCAAAGCAATATTATCCTGTATATTCCTGCCTTTGACGAAGCCAGCCTGCTCCAATGATATGATAGACGGAAGCACAGTAGCAATCCGAGAGGCCAATATCCGAGATATAATCTTGCATGAAAAATTACATAGGCTAATCGGACGAAGATCACCCAGACTGCTAGGCTTGTCAACTTTCGGAATTAAAATGACAGTAGTAGAAGAAATACCTCTAGGTAACATCCCTCCCTTAAAATAATCCTGAACCGCTGCAATAACATCGTGCTTGATAACTTCCCAACACCCTTGAAAAAACCAGCCAGTGAAACCGACAGACCCAGGGGCACTATTAGGGTTCAAATCTTTAACTGCATTCCAAATTTCCTCTTCAGTAGGTAATCTCTTCAAAAAGTCATTATCCTGTCTACCAATTGATCGAGCGAACTGATGAAACAAATCTTCCTTAATAGTTGGTCTTGTCGATGTGAAGAGATTGGAAAAATAAAGGACAGCCATATCTCCAATACGCCTATTCTCCGTGCACCAACTGCCATCATCCAACTTGATTTTGATTGCATTATAATTATTCCTATTCTTAACACAAGCATGAAAATAAGAGGTATTCCTATCTCCGTCAGAAAGCCAAGATGCTCTAGCCTTTTGCTGAGCCAACTCAA
Source organism: Codonopsis lanceolata (assembly GCA_013146195.2). Classification (NCBI taxonomy): domain Eukaryota; kingdom Viridiplantae; phylum Streptophyta; class Magnoliopsida; order Asterales; family Campanulaceae; genus Codonopsis; species Codonopsis lanceolata. The sequence continues at coordinate 62,285,584 of CM028381.1, forward strand.
CAGACCAAGCGGTAGCCCGACATAACTGTTGTTGAGTGTTCTCAAGTAAACTCGCCACATTAGCATCCCAAGAGTTCTGAAGGCTGAGGTCTAAACGCAAAACATCGTCCTGAAGACCATCAATCATGCGGTTTATATTGCCAAAAACCTCCCAATTCCATTTACGCAAACTAGAGCGAAGATGATGAAGCTTTTTATGCAAGATATCCAACGCTGAACCAGAATAATAAACAACCCATTGACCCTTAACAAATTCCAAAAAGTCGCTATGATCAAGCCAAAAACGTTGAAAACGAAAACCACCATTCTTCTTTGTTTTATGAGATAGCTCTACCAAAAGAGGAGAGTGATCAGAAGATACTCTACTTAAATGTCGCACCTTGAGATCGGGCAGCATGGCCTTGTAATACCCATTGATCAAAACTCTGTCGAGACGCTGCCAAATCCGGGCTAAACCATCTTGATTATTACACCATGTGAAAATACTACCCTCATACCCCGCATCAGCTAAACCAGCCTGCTGCATAAAGACATTAAAATCATTAATACTAGGGAAATCGCAAGGAGCCCCGCCCAACTTCTCATTTGATTGCGCTATGATATTAAAGTCGCCCCAAACAATCCACGGTTCTGAATATGAAGCAGCAATATCATTCAAATCTGTCCATAGATCCTGCCGAGCATTACGATTACACTTAGCGTACACAAAAGAAGCGATAACTAAGGTACCATTCTCCAAAACCAAACGGACAGTCACATGTTGATTCGACATAGCAATCCTGTTAACCTGAATTTTATTATTCCAGAAAAGCCAAATATGGGAATTAATAGGATTCCCATGCAAGCTGAACTGAAACTTCAAACGTTTAGCAATTTTAACCATTCTACGACCAACTAATTTGGGTTCCAAAATACAACATAAGTTAGGCCTATGTTGCCTAATCAGAGTCTTTAAATAATCAACAGTATCTGAGTTTCCAATGCCTCTAGCATTCCAAATAAGAGCCGCCATAGGAAAAAAAAATTAAGATGATGAATGATAAACCTGTTTAGAGGCTCTAGTTCCCCGTTTATTTTGTTGCAAATACTTCTTACGCTTCATCTTCTTGTTAAGCTTATTCACTTGTTTTCTAAAGACTTCTGTTTTCTCCGGAGAGGCCGGAAAATCACGACAATCATCCATAGAAGCCGATCTAGTAATCTTCGGCCTATGTTTCTTTGTGTACTCATCCGCGGACTTAGTAACAGAAGAAACTAATTCATCTTCAAACATATCTTCCAGATCTGCCAATGCCGCAAAGGAGTTGCAAAACAGCCCATCATTACTCACATTCACACCTACGTCCGCATTACGATCCTTAGCGTCCTTAGTTTCAGTGTTAACCCCATCGTGTACAGGCTTACCATTACCGTCTAACTGAATCTGAGCCTCTCCGACATTGCTTTCATTATTGTTATTACCATAACCATCTCCTTTATCAACCACATTGGGGATCTCCTGTTCAGGCATCGAAGGAACTGTGGCCTTACAACCCATGTCACTAGGCTCGTTTGGCTTCACGTTATGCCCTATATCATCCTTTGCATGATCGTCCATAACGCCTGCATTAATATTTGAACCCTCATTATTACTCTCCTTATTTGGGCTTGGTTCAACCCTAGTAGATTTTTCCTGTGATTCTTTCCCTTGCCCTTTCGGGCTATCCGTACTATCAACCGTCTCCACCTCTCGGGGCATACCATTAACATCCTTAGAGTTCGATCCCGAAGCCTTCAATTGAACTGGCTGTGCCACTGGTTGCCAAACCTTTTGTTGAGGCTTGAGCCCCACGTGACTAAATCCTTGATTACCACCATTAATATCATTATTTTCATTAGATTTGGTCGGCTGCCCATCAGAAGACTTCTCTTTACCCTTGTTGACATTAGGTGTTGGCACAAACCTTTTCTTGCGACAATTGTCCTCGACATGTCCAAGCAAGCCACAACCCTCACAAAAAGCAATATTACCTTCAAAATTAATTGACTGCCAGAAACCTTCCTCCTTTGATGTACCCAACCATACCCTTTGGGGTAAAATCAATGAGACGTCCACCTCTACACAAATGCGAGCGTACATCGGATGAGATAAAGCCAAAGTCCTGTCATCTCACATCTGCTCGTAAAAAATTCCCAAACGAATTCCCGATTCGTTGAAGATACGACGGCGTAAAAAACGAAAGGGGAAGCTGATACAAACGAACCCACACAGCTACAAACGTACTATCCTTCTTGAACACAAAATCCGGCGACCATTGAAAGGACCGATACATGCAGTTCTGTATCATATAAGATTCCTTCGATAAGGCACGAATCAGGTCTTCGTTAGAGGCCAGATGAACCATGACATGTCTTGGATCAAGCAACCCAACAATAAACTCCCCAGTCAGACCCCATGATTTTTCAATATGCGTTTGTATAGCTTGGATTGATGGACGACCAACTGAGAACTTAAGAATCAGTGTATTTTGGAATTGCTTGGCTGCCGCCTCCAACTCAATAGGAGTAAATAAACAACCCGGTTCATTATCGATTGAAACCGAAGCTCGATTTGGAAGAGGTAGGTCCTTCAACGCACAAGCACGTCTAGGGTTTTGACATTTAACCGATGCCTCTTTAGCCGCTGCAGCCGCATAAGATAACCCTTCACCATGCGGTTTAGGGACAGTTGGATTGGAAGACGAAGGGGGATCACTAGGTTTGGGGGGAACCGCCGATGCATCCCCAGAGTGGTCGGTATCCGGCGGCATAGCCACCGAAACCTAATTGTCAAGAAAGAATAGAGAGAGAAAGTTAGAGAGAGAAATTTTTATATGGCAGACAAATAATTTCTGATCTAACACTTAAGAACTCTTGATCTACTTAAGTGTTAGTCAGTTGCTTACATAGATCGTTTACTTAGTTATTTTGATAAATTGTTCTTCAGCTCTTTCTTTACCTTTAGTGATCTATTTTCAAAAGAAAATAAATTGTGTCAACCAGCTGACCAATTTCCTATTTCTTGTCATCTTCTTTGATACCTCAGCCATCTGACCATATCAGCTGACTGACAAAGTTACATTTTTCGCTGCAAACTTTTAAAGCTTTTCAAGACTACCCCCAATGTTTTTAAAAGGCTATTCACCCCCCTCTAGCCTCGTCAGTTTCCAACCGGACTTACACCTATAATGCAGGATCAGAGGACTGGAAGGTAGCAATTTAGCATCAAAACTAATTTAATCAATTACATAGCCTCATGCATAAAATCTTTAAGCCTGCAGCTCACTTAGCCAAAGCTTCATCTCACATATGTGGATCTTTTTACAGGAATATGAGACATTTGCTCAAAATATTTTTGAGTTAGATAATAAGGGTCTGAAGTCCATTTAAGGTCAACTTGATCCAATGTAATAATTGGTTCTGAAACTTGATTTTCTAGCATTTTTTTGGCTAAATTCCTCACCTTCAACTAAGGCTTATTTAGTTATTCTTTGATAAAAAGATGATTCAATAAGGATAATTTGGGTTATAATTCGAAGCATAACTGATGACAGACACCAGAGGGTTCTTGTTTTTATAATGGGGTGTTGTTTACAAATCCTTCTCATAGACATGTTGATTGAAGCAGTAACAATATGTCCTACTACCATAAAAGTCAATCCAGGTTTTGTATTCTACATCTCAATCATTCTCACTCCAACCATTCATTAAATTCCCTTCCAGAGAGGGCATTCCTAAAATGGACCTTTCTCAAAATAGACATAGACCTGGGTTCTTAAGTCAACGTCAATTTGTCATGTTGCAATATATGTTCAATCATATTATTAATCCACCCATTTTCTTTTAGATAAGTGCGATTCTATTTTAGTATCATCTATGAACCAGAACTTCTAGAGCTTGTCCTTCCGCCCCCCCAAGACCATAACCCATCCAAATGACTGTCGTCTTGAACCAAAAACATCTCAATAGTCCACAACAGTGGTGGAGAAATCCAAGAAACATCAACTCTAAACTCTCTTATGCGCATCATCTATTATACATCTCTCTTGATTTATCCTTTCCTTACAAACAAACAAGATAAGTTTTTTTTTTTAACAACAAACATCCCTCCAACAAACAAAACATGATAAGTATAAGTTAAACTGATGCAGTAAACACCAAAAAGCAAGAGTATAGAACTTTAGAAATGATGAATTGAACCAAAAATATCTCAAAAGTCCCCAACAGTGGTGGAGAAATCCAAGAAACATCAACTCTAAACTCTCTGATGTATCATCTATCATATATCTCTTTTGATTTATCCTTTCCTTACAAACAAACATGATGAGTTTTTTTTTTTTTTTGAACAACAAACATCCCTCCAACAAACAAAACAAGATAAGTATAAGTTAAACTGATGCAATAAACATCAAAAACCAAGAGTATAGAACTTTTAGAAATGATGAATATACATCAGTATGTAATCAATTAAAATGATGAAATATACAAAAACTTGAGTCAAAGTGCCTAGGGATAATTAGAACTGAATAACAATTAAAAAGAAGAAGAAGATACCTGAAACAACGAATTGGGGAAGCCTTCGGGTTCTCGAATAGTGTCTGTTCTCCTACAAATGTTGACTGGGCGGAGTGGGTAATGCTCTCCTTGAACAAATGGAAATAATTAGATGTACAATACAGCTCAGTCAATCGGCTATCTGGTGGTCGAGATTAATTTCGGCTACAAGATCCAACGGTGATAGGTTAGTTACAAATAACCCCCCTTAACTATGGGTCAAGTTCGAATTGTACCCCTCAACACAAAGGAATATGTTCAAATACAGAATTGAATGAATCATGTTGTTGGGTAATTGGAATTTACAGATTAAGTAATTCCTTGTATTGAAGAATTTTGAGAAAAAAAATTGGTCTTCTCTGTATTGAACAAAGCTATATATAAAAATAGTAACTAACCTAACAGACTCCAATAAGAAGAAAGATTAAAGAAATAACACTCGCTACCCCTTAACTTAAGTAGACACAAATAATTAGGAGCTTATGACTGGTTGCCCCCTGCACTTTCTTTTGAGCCATGAATATCAACATCCCCCCTCAAGTTGAGAGTGGAAAAGAGATTTTGCACTTGCAACTTGGACAGAAGGAAGATAAATTGATTATTGGATTGAGCTTTGGTGAAGAAATCAGCTGGTTGTTCATGAGAGGCAATGTATTGAGTAGTAATGAGTCCTCTTTGAATCATTTCTCTTACTAGATGGCAGTCGATGTCGATGAGCTTTGTCCTTTCATGAAAGATAGGATTTGCAGCTATGTGAAGAGCAAATTCATTGTCACAGTGAAGAGAGACAGGTAGATGAGGTTCCACTTGAAAGTCTTTGAGAAGAGATAGCAACCATTTCACTTCACAACAAGTATTTGCCATACTTCTATACTCAGCCTCTGCAGAAGATTTGCTAACAATAGGTTGTTTCTTGCATTTCCATGATATAAGTGAGTTGCCTAGAAACACACAAAAACTAGACAGAGATCTCCTTGTAATTGGTCTGGCAGCCCAGTCTGAATCACAGTATGCTCTAAGGATTAGCTGGGAAGAGCTAGAGAAGAAAATCCCTTGTCCAGGACATCCTTTAAGTTATTTAACCAACCTTAATGCAACTTGCCATTGATGTTCAAGAGGCTTGTGCATAAATTGGCTTAGGACTTGGACACTATAGGCAATATCTGGCCTTGTTATTGATAGATATATAAGTCTGCCAATGAGTCTTCTGTATGGAGCAGGATTCTGTAAGGGAATACTGATGGTGAATGCAAGTCTGTGATCTTTCTCAATGGGAGTAGAGATAGGTTTGGCATTGGTTAGGTCAGTATCTGTAATCATATTTAATGCATATTTTCTTTGATGTATGCAGATTCCAGTTTTGTTTATAGCAACTTCCAATCCAAGGAAGTATTTTAGTGATCCAAGATCCTTCACAGGGAATTTGGTTTGGAGATAGGCAAGCACTTCCTCAATTAGTTTCCTGTCAATTCCTATGATGAGAAGATCATCCACATAGACAGGGATAGTAACAAATTATGAGCCAGTATTGAGAGTAAATAGAGTATGGTCATTTTGAGATTGATGAAAACCAAAGTGTAGAAAAGTGGAGGAGAGTTTTTCAAACCATTGTCTTGGGGCTTGTTTAAGTCCAAACAAGGATTTTATAAGTTTACAAACAGTGGGAGTATCACCTAGAGGTAGATTATGAGAGTATCCCGAAGGAAGGTCCATATAGACCTCTTCATGAAGATCCCCATGAAGAAAGGCATTAGAAACATCCATTTGGGATATGGGCCATAGTTTGGTAGCAACTAAGGCAAGGTAGACTCTGACAGTAGTCATCTTGGCAACAGGTGATAAGGTTTCAAAATAGTCATTGCCCTCTACCTGAGTAAACCCCTTTGCTACAAGTCTAGCTTTATACTTGTCAATACTTCCATCAGCATTGTGTTTTATCTTGAAGATCCATTTGCATCCCACAGTTTTCTTTTAAGATGGAAGATACTGTAGTGTCCAAGTTCCATTGTTTTTTAGGGCCTGTAGTTCTTTAGACATGGCTTTGCACCATAGGGATCTTGAGAAGTTTGTCGATAAGTCTTAGGTTCATGTAGAGTGGATATGTTACAACAAAAGGTTTTGTATGTAGATGAGATATTATCATACTTGCAGTATTTGTTCATAAGGGTAGGGTGTAGAATAGTTGATGGAGGGTTGAGTTAAGTGAGGTGGTAGACCAATGTAGTCTTTGAATTTAGTTGGTAAAGTTATGACTCTTTGAGGTCTAATTGGTATGGATGAGGTGTCAGAAGTAGAAGGTGTGGTATTCTCATTGGTAGGTTGGTTTTCAGAGGGCATTGTCTCATTTGGTTCATTGTGTTCAGGAGTATTTGTGGTATTTGTATTGGTTTCCTCAAAGACAGGATTACTATAACTAGGATTGGAGTTGTCTAGAAAAAAAACTGTTTGGGTAGAGGGAACATCATTTGTCTTGAAGGAAAAGATAGATTCATGAAAGGTAACATCTCTGATGTAGAAGACTTTGTGTGTCTCCAAGTTATAAACCTTATAGGCCTTCTTATTGTTAGTATAGCTAATGAAAACACACCTTTGGGATCTGGGGTCAAATTTGTCTCTGTTGTGCGAGGAAGTAAAAGCATAACATAGGCAACCAAGAGTTCTAAGATGATTGTACTTGGGTGTTGTTCCAAATAAAGCTTCAAAAAGGGCTTTGAACTTGACAACTGAACTGGGAATTCTATTTATTATATAGGTAGCAGTGAGCAGGCAGTCACCCCAAAAGGATTTTGTGAGGTTGGCTTGAAATCTCAGAGCTTTGGAAAGTTCGAGAAGATGTCTATGTTTTCTTTCAGTCCTTCCATTTTGTTGTGGTGTGTCAACACAAGTACATTCATGTAGAAGACCTTGAGATAAAAGAAGACTGCCAACTCCTTCATTGAAAAATTCTTTACCATTGTCTGTTCTTAGATGTTTAACACTTGTTTTGAATTGAGTTTTAACCATATTGAGAAAGAATTGAAGAGTTTGACAAACTTGGTTCTTGGATTTCAATAGGGAAGACCATGTGGCCCTGGAATAATCATAGGTACTTTGCTTGTAAGGACCCCATACATCTCAGTGTATGAGGTCAAATTTGTTGGTACTGTGGGAATCACTTAAAGGGAATGGCTACCTTGTTTGTCTGTCTAGATGACATATATCACAATAAATATGAGATTTAGAATTGACTTGGAACTTAAGATTATCAATGTATTTCATAGATTGAAGAGGAACATGTTCAAGTCTAGTGTGCCATAGGTACATTTTATTTATTGGTTGAGTAATAGAAAAGAAATTGGTGAATTTGCATAAGTCTGGTGTGGTAATGGCTTTGGACACAAATGTGGCTTCTTTGGTCTTGTTGCTTTCAGGTGGGATCCATTTGTATAGGCCACCAACATATCTACCAATCTTCTTCATTTTCTATAGAGTTTGGTCCCGAATGAAGCAAGATGAGGCAGAGAATTACTGTCACCAGTTAGCTTGCTACCAAATATCAGATTTAAGTGGAAGTTAGGTGCATTAAAGATATTTTTGAGAACAATATCTTGGGGACAAATTTACCCTTCCTTTGTGTGTGATACTAGATGCCTTCCCATTAGGTAGATGAATCATGGTGTTGATAGGTATAGGGTCAATGAGGTGATCAAAGGAATTAGTGATGTGGTCGCTAGCTCCAGTGTCAATAATCCAGTCCAGAAAGATAGGTTTGATGCTAGCAAGACATATATGTTCAGAAGTATTGTTACCTGACAAGTGATCTTCAGGATTATCAAGGACAGCAGCAGTGCTAACATTTTTCACATTGTTCAGTAGGTTCATGAGTTGAAGATATTGTTCATAAGTGAAGAGGTTTTTGGTAGTGCTGGTATTGCTTTCTTTGCTTTCAATAGTTTTAGGTGGGGTTTTGAACAGTGGTGTTGTTGATAGCATCATTGTTTCTTTTTTTACCTTTATTCCTTGGCATTTTAACAGGTCAGGTTTGGTTCCAAATAAAGGATGCCATTCAGGAAAGCCAATAAGGAAGAAACATTTGTCTTTTGAATGAGAATCTCCATGGCAATGATCACAAAATAATTTCCCTTTTGTAGAGGAAGCTTGATATCCACCAGTTGACTTGCCTTTGGAGCACTTGTTGTTGCCTGGATTAGAGTTGATTTTTCCCATCAAGGCAGAGTACATACTCTCAAAATTTATATTATTGGTTTGCAGTCTCTGGCCTTCTTCTTGAATCAACATAGATACTGCGTTGGCCACAGAAGGAAGAGGATTCATCCTAAGCATTTGACCCCTAACATCAGTTTATTTCTCAGAAAGGCCCATTAGGAATTGAGTTAATTTGGTAATATTGTCATAGTCACTTGAGCAGTGTTGGCTCCATATGTACAGTTACACGAACACTTGGGTGTTTGAAGAAGATTTGTTAACTCATCCCATAGTCCTCTGAATTTAGTAAAATAGGCATTGATATTCAAATTACCTTGAGTGCAAAGCATAATGTTTTTCTGGATTTGGAAGATCTTAGGAGCATCACTTTTGGAGAATCTGGTAATAATATCCTCCCATATTTCATGAGCAGTAGAGAAGTAGACTATGCTCTTACGAATTTCTGTATTGACATCATTTAGTAGCCAAGAAACAACCATGTTGTTACATCTTTCCCACGTACTTACATACTTGGATGGGGGAGTAGGTTTCTTGTTAGAGCCATTGATCATGCCAAGTTTGTTTTTGGCAGACAAGGCAGTAGTAACTTGAAATTTAAATCTGATAGAACTTCTGAGACAAGGATCATTCCACGGTGATCATTGGGATGAAGGTAGAGAGGGTGGCCAAAGGTTAATTGTAAGGAGGGTTCTGGAAGATCGTAGTCATCAATTACTATTTTGGTATCTTGAGTTTTTCCATTCTTACTATCAGAGGTGGAATCAGTCATGATGGGAAGTAAAGAGAAAGATTAAGATAAAGAATTGGTTTTAAAAGAATAAGAGAAACAAGAGAGTTGCCAGGAGAAAGGAACAGAAGCAAATTTTGGAATCAAAGTTCAATGCTCTGATACCATGTTCAAATATATAATTTAATGAATCCTGTTGTTGGTGTTGAATCTCGCCTTAAATATTTTTTCTTAAAATCATTATACTTTTTGTCAGTCAAGAACTTATAAGTTATAAAATATATTGGTCAGCTTGTAGCATAATTTTTGTTAGTCACTCAGAATCAGCTGACCATTTCCTGGTACTGATACTTTCCTATTTTATGTTTTGATAGATCTTATGCTTGTTATCTCTATAACAAGATCCCTATGATCTTGTAAGAAGATATGGCTGTATTATAAAACACATTTCAAATTCAAATGTGTTTCTAACGGGCTACACTTAAAGTTCACCTATAAATACTCACAGGAATCACTTGAAGAAACTATCTGTAGATTTCATACTCTCAAAGCAATTCACTCATTTGAAGTACCTCAGCTTTTATAACATTAGCTAGATATTCTTCACATTTATTTATTCTCTAGTTATTGTTTAGACAATCATTGAATTACTTCTTTTATATCCTTTAAGAAATCAATTGAATTGTCTCACGAGTGTGATTGTTTTTCAATCATACTCCATCAACGCTGGTCTTTTGTTGTACACTGATCAATTAGAGATCACATAGATTTTTAATAAAATTAGTGCACTTCAAAAATCCAAGTTTGACCAACTTGGTAGTGGACGTAGCAGTTTTTACTGTGAATCACTTCAATTCCTTTGTCTGTTATCTCATCAGCTCTTACAAACTGATCTAACATTTAAGAAGTCTTGATCTACTTAAGTGTTAGTCAGTTACTTACATAAATCGTTTACTTAGTTGTTTTGATAAATTGTTCTGCAGCCCTTTCTTTACATTCAGTGATCAATTTTCAAAAGAAATTGATTGTATCAGCCAGCTGACCAATTTTCTTATCAGCGTCAGCTTCTTTGAAACATCAGTTAGCTGACATCATATCAGCTAACTAACAAAATTACATTATACCGCTGCAATTTTTGAAGTTTGTCAAAACTGCCCTCAAAGTTTTTTAAAGACAATTCATCCCCCCCTTTAACCTTGTCAGTTGCCAACTGGACTTACAGTTGGGTAATTGGAATTTACAGATTAAGTAATTCCTTGTATTAAAGAATTTTGAGAAGAAGAATTAGTCTTCTCTGTATTGTCTCTTACAGTAAGGAAGAAGAAACAAAGCTATATTTAAAAACAGTAACTAACCTAACAAACTCCAATAAGAAGAAGGATTAACGAAATTACACTCGCTACCCCTTAACTTAAGTAGACACAAATAATTAGGAGCTTATGACTGGTTGCGCCCTGCACTTTGTTCTGTGCCATGAATATTAACAGAATAGCTTCATATCCTTTAGAAACTTCATTCTTTGCATAGGCGATAATTGGGAATAGCCAATAGATGATTAGCTCTAGTAACTACGAGACCAAACTCCTCAATCATGTCCAATTCTGTTGGGGAAGTATTATTCGGAAGCTCCCAATCAAAGCAGTGCACCAACTGAGCCACCACTAGCTGAACCATTGTTAGACCTAATTGCATACCGGGACATCCCCTTCTCCCTGAGCCAAATGGGAGAAGCTGGAAATCACGTCCCCGAAGATCTATGTCACTTCCAACAAATCTCTCTGGGAAGAACTTCTCGGGTTCAGCCCAAACATTTGGGTCTCGTCCGATGGCCCATACATTTACCATGACTCGCGACTTCTTAGGTATATGATAGCCGTCAATGGTGCAGTCCTCCATGGCCTCGTGGGGAAGAAGTAGCGGTGCCACAGGATGGAGCCTAAAGGATTCCTTTACAACTATACCCAAGTATTCTAATTTCTCTAAGTCTGATTCCTCAACCATCCTTTCCAAGCCTACTACTTCTTCCAACTCTTTTTGAACTTTCTTCATCACTCGCGGATGCTTTATAAGATCTGCCATTAGCCAATCAATCGCTGTTGCCGAGGTGTCCATTGATGCAGCAAGCATATCCTGCCAAGAAATTAAGATCACACATTCAATGTAATAAAAACAAAGGCGTCAAGTTCAAATCAGAGCTAAATGGAAATACCAAATCAAATTCATGAACACCTTTAGTAGCTAAAATGTCTTAAAGAGAATATACTCCCTCCATTCCTTGACTATTTTTTTGGAATTGACGAAAAAAAAAGAACAATTATTTAGGAACGAAAGAGAGTGATCACCAGCATGGTAGCTTTAATATGGGCGCGATCAATCTGAAAATCTCCTCCACCAGATTTCATTATGGACAACATGGTATCAACAAAATCTTTTGTTTTCCCTTGTTCCTTTGATTCATCATGCTCATCAATAATCTTCTCAAAGAATTCATCAAACACATCGGCAACAACCTTCATGCGCCGCGTTAATCCTTGAAGATCAAGCTTGCCAATGTACGGAAAGTAATCGGCGAGATTAGGAGCCGCAGCTAATTGCATACCTTCTTTAATAACGGCTTTAAACCCCTTCTCACTAAACTCCTCCTCCTTGTACTTCTTCCCAAAAATCATAAGACATCTCATATCTGCATTCATGGAAGCAACCTTCGCACTAAGATCAATGGTAAAGCGTTCCCGAGCTGCTTGCTCGAGCGATTCAACGAGAATGCCAAGCTCTTCCTTTCTCATGGATTGAAACGATTTGATCCTGAGGCTACTAAGCAACTCTATGGTGATCAACTTACGCATGTCGCGCCAAAAACTACCGTATGGGGAGAAGGACATGTTTCTTTGGTTGTACGATATTTGCTTCGCGGCCTCGTGTGGAGGCCTACTAGCGAAAACGAGATCATGAGTTTTCAGGATTTGTTCAACATGATGAGGTGATGAGATGATGATTATGGGTACGAAGCCGAAACGCATGTACATAATGGGTCCGTATTTTTGGGCTAGTTTACACAAATCTTGGTGAGCATTTTTACCTACAAGATGAAGGTGACCTAAAATGGGAATCCCTCTTGGACTCGGAGGAAAGTTTTGTGTTTGTTCTTCTTCAGCCATGATTGTAGGAACAAAGTTAGCACAATCACTGCAAAGTACACTATCCATGTCCAGGCCATAGATAACATATATGATGAAGTTGAGCTAAGTGCATACATATATACATACATATATATGGAGAGAGAGAACCCAATGGTAAACACAATTATAAAGCATTCAAAAGGTATATTCCTCGTGCCACGTCATCGGCTTATTTTTTTTTCCATAAACCTATTCTCTACTATATATAAATCCATAAAAGCTTTATAGGATGGACCCATAATTAATATTTTATTTTTTTTCAATATACATTTATTTTCAAAAATAAATATATCATTTTAAAACATAAATATTTATAGAACAAATATAATACGTCTAAAAAATAATTTATATATATTTTTAATTTTATCTTTGAAAAAAACATTTTTACCAATATTTATAACCACATACTTAAGGACATTAAAAGAAATCATACATTTCATCAATATTTATAATACAGTCAATTACTTTTTTTATAAACGGTGTATCGAATCAATGTAGACAATATTTTAAAAACGGAGGGAGTATATCTTTTTAGAACATAAAAAATTATAGAATGTATTATAAATATTGATGTAATGTGTGGTTTCTTTTAATACCCTTAATGTGTGTTTGTAATTAAAGTATGTTGAAAAATAAGGGTAAAGTGGTAAAATTATTTTTCTAAAAAATAAAGATTTGAAAGAAGACAATTATTTTAGAAACAAATAAAAAAGGAAATAAGAACTTATTTGAAAGCAGAGGGAGTACTATGTCTAACAAATAGGTTATACATTTCTAATCTAAAACAAAGAAAGAAAATGACAACTTGACAAGTGATAAACAAGTCCAAGAACATAGAGCTTTTGTAGGCATGGAATGATGAGGTGGATCACTCCATTTGTAATTAAAGTCTCGTTTAATGCAACGTTTTGAAAACGCAGCTTTTTAAAAACACAACGTTTTTAAAATGTAGTTTTTTTTTGTAAACATGTTTGAAAAACTATTTCAAAACGCTATTTTTCATAAATAGAGTTGTAAATGTAACATATTTTTAAAACGCTATAAATTGAAGTGTTTTAAAACGCTTCACATTTTAAAACGTTACGTTTTAAAAAGCTACATTGAAATACTTTTTTTAAAAAAAAACACAATATTTTTTACTATCGTTTTGACAAAAACACTATCAAACAAGCACTAATTTTTAAAGCTTTACAAGGGCTATGAAATGGGTGTCGCTCTAAGGATATGAAATGGGTGTTGTATGCATACAATTGTCCAAGTTTATCTTTTCCTCACAAAACAATTAGGGTTAGTGCACCTTGGTCGCTATATTATGAAGAAATCAAAATTTAGTCCCTCTATAACGAAAATTGATAAAAGTTTGTAGTTTTTGCACACAGATGGTCCTTAAGCTTGATGTCATTAGTGGCTTGTCAGTTTAGTGAGATTGGAAGGATCAAGTAATACAAATTGAAAGTTCAAGGTATGAATTTTAAGTAAACATCTTCAGAAGAACATCCATAATACTCACCAATTTCTTTTAGAAATTGGTGCGTTTATTGTAACTAAGCTTAACAAATTTAATTTCTGGAAATTTAATTATTAAGTTTTATTATTTATTTTAGTTATATGTTCAAAAAATGCTCATGATTTTTCGGCTTTTTTTAATTTAATGAAATTGGTATATAATTGTAAATAAAACACGTTAAATAATTATAAAAATTATTTTTTATTATTTATTTAAAATAAATATTTAAGAAAAAACTTTTTTATTTTCACCAAATTCAGTTTTTAGAATTTATGAATGTGCATATTGTAAATAAAACATATTAAATAACTTTTAAGAAATTAGTTTGTTAGAAAGTTAACTTATAAACCTTAATGATGAATAAACCTTAATGAAACTCCAAAAACAAAAACACACACATATACACTTGAAAATTTCAGAAAATCCAACGATTAGCGATCCATAAAACTCATAAGAACATAGCAATTCTTATGCATCTAATTTCTAAATACTATAGTGAAAATCATGAGTATTTTTCCAAAATTTTTTATATAAGTTATAAAAATTACTAATTAATCAATTCAAAATTTAAAAAGTTATTTTATGAATTTTAGTTAGAATTTTGATGCAGGCAGTCTCGCGCTTGATTATCTCGACTGTTTGGACCGGGTGCGCGGAAAAAGACATAACTTTTGACTAAGGTGGAGTTACGGGGCTCGCCACATATCAAAACGAAGCTCTCGAAAAGACAGACAAAATTAACAGAATAAAACCCAATTATGAGCTATTTTTAAGGCCAAAAAAACGTCGTTTAGATAGTGTTACGGGCCATTGAAGTTTTTTTATTAGTTTCGAGTTTTTTTGTAATTTCGACAATTTATTGCTTTTAGGGTTTTGAGCATATTTAAACACTTTTAGGGTTGTTTGAGAGACAGTTTTTGCCGTTTTATGAATAAGATATTTTTTTTCCTAATTCCGGTATTCATTGAATCAACGCGAATTAATGTCCAGATCGTGGTAGGTTTGTGAACCTCAACAAGATTTGGAAAATCAAAGCTGGTAGTCGTGTGCGATCTCAACAACTTGATATTTATCGTTTTTTTCAATACCTTCCGCTACATCAAATATACACCCCAATTTCTCAAATTACTGATTTCTATAAATACGAAAATTGATGAAAATCATGAGTGTTTCTGTAAGAATATTTATTTGAAGTGCATTAAACTTCCCATTTATACAACTTGATTCATCTAATACTCTAACGACATCTAACTCAGGGACTATGGTTGCACAAAAATGGTCAACTTTAGTCACTATCGTACATTTCATTATATAAGGACTAAATTCAAAAGAAGTTCATAGTATATGGACCACTAATGCGCTTAGCCCAAACAATGCCAATTCATTCCTACTCTCCGTTTCTAAATAAATATATTATTTTTAGGGAGATGCAATTTATAAATTTTGCTTATCCACTACATCCTACCTTAATTAGTGTATCAAATAAGTATATGTTAGGAAAAAATTACCCCTTAAGTACTTGTCCATTTTAAGTTGACTAACCACGTTACTTTCCTAATTACCTTTTAATACTCCCTCCGTCTCTAAATAATTGTCCTAGTTGATCCATCGCACAGTTTATGAAAAAACAATTGACTTGATTATTTATATTGGTTTAATGTGTAGTTTCCTTTAATGTCTATGTGTATGTGACCCATAATTAAAGTAAAGTGAAAAAGTAAGGGTAAAGTGGTAAAAATGATGTTCTAAAATGGTAAGTTTTAAAGTGGACAATTATTTTGGGACGGACGAAAAAGGAAAGAAAGACGATAATTTAGGGACGGAGAGAGTATTATTTTTTAGTTCAAACAATAATGAACAACCTAGTTATTCTATTACTATTATTTTTACTTTTTGTACTGACTTTATTAATTAATCTTTTGACTAAAGTTATATTGTATAATAAAAAAATATAGCAAGGAGATTTTTTGTCCACCAAACTTTGAGGAAATATGTGTTCTTTTGTTATAAAAAAAAAATAAAAGCTGAAATTTAAAGAATGTAATAGTAAAAGTTGATCGAATATTAAAATCATAGTATGAAATAATATCATAAAATTTGAATTTTTTTTTGCCTATCGTTATAATTGATTCAAATTTTTAATCTTTTGAGTTGATTGAAAACAAACATTCAATTGAATATCTACCATAATAATATTATTGAATTGATATTTTAAAATAATATTTTTAAAACTAAATTAGAATATTTTAATTTTTTATTTTAAAATATCTGATATATTCCAAAATTTTGGTAGAAAATGTATTAATCATATTATTTTTATGATAATGAATATGAGACGTGAGTAATCAAAAATTGATTGAACATATTTATTATGAAAAAAATGAATAAGTACTTTACTTGTTGAGAATTAAAATGTTAAAAATAAACAATAGAATAACTATATATGTTGTTTATTGATATTTGAACCAAAAAAATAATGTTAGAATGTAATTAAGAAATTAACTTGATTAGTCAACTAAAATGGGTAAATATATACTTAAGGGGTAGTTTTGTCTAAATATGATTTTATTTAATGCAATAATTAAAGATGTAGTGGATAAACAAAAATTGTAGTGGAAATAACATCTCCTTATTTTTATTGAGTATGTCTCCATTAAACGGTTTTATGGATTTTAATCTGTAAAATGGACCAACCCATGCTAAATGAGTTAAGATTCAGTAATCTCAGTGCAACCTTTCGAATTTTGAAAATTACAGCGTCACCTCTCACGTGTATAAATGAATAGTGTCACTTTTTAGTATTAAAAGTATAAGTTTTCAGTGTAAAATGTGTCATTTTTCAACATAAAATGTATCACTTTGTGTTTTTAATAAAAAATATCATTTGTTTCCTTTAAAAGATGTTAGTTTTTAGTATTAAATGTGTTATTTTTTAAATTTAAATAAGTTAGTTTTGGTCTTAAATGTGTTACTTTTGTTTTTTAAAAAAATACTACTTTGCATTATAAATGAAAGCCGTCACTTTTTGGTGTGAAACAATGAAAGTGTCATTTTATAGCATTGAAAGTATCACATTTTAATATTAAATGTGTCACTTTTGGGAGCTACTAAAGTGTCACTTTTTAGTATTAAATGTGTTATTTTTTAAATATTAAGAGTGTCACTTTTTAGTATTAAGATTGTTACTTTGCATTTTAATGAAAATTATACTTCCTCCGTTTTTCAAAATATTGTCTGGGTTGACCCGGCACATCGTTTAAGAAAAATAAATTGACTAGATTATAAATATTAGAAAAATGTGTGGTTTCCTTTAATGCCCTTGATTATGTGCTATAATTAAAGTAGGTAGAAAAAGTAAGGGTAAATTGGTAAAAGTGTTTTTCTAAAAGGGAAACTTTGGAAAAAAGACAATTATTTATGAACGAACGGAAAAGGAAATGTAGACAATAATTTGAAAACGGAGGGAGTAATAAATTTATCCCTTTATAGTGTCACTTTTGACCTTAAAATGTATATATTTTTTCTTTTAAATGTGTTACGTTTGGTTTTAAATGTGTCACATATCATTTCGTCAAAATGCATTAAGGTTCATCAAATATCCCAAGACAAATGTGGCTAACAGAGCTGACAAATGATGAAACTGAAAAACTTGGAAAGAAGAAAAATTTTCGACAGCAAACCTTAAAGTGCAGAGTTAGTAAAGCAAAATGAGAAATATCTCATTAATGTGCTCGCTAGGCTACTGAGCCAACACGTGTCACTACAAGAAAACAGGGCAACACCAACGGAAAATTCCGTTGCAAAAAATGAAATTCCGTTACAATTAGACGATTGAAACGGAAAAAGTTCGTTGCAAATTCCGTTTGGAAAACCCTCGTTGCAAATTTTATGCAACCGTATGTATTCCGTTGCATGATATTGCAACGAAAACCGAGCGTTGCAATTTCAAAATTTTCGGTTGCAAATGTGTTTCCAAAGACATTTGACGTCTGTTGCAAATAGCAACTAATTTTTTCTGTTGCATTCTTGCAACAGACTTTTTTTGTTGCATTCGTGCAACAGATTTTTCTTGTTGCATTTTTTGTTGCATTCTTGTAACAGACTTTTTCGTTGCATTTTTGTAACAAACTTTTTCGTTGCATTTTTTGTTGCAAGAATGCAACAGATTTTTTTCGTTGCATTTTTTGTTGCATTCTTGTAACAGACTTTTTCGTTGCAATTTTTGTTACATTCTTGCAACAGACTTTTTCGTTGCATTTTTGCAACAGACTTTTCCGTTACAATGTATAATATTTCTGTTGCTAGTTCGTAATTGAATTTTTTTTTTAATTATTATTGCAATAGAAGATATCGTTACAAAATATATATATATATATATATATATATATATATATATATATATATATATATATATATATATATATATCGTACCTGATTGAACATTTCATATTTCACATTTTACAAAAAAAAATAAAATAAATCTAAAATCAAACATTTAAAACAACTCAAGTTTAAGCATTTCATTTAAAAGTCATTGTCGAAGTGTCGGATTACATGAAAGTAAATAGAATGTTGAGATCCTCCAAGTGATTAACAAAAAACATTGTCTAACTGTCAAACTACATAGACGTTGGTGGAGGTTGTTGGGCTCTAAGTGACCGAAGTTCCTCTTGCATTAGCTTGAAATCAGCTTTGATTTTTTCCATTTCGCGATTGTCGCCTTGTATTTGTTTTTGAATATCTTCCCTCACTTGTTCTACTCTTTCACAAAGCTTATCTTGAAATTGTTGGGTTTGTGTGAAATCTTCATTCACACTTCCATGTGACGAATAACTTGCGCTGCCACTGCCACTCAAGATCTTTGATGGAGGAACCAACGAACCAAAGCCATACAAGCGATTTTTGGCAACACCACCGGATGCATCAACCCAAGTCGTGGGATCAAAATCTATACCTTTCTTACGAGGCGATATAATCCTCCTAAAATGTTAAAAATTAATATTATAACTAACTTTTCAACTTGAGTTTTAAATAATATTATGAACATTGAGATCAAGGATACATCTATAAAAAATGAAATGCTCAAAGTAAATTAAGTAAAAAAAATTAAGTATCATAAATAAACTCACAAATATTTTTTTGACTTATCCAAAACTCGTTCCTTTCTTTTTCTTATGAGTTCTCAGGAAAACATCATCTTGTGTTATCACTTTCTCAGGATTCTCCTTTATCTATAATGACAAAGAAAATAAACAAGTTAAGTAACGACACTGTACACAAATGCAATGGATATCCACAAAGACGTATAAACAAGTAATAAACTCTTACCATGACAAGCTCGTGAGACGCAAAACTCCTAGAACCCCATGAATGCTTAGATAATCCCAAGCCATTACCTCGATTTTTAGTAGCTTGTTCACACTTCTTTCTTGAGTTGTCATTTGCATAAAACAACAAATAGCGATTCCAATCGTGCTCGTGCACCAAGATGGATGCCACCGCTTGGCGAGCTCCCTATGACACATGGCGCCCCCTATACCATGACACATAAGCTCGCCATTGCATTCCATATTTTTCTTATCTGTCTTTCGGAATGTTTGTTACACACTTGTAGTGTCTTTGCAAATGGCAAGTCAAAAAAACTAATGTTTTATTTCAGTATAAATGAAATAGCTAATTAACATGATTGAATATAAAGATTTACATTCCATTCCCTAAAATAATAATCTTTCATCTCCTCAGACACTTTCTTCCATGTGGGGCCATCATCACCCACAACAAATTTCCCTTGAATTGCATTCCTAATCCTTGGCAGCAACACAAGGAAACTTGACACCATCGTCTGCTGGCGGAACTACTAACTGAAATGTTTAAAAAAATCATTTCAAGGTCAAAAAAAACTGCTAAGCGTGCGGTGCCGGCAAATCAAAGTCTCGTAATCATGTAACATTGTCAACTCTTCTACGAATTTTATCTTCATCGCTAAATTCTCAACAGGCATAGCATACAATAGTTTTATCTTCATCATGTCGGTATTCACTCAATCTATCGAAATCGATTGATGGGGAAAAAGAAAAAACAACCATTGAGCCAATGATTGAACCATCCAACTCTATCTTTGCAAACCCAACAATCTTGTAAGAGAAATTAGCTTGGATTTAGTGAAAGTGGTAAGCTTCATAGATTGGATATGGTTAAGGTTACAGGTGCTAGTCTTGTAGAAAGCTAACCTTCACTTGCTTTAAGGTCCGGCAATGAGTCAATGAGTTTGAGTGTGGCCGGAGGAGTAAGAACAAGCGAGGTAGTCCATGATCGACTAAAGCGCTTCTTCCTCGTCTTTCACTCACCTAAAGGGCTCATTTCAATGCTTTCAAGTTAACATCTGAGAAGGAGTGGGAGAGATAGCAAGGGCACTCAGGTAAAGACATTAAGGGGTCACACTTACCTATTTAAAAAAAACATTTGAGAAGGTCGCTGAAAATATTAGTATGTTATGAGCTAAGACTCCAATAAGCATAGTAGTTCAGTGGAAGACAAGGACAATGACCAAACATCTAGTTCATTCAGTTATTCTCCCCTGAAGTATTCCCCGAGAAAGCATCGGCCATGGGAAGAAAGAAGAATCGATCCCCACTGAAATGAATGAAGCAATTTCTTTTGGGGGTATAGCACATACCGGTGGTGTACTCCCACTAGAAATCACAACAAGATTTGCAAGATTTGCAACCTCTTGGTAGAAGCGACCATTGTGATTCCAATCGGTTGGAACTTGGAGGAGTTTAATCAGAACATGAACTATTTTGGAGCTTATTTAGTGAACTATCATTTATCCATAACACCATTTTGCCACACCTACATATACTCCTAACAAAGCAAAAGCATACTCTTCCTAGGGAAACCAAAAGCCATATAGCAATAACAAAAAACTTGATAATTAAGCCTGACCATCATTCAGTAGTACTACAATATCTTGAATAGATCAGATAATTTAAAACAATAATGCCCAAATTTCTAATTCATTATAAGCATCTTACTCATTGCTTCTTTTCTATCAAAAAGAATCCATTATTAGCACCATGTGACACATAACTCAACTCGAAATCACCGGTGAGCCTTTCTCTTAAGCATTGAGTAAACGACAACCAATAGATGAACTTAGGTCATTCTTGCGTGCAGGAAGGATTATTATACATATCTCTGTTTGGAAAGAGATCATTCTGACTAAACCCCATAAAACCCAGTGTACGATGGGAGTCACATAACATGCAAGGCAAAGTTAAGTGAACCATTTTCTTGAGTTATGACTTACTCAAACGCTGAACACACCCACATCTTTGTGGCAATTATATTGAATTAGAAGCTTTCACAAAAGAGGTCCACCAAGCATGTCTCAGTAATGAAGGTTGATTCTAGGCTCAGGGGATTCCAGAAGTTTCGCTTTAAACTACTAGTCAATGAATCGACAGCAAGCAAAGCAAGTACAATGGAATCAGAAAATTGAAATTGCTTTTTTTTTTTTTTTTTTAAAGAAAGGTTGGAGGGGACATAGACCGTACCCCAACCTTTAATTTTTTTATTTATTATTTTTAATGCCTTGAAAGGCTACAATTATACGTATATGATGCCTTTGGTATGGCTCGAACAATTGGTGCCTCTGGGGAGGCTTTGAACACCCGACCTCTCGGTTGAGAGTAGTTAAGTCCCATGGTGCCTCTGGTAGGGCTTGAATACTCAACCTTTCCGTTAAGATAAGTGAGTAGCTAAATGGGGCCTTTGGATAAGGCTTGAACAACAACGATGCCTCTGAAGAGGCTTGAGCACCCGACCTCTCTATTGAGAGTTGTAAAGTCCAGGGTGTCTCTAGTGAGACTCGAACACCCAACCTCTCCGTTAGGAGAAGTGAGCAGTACCAGTTGAGCTAGAGCTCGTTGGTAATTGAAATTGCTAATCCTTTAAGTTGGAGAAACAATCTCGTTCGGCAATTTCTATATTTGAATGTGTTTTGAAGGGTTTGGTTGAGCTTTCTTCCATTGCCAGAACCTTGAGTTAGTTTATGGAAAATGGCTTACCATTTCTCTTGCTATGTTTAGACCTGAAGCCATCTTCATTTTTATGAAGTTTTGAAGTGTACTTACTGCAGGACTAAGCATTATAGGCATGTCAACATAGCTTGCAGAATAGGTATGGAATTGCACTTTGCTCGGTTGGATGTACTATCTGCAAGATTGTAAAGCTAGTCAAGCGGCTAGGCTTGAGGTTTGAACTCAATGTAAGAGTCATCTCAAGGTGTTTGTCAACTCATTTGTGTAGGAATTGGTGTTTGGGAAATTCCAATCAGATGATGGAATTCAATTGAACTACTATACTGGAGCTCAAATCAAGTGCAAGGTATTAGACTATTGAAAGGAGTCGGACAGATGCTCCATGAAGTTTGGTGTTTTATCCTTACTTTTTCTACTTGTTTTAATTATGGTCGCATGTTCGAGGGTATTAAAAGAAACTAAAAATTTCATCAATTATGGTCGCATGTTCGAGGGTATTAAAAAAAACTAAAATTTTCATCGCATGATTTGAAAACGAAGGGAGCAACTTTTATCCTAAAAAAAGATCAATTTTTTTTTTATCTTGACTGTATCACTTTTGGTTTTGTATGCTTTACTCTTACTTAAACCATTGTGAAAATTAAATTACTAATGCATTTTTCAGTAATGAAGGCTGATTCTAGGCTCAGGGGATTCCAGAAGTTTCGCTTTAAACTACTAGTCAGTGAATCGACAGC
This sequence comes from Codonopsis lanceolata, assembly GCA_013146195.2. Classification (NCBI taxonomy): domain Eukaryota; kingdom Viridiplantae; phylum Streptophyta; class Magnoliopsida; order Asterales; family Campanulaceae; genus Codonopsis; species Codonopsis lanceolata. The sequence continues at coordinate 62,308,554 of CM028381.1, forward strand.
AAGCAAAGCAAGTACAATGGAATCAGAAAATTGAAATTGCTAATCCTTTAAGTTGGAGAAACAATGGCTCAGAGCGGAACGTACTTACACTTCTGAACTTTCTCTACTTTATAAATATATAACCAATCAAGACCAACTCATAATATAGGCCTTGTCTATCGGCCCAAGATGACTCGAAAAGTTTAGCATGAAGAACCAGGCAACATCGGAATGATATAAAAAAAGCAATTCCGGTTTTTTCTTATAATTTCTTAACCTACAGGAATATGTGTACCTCAATATGATAAGCAACCATAAGAAAAATATTTGAGTGGAAATACATGGAGACTTGTGATAATAGCATAGAAGGATATACCTACTCAAAAAATATATATATAGTTCCAAGACACAACTAATTAAAAAACAGAACAAAGGTCCATCCAACATTTCAAAAGAACACCCTTTGAGAACAAGTCTGATATTTTAAGTAGCACAGGCAAGAATATGCCCCAAAGATGATTTCTAAAAAACCTTCTGAAGTAATAAAACTATTATAGCGGTTATTATTTGGTGACACTCCAAAAACTGAAAGACATATCAGACAAATGATCGCAAAGAAAATGGGGATGCATCAATCAATATGGGTAGAGCGCATGGAGCGCACAATCGATATGGGGGCGTTTGGTGTTGGTTTCTACTCGCTACCCGGTTGCCGAGAAGGTCATAGTTACTAATTGTGAATGTAACGATCTCACATGACAAGTAGATAGAATGAGCATTTCAACAAGGACTTCCCTATTTAGAAAATTATGTCAAAAGGAATAGAAAGAAAAACTTAGATTTGTCGTTGGGAAATGAAAAGGGACAATAAAAAAAGCTGCATTCTTTCCTTTTTGTCGGGGCTGTGCTAGGTTGCTGTTACTGCTGTTGTTATAAAACATAACACAGCCAGGGTTTTAGGGTCTTGTGCATTACTTATTTCGTACATAGAAGTTTACATCTTTTAGTCAAAAGTTATTTGGGCACACCATGGTATTCTCCGTGGAGATGCATAAATCAATATGGGCGGCAAGCATGTGAGCGCATTAATCGATATGGGCGCTTTGAGTTGGTTTTACTACGCTTACCCGTTGTTTGAAAATGTCATAGTTACTAATTGTGAATGTGATGGTGGAGACAAAAATTACTATAAATAAGTGCTTAACTATATCTTTATGGCAAAAACTTGAGAAATAGTATGTTACGGGTCTCACATGAAAGACTGATCTCACATGAGAAGTAGATAGAATGAGCATTTCAACAAGGACTTCCCTATTTAGAAAATTATGTCAAAAGGAATAGAAAGAAAAACTTAGATTTGTCATTGGGAAATGAAAAGGGACAATAAAAAAGTTGCATTCTTTCCTTTCGCTTCGTGCTAGGTTAGCATTCTATCTGTTGTTATAAAACATAACACAGCTAGGGTTTTGGGGTCTTGTGCATTACATATTTCGTACATAAAAGTTTACATCTTTTAGTCAAAAGTTATTTGGGCACACCATGGTATTCTGTGGAGATGCATCAATCAATATGGGCAGAGCAGACAGAGCAGACAGAGCAGACACTGATATGGGCAGTTTGGTGTTGGTTACTATACATAAGTGCTTAACTACTCCCTATAGAAGGATGATATATACAGTGGTGTTGTACAGTGTGCACATAGTGGTGTTGTACAGTGTGATTCATGTCTGGGAAACTGAAAGAATCTCAGAGAGTTCTATTATACTTGGCCAAAGCAGAGAAGAAACTAGGACCCCAGAATTCCCAAACAATAAAACCTTTATTTATACCTATCAAAGATTAGGCAAGGCATAGCAAACATCAATAACCATATTAAAACAAGTATGAATTACCCAGATTAACCCAATTCTTCCCAGCAATAAGCATTCTTATCTCAACTCCAACAAGTGTATCACACTCAAAACACCCACACAAATTCACAATGCAATGCAGAAACACTATCAACAAACAGTTTTCCTATAATTTACAACATGAAGTTCAACTGAATCAGGTTGTTCATGGCATATATGTAGTAGAATACACAAAATCCAAGTACACCAGCATGATGCAATTAACCTTAAATCTGTCAGAGGCACATAATTTGCAATGCATTTTCGAAATTTCAAAAGTTTGAAAAACAAAATTCGAATATAACAATTTAACTTACGTGTTCCTGTGAATGATGACTGGTATCCTTTGATCAATATTCTCAGGTGGTTGCAGAGCTCTACTTTCACCGCGAAATCTTCTTTGTATAGTAGACTCACTCCCACCATGTCCAAAAGAAGTGTCTCCATCTGTCATATCCTCATCAAGGGCATGTGCTGAAGAGACATTCATACCATCTTCATTCGGCTCAGTATTTAGGGGTTCATCTATGGGCTCATCTTGCAACTGTTGGCTTCTAAAAATAGGAATTCTACTGGATTCCTCAGTGCTCGTTCCCCTGCCCCTCGTGCCCGTGCCTGTGCCTATGCCCCTGCCCCTGCCCCTGAGTGGCATAACTATTTATACATACATAGAAAATTAAAACATTAGACCTCTGATCAATATATTTAAAACATGGATAAAATGACTCATAATGCAAAAAATTAAATGACTCATAATGCGTAACAATTAAATAATAACATCATTAAATAACACAAACTTATATTTGAAAGCCAATAATTCAATGGGACGAAGTATTGCATATATTTAATAGCCACAAACACAAACATATATTTCAAATATTTCAGTCTTCTCCACTACTAATGTTCTCAAAACTAAATCCATCTTCTTCATCATTTGATGTGTCTGATTCCTGAACTTCCTCTTCTAATTCATCCTCTTGCATGTCATCTGCCTCTTCAATTTCCATTTGGTTAGTTGGTCGTGGCAAATCAGATGCGTCAACTTCATCCATTTGACCACCTTCACCTACTAGAATAGCATTATTGTCAAGCTCATCATCTACTTCAACAACTGCTGGAATTGGCATCTCAACCTCTTGAAAATAATCATCGACTTCTGCCTCAACACCATCGGACACATTTGAATATGGAATATTAATTGTGCTTCTTGCTTTGGTTTTACACACGACCCACCATTTGATTTTATCTCTCTTATTGCAACAAGGGTATTCTATGTAGTACATTTGCTCAGCCTGTGACGCAAGTACAAAGGGGTCGTCTGTGGCAAGTCTTGATTTAGGATTGAGATCAACGATGTTGTATCGTGGATGCACCCTAATACCCTTAACATAATCATACCACTCACACTTGAAAAGTACTAATGTATCACCCTTGTTATTTTCACTCTCATATTCTAGTTCCACAATTTCATCTAACATTCCATAATAGTCTCTTCCAACATCATTATAATAACTACCCCGATGCAAACACCGCTTATTCATTGTGGTTTTGCCAAACCCGTATTTTTGGGTATGAAATTTATACCCATTCACGAAATAGCCATTATAAAAGTGCACACGAAGTTTTGGGCCTCGAGCTATACACTTGATATTTTCAGCAACATGTTTAGTGAATTTTTACCTACAAAATAAGATTATGAAGTGAATTTAAAGATACAAGTGAATGACGTAATATTATTATAATAATACTTGAAATATCCGTAAAAAGCAACTTACATGTAACTAGCAAACCAGCCTAGTAAACTCCTTCTCAATCCTAGATGACAATTTCTGATCAATATCCTGCATCACATTTC
>CM028381.1:62312376-62356854 GCA_013146195.2 Codonopsis lanceolata
ATTGAGAAAGCTTGAAGTATTATCATCATCTAGGTTCAAGAATTAAATTGAATTTTTTCTTTTACAAAATAATCGTTGAGCCAATCATCCTTGAAATTCCACTCTTAATTTTCTCTTTCTACACGTGATTCTTATTGATTAAGTTTCTTGGTTTTGCTTGCTTTGTTAATCACTATTTAATTGCTTAGTTCTTTTAGAACTTGGAGGAATTGAAAGTGAGGGAGAGTAGGTAAACATGAGAGGAGTGACATTAATTGAGCGATACACGTAAGGGAGTGAGTGCAGTGATTTTGCTAATAAAATTTCTTGCAGGTACACGATGTCTAATAAAAATGGGAATGATGTTCCAACCTTTGATATGAGACTTTATATGGAAGAGTTTTGTGAGAGATTTGCATAAAACTATGAGGGAGCAAAGGATGATCTAATGGAGGAGATTGGGAAAATTCGTAGTGAAAGAAAGAAAAAGAACAAGAGAGGGAGGTAAGGAACCTAATGATGTGCCAAGACGTAGAATAGATGAAAAAATAATTTTGAGAAATATTGGGAGGATCTTCGGTTGCAAATTAATAAGTCAAAACTCAAAGAAGTGGAGATAAATAAGGGTGACAAAAATTCTTATAATCCTTTTCCAATAGGTGATGAGAGAGAAAACAATATGGTAGTTAGGAGGAAGTTAGAAATGAGAGTTCCAACTGTTGAAGAGATTGAAAAGGAGAAAATTTTCTTTACTAAGTGCAAAGTGCAAGAGCGAATTTGTGGGGTGATCATTGATGGAAATAGTTGTACTAATGTTGCTAGTGTGACCATGGTTGAGAAATTAGGGTTACCTACAACCAAGCATCCTAAACCCTACAAGTTTCAATGCTTGAATGGAGGAGGTATGTTGAGAGTGAACAAGCAAGTGCTTGTGAAGTTCAAGATTAGGAGATATGAAGATGAGGTGATGTGTGATGTGGTGCCAATACGACAAACTCATTTATTGCTAGGGCGACCTTGGCAAGTTGAGAGGAGTGTTACTTATGATGGCAACACAAAAAGACATTCTTTTGTGCATGATCAAATAACCATTGAGCTTGTACCATTAACTCCAACACAAGCTCATGAGAATTTTATGATGATAAGCTCAATAGCTAGTGAAGAGAGAAAGGCTAGTGAGGAAAAGAAAATAGAGAAGCCTTTAAAAAAAGAGAGCTTGAGAGAAAATAAAGAGAGTTTGGCTAGAGAGCAAAGTGAGGAGAGTGAGATAGCCAAGAAAAAGGAGAGCTCAAGTGAAAATAATGAGAGTTTGGCTAGAGATAAAAGTGAGTTTTGTGAGATAGCCAAGAAAAAGGAGAGCTTGAGTGAAAACAAGAGTGAGAGGCCGGTTTTAGAGACTAGTGAAAGATGTGAGATAACCGGGCAAAAGGAGAGGAAAATTAGTGTGTGTGAGAAAAAGAAAGAGTGTGAGAAAGAGAAAGAAATTGAGGCAAATTTTGATACTAATCAAGTTAATGTTGTATTGCCAAAATCTATTGTTTCTTTTTCACAAACTTTTCAAGAGGCATCACCAAAAGAAATTGTGAGATTCAAGAAGGAATACCAACAAGGTAAGGAGATTGTTGTAGAACCTACATTTTCTCAAAGGTATGATCTTAATCTTTCTTGGAAGAATAAGTTGTGTGGTGAATTGTTGCATGTTAAGAACCATGACATTGATAATAAGCTCAATAGAGTTGTTGTTGAGTTTGGACAATTGACTAGATTTGTGGACACTCATGTCATGGGTAAAATTGTTAAGCCACCTCAATTATTACATGTTAAGCACCAATGATTTGATAAGAAATTTAGAATTTTTAAAAGTGCTACTTGTGATAATTTGTTTAGTCTTGTGAGTGACTTGTTCATAAGAGAGATTGTTAGACCATATGACATGTCAATGAAGTTCCAATTGCAAAGTTTAGTTAGTCACCATGGTTTAAGTGATTTGATGAAATGTAGTAAAAGCATGGCTAATGAATCAAAATCGACATTGCATATTCCTAACCATGAGCATGTAGGTCCATTCATGGATGATACTTTGGTTGATAAGTCATTAAGATTGCATTGTTTATTGAAAGTTGAGAGGGAATCTCTTAATTGTGCATTGAAAAGAACAAGAATTCATCTTTTTACAAGTTCATTGCATGATGATGGTATGATTGTGAATCTTAATATAGGACATCTTAAGCCATACCATGAGATAGTAGATGTGTTCCATAACACTTTGATAGGTGTTGAATTGATGAGTTTGCATGGTGTGACTAAATTACCTAATTGTGTGAATCCTATACGTGAGAACATGCAACATTCTTCTACATTGAGTTATGTTGATGCATGTTTCAAAAAAGATGTTGTTTTCCATGTTATATTATTCTTTCACAAGATTTATGGATTGTATGAGTTACATATGGGTTCAAGGAAAGAGACAACTCATGTTAAGCATGTTAAACCTTGGAAAGGTGATAAAATTCATATTGTTGATGATAATAAGCATGTTTTAACACACGATCTGATTTTTGAGCATAAAGGATGTTTATCCTTGAGATTACACTCTGGTTGTAATTTCTTATCGTTACATGATTCAGTATTGAGAAATATGGATATGCAAAAGATGAAAGTTGCTAGGTTGAACTTTAAACTTGGTGAAATCAATTGTTTGTTTCAAATCGAGGAATTAAGTAAGTTGAGGAGTGAAAGATTTGATTATGGTAGTATCTTGTCTTATATAATCATTTTATTGATTTGCATGATTAATAGTATATGCTTTGGATTGCATAAAGTTTTGATGTTGAGCATGGTTGTGCTAAAAAGGGGATTTACTAGGTTAATGTTTAAACCTGGTGATTTTGGTTCTATAAATGATTTTTATGAGGGAACATTGAGTTGTGATAACTTGATGAGTGAGATTATAAACATTGATGGATTTACTTGTCATGACGGATTTGGATACATGAATTGGTATGCTATATTGCATATTATCTTATTATACTTATTGATATATTTCATTTACATTCCTTATGATGATCTCATTGTGTTTAATGTTGCATATGTGATATTGTTATTCATGGAAAGTCACTGAGTAATGCAAGTGAGATATGTTAGATTGGTATTTGAACCAGGTGATAGAGTTTGGATGCGTTTAATGGTGGGACACGTTCCTACACCAAGAGATGATTGTGCTAAATTATTACATAGCCCATTGTGTGCTAACAATGTTGTTCATGTGGTAGCACATAGTTTTGTTATGTTTCTTCTACAGTTAAAGGAGGAAATCTTGATGGAGTACCAAAGTGTACCGATGGAAAGTCAAGCGAGGAAGGTCTTTGATCCCGGTGATTGGAGATACATGGACTTGAATGGAATGGTTTGCAAACATGGAAAGTTTGAGCAAATCGACGACATGAAATCATATGGTAAGCATAATTTTAGAGACTATATCTTGGTTACTAAATCGTGTCTATGTGATGTTGGTCTTGATTTGAGGACAAATCCTTTCCAAGAGAGAGGGAATGATATGATTCTGACCACCAACCAAGAACCAAGATTGTCACAAGCAAGGGAGAGGCATTGGAAGCATGTAGATCAAGGTTCGGGGGTTCATATGAGCATGGATCGAGGTTCAAGGGTTCTAAAATGCATAGAGTATGATTGGAAGATTCAAGAGTTCTATACAAACTTAATTCGTTGATTTATTGGAGATTCAGGCTATTACAATGGCTACTCTACAAATTCAAACATGCGTTGTGAAGCCTTAGATTTCATGGAAGATGACTTGAAGACTCAAGAAATGTTCGTTAATGTCATACAATGACTTTGGAAGCATTTAACGACTAAAGGAAGACTTTAAGGGGCCAAAATGCAACTTTTAAAATTAGGCCTTTAAAAAAAACGGAATTTGTATTTTTTCCTTATTTTAGAGGATTTATGTTTCTTAAATAGATTAGGTAACTTACCTAATTATTGCTTACATAGATTAGGTAAGTTGAGTAGTTTCCTAAGTGGATTTTAGGTAGTTTCCTAAGTTGACTCTAAGTAGTTTCCTAAGTTGATTCTACTTAGACTTTTCCTTTTAGTTTTAGGTTTAGGATTCACAATCCATATAAATAAGGGTTGTGGCTTATTGTTTTGGAGACAACTTTATGATTATTGATTAATATAGTTTTTGAGTGTTTTTTTCAAAACCTCCTTGTTCTTCATTTAACTTGTGATTATTTGGTGAGAGGCTAAGTAATCGAAACCCGAACTTATCAATAGGATATTCATCCCTATTGTGGCGTTCTTCATTATACCAAGGTTCGTGTTCGTCTCGTAATTGGATCGCGGAGTACCACGTTCAATAACGGATCGTAGCATTGGGTCAAGGTGTCACAATCCATTAATTCATTGACGTTCTTCGCTTGCCGTGCTGCGTGCTCTTTGATTCCTCCATCGCGAGTACACGTCTAGGAATCATATCAATTAGGAACCCAAAATCATTTACTGAGCACTAAATTTTATTTTTTTTCGACAACATTTAGATTTTAAAAAATTGGTTAACGCTCATGCAATTGAAAGAAGCGTAATGACATATGCAGAAGATAATCGACCATGCATTCAGATTTTAAACCGCATACAATTAAACTTGAAAAGATTGAGTTATGCCTTGTAAAACAAATTCATATGTGTTCAAAACACCCTAAATCGACCATGTCTGCCTAACAAATGCATGATTTATTGTGCTATATATCTCAAGAGGAAAGGAGTAAAAGACCTGGGCAAACAAAGCACACAAAAGACTCCTCCTAACCTAAGACACAGACTGACTCAATGGAAGAAAGAAAAAGAAAACAAAAGAGGAGAAACTCATGGCCCATGTTTTCCATTGAGAGATCTCAAATATATACAATCCTAAGCTACCAAATCCTGAGAGAATCTGTACATAATTATCTAGGCAGGAAATCAATTACCAATCTTTACAAAAGACTAGGTAGATACATTGAGATACAGTACTATAAATAAGGGAACAAAAGTTGACCCACACGGCAACTTCAAATCAGGAAATAATTACACGCTTTCACCCCCCCGCAAACCAAGCGGAACTTGATGCGCTTGTCCAGCAAAAAAGTCGAGGCCAACCTAACGACCCGACCGGATTCCAACACGAAATCCCAAGGTCGTGCCGCTGGTACTAACTTAAGAAGAGGACAAGCACTTGTTAAACAGTAGTGCTAGTCAAACAGTCGAGCAAACTCGCTCTAAACATGAACATAACACCGCACTAAAATACGGTATTTCAAAAATCGAATCAACGGAAGCAATATAAGAAAGAAGTCCCAAGCTATGAAGCTCGAAACCAACGACAATGAAACCAAGAGAGACATTATCTCTCAAAGGAGGAAAACAAAACTCGCGTGCCACAACATTGCAGACGCTAATCAAACCATCGGCACTCAGTGGCGTTTCAACAAAGAACCAACCCGATATAACAATTACCCAACGGCTAAAGCATAGGAGTCAACCAACAACTATAAAAACTAGAATAAGGAAATTCCCCAAAGCCCTGCGTGCAGGGAGACAAGCTGAAATAAATACTAAAACCACAAACAAGGCACGACACAACACGTCGGCCCAAAAAATAACCAATACAAATACCCAAGTATCTACCCGATACCCAGTAAAGTCTAAATAACTTTACAAAATGTCGATCTCACAAGAATAGCAAAGTACATGAAATCAATGACAATGCTAAAAGGAACAAGACTCCACAAGCTGCTACTCGGAAAAGTCGGCTGCTACAACCACGAACCACATGATCTAACCTCGATCTATCGACCGCGCCATGCTACAGCCACGATCTACTCGACCTCGGTGCGGCTCGATCACTACAACTAAAAACAAGTACGGGATGAGTCATAATGACCCGATGCGCTACCACAATATATATGCAACATATAATTATGTAACATAAACATAACCATGGTGTCATTTATAAATGACGAGAAAAACCGTGAAGAGGCGTCGTATCGCTTCGATACTCCACAAGATATCCACTCCTTCTTACTTACTAAACCGTCCAAATGAACGGGTGTAATCCCTGTTCACACACAAATCAAATGAATTAGAAGGTAGTTCCCACAAAACATCATATGCAAGTATACATATCATAATATATACAAATCAAGCTATTCACACTGTTACCACGTGTAAAGGGTGCATGTTTATATATATACGCCTATATCAGTATGTATATCTCTAAATATACATATCAAATCTCCCATAAAATCATCATGCATAAGTGTGCATATCTATATATATACACATCAAGTCTTTCATATATATCTCATATACAAGTATGCATATATCTATATATACATATCAAATCTCTCATATATCATCAGCCAATACAAACATGGTCAATAAGAAATCATTTTCAACTAACACTTTGTTATCACATAAGTGCCCATAATAAGCCACATAAAGGATAGAGAAGATACCAAATCACTTTCGTCGTATTGCTCCCGCAATCACAACCGTTAATCATATCGTGCTGATACCCGTGTTCAGGTATCAAAGTACCGAGCTCTCTTCTCGGGTCTGAGCTCTCTACTCAGGAAAATAGCACTAGCCAATGTGCTCAATTGGTTACGACAAAGGGGGCTACTTCCCCACTGTAGCTAGCAGTGGAGGTGTGTGTGAAACCCGAATCCGGTACGGCGATACATTGCAACCACGAATCCCATAATTCGTGAAGACAATGCATCGTCCCACCATCAACATGAAAACTCAAGTAATGCCAGCTGGACTTATATGCAATGCACAAGTAGATGTTTACTTGCTAATTCTCAAGTAGATATAATGATCTACTAAACTCATACGATAATGCACATTGTTATATAAATCACACAACCACAATAGGAACTCATTTGAGTCTCTAAATCATAAGTGCCAAGTTTGTTCACTCTATTCAATTCAAGTCCCAAAAGCTAGTAATCTAGTCAACTGGAATATAATTGTCATAGGATCTCACCACGATCCTCGTAAGGTTCAATTGTTCCTTAACTCGACTCCGTTGAATCTTTACTACAATTCCAACCAAATAGAGTTTGAACACTATATGTGTCCCCAAGACTCTTTTCTATGTTCTCGTTTGAGGCATAGCAAGGTTCTCATTCCATTTAGGAATCTTAGTTCAAGTCCCAAGTCAATTATATAAGGGAAGCCCAAGTTGATTATTGTAAAATCAAGCTTAGTTCAATTTTGATTCATAATTCCACTTAATAGTAGAATCCAAGTTCACCACAATTCATTAACTGTAGAACAGCTCAGGCACGGAGGCAAACACATTCAATATGCTCATAAGTCATATCATAGAAACACGTAGAAGAATCAATTATTGATAATGTAGGAAATCATGCATTTAGTCATAATATAAAATATACACAGTATTCCATATTCACTTATGAAATTCAACAGAGTCACAACTTAACCATCAGTCCATTAAGTACTATCCAAGACTACTCCGTTAGTCTAGGATCACGAATCCATTTACTAAATTCTTCCTAGAGTAGTAACTCATTCAATGACGCAAAAGTCGATAGTAGTCAAAGACTTAAGTAACACTAGAGCGGTAATAACCCGTAAGGTCAAACCATACCGGTGAGTCTTAGATAACAACATGGTCATCCTAGCGACTTATACAAGTAGACTCCATGTATAGAGTACTAAAGATAGCCCCAATCCAAACCATCTTATAGAATAGTCCTCAAATTCATTATTTCAACAAGTAGGTGTTTTTACTCATTAAGGAATCAAGTAGGAATTCGACAAGAGCGAATTCAACATGTCAAGCAGATACATCATTCTACAACATGCTTTCAATTATGCATTTCTTTCACACAATCACATAAACCGTATAAGAACTCGATTGAGTCTTATAAGCCCACATAGCAACCATGCATTTCAATTCATCCCAAAGTCCCGTAAACTAATACATTAGTCTAATGAACTACAAACGTCGTAGGGATTGAATGTGGAGTCGGTATTGTTCAACAACTCCCTAATCTCAACTCCGGTGAGTCATTTCTAAAATTCAACCAAGTGGAGCATAGATACTAAATGCATCCCATTGCTCAATTCTATGATCTCCGTTCATTTAGAACTTAATAAATAAGCCGTTCATGACCTTAAACTAGCCATAAACCAAATCCCGAGTTTCAAACCCTAGAATTGTCGATTTTGCTAAACCTACAATTGAAACACATTCTTTCACAAGAGTTGATCATAGGCACATATGGAACAACATTCATGCTTTGCATAAAGTCAAAATCACAACTTGAATAAGAATTCATAAAATCCTACACATATTTCAAAGGTTGAATTGGAGGATTTCTCTTGACAAAAAGTGTTCACAACCATTAATAGAACAACTATAATGAAGGGGTCATGTTATTTTATTGAACATGAAAATCTCAGGGATTTGTCAACGTACCTTAAGCCTATGAATAATGGTTAGAAGGAAGAATAAACCAAGGTTTGTTGAAGAGGAGGGAAAGGCCTTCGATTTGGCGGTCTTGGATCGCCGATCGGACCACCGGAACTCCGGGAAATGGTCCTTCAAGTTGGGGTGACCTCCATGGACAAAAATGGTGTTTGAGTCTCTGAATCTCTGGTTCTTGGTGAACACAAATGGCTGAATTTGGCTGAAAATGGTTTATATGCTTACCATTTAGACCCTAATCCATGTGAAGGGTGTTAAGTGGCTTCTCATTGGCTAAGGGATGCTAGCCTTTGATAAGGAATGATCCAAGGGCCAAGAAAGGTTGTAGGAGAGTCAACAAAGGATGCTTCAAGTCACTAAGGACGGCCAAGGGCAAGGGCACAAGGGTCATCAACCAAAACCACTCAGAAAATGTCACAAACCTGAATCTGGTACAATGCGGTCGCATTGTCTTTGCCCAATGCGAGCGCTTCAACAATTCATGGCCAATTTCCAGATTGTTGTTACTGGACAGTTGATCTTGTAAAATCGACCATAAATCGCTCACAACTCCAAATGAGGTTATTTTTGATTGTTCTGAAAGTATACTCATTAAAATATATTTTAGAATTTTAAATTACTCAATTTGGACTTATATTCATCAAAATAAAGTTACAACAAAATCAAGTACCGAAGCCGATTTCCTGAAAATAGAATTCTGGCATAGCCGTAAGTCAAGACCTAAATGAGGTACTTAGACAACTTGGAAAATTACCATATTTTACAGGGAGTATCCTAACATATGTAGGTAAAACATACTAAATGTTTAGAAAATTCTCTCTAGTAGATTGGTACAAGAATTTTCCCGAAGTTTGCCCAAAACCGGACTGAATCTGTGAAGTAATAAGTTGGTCATCTTATTTCCAAATGCAACAAGTCTATGAACAATGATTATGAAAGCATGGGAAATACTAGTACACTTGGTTTACAACTCAAATTAACTTCTCGCAAGTTGAAAACAAAAACAATACAATCAACGAAGGCAATCCCGAGAAACCCTAAGGCTCAAACGAAGCAACAATGCTTCTAAACTCTCAACCAAGCATACAACAACTAAGATGAACATTTTAAATCTTATATGCAAGGTACTAAGACTCCAATGATACTTATTTAGGTGCTATCATGTTAAGATAAACACTTGAAACACCAACAAGAAGGCATGCAACGCATGGAAGATCAACACTCTAATATGATCTCAACCAACTCCATGCAAACATGATAGGAATAAAATGAAGTCTCTAACATGTCAAGACCTACTACAAACATGTTATATTGATGACAAACATGAAATGGGGTTTGGGTTCTCACACTACGCGAGAAAACTCTCAACCGAGTCAAGTAACGAACAGCGTCGGTATACGACTTGTAACTTTAATTAGTGAAAGTCTATGGAACATATGGAATTAAGGTATTGGCTTCTAAATAGCCTACCTACACAAATCAAGGTTCTTTCCTCAAGTTTAGTAAGTGAGGTCACGGTTAAACGGCAAGCAAAATGAGAAAGTCAAATGCACGAAGGTTCGGGGTCTTACAAACCCTTTCGTAAATATATCAGCAATTTGATCTCGAGTAGAAACATAGGCTAAACGAAGAAAACCGCACTGTTGAAGTTCATGGACAAAGTGGTAATCGATTTCCACATGTCGAGTGCGAACATGAAAAACAGGATTGCGAGACATGTGCAAGGCAGACATGTTGTCACAATGCAGTATTGGTGGCGAAAGAAAGAGACCAAGTTCTCTATATAAAAAGGATAACCAGTGAAGTTCAGCAGCAGTGGTCGCAAGGGCTCGGTACTCAGCTTCACTACTACTTGAACGGGATACCGTGGACTGCTTCTTCGCGGTCCAGGCGACTAGATTCGGACCAATAAAAATGCATGCACCCGTCGTAGATCGGCGATCATCGGGATCACCAGCCCAATCGGCATCCGAGAAAGCATGTAAGGAAGTATCAGAAGAGCTGCGAATCGTCAAACCAAGATGAATAGTACCCTTGACAAAGCGTAAAATTCGTTTAACAGCCTGTAAATTAGACGATCGTGGAGCATGCATGTACTGACAAACCTGGTTGACTACAAAGGCAACGTCAGGGCGAGTAAGAGTAAGATACTGCAACCCACCTACCATACTCCGATAGGAAGTAACATCAGTCAACGGATCACCCGAAGTGGAGGACAGATGAGTACCGGGAAGCATAGGCGTGGACACCGGTTTGCAGTTGTCCATTTGAAACTTGTGCAGAAGGTCAGAGGCATATCGAGATTGACTGAGAGTGAGTACGGAGGAATCACGGGACGTTTCAATACCAAGAAAGAAACTGAGAGGGCCCAATTTTCGACTATCAAACTTGGCGCACACTTGATCAATAACCTTAGTCACTGCACCAGATAAACTGCCCGTGATAATTATGTCGTCAACATAGACAAGGAGAACGACCGTTGAAGACTGAGAATGTTGAATGAATAGAGAACTATCTTCTTTGCTGTTAAAGAAACCCATAGAGATAAGAAAATCGTGGAGTCTCTGAAACCACTCTCTGGGTGACTGCTTTAACCCATAGATTGCTCGGTGTAACTTGCAAACATGATGAGGATAGGAAGGATCACTAAATCCTGGTAGCTGAGCCATATAGACTTCTTCACTAAGAATACCGTTTAGAAAAGCATTTCTGACATCTAACTGTTCAAATGGCCAGTGCCGGGACTGAGCGATTGCAAGTATAGAACGGATGGTAGGAGGTTTGACGATAGGACTAAAAGTCTCATCATAGTCAATCCCCTCCTGTTGCGTGTACCCTTGTGCCACAAGCCACGCCTTATAGCGTTCAAGAGAACCATCTACCCGACGTTTAACCTTGTAGACCCACTTGCTACCCACAACATTCATATTGGGTAGTCGAGGAACCAAAGACCAAGTTCTATTTTTATGCAGTGCTCCTAACTCTTCGGTCATGGCACCTTGCCATTTAGGAAGCCCGGTTGCTTGTTTGAAGCTCCTGGGTTCAAAAAAGGTGGACTGGATGTTAACAGCAGCTAGAGCTTCTGGAAGAGGATATCGAGACATTATTTCATTTATGCTCCGAAATTTCAGAGGTGGTGTGGAATCAGATTTAGCAACAGGACTATCCAAATGAAAAGGAATTGGATGGTGATTGAACTGTGGTTTGGAACCAGGTGGAGAATTAGTGGGAATAACAGGTTGTGGTGTCACAGTGGGGAGTGACGATCTGCCTACAAGAGACGAAGCAGGGCTGTGAGCAGGACCCGTGCCGACAGGTTGGAGAGCAGCAGCTATACGGCTACCAGATGTAAGGTCAGGAGCTGGAATGGAAGGACTTCGTCTAGACTGCACTTGAGTAGGAGTAGGTAAAATGACATCACCCATACTTGAAACAAAGGGACTGAAGTTCGGCACACCAAAGCTGGAAGGGTGTTGATGAGAGTCCGAATGAGGAGTGTTCTAGCTCGGGCCTGGAATGCCTGTGACAGCCTGTGTACTAGAGGAAAAAGTATAAACCAATTCATCAAATAACACGTGTCCAGAAATATATATTTTGTGAGTATGCATGTCATAACATCGATATCCTTTCCGCAACAAATCATATCCTAAAAACACACACGGAGTGGATTTTGGCATGAGTTTATGTTTGTTATAAGGTACCAAGTGAGGAAAACAAACACACCCGAAAGTCTTTAAAAAACGATAATCGGGAACCCGCTTGAGAAGTTTTTGATAAGGAGATATATATCCTAATCGACGCATAGGCAGCCTATTTATCAAGTACACAGCAGTGGAAAAAGCCTCAACCCAAAAGGATTGGGGGACATGAGATTGAGCTAACAGACAAAGTTGATTCTCATAGTTAGGAAATCAGTTTGTCTACATTAATGAATTAATTAGTGAATTAGGAACCCAAAATCATTTATTGAGCACTAAATTTTACTTTTTTTCGCCAGCATTTAGATTTTAAAAAATTGGTTAATGCTCATGCAATTGAAAGAAGCGTAATGACATATGTAGAAGATAATCGACCATGCATTTAGATTTTAAACCGCATACAATTAAACTTGAAGAGATTGAGTTATGTCTTGTAAAACAAATTCATGTGTTCAAAACACCCTAAATCGACCATGTCTGACTAACAAATGCATGATTTATTGTGCTATATATCTCAAGAGGAAAGGAGCTGTCTGTGCAACAAGACAAAGTTGAATCTCCAAGCTAGGAAACCATTAAATTTATGAATTAGATTTTAAAAAATTGGCTAATTTATCTCTACATCCTAATATCTAAAAAGGCGTTATGACTTGTAGGCAAGAGATAATCTAAAGCAAGTTATAAAAAAGATCACTAACTGTGATAGCAGACTTGCGGAGTCTGATTCCCTCCTCCATGGCTTTAGCTTTTGCATCAGACCTGAAAAATAAGCAAATAAATTCATTTTTTAAAAAGGAATGAAACTAATATAATTAAATCAAAGGATTCTTTGATCGAATGAAATGTGTTTCTAAAATCTTTTGATTTGAATATAATTAAATCGAAGTTGATAACAAACTTTACAGAAAAAATCAAAATTTGGTAAGGATCTTAATCTCCTACTTACTCAATGGGTTTTATCGCCGCAGGACAGGATGAGTTCAGGGAGAAAAAGAGAGAGAGGGAGAGAGAAATGGGGAAGGGAAAGGGGGTTGGATGGAGGCAGTAATAGTTTAGTGTTTTAGGGTTTCTTAGATATTTAAAGCTCTACCGCAAAACTGAATGCTCGCTCATTGTGGAAATGATGTATTTACAGATCTTAATACATTTATTAGAGCAGGAAATGGGTCGGACCTGTACCACGGAAGCTAGATATTTAAGTGGTGAAATTCGGGTCAGTTCCTTCCAGACAAATACTCATCCTGACAGCACCTATGTTAAACCAAGAAAACAACTTTTAGGGTGAATAGATAAGTATACACTTAATGAATCGAATGCGCGCATACAAAGCTTTGGTTGATGCATCACGATGTACAAAATTGTATATCGCGATGCATGATTTTGATGCATAATTTGTGCATCATATAATGCATGATTTTTAATTGTGTAACATAGCGGTGTATCGCGATTAAAAAAACAAGACAAAACGAACAAAAAAACCAAAATAATAAATCTTAATTTTATATTGGTTGAATCTGCACATGTCGACGATGTATGGGTCTCAAAGGCGGAAGTAATATCATCTGAAAATGGAATGAATACATCGGTGTCATTTCCCATTGTTGACTTAGCAAAGGTTGTCCAAAAGTGGATGGAAATCGATTCAAAGGCAACATGCTCTCTTTTTCCATTCCTCACAAAGTGCTGGCATCTCTCTCTCTAAGATTCAAGCTCCCTACTTCAACCGAGTCGTTCCAGCTCCGGTCACCTCCCATTGCTTTGTCAAGTTTGAAACAAATTCAGCTAGCTCCGGGCACCTCCCTCGGCTCTGTTGAGTTTGAAACAAATTCAGTCATGGGTTATCTCTCCCCTTCACAAAATCACTACAAATCTGAATTGAGGTTTGGATTTGCAAGAACCCATTTTCGTGATGCACAATTTAGAAGCGCGATGGTTTCAATTTGTGCATCGTGATTAAAATTTTTTGCATCATCATTAACAATTTCTCACTTGTCTCTTATTGTCCTCTTATTGCGAACCACCCGATGCATGGTTCGTGGTAAAACAAGACAGAGTAGAGATGAGAAGGTGATCGAGGAGAATTTCTTCTTTAATTTAGGTAGAACACGAACGGTTTGAATCGAGATAGAATGCGCATGAAAGTCTATAAGAGGTTGGAAACATGTATTAAGAAGCTTCATAAATACCATGCTCTTTGAATATCATATCCATCATGTCCAAATAATGCGCGAAATTACGAAACAAAATTAATAGTTAACATTAAAAATAATTTACGGAACAAAAGTTTAAAACATATTTTTAAAAATAGCTATGTAAAAAAAGACATTAGTAAAATAAAAATATTTGATGGAACAAAAATAATAGTTACGGAGTCAATAAAACAAAAATAATTTAAATTGGATTTAGTAAAATTATAAAAATAATATACAGAACAAAAGTTTAAAACAAATTCTTAAAAATAGCTATGTAAAACAATAATACATTAGTAAAATAAAAAAATATTTGATGGAACAAAAATAATAGTTACAGAGTCAATAAAACAAAACAATTTAAACTGAGGTTAGCAAAATAATGAAAATAATTTACAGAACAAAAGTTTTCCATAAAACTAATTCTTAAAAATTAAACAAAAATAATAATTACGAAGTCAATAATACAAAAAATATAGTGGAAGTTAGTAAAATAAAAAAAATTACCAAAATTAATAGTTAACATTAAAAATAATTTCGTTATTTTTATTTTAGCTTATTTGCTTATCATAAATATTTTTATTCATAAAATACAAATATAATTTAATAAAAGTAATCATTCAAAAGGAAAAACTTATTTGAGTTTAGATTCTATTTGCAGGGCAGAAAAAATTCAAGTTTGTTCGAATACATTCATTTTACATAGTTTTTGAATAGTATAAAGTGTTCATGTTTTTTAGGCCATGGATTGACACTTAAAATTGGTATTCCGGTAATGCTATTGAAGACATTGACTATGTTGCAGGGTTGTGCAATGGAATAAGACTAATCATCATAAATCTTGAGGATCACATCGTTGAAACATTTTTTTTTTGAAATGAAGCAATGTTGGAGAAAAGGTTTTTCTCTTAAGATTGTCATTAACTCAATACGATGTTAGACTGTCTTTCAAGTTACAGAGAAGACAACAATTGCTGGTATCATATGCAATGACAATTAACAATGACCAAAGTCAATAATTGCACGTATGTCTCTTTTTTAAGAAATCAGTATTTTTGCAGTTATATGTTGCAGTTTCTAGAGTAACAAATTATTTTGGTTTAAATATATTGATATGCGGTGAAGATGAAAAACAACTAATAAGATAACAAATATTGTGTATAAGGAAATTTTTTAGAACCTATAATGATTAGTTATATACTTATGTATAATTATTAATAAACAGATTCTTTTTATTTTATTCTTTAAGATTTTTTATCCTTTTTATTTTGTTTATGTACGATTTAGTTAACGTGCGTTTAACGCACGGGTTAAAAAAAACTGGTTATAAATAACTTGTTAAATATTTTTTTTATTAAAATCGTGAATCAGACGCATATTAACTAGTTAATATTAATAATTAGTAATACTATAAATAGCCAAGGGGTAAAATGTCCAAATACGGGGTATAAAGCAACCCTAAAGGGCGGTAGGGCTTCCCACTTTCGTTGTATTGCTCGCCGTCACTCTCTCTCTCTCTCTTTCTCTCTCCACGCGCACACACACACATACACACAAAGTACTAGACATTGCCAATGCCCACGGGTTAAGGGCCCGTGCACACCCCTAACAAATACCCACGCTTATTATAGTAATATTTTTTGGTAAAATTAATTTATAACAGTATGTCTATATTAGGGGCAAAAAAAGAAGACAGAGAAACGGCGATCCGGTAGTAGAATTGGAGAGAGAATCAATTATGGACATTAATCATCTTGGCACTGCCTGCATTGTTACTTTTATCTGTAAACAATATTTTATCAATAGATTAAATGTGATAACATTTATCTGGAATAAAAAAACTTATCCTAAAAAAGTTAATTTTATATCAGTAACTGATTTTATCAGTAAATCAAAAGTGATAGCATCTATCTGAAAAGAAAAAAAAACTTATCATAAACTAATCGTATAAAATCAAATGTGATTAATAATATATGTAACAAATTTTATCAATAAATGCAATGTGAAAAAATATATCCGCATATTTAGGATATAGTTTTACGAGTAGAATTATGAGAAAAATTTACAGATAAAAATTGTGTCTCAATTATGTAAAATGAGAAATGATTTTGGTTTTGACAAATATAATTTAATATTAAACTAGATTTTATCTTATTTAATTTATATATGTTTAACTTGACTTAAACTTTCATCTCATCCCTTCTCTTTCCATACTATTTAATTTATACAAGTTATTAACATGAAAATTTTATTTTATTTTTTCTTTTATTAATTTATATCAATTATTTACTGATTTCTACTAACAAAAGTCATTGCTTCCACGTATTAATTTTCCGTTAAAATAATCAATTTGAACGGAAAGTAACTAATTAATTTATATCTATTGATTTTTAATTACTGTATTTTTTAAGTTCTTCTTTCTAAGAAAATTTGTATGCAAATATTTCAATTACCCATTCATATGATCAATTTCAATATTTAATTTATTTTGTTTTTTTCAAGTATTTTAATTAAACTTTTAGTTAATTATAATTAGTTTATAAAATCATCTAAATACTAACAACTGCTGATTTTTTTTACAAAACAAAATTAAAATCGTGTATCTCATCGGTACCAACTAGTTTACCAATTTCGTAAAAACTAATACTAATACCATAAATAGCCAAATGCGGGGTATAAAGCAACCCTAAAGGACGGTAGGGCTTCCCATTTTCGTTGTATCGCTCGCCGTCTCTCTCTCTCACTCACACACACACACACACACAAAGCACACACGCAGTGCAGAGTGAAATGATTTCCGTCTTCCTTCTGCTATGGTAACTTGATATCGAGTAAGAATCAATTTGTATGTTATGAAATTTATATCTAAATGAGTTTTACTTAAATTCATATATTACATTTTGGGCTAATTTCGCATGGATTGTTTGTTTTTCAGGTGTAGACAGCAGAAGACATGAAGCGATTCAAACTCTGGGAGTCAGATTTCACTTTCACCATTGTTGGTTCCTCTTTTTACTTGTTTTCTTATATCTCACATTCTTTTTTTTTTTTTTTTTTTTTTTTTTTTTTTTTTTTAAGAAATAGGGGCGGCACCCTGCAGAATTTTATTAGAATAAAAAGGAAATACAAACTTGAGGGGGACAATCAGCCTGACCCTTATAAATGGGAGGACAAAGAAGCCTTACCTCGAAATAGAAATACAATGAAATAGCAAAATAAAGAGACTTAAACCCTACGTCTAACATAAGGGGTACCAGCTTTATCAAGAGCAATAGAACCACGGATGCGAGCGGGCGAGAGAAGAAACATTATGAAAGCTGTAAAGAAGTAGTAGAATCGCGGCCCAAGTTGGCGAGAAGATCATGACATAACTCTTGTTAGCTTCCACTGAAGCTTGATGACAAATAAAGTAATTCATCGGACGAAGAACATCTTTAGTCGATGAAGAATTGCCCAACATTTCAAGGAAACTTGTGATTGGAGGTGAAGCAATCAACAAGCACCTTGGAATCAAGCTCAATGATAGCATCTCTAAATCCGGCTCCTTTAAGCCATTTCACACCTTCAGTAAAGCTTTAGCTTCACAATAGAGTTAAGTAGGCGAGCATAATATGAGGAAAAGGCATATAGAAGATCTCGTCGATTACGAACAATTCCTCCACCTCCACTAATACCGGGATTACCACGAGAGGCTCCATCAGGTGTTTAACTTAACCTTCAAAGAGAGGGGAATCCATTTAACAATCAGGGAAGCAAGCCGGCTGGAGCTTAAACCCGTGGGAGAATGATGAGCATCAGTCAAAGCGAGATAAATCCTTGCGAATAGAGACTAGAAGGGAGTTGGCGATTGGCGTGCCATCAAAGAAGAAAGAATTTGTTCTTCCAAACATGCCGAGAGAATCAATGAAGGAAGAACAATATGATGCACTGAGACTTCGGTGGAAAAGCCACCAAGTGAGACAACAACGGTTGATAGAGGAAAGAGTAGTGCGGCACTTGGAACTCGGCTCCTAAAAACGGCCACACTTGACGACTATCGGGCGGTGAATAAATAGATGGTGAAAGTCTCGGCGAGAATTAGAAGAGCAGCAATAACAGAAACCATATTAAATCCTCTATGAAGAAGAGCTTCATCAATTGGGAGCCGACGAAGAAAGAGTTTCCACATGAAGATGCTTATATTCTTAGGGAGTTTAGAGTGCCAATAAAATTTAGCCGTTAGCAATTTAGAATTTGTGATTCTGAAGAGATTGCCAAGGCTGTCGAAGTAGAGAATCGGCGGCGAGAAGAAGAAAGCTTCCGGCGGCAATATCTTGATTCATTGAGGTAGCAGATCCACGGGCACGGATCGTTGGATATCTCGAATATGAAAGTGGGCGGCTATCGAAAGGATCAAAATTTGGAGTTATCGAAAAAAGATCTCGAGCTGTGGAGGCGATGCGTTTGGCGGCGAGGAAGAAGACCATCATCCAACCAACTATCAAACCATGGAGAGCATTGCCCACGGCCAATCGGCCATTTCATATGTTGCTCTACAAAGGCCGAATAGATATCATACGGCGCCAAACATGAGAACCATTCATATTCGTTTGAAGCGGGGATGATGAGATGACAATATTTAGCCATGAAGAAGCTGGACGAGAGAGTGCGACAAGTTCGAAACCTCCACCGGATGCTAGTGAATAAGCCTTAGTTATCTCATGAAGAGGGCGAATGCCAATTCCTCCTTCGGAGACCGTGAACGACACTTGGACCAAGCAATCCAATGGGCACGATTTTACGATCAACTTGGCCCCAAAAGAAGTTGGCAAGCAAACTTTCAACCAATTTGATCCGCAGATTTAGGAGGGTCAATGGCATGAATATGGTAGCGAAATTGATTGCGAGAAACGAAATTGATGAGAATAATTTTCGAGCCGATAAAAATGACCAATCCAAGAATCAATCACGAGGCGAAGTTTTATAATGAAGCGGGTCAAAGTATTTTTTGACTTCACTGCCACTAAATAAAAGGCGACTAAGTATATCGAGAGGAAACTCCTTTCTAACATAGCCCAAGCAAGAAGCTATAGGCGCTTGATACTGAGTGGGGCGCAAGTTTGGTGAAAGCGTAAAAACTGCTCTTAGAAACATTGATGGCTTTGCCCATTCATAATCAGAGAGAGAAGATGGCGATGCTTAGCTAGAGGCGAAGGCGCCATTCTGAGAAAATGACTATGTCATCGTGAAAAGACAAATGGGATATAAGCTGGGCAACCACTAGCTGAGGTAAGTAACATGGGAATGCGAAGAGTGTAATTCATTCAGACTACGACTGAGCACTTCTGCTGCGATAATAAATAAGGCTAGGGAGAGGGGATCCCCCTGACGAAGACCTCTCGAAGACTGAAAGAAACCATGAGGAGCACCATTAACCAGAACCGAGAACCAGTTGTCAGCGATTAAGCGCCAGATCATGTCAATAAAAGTCTCACAAAACCCAAATCTACGGAGAACTTTTATAAGAAAATGCCAATTAACCCGATCAAAAGCTTTGCTCATATCTAATTTCAGAATAATGTTGGACCCCGAAGTCTTCTTATCAAGATGAGTCATCAGTTCTTGAGCAAGGAGAATATTGTCCTGTATCACTCGGCCTTTAACAAACCCACTCTGATTGGGGGAAATAATAACAGGGAGAATACTTCCCAGTCTAGTGGCAAGAATTTTAGAAATTATCTTACTTTACTATCATTAAAGCATATAAAACATTATCACCACATTTACCAAGCGCGACTAAAACCAGTCGGCTACCAACAACATAAGTACTAACAATTATAAGTACTAACAACCAGAAAACATATGGAGATATAACCATAAATATACATCAAGCACGACTTCTACTTGTCGGCTACCAAAAGAATAGGCTAACTACATAAATATAACATTACTAATCACATTAAGGTTTGCTACCCAATCATGAAGTTTACATAACTTCATCTTCCCAACGACCTCACCAAAAACAAAATAAACATCTAAGTAGCAACCTTGCCAAAAGAATTCCTTGCCAACGTAACCTTCTTGATTTACTTGGATCCGCTCACACGGCTCGGATCTAGGGAAAAACAACCAACAAATAAAAGTAAGTCACAATGACTTAGTAAGTTACTAACCGTAACTTCCTACCATGGCATAATGCTCAGTCATAAATTATATCATGCTATCGTCATGAAATAACTTTATATAAATCATGTTATGGCATCCATGCTCAACATTAAATAAATATGTTATCATTAAAGTATAACATCTCATCATAAATCCATGTCAAGGCATTTTAGTCGTAACAATAATGATTTATACCTTTGGCATAAAACAACATTCCAATAACGTTCATGTGATAGCATATATGCTTAACAACATCAATCAATATGTTATCTATCAAGTATAACATGTAAGATACCAAAACAAACACCATATCATATCCAATTCACTAAGCACGTTATTCACTTAAGCACTTGTGAAACAATTCATATATAAGGGATATGATACCATTACCCAAATTCCTCAGCGTGTCGCTCCCTGCAAAAACACGTGCAAAACCCTTATGTGCCCTCGATATCCCTCTCGTAGATATCGGCGCGTCCCAGACAGATCTCCGCCGAGTTCTATAGTTATCAAAGTCATGTGTATTACTACAACTAAGATAAACTACTTCCCCACCGTGGCCATCGATGGAGGGGTGTGTGCAAACCCGGCACGGCGATCCATCGCGATCACGAATCCCACAATTCGTGAAGACGATGTATCGTCCCACCAAAGACTCAACAGACCGACGCCAGCTGGACTCAAAACCCAAGCACAAGTATTATATACTCATATGCTCAAAACAAGTAGGTAAACACTCTACCATCAAACTAGTCATGTATTTCATCCACAACTAGCATAAACATCACAACCGAGAATCATATAAGCTCTCATAATCAAGTGTGCTTCACACACTTCAAAACTTCTTGGAGGCTCGACCTCCAGGAATTCTACCCAAAATTTCGTAGGACTTAAGATTATAGTTCCTAGGATTCATACTAACCCAAAGGTTGACTTATTGAGTCAATCTAAACTTTCCGAAAATTCAAGGAATAGAAGCACTTAGGCTTCACATCCCCACTATGTTCATATCTATCGCCAAAACCATAATCCCAATGATCAATAAACTCATATAAACCCAACTAAATAATTAACAATGCAACATAGAACAAATTAGCCATCTTGTGCATAATTTCATTCAAGTCACTATACCAATCATAATCTTCAAATCATGATTAAACTACACAACATGGTTTAGTATACTCTACTAAGCATATAAAACATATTAATGAAGCTCACATCAATAATTGGCAAGCTAGAACAAGATTAGGGCAAAACACCCTCCAAGTATCTCAACCAAACCAACTTCAATACTCATGGATAATCAACACAACTAAGTTCAATAGACTAGTTAGAACATGAATTTCACATAATCATGGTCTCACATAGGTCAATCAAGTTCTATCATAAATTTGTAGACCTAGGGTTCATACATCTTCTATAAACCCTAACAATGGCTTCCATTGACCTAAAATAGCACAAATGGTTGTTTCCCTAGGGTCAATGGAGCCCAAAAATCAAAGGAAGAGAGGTAGAACTTACAAAATTCAGCCCTCACAAACTGCCCAGTTCGAACTCCAAGAGATGAAGCCGTTCTCCTCACTTCTCTCTCTTCAAACACACGGGTTGAATGGGGAAGAAGGCTCCCAGCTATGGCTTCCAAGCTCAAGCCCTTCAATCTCCCTAGAATCGCCCCCTTTCAACTTCTTTAATGATCATGTAACTGGTAAAATCTCATGGATCTTCTTTACTTAACTCTAGCAATCCCATATCACTTTCACCATTGTTGGTTGCTTTTATTACTTGGAGTATCTCCCATCCATTATTAGTTGTTTGAGTTAGATTTCATACTGAAATTAGATGAATAATTTTATTTGATATTTATTCCAGCATTGGTTGAACTAAGAGACTACCCAATTTGTTAGTGCTTAAATGTCTGCAATTGCATATTTTACAAACAAGTTATAATTGACACTTGATAAAACTTCTTTAATGATAGTGTAACCGATAAAATCTCATGGATCTTCTTTACATAACTACTTCATTGAAAGTTCAATGTGAATGGTGTTCAAGGAAACATCAATTGATTTTTACTTTCTTTTCTTTTTTCCAACAGTGTCTTGGTACTAGCACATTCCAACTCAACGCCGATTCTATGGCAGTTGAGGACAAGATCGATGCTCTTGGCATTTCACTATTTCTGGTCACTCGTCTTGCGGTAAGTTGTGAGGTGGTAGGTGAATTAATTATTTTGTCTATGTTCGTTTAGATTCTTATGCCTAGTTTAAAGGACTTTAACCATGTAAACTAACAGATCGGAAAGTGAAACTTGAAATGAATTCAAAGCTGCTAGACTATAAATACTTTAAAAAAACTATCTTTCTCTTTCAGGATGTCCTATCCAAAGAGTCACTCTTTAGTAATTGAACTTTGTTTTTAAATGCACCCCCATGGGAAACCAGTATAAATACCAACAAGTTTCCCTTCGCCAAACTATTGCTCATCAAAAACAGTCCCAAGGTCTGCCCAAAAAAGCCTCAAACCCGCTACTAACCCTCCTTAAAAATCTGTTTGTTTTTAGAAGATTTTTCCCTTACATTATCGGCCCAATAACTAACTAAACCAATTCTCTCATTGAAACCTATCCCACGCCTAATCTGTCCCCAAAACAGCCCCCGCCTTTAATGAACAAGGCTGCCCCAAACCGAAATAAAAACAAGAAAGGAATAGATGAAGAGGATAGATCGGTTTCACCAAACGAGTTTCAATTACTCGTTATAAAGAAATACGTTTGATTCAACGATCAAGGCTTCACTTAACTTGGAAAGAAGAATCGGAAGAAGAACGAACTCGTTCTTTTGCACAATGTTTTCACACACCAAAAATCTGCCTTCTTTTATTAATAAAAACTAGTTTTACACCCATGCGTTAAATGCACGTGCATATATCTCTTTTAATTAAATTATACTCAAATAAAATGAAGATTATAAACAAAATTTAAAAATAAAGAAAAAACACGATGAAGGGAACAAATTATATCGGTATAATTAGGTCTGACAATTACAACATAAAGCCCGTCAACCCACCCAACCTGGCTTGAAAATTACCCGACACAACCCGACTTGTTAATTTTTTTGGGTCGAAATTGGTTACCCATTTCTACCCAAAAAATTAGCGGGTCGTACTATTTTTTTCCTGTATGAGTGTATGCTTCTTGGCGAAAAATGTGGGTTAAAACAGGTCGACCCGTTTAATTTTGGATTATAATGAGACACGATCCGTTTCGACCCAACCCACCGAATCGTCAGCGCATGATTGATATCATTTAATTCATTATTTTATGAATTGTTTAAGTCATTTTCTCGTTCATAATTTTCTGGAGTTTAATAATTGATATTTTTTGTTATTAAAATTTATGATCTTAAAGTAGTATAAAAAGTAATTCAGATATATTCTCTTTTCTATATAACATATAGATTTATTAAATATTTATAATTTTTAGTTGGTAACTACTATTATGATTTAATTGTATATATTCATATGATTTACCAATAAGTTATAATTAATTGTGGTTATTTGCAAAAATAAATTTTGTTTTGATATAATAATTTTGGATACGATGAAAGAGATAGAAAAGTTTCAAATACAGACATATATGAATATTTTCATAGCAAGCCTTTTATAATTAATTGTGGTTATATTTTAATTTGTAATCACATGTATTCAATGAACATTATTTTTATAGTACAATTCTTCTTATTCCAATGTTATTTGCTCATTTTAATTAATCAGTAAATTAAGTGTGCACGAAAAGTGATTTGTATTTACATAATTTCAATGTGTGACTACTCCTATTAAATACTACTACATAGAAACTCGATATTTTTTACTACATGTGCATATTTGCACATTTTCAATAAATCTTAAGAGTTGTGTAATCAATTAATCAGATTTGTGTTCTCAATGCATGTTAATTACTATATATAACAATACTCAAAGATGAGTTTCCTATTTTAACAAATGCATTTTGGCGAGAAAAGAAACCCTACACTAGTTACTAAAACAAAAGACTTCCTAACCAACTAAACAATAAAAGAAACTAATCATTTTATGAAATAAAATAAATACTAACTAATGACAGAATTAATCATAATCTAACAATCCTTGTGTATATAGGAATCATGGGGGGCGGCCACCCTTGAGAGCGAAGCCTTGCCCCCCTAGCGTGCATGCACATGCATGACTTCCTCCACCCATGCCACCTTCCCAAGTGTAACCATGCACCTCCCATGATACCCCTTTTGATCCATGCCCCATAGCCCTATGACACATCCATTCTTCTTGTCACTCGAACCCCTTTGCATTATTCGTTTCTCCCATAACCCAAGGTTGACTTGTTCCACACTTGTCATTTTCTTGCCTTCCTTGATACCTCTTTACGTTGGCGGATTCTTGAGCCCTTGCTCCCACATCATACCCCTCTTCTTTTAAAACGATTGCCTTCAATCCTTGGTTCTTCTTAACCTGTGGCCACTTGAACATTTCTTGATAACTTGATTTACTTGTGGACTGCTAATGTACCTTTTGGTTGATACCTCCACTTGCCGTATGCTTGACAAATTCATTCCCCTTGTCTTGATTTCCCAAGCTCAATTCAAACCCCAAATCCATGCCCTTCACTCTTGCTGCTTCTAGCCAACCAACAATTTGTTAGAGACAAGAACACCTTCTCCTACATGATCATTGAGTTTCACAATTGGAAGGAAATCAAAAAAATTCTGTCCAAGTCGCGGCTTCATCTTCTCTTAATAACATAGAACAACTAAATTTGCAACCATGGCCTTCAAACTTGAAATCTTGTACTGCCGAATTAACCACGCCTTTCTTTATCTCGAAACTTGACTTACTCTTCAAATCATCCCCTTGAGAATCCCTTACGGAAATAACCCCCACTCTAAGCAATTCCCGTTTAGCAAACAAATTAACCTTGTGAGAAACATTAACGGGCGATCCTTGTTGCAACATAGGAGATGTTTTAATTATGAAATTTTTACTTCCTTTGGTGATAGTGTAGGTGTTTTCTCTCCCGTTATGGATGACATAATGATGAAATTGCCATGGACGTCCTAACAACACATGACACGCATCCATAGGTACCACGTCGCACAGAACTTCATCATCATAATTTCCAATAGAAAAAGAGATCAACGCTTTCTTGTCCACTTTGACTTCTGAATTATTATTGAGCCAGTGCAATTTGTAAGGACGCGAATGAGTAATGGTTGGTACCCTTAATTTTTCGATGAGAACAGTCGATACGATGTTGGTACAACTTCCACCATCTAACACCAACGTGCAGACTTTCCCCTAGACAAGACACTTTCAATGGAAGATTTGTTCTCTAGCTTCCTCCCCTAAACCCGTGCTCTCTACATGTAAGGATTGCCTCAAAACCAATGCATTCCCAAGCACCTCCTCGTAATCCTCTACTTCGGTTGCCACTTCTTCTACCTCGCTTTGTTTATTGGAATGATTATCTTCAGTTTCTTGAATCTTGGCCATAGTCAACACCAATTTTGTAGAGCATTTCGATTGATAATGCCCATACGTACCCTTGACACATAAAACACTTGACTGAATCCTTGTTTCTCATGGGTTTCTTACATTCCTCAATGTTATCCTTACCCACCTTTGTCATTGGTTCTTCCCCTTTATTCACGCTTTTCGTGGCCTTGAAAGTAGATGCCCCTTTTGTTGTTGTTTCCCTTGCACCCTTCTTCTTCTTTAATCGTCTCTCACATTTAACCGCTAATTTGCAATGTTCTTTGAAGGAGAAATATGACTGTAACTCTACCATATTTGCAACCTCGGTGTCTAACCCAATCAGAAACCTTGCGTTCTTTTGCTCCACTCTCTCTTGTATATCACACACAATCGAGATCTTTTCGAATTTCTCGATGTACTATTCCATGCTTAGCTCCCCTTGCTTGAGTTGATGAAGTGTTGTGAAATTGTCTTGCAAGTAAGTGCTTGGCAGAAACCTAGGATCAAGATATTTCTTCAACTTGTCCAATGACTCGATATTCTCCTTGCCTTCTCTCCTTCTTTGGGACTTAATATTTTCAAACCAAACTGATGCATACTTGGTGAGTTTAAGGATTGCTACATTGAATCGTTTTTCTGTCGTTGTAATCCTTGTAGTCAAAAATTCGCTCTGCCCTCCTAATCCATTCAAGGTATTTTTCGGCATCCATGGTTCCCTCGAATTCCGGAACATCGAGCTTGAGACCTCGATCATCATCATCTTTTTCTCTTCTAGGCCGAACCCTAGCGTCTTCCTCGTCTTCTTCATACTCTGCTAGCAGATTGACTCAAACGACTTGTCTAGCTTGCAACCCTTGTAACCCAAGCTAGAAGACATTCAACCAATTGCCTGAGTTCCCGCATCTCTCGGTCCCTTCTTAAGTTATGTGCTTCTTCCAACGTGCGTCTGGGTGGGTATCCACCTCCTTCTACCATGATCATCTTACGAATAAGAATTTGTAAGAGCCGTGCTCTGATACCACTTGATGTGAATATAAATGCTTGGAAACACACAATCTGTCCAGCCTGTTTTAACCAGCCCTTGGCCGAACTATTACTCACCAAAAATAGTCCCAAGGTCTGACCAAAACAGCCTCAAACCCGCTACTAACCCTCCTTAAAAATCTATTTGTTTTTAGAAGATTTTTCCCTTACAAGATCAACCCAATAACTAACTAAACCAACCCTCTCAATGAAACCTATCCCACACCTAATCTGTCCCCTAAACACCCCCGCCTTTAATGAACAAGGCTGCCCAAAACTAAAATCAAAAGAAGAAAGGAATAGATGAAGAGCATAGATCAGCTTCACCAAACGAGCTTCACTCACTCGTCATAAAGAAATCTGTTTGATTCAACGATCAAGGCTTCACTCACCTTGGAAAGAAGAATTAGAAGTAGAATGAACTCATTCTTTTGTATAATGTTTTCACATACCAAAAATATGCTTTCTTTGATTAATAAAAATGCCTTATAAAGGCTTACAAAATTTGTCCTAATTCTAATGGGAAAATAACTCCCAAACTTGGTGGACAAGAAACCCTAAACTAGTTACTAAGAAAAGACTTCCTAACCAACTAAACAATAAAAATATACTAATCATTTTATGAAATAAAATAAATAATAACTAATGGCAAAATTTAATCCTAATCTAACAATCCTTGCGTATATAGGAATCATGGTGGGTGGCCACCCTTCCAAGCGAAGCCTTCCCCCCCTTGCACGTCCATGCATGACTTCCTCCACCCGTGCCACCTTCCCAAGTGTAACCATGTGCCTCCCATGATACCCCCTTTGAGTCATACCCCTTAGCCCTAGGACGCATCTATTCTTCTTGTGGCTTGAATCCCTATGCATTACTCGTTTCTCCCATAACCCAAGGCTGACTTGTTCCCCACTTGTCGTTCTCATGCCTTCTTCGATACCTTTTAATGTTGGCGGAGTCTTGAGCCCATGCTCCCACATCACTTATGGCAATCCGATTCTTTGTGTTAGAATTTTTTGCTATTCTTCTCTTTTAGTAATTATCTCCCTTTTTTTTTTGTAGAACGAATGGACGCTGGCAATAACTCTGATTTGGGAAAGGGCAGGCATCCTCGCCATACGCCCCTCCAAATTCAACTGCTTGAAGCGTATGACCAACTTTTAGTGTTTTCTTTTTTCTCTCTTCTTTTTGATGTATACTTTGCAATCACTTTCATTGAACTGTCATCGTGGCCATTTCAAACTTCTAAGGAGAAATATATATTATTTTCTTTTGGAGAAGGATTTTCTTTCACTTTTGTTTTAAATTTCCGATGGCCCTATATTCTGTCTTGTTTTCATTTGTTTATTTGTTTGTTTCTCTCTTAATTTCTAGCGCCTCATAATGGGGTTTTCGAAATATTGCAGATTTTTCAAGTAATGCCCCCATCCAGATGAGAACCAAAGGAGGCGACTTAGCAGTGAATTTCCTCTTGTTTTGAAACCAAAATTTGACCCGGTTTGGAGCGAGACCAATTTCCTGTTTGGCGTGCTTTGACTGAGCTAAGCCAATTCTTCAGAGATATATGCTCTAGTATTTTACGCGAGGAGGATTTGAAGAAGTTGGAGGAAAATATCATAGTCACTTTGTGCACATTAGAGAAGATATTTCCGCCTGCTTTTTTTGATTCCATGGAACATTTGCCAATACATTTGGCCTACGAGGCAAGAGTTGGTGGCCCAGTGAATTATCGTTGGATGTATCCTTTTGAGAGGTAACATTTTTTTGCCATTTTCTATTAACTTGATTCAATAAAATACGAAAACCAAATATATAGATGTTAATACTTGTATGTAATAGGTTTATGAATCGTCTGAAGAAAAAAGTGAAGAATAAGTCTCGTGTGGAGGGTTCAATATGTGAAGCATATTTGATAGAAGAAACTTCTATGTTTTGCTCTCACTATTTTGAGGTTGGTGTTGGTTCGAAGTCTACAAGGGTTGAGCGAAATGATGATGGTGGTGAAACTGAAACAAACAATCAATTATCGGTCTTCACTCATCCAGGAAGACCGTTTGGGCATATTGGTACTAAATATTTGTCGGGCAATGAGCTAGCAACTGCGTCCCTTTACGTTCTATTGAACTGTGAAGAGATCGAACCCTTTGTCTTGTAAGTATATCTCAAAAATATACATTTGTATTATTTGAATTAAATCATTAAGTAAATGCATATTAGTTAATAAGTAACCTTGCAATAGGGAATATGAAAAGGAAGTGAGAAATGTGATGCCAAATATTGATCCGGGGGCGCTGTCGTCTAGGATTGAGAAGGAGTTTACTAGCTGGTTTGCTAGTTATGTAAGTTGCTTTTAGAGATATTTCAAGTATTATTATAATAATATTACGTCATTCACTTGTATCTTTAAATTCACTTCATAATCTTATTTTGTAGGTAAAAAATTCACCTAAACCTGTTGCTGAAAATATCAAGTGTATAGCTCGAGGCCCAAAACTTTGTGTGCACTTGTATAATGGCTATTTCGTGAATGGGTATAAATTTCATACCCAAAAATACGGGTTTGGCAAAACCACAATGAATAGCGGTGTTTGCATCAGGGGTAGTTGTTATAATGATGTTGGAAGAGACTATTATGGAATGTTAGATGAAATTGTGGAACTTGAATATGAGAGTGAAAATAACAAGGGTGATACATTAGTACTTTTCAAGTGTGAGTGGTATGATTATGTTAAGGGTATTAGGGTGCATCCACGATACAACATCGTTGATCTCAATCCTAAATCAATACTTGCCACAGACGACCCTTTGTACTTAAGGCCACAGTCGAGCAAGTGTACTACATAGAATACCCTGGTTGCAATAAGAAAGATAAAATCAAATGGTGGGCCGTGTGTAAAACCAAAGCAAGAAGCACAATTAATATTCCATATTCAAATGTGTCCGATGGTGTTGAGGCAGAAGTCGATGATTATTTTCAAGAGGTTGAGATGCCAATTCCAACAGTTGTTGAAGTAGATGATGAGCTTGACAATAATGCTATTCTAGTAGGTGAAGGTGGTCAAATGGATGAAGTTGACACATCTGATTTGCCACGACCAACTAACCAAATGGAAATTGAAGAGGCAGATGACATGCAAGAGGATGAATTAGAAGAGGAAGTTCAGGAATCAGACACATCAAATGATGAAGAAGATGGATTTAGTTTTGAGAACATTAGTAGTGGAGAAGACTGAAATATTTGAAATATATGTTTGTGTTTGTGGCTATTAAATATATGAAATACTTCGTCCCATTGAATTATTGGCTTTCAAATATAAGTTTGTGTTATTTAATGATGTTATTATTTAATTGTTACGCATTATGAGTCATTTTATCCATGTTTTAAATATATTCATCAGAGGTCTAATGTTTTAATTTTCTATGTATGTATAAATAGTTATGCCACTCAGGGGAAGGGGCAGGGGCACGGGGGGCAGGGGAACGAGCACTGACGAATCCAGTAGAATTCCTATTTTTAGAAGCCAACAGTTGCAAGATGAGCCCATAGATGAACCCCTAAATACTGAGCCGACTGAAGATGGTATGAATGTCTCTTCAGCACATGCCCTTGATGAGGATATGCCAGATGGAGGCACTTCTTTTGGACATGGTGGGAGTGAGTCTACTATAGAAAGAAGATTTCGCGGTGAAAGTAGAGCTCTGCAACCACCTGAGAATATTGATCAAAGGATACCAGTCATCATTCACAGGAACACGTAAGTTAAATTGTTATATTCGAATTTTGTTTTTCAAACTTTTGAAATTTCGAAAATGCATTGCAAATTATGTGCCTCCGACAGATTTAAGGTTAATTGCATCATGCTGGTATACTTGGATTTTGTGTATTCTACTACATATATGCCATGAACAACCTGATTCAGTTGAACTTCATGTTAATTATAGGAAAACTGTTTGTTGATAGTGTTTCTGCATTGCATTGTGAATTTGTGTGGGTGTTTTGAGTGTGATACACTTGTTGGAGTTGAGATAAGAATGCTTATTGCTGGGAAGAATTGGGTTAATCTGGGTAATTCATACTTGTTTTAATATGGTTATTGATGTTTGCTATGCCTTGCCTAATCTTTGATAGGTATAAATAAAGGTTTTATTGTTTGGGAATTTTGGGGTCCTAGTTTCTTCACTGCTTTGGCCAAGTATAATAGAACTCTCTGAGATTCTTTCAGTTTCCCAGACATGAAGCACACTGTACAACACCACTGTGTGCACACTGTACAACACCACTGTATATATCATCCTTCTATAGGGAGTAGTTAAGCACTTATGTATAGTAACCAACACCAAACTGCCCATATCGTTGCTGCCTGCTGCTTCCGCCCATATTGATTGATGCATCTCCACAGAATACCATGGTGTGCCCAAATAACTTTTGACTAAAAGATGTAAACTTCTATGTACGAAATATGTACGAAATATGTAATGCACAAGAACTCCAAGTTACATGGTGTTCTCAACTCATCCATCCAAACAGATGGTGGTTGTTTCTCATCTCCTACTCTGTTGAATCTGTTCACCTTTGTTCTGCTTTAATCAGTTCAATCTCACATTGGCTTGGCCTATGCTTTATTTTTAACGAGTTATGCATTAGCTTTAACAAGGCTGGAGGTAGGGAAAGACTATACCTGTGATGGACAACAATATTAAAGACATATATGAGTGAGTGTGGCCTGTCTTTTATGATCTTGCTTTAATTGAATGGAATAGCAAAGAAGGATTGATGTAACTGATCCCAATTAATTGGGACAAAGGCTGAGTTGAATTGAGTTCTTTATCAGCTTCATACCGCCAAAATTGATGTAAATGGTCCTATCTTGGTGGTCACTTGCAATTCACATTCATATACTTATTATGAAATATAATGCACAGGTTACTGTGATATACATACATATTTGGACAGTCAAAGTGGAATAAGCATTATCAAACTAATTTAACTGAAACACCAAAACCCCTATCAAACAGTGTATGTAGTTGAAATTACATTACATAATTTTTCTTGTACAAATACATATAAGTTTAATGAAGACCTGATCACAGCATGTGCCAAACTTGACCATTGACAGATCATGCCAAAAGCCTAGCAATCACCAATCATAGACAGTCCAAATTCCTTAGCTTCACCCAAAAATCATACTATCCTCAATATGCTCCACAGTCCATTATTTCATTATTGTTGTCGATTCATTGACTAGTAGTTTAAAGCGAAACTTCTGGAATCCCCTGAGCCTAGAATCATCCTTCATTACTGAGACATGCTTGGTGGACCTCTTTTGTGAAAGCTTCTAATTCAGTATAATTGCCACAAAGATGTGGGTGTGTTCAGCGTTTGAGTAAGTCTTAACTCAAGAAAATGGTTTGCTTAACTTTGCCCTGCATGTTATGTGACTCCCATCGTACATGGGTTTTATGGGGTTTAATCAGAATGGTCTCTTTCCAAGCAGAGATATGTATAATAATCCTTCCCAGACCCGCAATGACCGGAAGTTCATCTATTGGTTGTCGTTTACTCAATGCTTAAGAGAAAGGCTCAGCTGATTTCAGTTGAGTTATGTGTCATAGTGGTGCTAATAATGGATTCTTTTTCACTTTCTCCAACTCTCACAAACCCTTTCACTTTCTCCAAGTATGCAACATGTACGCCAATGTTGTTAACAAAATCTGAGAGC
The DNA here is from genome assembly GCA_013146195.2 of Codonopsis lanceolata. Lineage (NCBI taxonomy): Eukaryota > Viridiplantae > Streptophyta > Magnoliopsida > Asterales > Campanulaceae > Codonopsis > Codonopsis lanceolata. The sequence continues at coordinate 62,345,171 of CM028381.1, forward strand.
ACTTCCACCATTTCATATTTGTACTTCCTATGATTTTCCGCGTCAGAGCTCCATAATCTGGTGCGAAAACGTAAAACGATCCGAAGTATTCTCTGAATTTCCACACTTGAATTCGCCACAAGCCACCAGTAATCCCTCTTCTGCCCAATCAATCTCTTCTGTGTCCTTCGGCCTCCAACCAAGTGATCCGCAACTTGAATCCGGGGAATAAACTTTTCTAACTCGAGCATAGAATCTTAGCATGCCATCAATTGTATCATAACATGCCCAAATTTGACCAAAGGTGAAAAACAATGTTCTTTATCCTTGTCAAAACCACTAAATTCGGATCGTGACACTCAAATAACTCGGATCTCGAGGCACGCCGAGTCTACATTAGGTTCGATCGATGGTTCCCTATCACGTTTCCGCTTCCTCAACCTTATGTTTTATAACAACGGTAACACAAGTGTCAGTATTTGTTAAGACATTGATCGAGTCTACATTAGCTTCAGACTGATCGTTCCCTATCACATTTTCCGCTTCCTCAACCTTATGTTTTATAACAACAGAAGTAACAGCAAGTGCTGCATTTGTTAAGACATTGATCAACTTGCTGCTTGGTTTGAGATATGAGAGTAGGGCCAATAGCATGTTCGGAGGGGTACCCGAGGCTAGTTTTGGCGAAAGAGTATTTGCACTCTGCTCAAAGATTTGTTTTGTAGGCAGTCTTAGTTTGGATGATCAAAAGAAATTGGTTGAATGGTTAAGAGTCTTGAGAAAGGGTTAGCTAGGTTAAAGAGATATCGGAACCAAAGCATCCTTGGTTTCCTTTTCTTAACAGAGAGGCATAATGAGTCGCTAAGTTGATTGTAAAGCCAAGCCCAACCTAGTGGCTAGTGCATGTCAGTTGTGGGCCACTACAATTTTTTTAATAGTTCCCATAACAAAAACTATAATTCATCTATCACAATGATAATGAATATGCTATGTAAAGAAAGCATAGGAGAGTTGTGTGTCAACTGTCTCTAACAGTGGGAGCAAAGAATCATCAGCTCAAGGAAATTTAGTAAGAAAAAATCATCAGCTCAAGAAATTTATACCGCTGCACTTTGGAGTTTTTCATCAAAACGCTGAACCAAAAATGCTGCCCACCTTGGTTTTGACTAAAATATCCCCCCTTAGCCTTCTTTTCGAGGTTTTCAGATTGGAACAAGGAGTTCTTGTTCATACTGGTGCATCACTCCATGCTGTTACCTTCTCGGGGCTAAGAAAAAGGTGGGAAAGCTGCAATTTTCACTCTCATTAGAAGATGGAATATAATTGGTTCAAAAGAAGTTAAAAATTTACTGTGTCCATGGTAATTCTTCCCACTTCGGCTTCACTGGAAAAGCTCTAATTCTTGTCCTCATTGAAACCAAAAACGAGAAGGGTTCTTCTTGTTTTAAGAGTTGCATCTGATGAGGTAGTAGCTCTTCGCCGTTATCGGCGGTGAGAGGCCATAGAAAGCGCTCATATACTTCTGCGTTCATACATGATCCGAATTTTGATAGAACATAATGGGGTGGAACCGTGGAAACCGGCTTGGTTCGCAACTCCAAATACGTAATATTCCCCAAAAAGTAAGCAAATTTCACCAAAAATACGTAATATTCCCCAAAAAGTAAGCAAATTTCACCAATTTAACAAAGACTTCATCACTGCTCTTCTTGTTGGACAGTGGTTGCATAGACGCAAGATCTTTGTCAATTTCCACCTTCCTTTCCTCAATTTTAAGTGCTTACAGAGCCTTCCTCTTTTCCTCCAGAACCTTCTGATACTCTTCAAGTGTCATTTCTGAATTATAAAAGGAAAAGCCATCATCATAAATGGTGCATATATTATTTTCCGTAATAAATTTAGTGCTTTAAAAGGAGACAGTTTAATAGTCAATATTGCTAAATGAGCTCAACAGACAAATCAGCCAAAAACCACTCTTACTAGTAATTTAATGGAAGATCTCAAGTTACAATTAACCGTCAAAATGGAGCATGTTGTCCATTGAGCCAAGCAGTGCCTTACAAAGACAAAACGCTATAAAGAAGTATCTATCCAAGAAGTAGCTTAAGGCAACAAGCACGATCACATCAATACAGATTTCCATGGAGAGAAACACATTAAGGAGCCTCTTACGTGTCTTGTATGAAAAGTTTCTAGGGTGCCATACTGCACTGTAGGGCATTTACAACCTTAACAAAAGACTAAAAAGAAAACCAACCAAACGTCGCAATAATGAAATAATGGATCAATTCTCTTCAACCTCAGTAGTTCCAAGAATTTTACAAGGAAAAAGGAAATGTTTTTTTATTTGCTACAACTCTCTCTCTCTCTCTCTCTCTCTCTCCATAATACCAAAATCCAAACAAAATTGGGTTATTATTCTTGTTCTTTTTTCTCAATTGTGATTTTGTTTATATCTTTAACTTTTTCTTTTGGGGGGGAGAGGCGCACACATCTTCATTGGATGATAGTAAAAGCAGTTCAGAAGTTGCGGAGTCATTTTGGACAACTATAGTCTGAAGTTCTGATATCGAATAACTATTGAGCAAGAGAGGCTAATCGAGGGCTTTAAAGCATGGCTCCGAAAAAGTGAGGAGCTGATTAAAGTGAAAAGAACAGTAAGAAACAAAAAATATCCCAGTATCAAGATAGTAATACTCTTTTCCTTGATATGTATTCTTTTTTATTTGTTGGGAAATCAGTTTATCTGTATCTTTCAATTTCATATCCTTGCTGGCTTTGAGAAGATCTAAACGCAATGGAGTACATGAAAGTAATCATAGTAATCATGATAAACAATGAGCAATACTTTTCTATTAGGATTGTTTGGAGATGACTTGTATGAAGGCATAAACACACATCATTTAGCAATATGGTTCTACATCAGTTTACATGTTTCCTGTGTGTTAGCAGTTGGTTATGGATTAGTAACATGGGTAATACACTATTCTTATGGTGATATATCCAGTGCTTGGTTAGAGATGAGTAAATTTTCTTGGAAGCTGACTATAGAGTTTGTGATTGCATTCCTGCCAAGTACCCATTTTTTCACGAAAATTGTCTTTGGTTATGTTTTTATAGGTAGATTACTCTGAATTATTTTGGGAATTATTGGGTTAATTTCATAATATGTATATGTGTGTGTGTGTGGTTTGGTGAGTTCGTTTTCACATGTAAGACCTATCAAATATAAAATTTTCTTTTGGCCATAATTTGATTGCCAAAAGGACAGAGTATAGCATTGGGACACTATTATAAGGACCACTAGGACAGAGTATAGCACCGTGATCGTGAGATTAGAAAATCCATAAATTTTCACTATTATAACGTTGTTAATTGCGTGCGATTATATGTGTGTGTGTGTGCTTATCAAATTGTCTTACTGAATTGTTTGATACTGGGATATTTTTGTTTCTTCTTGTTCCGTGTCGAGAAATGAATGCTATTTGGTATTTGGGCCAAAGGCGGGGCGACATAACCTTTCAATCAAGCGAGCTCCAACTTAAAATGATTTTATACGTAACCTTAGTTACGAGTTATGAATTTCATGTTACTGGCACCTGATTAATTCATTGGATAAGAATGCGAAAAGTTCAAAATTCTGGTCGTTAATATCATTGCTAGTCTACATGGATCACATCGAACTTGTTATTCTTGACACATCAGAGGCTATTTGTATGTCATCTGTCAGGTCTGTTAAGTCTGCACAGATGATGGCCTTACGTATTGCAGCAGCTTGTTCAACTTCTATCTTAAGCTTGTTATTTTGCATACGTTTCTTTTCCCTTTTTTCGTTTTTTCTTCTCCACCGCTTTTATGGGTCGAGTCGCTAGCACCAACTACATTGGACAAACTCAGTTTATGCTATGCTTGAAGTGAGGGAAACATTTTCGCTCAAGAAAGCGTTAATTATAGTGCTAATGGGTGTTGTTTTTTACTTTGTTTACTAGGAAACTTGTTTATCTGTTTAACAAGTAGACTTTCAAGATAAGAAAAGTGTGATAGATTCCAATGTTACTCTTATTGCATGATTACGAGACTTTGATTTGCTGGTAGCCTGGCACGTTTAGCAAAGTTTCTTTTTAACCTTGAAATGATTTTAAAAAAAAAACATTTCAGGTTAGTAGTTCCGCCGCAGGACGATGGTGTCAAGTTTCCTTGTGTTGCTTCTGGGATTAGGAATGCAATTCAAGGGAAATTTGTTGTGGGTGATGATGGCCCCACATGGAAGAAAGTGTCTGAGGAGATGAAAGATTATTATTTTAGGGAATGGAATGTAAAAATCTTTATATTCTATCATGTTAATTAGCTATTTCATTTATACTGAAATAAAACATTAGTTTTTTTGACTTGTCATTTGCAGAGACACTACAAGTGTGTAACAAACATTCCAGAAAGACAGATAAGAAAAATATGGAATGCAATGGCGAGCTGCCAATACAGGCTTATGTGTCATAGGGGACGCCAACAGTTCAAGCGAAGTGGGCATCCATCTTGGTGCACAGAGCACGATTGGAATCGTCATTTGTTGTTTTATGCAAATGAAAACTCAAGAAAGAAGTGTGAACAAGCTACTAAAAATCGAGGTAATGGCTTGGGATTATCTAAGCATTCAGGGGGTTCTAGGAGTTTTGCGTCTCACGAGCTTGTCATGGTAAGAGTTTATTACTTGTTTATACATCTTTGTGGATATCAATTGCATTTGTGTACAATGTCGTTACTTAACTTGTTTATTTTCTTTGTCATTATAGATAAAGGAGAATCCTGAGAAAATGATAACACAAGATGATGTTTTCCTGAGAACTCATAAGAAAAAGAAAGGAACGGGCGAGTTTGTGGATACCAAGTCAAAAAAAATATTTGTGAGTTTATTTATGATACTTTTTTTTTATACAAATTTACTTTGAGCATTTCATTTTTTATTGATGTATCCTTGATCTCAATGTTCATAATATTATTTAAAACTCAAGTTGAAAAGTTAGTTATAATATTAATTTTTAACATTTTAGGAGGATTATACTGCTGGTAAGAAAGGTATAGATTTTGATCCCACAGCTTGGGTTGACGCATCTGGTGGTGTTGCCAAAAATCGTGCATCAAACAAAGGTGATATATTGTTTGAATTCTTTCACACTTCCATTTATATAGCCTCATTCCTAGCTTGGGACATCTTCTTCTTTATTATGGTACTTGATCTTCTTTACGCCTGCTATATGTTTTAGGTTCATAAAGATCGTGCAGACGATAATGCTCTTCGTTCAGAAAATGATAGAATGTGGCATGAATATCAAGCATTTTCAGCGGTAATGAAGAATGTGATATGCCCAACTTGTGACGCTTGTCCACCTGTTGGGGAAGTAGCAAGAAAACTCAATGTACAGAAGCTTAGAAGGGAAAACTCTGTTGAAAGAAATGGTTAGTTTCTCTCTACGTGTCTTTATTTCTTAATGGTAATTTTCACTCTATTTATTTTCAAATTGATGTTTTCGCAGCAAGACAGTCTTTCAAAGATTATGAGGGAGTCAAGTGTAGAAGTGGAAAAGAGTGAATAGGATCTTCAGGTGTATCAGGTGTAATTCTTTTATAGTGGTGTGGCTATTCAGTCACAGTGTATTGTTGAAAATATTTACGGTCGAAACTCATGTATGTATAAAATTATATTCTCTCTCTTCCTAGTAAAGAATTCACGTTTGAAAGTCAAACTCTTTTTAAAAATGACACTTTTGTAACTCATTAGTAATAAAATGACACGTTTGAAAGTAGACTCTTTACGTGAAATATCAAAAAATAGAATAGTGGGCTCTTTGCATGAAACGAAGGGAGTAACAGTTATGACATAACTATTTTGTATCAATTGCCTTTATAATTGTAGTGGAGGATTCTCCCTTTCTGGCTTATAATGAATTTCATAAACATGTCTGTTAGTTCTCAACTCTCTCTATTTTATATGAGCGTTAAGAACTACTTTCAGCTTAAAGCTTTATTAGGAGACTTAATTTTAAACTCTTTTTAAAACCAAGGATTTCTTTTAGTATTATTTTAAAATTTGAATTTTATTTTCCTCGAAGAAAAGAAAAAAAGGAGTCAATCTTTAATTCCTTTATTATTTGAGAAATTAGAGTGTTTTAGCTGTACTCATCATTGGGTAAATGTTACCCATCAAATGTGGCAATCATATGGTCGACCTTCTGTTTGCTGTGTCATGTGATTCGGCCATGTGGAGGCCAGACAAACATTTGTTATTAACATATTGGTTATGTTCAAGTAATATGGACTATTTGGATGAAACATTTGTTAATAACATATTGATTATGTTCAAGCATTATGGACTATTTGGATGAAACCATGGGTGGCAAATCGGTCGTGCTGGACTGTTATCGAGTCGGCACGATAACAGCACGACACGATAAGTCCAAACACGACACGTTAAATTTATCATGCCTAATATTAAAACCCGAACACGACACGATAAGAACACGAAAAGCACGGCACGACACGATAGACAGGATAAGCAAAAAAACACTATTTATTTAGTCAGGCCCCCTAAGCCCATTAAGCCCAATAAATATAATAAAATATATCATTTTGAATTTTTAATACATATTTTGAAAATGTATCAATATAAATAGTCATGTAGTTTAAAAGTCATAAATTTTCGAATGATAAAACTATGAAATAATCATGAAAATAGTTCGAAAGAAGTGAAAAACCCCTAGTAAATTTTTAAAAATATTTTTTTAAAACATATATATTTTGGTTATCGTGTCTAACCGTGCTTATCAAGCCAGTTTGATAACAATCTATTTTTTATCGTGTTTTATCGTGTTGGCCCTATAACGACCCTAACCCAATAAGCCTCAGCCCAAACCCCATAATTTTGTGCCGTGTTCGTGTCGATCAATCGTGTCGTGCCTCAAATTGCCACCCCTAATGAAACAGATCAGAGTGTGTTGATATTGAAATTTTTGAATAATAAAGATAAAAAATAAATTGCAGCCCCAATATCCTACTGTGGGCGTAGCCCACAAGACAAACACCAAGCAATCAAACAATTTCTTGCGTATGGAAGCAAGGAGCCAGTGCTCCCCTTTTTATTGCTTTCTTTCGAGCCTTGTCAATTATTTATTTCCAAGCCTACATTTCATTGATTCATACATAGTACATAGTAGGGAGGGTAATATGGGAACAAGAAAGTAGTCTCATCTTTTCTAATTCGAGATAAAATAATAACAGAGAAGGTGAGATATTATTTCTTTCGAGAAAAGAGGATTATCTGAGTATATGGATAATTTTATTCGACACACTAATGTCCTACAGAATAGCCTTCATCAAAAGTGGAACGACCTGGAGACAAAACCATGAGGGAATAGGTTGAAGCAAGTACGAAAAACTAGAAGTCTAGAAGCAATACAATTAGCAAGGACTTCGCTAGACGTAAACATTCATGGAGATTGATATTTTAGGGGATAAAATGGGATTAGGGTTCTTGAGCGAGGAATGAGGTTTACAAATTAACGAATTACAAAACTCAATTGAGCGAAATTAATTTAAATTGAGGACACTTTCGTTAATGGTAAGTAGGATTAAACTGTGTAAAACCACAATTTGACCAAATTTGTAAGTTGATTGAAGCCAATTTTAATTTTTTTTGAGGATGGAGCTTGAAAAACAAACGTATCAAGATTGTTAAATTTATTCGACGTCAAGGTTGCCAGAGAAGATGCCGAAAAACATACCCAAACCCATGTCTAGAATTAGAAATGTTAAATTTGGTTGGTCTTAACCCTATAGGGCCAGCACTATATGGATGCGACCCTATAGGGCCACGTAAACGATTCATTTAAACGGGTCACTCATATCGTAACCCTAACCCTAACCCTAACCCTAACCCTATAGGGTACGATTTAACAAGGTCAGTCCTATTAACACATGATGCCTTATTTAAATCAAATAATCGAAATTAAGTAACAAACATATTGACGAACAAGTGACAACGATTAACAATACGAATTAAAAACATGAAATTGAGTTTTTTTTTTTAGAAATTATTTCTTCAACATCATTATCCTCTTCATCTACAATAATAAAATAATATAAAATAAATATTGGTAAGAAGTTAATACTATCAAATATTTTAATCAAATAGTAAAATATAATACTAAGGTCAACCCATTTAGGATGGAATTTAAACGGGTTGCATTTTCCCGACCCTAACTCTTTCTAATTCTCGATTAGCAGGATCAACCATACGGGGTTCGGCCCTTTTAACATATCTAATTATGTATCTAAAAATCTCATTTTAACCAATTTTGGAAACTTATATGTCTTAGAACTGTACTTACGACCATGATTGGGTTTGACTTTCATCAAATACACATACATCATCACAAAGCTAACATGGGATAGATATTGGTTTATCAAATTAAATGATAATATATATTACACATTTGAATTTTAAATAAAGGCTTAAATAGCAATTTGGTCACCATAATTTCCAGTGTTTTTCATTAAGATCACTTTACTTTTTTTTTCTCTCAATTTAATCATTATACTTAGCAAATCAAGTCAATAAGATCACTGTGGATTATTTCCGTTAGTTAGATGGACGGAAATATTTGAAATGACCAAAATGCCCTTACTAATCAATGTTAAGGGTTTTCAGTTTAAAATATTAATAGTTAAGGGGTCAAACTAAAAGATCAAATTATCAATATTTAATTTATATTTCTAAAATCTCTCTCTCTCTCTATATATATATATATATATATATATATATATATATACATATACTGTAAGACCCCGAACCTTCGTGTATTTGACTTTCTCGTGTTGCATGCTTTGTTGTTAATGCGTCGAGTGTTTATCTTAACATGATAGCACCTAAATAAGTCTCATTGGAGTCTTAGTACCTTGCATATAAGATTTACAATGTTCATCTTAGTTGTTGTATGCTTGGTTGAGAGTTTAGAAGCATTGTTGCTTCGTTTGAGCCTTAGGGTTTCTCAGGATTGTCTTCGTTGCTTGTATTGTTTGTGCTTTCAACTTGTGAGAAGTTCATTTAAGTTCTAAACCAAGTGTACTAGTATTTCCCATGTTTGCATAATCATTGTTCATAGACTTGTTGCATTTGGAAATAAGATGACCAACATATTACTTCACAGATTCAGTCCCGTTTTGGGCAAACTTTGGGAAAAATTCTGGTACCAATATACTGAAGAGAATTTTCTAAAAATTTAGTATGTTTTACCTATATATGTTAGGATACTCCCTGTAAAATATGGTATTTTTCCAAGGTGTATAAGTACCTCATTTAGGTCTTGACTTACGGCTGTGCCAGAATTCTGTTTTCAGGAAATCAGCTTCTGTACTTGAACTTGTAGTAGCCATATTTTGATGAATATAAGTCCACATTGAGTAATTTAAAAGGCTAAAATATAGTTTAAATAGTTTAGTTTCACAAAAATCAATAATCACCTCATTTGGAGGTGTGAGCTATTTATGGTCGATTTTACAAGATTGACAGTCTGTTTTCTAGATTTTGGGTTTTTGACTTGTTTTGGTTGAAGACCCCCTTGCCCCTTGCCCCTTGTCCAAAGTCCGACCATTTCAGCCTAGAACACCATTTTTGAATTTAGTCAAACCCTTCTAAGCCCTTGGATCAACCCTTATCAAAGACCATCCTCCCTTAGCCAATAGAAAGGCTTATAACCCCCTTCACTTGGATTAGGGTCTAAATGGTAAGTATATAAATCATTTTTCCAGCCTAATTCAGCCATTTGTGATCAAAAACTTCAGAGATACAGAGCTTCAAGCTCCATTTTCATCCATGGAGGAAACCCTAGCTTGAGAGACCATTTCTCGGAGTTCCGGTGGTCCGATCGGCGATCCGAGACCGCCAAATCGAAGGCCTTGATCTCCTCTACAACAATCCTTGCTTTGATCATCCATTCATCCATTAATCTTAGGCTTAAGGTACGTTGACAATTTACTGAGATTTTCATGTTCAATAAAATGACATGACCCCTTCATTATAGTTGCTCTATTGATGATTATGAACATCTTTTGTGAAGACAAATCCTCCAATTCAACCTAAGAAATATGAGTAGGATTTTATGAATTCTTATTGAATTTGTGATTTTGACTTTATGAAAAGCATGAATATGTTTCAATTGTAGGTTTAACAAAATCACCGATTCTAGGGTTTGAAATTCGGGAATGTGTTTATCGCTAGTTTAAGGTCATGAACGGCTTAGTTATTAAGTTCTAAATGTAAGGAGAACTTAGGAAAGGGCAATGTAATGCATATAGTATCAATGCTCTATTTGGTTGAATTTTAGTAAAACTCACCGGAGTTGAGATTAGGGAGTTATTGAACAATACCGACTCCACATTCAATCCCTACGATGTTTGTAGTGCGTTAGACTAATATATTAGCTTACGTGACTTTGGGATGGATTGAAGGGCATGTTTGATATGAGTGATTATAAGACTCAATCGAGTTCTTATGTGGTTTATGTGATTGTGTGAAGCAAATGCACAATTGAGAGCATGTTGTAGAATGATGTATCTCCTTGACAGGTTGAATTCACTCTTGTCGAATTCCTACTTGATTCTTTAATGAGTAAAAACACCTATTTATTGAATAATGAATTTGAGGACTATTCTATGAGAGGATTTGGATTGGGGCTTTCTTAGTACTCTATACATGGAGTCTACTTGTATAAGTCGCTAGGATGACCATGTTGTTATCTAAGACTCACCGGTATGGTTTGACCTTACGGGTTATTACCCCTCTAGTGTTGCTTAAGTCTTTGACTACCATCAACTTTTGTGTTATTGAATGAGTTACTACTCTAGGAAGAGTTTAGTAAATGGCTTCATGATCCGAGACTAACGGAGTAGTCTTGGATAGTATTTAATGGACTGAGGGTTAAGTTGTGACTCTATTGAATTTCATAGGTGAATATGGATCGTGTATATTTTATATTATGACTAAATGCATGATTTCCTACCTTGTCAAGAATTAATTCTTCTATGTGTTCTATGATATGACTTATGAGCATATTGAATGTAATTACCTTCGTGCCTAATGTGTTCTCTGATTAATGAATTGTGGTGAACTTGGATTCTACTATTAAGTGGAATTATGAATCAAAAATTGAACTAAGCTTGATTTCACAATAATCAACTTGGGCTTCCCTTATATAATGACTTGGGACTTGAACTAAGATTCCTAAATGGAATGAGAACCTTGCTATGCCTCAAACGAGAACATAAAAAAAAGTCATGGGACACATATAGTGTTCAAACTCTATTTGGTTGGAATTGTAGTAAAGACTCAACGGGATCGAATTAAGGAACAATTGAACCTTCGAGGATCGGTGGTGGGATCCTATGACAATTATATTCCGATTGACTAGATTACTAGCTTTGGGACTTGAATTGAATAGAGTAAACAACTTGGCACTTATGATTTAGAGACTCAAATGAGTTCCTATTGTGGTTTTGTGATTTATGTAACAATGTGCATAATCGTATGTGAGTTTAGTAGGTCATTATATCTACTTGAGAATTAGCAAGTAAACATCTACTTGTGCATTGCATATAAGTCAGTGGCATTACGAGTTTTCATGATGATGGTGGACGATGCATTGCCTTCACGAATT
>CM028381.1:62356954-62405719 GCA_013146195.2 Codonopsis lanceolata
TTTAACAATTTTAGGTTGGTGTTTTTGAAACAATTTTTTTCGATGAGACTTGGATGAGACTTCCAATGTGGCTGCCAATGTTCTTTGCATTGGGCATCGCGACTCAAACTGTTCATACGATTCTGCATCTGAGTTTTTGCCAAGTATGCCTGCCTAACTTCATCCTCATACATAGCCTTTTTCAGAAAACAAAAGGGTTGTATATGTCCAGGCTTATGGCAAAAGTGACAAACAAAGTTTTTCTTTCTTGTTTTTGGTTTTTCGAAGAAAGCAGTTTCTTGAAAATTTTGGGAGAACGTCTGTTTAGTTCGGGCGTACCTTCTCTTCTCTTACGAACACTTTTGGAACAAAACCAATACTTGCCTTGGATGTGCTACCTGAATTCAACATTTCATCCACTTTATGTTGGCTTGAATTCCATTTGGTAAATGGTTTCTTTTTGCTTGAATGAGCTGCTCCTTCAAACCGATCTGACATCTTTTACACTCGGCGGGCTTTCTTTCACTTACAATGCAGTCTTTCTGATCCTCATTGGCCTTTTTGAGCAACTCATTTGCCTTACCAAGCAATGTAACATGGTGAGCTCGTTTCTCCCAATCTTTGTACAGCTCCTTGTAGCCTTCCAACAAGTCTGACTCTGTATCTCCACCATCTTCTGGGATTGTGGAATTAAAACAGAAGAGATCATCCCTGTTTCTGCTCACTGTATCTGCTGATGTGACTCCGGATGTAGCTGCATTGGGTGTCACATTGGCTGAAGAATCTGCACTTTCAGTTTCAGAGTCATAAACAGCAGTGAGAGTGATAAGATCACCTGGATCTTTTCCATCACTATCACTAAGAGTTGCTGAAAAATTCAAACCCTTTTTCCTTAGAGTATTAGCACATTGGTTAGCATAATGACCATAACCTTGACATTCTCTACATTGAACTGAATCAATGTTCTTACCATTGTAGGATGATTTTGAAGCAAAGGGGTTTGTGAAGGGCTTTTCTGGAGTTTGGAAAGAATTTTCTTTGGGAACAGATTTTCCAGAATCAGGTTTAAAATTGTTTTTCGAGCTTGATGATGGAGTTCTATTTTGACTCTTATTTTTCAAAAAATTCCTGAATTTGGTAGTCAATAGAGCAATAGATTCTTCTCCAAAATCAGACTCATCAATATCCTTTTGAACTTCAAGCAAATCACATGAGATATTAATAGGAGCAGGCATAGCAAAATTTTTCACAATAGGTGTAGAAGATGATGAAGCCCCTTTGCCTTTTTGTTTTATTTGATCATTTAGGTTCAATTCAAAGTTTTGAAGAATACCAGCCAGTCTTTCAAAATTCATCTTGTCAATATCATGTGCTTCCTCAATAGCACATATCTTGACATTGAACCTTTCAGGCAAAGTTCTCATCATCTTGCTAACAAGAGGCTCATTAGTAATGGGATCTCCTTAAGCAAGTGCAGAATTAGATAAGTCAAGAAGTCTTCCATAATATGTCATAATATCTTCAGACTCATGCATTCTAGTATTCTCAAATTGTGTGGTGAGCATTCTTAACTTAGAGGCACGAACACTGGCAGGTCCTTCACACAAGGTCTGAAGGGCCTCCCAAACATCTTTAGCAGATTCATAATTTGCAATCACCCTAAATGTATTAGCATCTAAGGCTTTATAAATAGCAGACAAAGCTTTTGAATTAAAGGATGCAATATTCCTATCTTCATTGGTCCATTCAGATTCTTTGGTGACCTTGACATCACCATCTGAATCTGTTGTTTTAGGAGGACTCCATCCATTCAAGACAGCAAGCCACGCTCTTTCATCAATCGATTTGATGAAGATGGGCATCTTAACTTTCCAAATAAAGTAGTTTGCATTAGTAAGAGTAGGAGGGCGAACAACGTTCTCATACTGAGAATCCATCACGGCTATAACCAGAATCAACTCTTAGTGATATCAAGAGAAGGCTCTAATACCAATTGAAAGAACGCAATAGCCCGGATTCTCAAAGAGGTCAAAGTGATTTCCAATGTAGCTGTGATTGTAGCTACAATGGGAATCACAATGAAACAGCAAATAATAGTAGCAGCGGAAGTATAATTTTAAAACAGAAAAAATGAACTCAAGTTTTACCAAAAACAATCTACAAGTTAATACTTGTAGACCTAGCCTCAAGGCCACAAAGATTTCACTAAAAGAATAATCGTTTTACACAAAAATACTTGTGAAATCACACACAAAAATATTCTCACAGGACGATGAATCTTGGAGAACAAAAAACCCCACATAAAACAGTGTAAACAAAATGTGGGAAGAAATAAAAACAGCCTCCTTTAAACGAAACAGGAAGACAAATAGATTTCCAGAATTTTAATGTGACTGCCAATGTTATAACATTAACAGCCTTCAGTGAACGAGTGTGCTTCAGGTCTGGAAAACAGCTTCAGTATCTTCTTGCTTCTGCTCACAGACGTATTACCTTTATTCTCTCTCTGAAGCTCTCTCTCAAAACCGAATCCCAACTCCTGAATATATAGATACGATAACCTACACATCACACAAAAGAGACCATCTACTAGAAGGAAAAGGATTAGTTATTAAGGAAAAATCAGGAAAAATCAATAACCTACCAATCTTGTAAGATTTTGTTACCAAATATGAAAGAAGTCAAGAAACTTGGTTTGACTAGGATTTTTGCCAAGATTTAGTTACCAAATATGTTACATCCGAAATCTAATAAAGATTATGATACCAAAAATACCAAAACTAAATCTAATAAAAAATACTAATTCCTAAGTTAATACAAACTTAGCAAAAATCCTATTTTGACCAAGAAAGGTGAAAACAAGTAAAAATAGGTCTTGCCTATTTTACCCTTACAATCACCCCCTTTGTTGAACATTTCTGGTCAAATCCAAATCAAGTGTTCCAAGATCAAAGCATATGATTTCCTGCAAAGGTTAGAGAAAATGATCCAAACAATCACCCCTAAACATGGGTACTAATCATACATAATGGCATATCAACCAAGCATAACCATCCAACCAGCATGTTTAGTTACAGACTGAACCATGGAGCAATGTAAATGTTTAGAAACAACCAACAACCCAAATTTCAACCACATAAGTTTTCAACCACAAATTTTTTATGAACCACAGATTTAAAGACTAAGTCTTGCATAGCTTCAGCTTCTGGTTCTGCTTCAGCTTCAGGATCATGTGCAGCAGCAGAGGGAACATCAGGAACATCAGTAACTCCAGGAACACTTGCATCACCCCCTATTTGGCCAGAATGTAAGGCCAACCAGTCTGTATACTTAGCAGCTAATGTAAGGCCAACCAGTCTGTATACAGATTCCTATTTCCACTATCTAATTGAAGTTACCATAAGGGATATATCGCATATGCTCTAGGTAAATGGGTTGGAGATTTTTGATGAACATCCTGGTTGATTCAGCCAGATCAGGCCTGTCCAATGTTTGGGCTAATGTAGACACCTCAATTTCGTACCCCTGGTATGTGACATGACATGAAATATCAGGACCTGTTAAAACTTAACCAATGTCAAGTTACAGGGTTCAAAGATGCAAAAGACAAAGCCGGATGTGCAAAACAGTGAAATGTAGGGGGCCAAAGTGCCAGAAAACGAGCAAGAATCAAACCAGGCGCCCTTCACACTCAAAGTGGGCTTGGCGCCCAGTTTATATAGGGGTGGCGTCAACTTCCTCAAATGGCATTTACGGCATGAGAATTAGCACAAGCTCTCAAGTGCAAGGTACAAGCCGATAAAGCACAAATTCAACTATAAATATCAGTGCCCGGCTTCACTTTTAGGAGAGGAATTCAGAGAGAGAATTCACAAAGAAAAACTCCACGTTGTTGTTACACTGAGGGAAAGTGATCGTGAGTGATAGCGAGTACCCCTCCTATAAAGCCACGAAACCCTGCCAAATCTCCTCCAAACTTAAAACCAACCGGTCAAAGTGAGCCTTAGTCCCCCCAGCTTGGTTTCCACCCTATTTTCCAGGTCCCAAAATCTCGAAAAGAGCAGTTTTTCTACCCGAGTAAAAAGGTCAAATCCGCTAAAAGCAAGCAGTTGCTCTGCCCGATTTCCGCCTCCCTCAATCAATCTCAATCAGTTGCTCCGCCCGGATCCCGAGGCCTAAAGCAACTTTCGGAAGCAGTCATTGTGCTCGAATCCCCACACCATTTCATTTAAAAAAAAAAGACTCCCTCTCCCTTAAGGACAGAGCGAGCACACCCTAACCCGCTAGAAGGTAAGCTTTAAAGCTTTTATTTGTAAAAAGTGCTACTTTTCATCCGACCCAATGTAAAGATATAAACAGTTATGCTGTCCGGATTTATATAGGAAATAGCACTTATAAAAAGAGCCATTATTATGGCCAAATATTTTTAAGTATATTTGTAATTATTGACAAGAAACGGATGCAAGTCTGTAAATAATCTAAACATGGATGTATTTGTTTTTATTTCCTGTCTTTTAATACTTTATTTATTTCCTAGATAAATATAACAAAAAGCATACTTTAGCCAAAAACTGTTTTTGAGACCGAAAGGGCGAGTTGGGTGTCTAGCACCTTCCCAACTCGTAACTTAGCCTCCGAATCTGTTTTTGCAATCTCTGGTTTTCTTTTTGGTTTCTCTTTATTTCTTCCTTAAAATAAAGATGGCGACTCTATCAAAACATTTTGGATCCAGTGAGGAATCGCAACATCCTTTCTTGCACTTTTTCGTTTTCCCCTACACAAGGGAGAGTGGGAATGAAAGGGTGATGTATTCCTATATCCTGGTATCCCCTAAAAAAGGAATAACTTGATATAGAAAACCCAACACACTCATAGTGATCTGAAATAGGCCATAAGACAATTTTCATAAAATCCATAGTGGGGCCTCGCAACATTCTTTCTTGCACTTTCCATTTTCCCCTAAACAAGGGAAGATGTGAATGAAAGAGTGATGTATTCATCCTGGTACCCCCTAAAAAAGGGATAACTTGATACAGAAAACCCAAAGCTCCCATAATGGAGCAAAAATTCACTGAAGTTACCGAGGCGTACTCAACGCGCTTTTTAGACTGCACCCTTTCCGCATTTTTAATTTCGTCCTCCCCTAGACAAGGGAGGGTGGAATGGAAAACGTGGTGTCCCGCTTCCGCACGTACACGCACCTCTATCCAAATGCGCGCGGGGGGCGGGCGCATCCCGGGGAACCTACAGTGGTGAATCTGCTGAGGAGATCGTTTTTATTTTAAATAAAAATGAAGGGCTAGACTCATTAAAAAAAAACTTTTTTTTTGTTTTTCTTTTGTTTCTGGCTAAAGTATGCTTGTTATATTTATTTAAGCATTTGAATATTGCGTTCCTATACATCGGTGTCTATATTTGTGGATATGATCCTCCATCTTGCAGCAATTTCGTTCCATTAACTGTTACAGGTATATTTAGAAATATATATTTTTCAAAATAAAAAAAATGCAATAAATTTCTGGGCAGCACAACAAAAAGGATAGGGGCTTTATTTATTTATTTATTTTATTTTCGGCTATATATTATTATTCTGTTTTGCTTTATTTTTATTTACGTAAAATTTGTACATCTATTACTTTATCATGTCATTTTATTTTGGGGATTAGGAAAAATTTGTAATTAATAGGAATAGATAGATTCCCCATTTTTCTTTCTATTTCTTGATGTGATTGCTTGCTCGCTCACGCTTAAACTAAAAAAGCCGAGAAAATCCACAAATAACAGCAAGACAGGCCATATCTGTTTTATCTTTTGCTTTATATCTTGAAAAAAAAAGATTTTACTATTTTTTTAGATGCCGCACTCACGCGCACACATGTAAATATATTCTGAATTGCTACCCGACATCATGGCTAGCCTACCCCCTGCATAAGCCATCGTTAGATTGCATATAGATTTTCAGGACACTTCAAAGACCGACCGCTTGTTGCATCCCTAAATCGTTGATCAGCCCCTGTAAAAAATGATGAGAAAAAAAGAAGTCAAAAAAATGATGAAAAAAATTATATGAAAAATGCGCAAGTCAAAAAAAAATGTGCGAAAAAAAAATGCGCAAGTAAAAATAAATAATACATAGGGGCTGATTGATTATTTTCTAATGCTCGACTTAGACCACTTTGAATGGTGGATCCTGAAAAGAGTATAGGCCCTTCGCCTGGGATCAGCCCGATCTTGGGGAGTCGAAAGGCAAATGGAATACGTGGGTCCTATACTCTGGAGAAAGAATCTAATGTTCCAGGAATAGTCCTGAGACTGTCAAAACAAAGCAGGTGTTTGTCCGGTCAATTATAGGAAAATGAATAATAATAATAATAAATACTAATAAAGGCACACTGTACTCCTAGCCTAGAAAGCCTTCAGCCAACCTTTCTGATACCTCCAAACCCATTTTCCTCAGAAACCTGGCCCGAATTTAGAAAGGCGTAGATATATCGACCGGTTGATACGGAAACAAGCATGTAAATCGATCGAAAGTGTCGTTCCGATCGTAAAAGGGCAAAGATCGCCTCGAGGGTATAGATCCGAGCAGTATGGCTACAGAAAGTAAGCAGTCCGCTATAGGTACAGATGTAGGGGCTCCAGAAGACACTCCGACTCCAGCTATGCAACAGTGGCTGGACCAAAATTTGGGTGCACAGTCTGATCGTAAAATGGGCCAAATTGCTAATCTGGTGCAAAATTTAAAATCCAGTGGTGAGGTAATCTCTTCCCCTGCAGTCCCTCAAGAAGCATCAACCTCTCATGTTCCTCCAAATCCAATTTCTCAGCCAAACACCAACCCACCAAATACTGCCATTACCCCAAATCCAAATCCTCCACCAATTCCCTATTACCCAAATATTAACCCTTTATCATCCTATCCTACATATCCTTTCCCAAGCACCAATATCCCCCAGAATCCAAATGACCTCCCTTTTCCCATCACCAATCTACTCCAAAATAGCCCACATATAGACCCTAGAAGCCATATCCAGCCAGGACAAGTAGCAACTTATTTACCCTTTAATAATCATGGTTATCAGGCAGAAGCTGCCAAAAACCCACCTCCCCAAAATCCTATCCAAAATCCCTATCCTGCCCAAAATCCTTACCAAATACCACAGCCAGAAATTAACCCAGCCTTCCCTAATCCTGCCAGCATACACCAAATCCAACTCCCCCTCTCACCAAAATGGAGGCAGACATGGAGAACTTGAAAAATATGATACTCAAAATTCAGAACAAAGGAGAATTTTCCACGTGGGCATTAGCATTGCAGCCTTTGGCATTACTACCTTCAAAATTCAAAATGCTCGACATAGAAAAATTTGATGGGACTGGATGCCCTATCTCTCACTTAAAATCATATTCTACCGGTATGCAGTCAAGAGGGGCTAGGTTTGAAGCTATGGCCTCTAATTTCCATCTTACCTTAATAGGGGCTGCCAAGCAATGGTTAATGCTAGCTGACAATAGCACCATGGGTACTTGGGACCAAATAGTTGAATGGTTCCTAGAAAGATACAAAGACAATACTACCTTTGAAAATAAAAGAGCTCTTGAATCGTGCACCCAAAAAGAAAATGAAACATTTGCAGAATTTGCAGCCAGGTGGAAGAGTAAAGTCGCCCAGACACTCGACAGACCTGATCCGGCTGAGTCAAGGAAAATGTTCATCAAAAACCTCTAGCTCATTTACCTGGAACACATGCAGTATCTCCCCTATAGCAATTTCAAAGAAATAGTGGAGATAGGAGTCCGTATTGACGAAGATATACGCAAAGGATCCCTAGAAACTGGTACACCTCTAAGTTCATTCTGCTATTCTGAATCAGATGAAGAATCTTCGGAAGAAGTCAACGTGGTTGAAAGAATTCCACCTGGTAAGTACAGTAGTGTGCCATTGTCATATGGGACAAACAAATCTGCCAATTCTGTTGAAGGAAGCAGTAATACCAACACGAGTCTCATAGGACCTTACAAAGGAAACAAAAGGCACTTCGATGAATTGAATGCCCCAGTGTCACAGATACTACAAGGGTTAACAACACAAGGAGTCCTTAAGCCCCTTGAAAACTATAAACCTCCAAATCCATTACCTGCCAAATGGAGCCGCAACAAGTATTGTGAATACCACCAATCCAGTGGTCATGTCACCAACAAATGCTTCTCATCAGGAATGATATCCAAGACCTTATTGATGATAAAATCATTGAGAAGCCGCACCCATGATTGTTTCTAATAAAAAATGAAAAGTACCCTAGAATACCCTTGTGTATACACCTCCAAAGACCTTTTTTACCTTTGAATGTTCTTTTGTCAAATAAAATCTCCAGGAAACAACTCTTTTCAACTCAACGTCAATTTTCATAAATTTTGGGATCTTTGTTGTTTTTTCGGTACCACTAACAACTTTATAGGGGCTGAAAAATAAAAAAAATTTGATTGTTATCATTTACTCTCCTGAAAGGACTCTCCAGAGGTACGTAATCAGTACATCTCATTTCAAAGATCGCAAAAAGAAAAAAAATGATCATTTAAAAAAAGGGGGGGAAAATTCGTTCTCTCTAAACAAAAAAAAAATCTCCATTCTTTCAAATTGAAAAAAAAACGAAGGGAGGTATTTTCTATGTGTTTCTTTTTGTTTCCCAAAACATGAAAAGACAGGAAATCCCCTCACCATTATACTCAATTCTCATCTCCAAATTCCTCTTCTTTCTTAACCTTTCATAAATGCATCACCAGTTGATAAGTGCATCTTTCATTCTCGATTTCAAAAAAAAATCAAAAAATATAATGTAAAGTCCTACTTCGAGATGTCAGGGGCTAACACTTAAAAAAAAAGTAAAAAATAAAAGAGAAGAAAAAAAAGACCGATAGAGAGCTAGGGAAGAAAGGAAAGCTCAGAAAGCCAAGAAGCCAAGAAAGCTGAAAAGTCTAGGAAGCTGGGAAATCCAGAAAAGCCAGACAACTCAAGCATCATGCGCAAAAAATCAAGACTAGGAGCTTTCAAAACCTAAGGGTATCTCTTTTACTCATATTGATGCCTACAGTCCATCCTTGCAAGAGTATGCTCACGAATCCATTCAGTCTCCGTTATTTCAAAAGTTCAACCAAGTCCCCAAATCGAGCTTTACAAAGGTATTTTATCTATATCCGAGTCTCGTAAAATTAATTCTTACTTCTCCTCTATTAAGCTTGTCGAGTCTTATTCTTGATCTTTGAGCACCATCAATCGCCGAAATATCTGATAAAAAAATGAAAATGACGAGTCAACTCATGAAAAAACGTGATAAAAATACTCGGGTTGATAATGAGTCATTTCGAAATATAGACCCACAAACCATTAAAAATATAAGTTCGATAAAGCAACCTTATGTCTTGGTAAAAGGTCATCTTCGCCCCATTGCAACCGAGCTATTAAATGGCACACTAGGGACTACCACTATACACCAAAGCCTAACCATCTCTAGGATCCAGCTTCCAAAAACTGGGGTTGCTCCACCCTTATATATATATCCACCAAGAGTGACAACCTTCTTTTATCTCATGAGGAAGAAGACAAATATCTCTTCAAGCACTCTCTCCAATTGCCCCGAAAGATCAACAAAAAGAAAGAGAGAGGAAAAAAATATAAGAAAGAAATAGCAAAGTTGGAAATTCGAAAAAAAAAAAGGGAGGTCTATACATTAAAAAAAGAGAAGAAAAATAAAAGAGGCCTCTCCTGAGCGACTTCCTCAAAATCTCTCTCTCAAAAAAAAAGAGAAAAAGACCAATCACTCTGGGACAACCCCATGACCCACAACCAAACCCAAAATCCGATCTCCCAACCATACCTACAACCAAGTCTGGAAACCAAATTCTCATCCAAAACCCACAGCTTAAAAGGCCATCCAATGATCACTTTGCGATCGCCTTTCCAAAAATAACCAAATCCACAACACAAAATACATTTGAGCAAGAGGCCAATCAGATCCTCAACCCTATAGCCAATCCATCCCAAATACTTAAACACTATACCCTAACCTAGTTGCCACTTATAGCTCTATTTCAATCGGTTATAACGTGATCTGGGTCCAGGACAGAACTCCTTGCTAAAGACATATAAAATTATCAAAAGATAAATGTTAAGTAGGGTCCATGAAACTTGTGATACTCGGCAATAAACTTTGGATCATGACTCTTTCTTTTGTCCATTAGAGTCATCCTTTTTCTTTGAGCATACTCATTTCTGTCTCCCACAAAAAAGTCTCTCCCAATCGAGTCTTTCTGGAGCTGTCCCTATTTAATCTCTTCAAGAACTTGACCATCCCATCTTACAAAATATGGTTCATCGAGTCATCCTGGGGCTTCTCCCGCCAAACTCATTGGATAAATAAAGGCTCATTATCTCCAGAAAAAGCTGTCCTTTCCATCTCGCCTGAAGAAACGAAGAAGCTACAAAACCGTGATCCCTCACAAATAAGCGGGTTATCATCGCATGCATTGAAAGACCGGATCCCTATGAGGTAAAAGCTCACTAGGTTGAAAACCCAAAAGGGCGGCCTAGGCAAAAGTTAGAGTACAAAAAAAACATTAAAAAAAAGAAAGAAAAAAAAGGTGGTCCCTCAGTGGTCCCTCTCGAGGCATTGATTAGTAGGGCTCACTAATCCTGATTGAATTCCTTTCTTGAATGATGCACTAAAGACCAAAAAGCAACCCTAAACTTCACTCACCTCCATCTCAAATATCACAATCAGCTCCTATACCCATAACCCTTCAAAGCCAACTAGAAGCCACATCTCAAGCTCTTATATTATATTTCCATCACCTTACCTTATCTTGTCTTAACATGTTTAAGAAACAGATGATACACATGCACATTCAAAAATATTTTTTTTAGAAAAAAAAAAGAAAGAAAGTTCATTCGCATGCTTGCATCTTTTGTTTGTGTCTTTCTATTGCATCTTATCGGTGTCTTACGCATCGCCGCTCGGCACAATAAAATGTTACGCCGACATCTCGGCCAAGGATCACCTCCCAAAGATCCTCAGCAGCATCATCAAAAGCTACACAAGCCGATCATCGACAGCATTCTGCAACAACGCTTCATAATCATCGCTTCTCCTATACTGGGATGAGCCCATTTTAAGAAGAAAAAAAATATGCATCGCTTCTCCAATGCTAGGATGAGCAGATTTTAAGAAAAAAAAATCTGCATCGCTTCTCTATCTTTGGGATAAGTTACAGGGAAAAAAAATCTCCATCTTTGGGATGAGCACATTTTAGGGAAAAAAAATCTGCATCGCTTTCCTATCTTTGGGGAAAGCCATTTCAAAAGCTCAAAATTAAACTTTCCTATCTTTGGGAAAGCCCATTTCAAGCTTCATTGCTTTCCTATCTTTCTTTGGGAAAGCCCATGTTCAAAAAGCTCCATCGCTTTCCTATCTTTGAGGAAAGCCCATTTTCAAAAGCTCCATCGCTTTCCCTATACTGGGGAAAGCCCATTTTCAAAAGCTCCGTCGCTTTCCCTATGTTGGGGAAAGCACATTTTCAAAAGCTCTGCCGCTTCCCCTATGCTTGGGAAAGCCCATTTTCAAAAGCTCCATCGCTTTCCCTATGCTGGGGAAAGCCCATTTTCAAAAGCTCCATCACTTTCCCTATGTTGGGGAAAGCCCATTTTCAAAAGCTCTGTCACTTTTCTTATGCTGGGGAGAGCTTGTTTTTAAAGGTTCCACCATTTTCCCTATTCTAAGGGAAATTCATTTTTAAAAAAATTTGCATCGTTTTCCCTATGTTGGGGAAAGCCTGTTTAAAAAAATAATTCCCTATGCTGGGGAAAGCTCATTTTGAAAAAAAATTTGCATCGCTTTCCCTATGCTGGGGAAAGCGCATTTTGAAAAGTTGTATCACTTTCCTATGTTGGGAAAGCGGCATTTTGAAAAAGTGGTATCGCTTTCCTATCTTTGGGGAAAGCTCATTTTGAAAAATGTATCACTTTCCTATCTTTGGGGAAAGCGTTTTGAAAAATGTTATCGCTATCCCTATCTTGGGGAAAGCGCGTTTTAAAAAAAGGATTCCATCGCTTTCCCTATGCTAGGGAAAGCTCATTTTGAAAAGTTCTACCACTTTCCCTGTGCTGGGGAAAACGCGTTTTGAAAAGTGGTATCGTTTTTCCTATGCTGGGGAAAGAGCGTTTTTTTTTTTTTTTAAAAAAAAAAAAAGCTCCATTGCTTTCCCTATGCTAGGGAATGCTCATTTTGAAAAGTTCTATCACTTTCCCTATGCTGGAGAAAGCCTGTTTAAAAAAAAAAAAAAAGTAGCATCGCTTTCCCTATGGTGGGGAAAGCACGTTTTAAAAAGCTCCATCGCTTTCCTATCTTTGAGCGGCGTTTAAAAAGCGCTCCATTGCTTTCCCTGGAAAGCTCGCTTTTGAAAAAGTGGCATCGCTTTCCTATGTTGAGGCTTTGTTTTCAAAGAAGCATCGCTTTCCTATCTTTGGGAAAAGCTCATTTTGAAAAGCTACATCGCTTTCCCTATGCTGGGGAAAGCCCGTTTTAAAAAAAGTGGCATCGCTTTCCTATCTTTGAGGAAAAGCGTTTAAAGTCCACCATTTTTTGCCTATCTTTGGGCGAAAAGCACCATCCATCCACACAGTTTGTTGTTTGATTGCTTGAGGTCGAACTACGTTTGGTCTGATTCCTTTTATTAAGGGATACGTAGGCAGCCTACTTTAGTAGGTCCGACCATCAGAGCATTTTATTGCATATCTCCTTTTTTTTTCCTATTTTTTTTAATTAATAAGGTTTGGAGGGGACATAGACCGTACTCCAATCCTTATTTTTTTTATTAATTTAATGCCTTGAAAGGCTAAAATTATATATATGATGCCTTTTGGTGTGGCTCGAACAAACGGTGCCTCTGGTGAGGCTTTGAACACCCGACCTCTCGGTTGAGAGTAGTGAAGTACCAGGGTGCCTCTGGTAGGGCTTGAACACTCAACCTTTTCGTTAAGATAAGTGAGTAGCTAAATGGGGCCTTTGGGTAAGGCTTGAACAACAATGGTGCCTCTGAAGAGGCTTGAACACCCGACCTCTCTATTGAGAGTTGTAAAGTCCAGGGTGTCTCTTGTGAGACTTGAACACCCGAGCTCTCTGTTAGGAGAAGTGAGTAGTACCAGTTGACCTAAAGCTCGTTGGTTATTGCATATCTCCTTAAAAACTACGATAACCGGCTATAACCGACTAAATATGTCTAGGATATGGAGGTTTGGTATGCATTATAAACTGCTGCATTATAACTGCTACATGTTGCATCTCTCCCCCGTTATAATTGGGCGAAATTAGAGAGTCTATTTCTTATCAACGATGTTTGTCTATTCAGTAAGCTACGGGTTACCCGTAGACTCCATCGTTGAGGGGCTCTCTAAACACCCCAATGTCAAGTTACAGGGTTCAAAGATGCAAATGACAAAGAAGGATGCACAAAATAGTGAAATGCAGGGGGCCAAGTGCCAGAAGAGGAGCAAGAATCAAACCAGGCGCCCCCCCCCCACACTCAAAGAGGGCTCGGCGCCCAGTTTATATGGGGATGGCACTAGCTTCCACAAATGGCATTTACGGCATGAGAATTAGCACAAGCTCTCAAGCGCACGGTACAAGCCGATGAAGCACAAATTCAACTATAAATATCAGTGCTCAGCTTCACTTTCAGGAGAGGAATTCAGAGAGAGAATTCAAAAAGAAAAACACTGCGCCGTTGTTACGCTGAGGGAAAGTGATCGTGAGTGATAGCGAGTACCCCTCCTATAAAGCCACGAAACCCTACCAAATCTCCTCCAAACTCAAAACCAACCGGTCAAAGTGAGCCTTAGCCCCCCAGCTAGGTTTCCACTCTATTTCCCAGGTCCAAAAATCTCGGAAAGAGCAGTTGCTCTGCCTGATTTTCGCATCCCTCAATCAAATCAATCAATCTCAATCAGTTGCTCCGCCCGGATCCCGAGGCCTAAAGCAGCTTTCAGAAGCAGTCATTCTACCCGAATCCCCACACCACTTCATAAAATTAAAAAAAAAAAAAAAAAGACTCCTTCTCCCTAAAGGATAGAGCGAGCACACCCTAACCCGCTAGAAGGTAAGCTTTAAAGCTTTTATTTGTAAAAAATGCTACTTTTCATCCGGCCCAATGTAAAGATATAAGCAGTTATGCTGCCCAGAGTTATTTAGGAAATAGCACTTATAAAAAGAGTTATTATTATGGCCAAATATTTTTAAGTATATTTGTAATTATTGAAAAGAAACTGATGCAAGTCCGTAAATAATGTAAACATGGATGTATTTGTTTTTATTTCCTGTCTTTTAATGTTTTATTTATTTGTTAGATAAATATAACAAAAAGCATACTTTAGCCAAAAACTGTTTTTGAGATCGAAAGGGCGAGTTGGGTGCCTAGCACCTTCCCAACTCGTAACTTAGCCTCCGAACCCGTTTTTGTAATCTCTGGTTTTCTTTTTGGTTTCTCTTTATTTCTTCCTTAAAATAAAGATGGCGACTCTATCAAAACATTTTGGATCCAGTGGGGCATTGCAACATCCTTTCTTGTACTTTTCCGTTTTCCACTACACAAGGGAGAGTGGGAATGAAAGGGTGATGTATTCTTATATCCTGGTATCCCCTAAAAAATGGATAGCTTGATATAGAAAACCCAAAACACTCATAGTGATCCGAAATAGGCTATAAGGCAATTTTCATAAAATCCATAGTGGAGCCTTGCAACATTCTTTCTTGCACTTTCCATTTTCCCCTAAACAAGGGAAGATGTGAATGAAAGAGTGATGTATTCATGCATCCTGGTATCCCCTAAAAAAGGGATAACTTGATACAGAAAACTCAAAGCTCCCATAATGGACCAAAAATTCACTGACGTTACCGAGGCGTATTCAACGTGCTTTTTAGACAGCACCTTTTCTGCATTTTTAATTTCGTCCTCCCCTAGACAAGGGAGGGTGGAATGGAAAGTGTGGTGTCCCGCTTCTGCACGTATGCGCACCCCTATCCAAGGGCGCGTGGGGCGCGGGCGCATCCTAGGGAACCCACATCTATCTTTCGTTTCCACCTAGCTGCAAAATATGCACATGTTTCCTTTTTCCTTTGGGTGCATGCCTCAAGTTCCCTTTTATTCTCAGAGCTAGTATTGTCTTTGTACCTCTTTTGGAACTCGTCATCTATTTGGTCCCAAGTACCCATAGTGGTATTGTCTTCTAGCATTAACCATTGCTTAGCTGCCCCTATCAAGGTGAGATGGAAATTGGAGACCATTGCTTCGAAACTAGCCCCTCTTGACTACATGCCGGTAGAGTAAGATTTTAGGTCGGAGATAGGGCATCCAGTCCCATCGAATTTCTCTATGTCAGGCATTTTAAATTTAAGGGCAACATAACTGAAGGTTGTAGTGTTAATGCCAGCATAGAGAATTCCCTTTTGTTCAAGACTTTGAGCATCATACCTTTAAGGTCTCCATATCTGCCTCAATTTTTGTGGGAGGTGGTGGTGGGATTTGGCATATATTTGGGGGATTGGAGGTGACTGGTTTATTCCTAGCTGAGGTATTTGGTAGGGATTTTTAGGAGGTAGGTTATTTGCAGTTTCTGCCTTATGACCTGAATCATTGAAATGTAGATAGGTCGTCACTTGTCCTGGCTGGGTATAGCTTCTGAGGTCCATATGTGGGCTATTTTGGAGTGGATTGGCGGTGGGAAATGGAAGGCCACTTGGATTATAGGGTATATTGGTGTTTGGGAAAGGGTATGGTGGATTTGACGAATAAGGGTTAAAATTATGGTAATAAGTATTTGGTGGGAAATTGGTGATTGGGGTGCTGACAGTTGGTGGAAGGTTAGTGTTTGGCTGAGGGTTTGGGTTTAGAGGAGTATGAGAAGTAGATGCTTCTTGAGGGATTGCAGGGATAGTGATTCCCTCAACATTGGGTCTTGGATTCTGCATTAGGTTTGTGATATGGCTCAATAAGCGATCATCATGTGCACCCAAATTCTGGTCTAACCACTGTTGCATAACTTGAGTAGGGCGTACCACTGGCCCAGGATACCCAGACGTTTATTCTTGGCGGCCATTACGCCCCTTGAATCGTACCCTTCGAACTGATTTTTATACTCTCTGATTTGACCTCTGTGCCTATATCCCATATCAAATGACCAGTGTTATTTCTTCCTTTCCAAACTTGGGCTAGGTTTTAAAGGAAAAGGGTTGAAAGTATCAAAAGAGATTAAGGTTCCAAGATTTTTTGTTTAAGTATAGTGTGCCTTTATTATTTTATTATTCATTTTTCCTAAGATTGATCGGACAAACACCTGCTTTGTTTTGACAGTCTCGGGATTTTTCCTGGAATAATGGATTATTTCTCCAGAGTATAGAACCTTCGTATACCACCTAACTTTCGACTTCCCAAGATTGGACAGATCTCAGGCGAACGGTATTTACTCTTTTCGGAATCCACCATTCGAATGATCTAGGATAAATACCATAAAAATTATTGGTCAACCCCTGTGCATATATCTTTATTCATTTATGTATATTTTTTTAACAGGGATTGGCCACCAATTTCGAGGTATAAAAACCGATCGGTCCATGAAGTGTCCTAAAAGTCTATATGCTTTTAACGTTGGCTGATGCAAGGCTAAGCTGGTTTCACCCTATTGGCCCCTCAGTAAGGGGCGCATGATGTGATAATTTCGGCCTAAGTTCTCCATAGCCTCTCTTTCAAGATCATGGATACCCAGGCGTGTTTATCATATTAAAAGGTAGCATTCAGATATTTCTACATGTGTGCACGTGTGTGAGTTATCTAAAAAGTAGTAAAGTCTTTTTTTCTTTTTTCAGATATAAAACAATAATAAAGCAGTAAATAACATGTCTTTGTGTTCATTTATGGATATTTTCGGTTCATTAGTTTGAATCCCCGAAAGGACGGCGCGAGCGAGCGTGACAGCCATTCAGATCAAGAAATAGAAAGAAAAGTGGGGAAGCTATTTGTTCCTATTAATTACATTTGGTCATAATTCTCAAAATAAAATGACATAATAAAATAATATATACATATTTGCCTAGAGTAATGAATAAAATAGAATAAAATAAAATAAAACAATAATATGCCTCCGCTTTTTTTGTATCTTTTCTTTATTTTCTTTTTTTTTTTCGGGTTGCACTGATACCCAAAATGAAGCTACTGCAAGATTTCACAGTTATGCGCAAAAATATATACACAAATATATAAAAATGCAATATTTAAAATGTTAAAGAAATATAAACATATTTAGCCAAAACCCAAAAGAAAAACTCTTTTTTATATATACATTAAAAAAAAAAAACTGAGTCTAACCCTCCGTTTTCATTTTATTAAAAATAAAAACAGCGTTCCCGGCAGAGTCGCCACTGTGAGTGCCCCCTTTTTTTATCTCTCCCCCACGACTGAGAAGCGGGTGGTTTTTAGAAAAAAAATCTTTCAAGCGCGTGGAATACGCCTGGCCACAATTGTGGACTCAAAATGTGAATAACCAAGTCGATATCTTTATGTTAAGGGTAATCAAAGAAAAACAAAAAATAATCAGATTTATAAGAAAGGTTCGGAGGCTAAGTTACGAGTTGAGAATAGGTTAGGCACCAAACTCACCCGGCCTTTCCGTCTCAAAATAGGTTTTTGGCTAAATATGCTCTTTTATAAAATTAACAATTTAAATAAAGCATTTAAAACATATATGTGTGTGTGTGTGTGCGTGCGTGCGTGTGTGTGTGTCCGTGTAAATGAAAGAAATAACAAAACTTATAGCAACCTCATTTTTTAGAGTTGCAAATATATTTATAAAAAAATTCGTCATAATAGCGGCTTATTTTAGTGTTATTTGTTATAGAATTTTGGGCAGCATAACTACTTATTTCGTGATGTATGACCATTTTAAATAGCACATTTTTTAAGATAAAAAGTAAATAAACTTTAAAGGTACCTACCTCTTGACCAACGAGCTCTAGCTCAACTGGTACTGCTCACTTCTCTTAACGAAGAGGTTGGGTGTTCGAGTCTCACTAAAAGACACCATGGACTTTACAACTCAAGAGAGGTCGGTGTTCAGCCTCGAGGCATCGTTGTTATTAAAGCCTTATCCAAAGGCCAAATTTAGCTACTCACTTATCTTAACGGAGAGGTTGAGTATTCAAACCCTACCAGAGGCACCCTGGGACTTAACTACTCTCAACCGAGAGGTCGGGTGTTCAAAAGCCTCACCAGAGGCACCATTTGTTCGAGCCACACCAAAGGCATCATATATATAATTGTAGCCTTTCAAGGCATTAAAAAAAATTAAGGGTTGAGGTACGGTCTATGTCCCCTCCAACCTTTAAAAAAAAAACCTACCTCTTGAAGCGTGAAGGTTTTATCCCGTACCAAACCTCCTTCTGGTAGTCTTTAGGGTGTGCTCGCTCTGTCCTTTAGGGAGAGCGAGTCTTTTTTCTTTTGATGGATTTCGGGCAGCGTGACTGTTCCATTTGTTTGTTTTCGCCTCGGGATTCGGGCAGCACAACGGTTTCCTTTGGCTGGATTTGCTTGCTTGCGTCTGAAATCGGGCAGAGCAACTGCTTGCTTCGGCTGGATTTGACGTCTAGATTCAGGTAGGGCAACTGCTCTTTTTGGTTCACATACTACGCAGTGTAAATTTGTGAAGTGAATTGTACAATCACATGATATGATTGTACGATCCTTCGACTTAATTAATATAATTATGGATGATGATTTGACGGAATTAATTATTTTTTTTAAAAAAAAAGTAAATTTGTGAATTGTGTGAACTCTGATTTTTCACTGCTGAAGGCCTCTATTTATAGGCTGAGATCGGGCTTCCTTCGCGGTTAAGTTTGATCGCTCTGCGTTTTAACAGCTTGTACAGCGTGCTGAAAAGGTTGCACCATAGGTCAAGTGCATCAGTAACTTTGGGGCTGTGGGCGCTGCCCATGGTGGTTGTGGGCGCGGCGCCCAGAAGGAGTGTGGGCTGCACCCACAGCCTTTTCATTTTTGTTTTTGGCACTTTGACCCCCTGCAATTCACTGTTTATAAGCATTCTCCTTTTCTTTTGACAAAGGTTTTTGGCTTGAACCCAAGTCCAGATTTTCCATTCTGACCAACCTCCAATATCTTATCAAGTTTGAGTTTACCTGAACTCCACTTTGATACAGTTTCATTGGCTTTGTCAAGCTCACCTTTCGAGAATTCTAACTCAACATCCTTCTTTATGAGAAAACACTATAACCTTGCAATGCACTCCTTTTGATTTTCATTCCTCTTATTGAGTGCTACATTTGTTCTTAAAAGAACCTTGACTTGGGAGGCTCTTTTCTCCCAATCATTGTATAGTTCCTTGTAAGCTTCTAGTAATTTAGATTGATCTTCTTGGCATTGTGACTCTGGAATATGTGGCGATGGTGACGTTCCGAGTACCCATTGTGTTCTGGAGTGTGAGGTGGTGATGTGAGATGGGAGATGCCGTTAGCAGACAGGTAGGCCGCCAAGCCAGTATCCCGGGTAAGTTCATTGTACTCGCCTCCATTATCCGAGTAAAGAGTGACAATGTTCATTTTGAAATTCTTTTCTACAAGGGCTTTGAAACAAGGAAAGATGGTGGCGACATCTGACTATTGTTTGAGCGGGTAGAGCCAGATATAGTGGGTGAAGTGATCAACAAAAATAGCATAAAACTTGAACACGTCAATAGAATGAAGGAATGAGGTCAAAATATCAGAGTAAATAGTTTGGAGCGGGGAGGTAAACACAATAGTAGATTGAGAAAAAGAAATTTTATAATTTTTATTGTATAAACAATCATTACAATGTGTTTGTTTAATGTGAGTAGTGTCTAATGCTAAGCCAAAACTAGATAGAATCTGACATTGGACGGGTTCATACGGATAACCAAGCCGATGATGCCCGTCATAGTGAGAGACTTTGGATCCTACATAAGCAAAGGGGCGAGGAGAAGGGGATGTGGTTGGCCATTCATGCACACTATCCTTAGATTGCCCGATCAGTAGTATGCTCCCTGTTAGTAGATCCTTCACATAAAAAGAAAATGGTAAGAACTGAATTGATGTTTTATTGGAGATACAAAATTGAGATATGGATATGAGGTTATGTTTCATGTCAGGAACAAAAAGAACATTATACAAGGCAAATGTGTGTGATGGTGTATTGAGGGAACACGAACCAGTTTTGGAGATAGTTAACCTGTGCCATGACCAATGACCATGTCATCTGTGCCGGTGTAGATGGAGTGAAGGGAGAGATTGCCACGGTCGCTAGTAATATGGTGAGAAGCACCACTGCCAAGAAACCAGCTCGGCATCCCTATCTCCGCTGTGGTTTCTAAGTGTGCCTGAGGTTTCCACTTGGATCTGCTTGCAGAGTTATGACCAGCGGTCTAAGGCGAGGTGGCGACCAATTGATAGTTGGAGCAGCGAGCAACCATGTGTCCCTATTGGCGACAACCTTGATATATTTTCCAAGATTTGGTCACTGTGGCCGATGGGCTGATGCCGAGGATTGCGAGGAGGGTGTTTTCGAACATACAAGGATAGTTGCTGAGCAGGGGAGTTATTGGTCCTCGGGGCAACAGGGTTGACGGATGCATGATGCGAGAATGATGCGGGCAGGGACTACTTGAGAAGCAGCTCGTAGTTGATGAGTTTTTCATGAAGCTCGTCAAACGAGATAGGAGTGTTGCGGTCCTTGTGGTCGTGTGGTTTTCCAAGAGCAGCGAGTTCATCAGAACGACCTTTGACCAACTGCATGAATTCATACATCGTTTGAGTACTTTTGGAGGCTTACTTGAGGTGATCCTTGATCTACTTGATATGGCCGCGAGTTAGGCGGGTATAGGTATGGGTGAGGATGTCCCATGCTGCCCAAATGGTGACGGCCTACTGGATTATAAGGGCAAGGGGTGGGGAGAGGAAACCGACAAGGGGGCCAAATAGAAGCTTGTCTTGTCGAATCCAGGCTTGATATTTAGGGTTGGGTGTTGGAACATCCTTGGATGTCTGAGCATCCTTCAAGAGGATGGTGGGAGGCGGATACGGGTGTGAGCCATTTACAAACTTGTAGAGGTCATAGCTGATGAGAGTTGCCTCAACTTTGAGTTTCCAAGCGATATAATTGGTAGAAGTGAGTTTGGTGATGTTGTGGTGGCAGATATTAATGAGTTAGAAGGTTTGAGAGGGATCAACATGGTTTTGAATGGTGAGGGTGTGGTTGGCAGCCATGTTAGCAAGCTTGTGTGGGAGGCGGCGACGACGGACAAGCGGCACACGACTGAGAGGGTTTATGAGCAAAGTTCTGATACAATGTTGAAATTCACAATTGATAGGAATAACGACATAATCTTTTCATTGATTGAATCACCTCTTTATATAGGGAGTTACGATTAGGGTTACACAAGGAATAGTGTACAACAAACTTATACAAGGAAATAGTTATAATAAGAAAAGAACTATACAAAGAAATAAATTATATACGGTATTTACCACTAATAATAATTATAAATGTTACTTTATCATATTATCTAGAATTTAAACAAATTTGTTTGACACATTATACTAACGCTTCTCACCACATTTGCATTAAAAATATTTTTTTAATAGGGTATAAATCTTATATATTATCTATATTTTTTTCATATTTACATTAACATTATTGGCGATACTTTTAAACGCCAAATTAGAAAGAAAAAAAAAGGCAAAAGCATGGAAATTGATGAAGAGAATTCCATAAGATTCCTTTTGACGCTAGGCTTCAAATTATGTATTGTCCAATCAAATCGAATTGTTTTATTTGATCCGTCATCGAAAAGTAAATGATGGGAATGATTTTATTTGTATCGTGCATAAAGTGAAACTAATTTTTTTTGTCTAGCGAATAAGTAGTGTTTTCATTATGACTCTTTTGTTTCTTCTTTTTTTTTCTTATTCTTTTACTTTTTAGCTTCACCATCTTTCTCCGACTAGTTATAGAACTCGTGCTCTATATAAGCTTTTTTGGTAATAAAACGACTATAATTTTTAAATATAACATATATTTTTTCTTTAAGTAATAATAATAGCATGATTTTAAAAATTAAAGACTTTATGATTAAAATGTTGGAATATAAAACTAATATCATTTTCTAACTAATATGAAATATCTATATATTCTAGTGGTAATAATAATAGAAATCTTTTAACCAATGTGAGATATATTTATTCTATTAATAATAATAATAGTAAAAATCTTTTATTTTAATATTTTCAAAAGATACATCTAGTATATTAATAATAATATTAGAAGTTTTTTTATCTTAAAACTTTGAAACCAACATTATTTTCTGATAAATGTGAGATACATCAATTGAATTAATAATAATAGTAGAAGTTTTTCATCTTAATACTTTTGAAACCAACATTATTTTTTATCTAATGTGAGATACATCTCTTCTATTGTTAGTAAAATAATTTTATTTAAAAACTTTTAAATTAAAATAATTATTTGTAACCAATGATGAATAAATTATTTTTATTGGTAAGATTTTGCCTAAAAGGACTTTTAAAGTCAACATCAACTTCTAACAATTGTGAACATATATTTCTTTTGTTAGTTTAGTAAAAGTCGTTTATCTAAATACTTTTTAAACCAACATAAATTTTCAATCAATATTTGTTATATCACTTTTATTGGTAATTATAGTACAGATGCATCTAACATTGGTTATAAATGAATGTTGATTCTAGAACTCATTAAAATAATCACTTAATACTTGTTAAAAAATTAGTGTTTTTAATGAAAATAAATTGTGCAATTTCAGACACGAATTTCTTTACGTGTCATTTGTTTGTTGGCAAATGCAATTGTGTAAATGTGTTATACTAGGTGAGAGCATCAAAATGATTTATTTATTTGACTGAATCGAGTTTTAGATGAATAAGATATCAAAGATTAAAGTATTGTGTTAGAAGTGAGTCATTAGAATAAAGTACTCACTCAATGCAAATATAATAATATTATCTCACATTGGTTTAAAATGATGTTGGTAGTAAAATTCTATCAATATCATAATTATAATATTATTAACAATAGAAGAGATTAATAGTAAATGATTAATATCACAATATCATATTGACTATTACTCCCTCCGTTTTCAAAATTTTATCCACTTTGACTCGACACACTGTTTAAGAAAAAATAATTGATTGTATTATAAATATAAATATTAGTGAAATGTGTGGTTTCCTTTAACGTCCTTGAGTATGTGTCTATAATTAAAGTAAATAGAAAAAGTAAGGGTAAATGATGAATATGTTCTTTTAAAGAAAAGTTCTGAAAAATGATAATTATTAAAAAAACAGACGAAAAAAGAAAGAAGAACGATAATTAGAAAACGGAGAAAATATTAATTATTATTTTTAGCTAATGGTTAGAAAATAAAAAAGTTTCAAGTCAAGTGATGTGGAGGTTTGGGGATTTAACAATATCAAAAGTTAGGTGATGTGTAACTATTAGAGTTGTCCTCACCAATTTTAAAAATACTATAGTATAAATTTCTCCACATTTTACTTCAAATATTACCAAATTAAGATAAAAAATGAAAAAAGAAAGAAAATACCTACCGATTTTAATATTCATTTTTTTGGCTTTTAGAGATACTAGTTATTTAGCTCGTGCTTCGCACGAGTACAATGTGAGATATATATATATATATATATATATTGTAATAATAATATAACTTTTAGACATTATAATTAGATTGTTAATCTTTTCCATGGTTATAATTTTTTTTCTTTTGTTACTAATATTAAATGATTTTTTTACCTTAATACTTTTAAAATTAACATACGTTTCTAACTAATATGACATACATATTTTGTATTAGTAATAGTAGTAATAATCTTTGATCTAAAGACTTTTAAAATTAACCTCTAACTTGATAATAATATTAGAAGTTTTTTTGTTAAAAAATTTTAAAATCATAATTCATTTTTAAAAAATGTGGGATACTTTTTTTCTATTTTTATTGGTAATGGAAGCTTAACTCTTTTATTTAAAGACTTTTAAAAACAACATTCACCACATTCTAATCATGTGGTATACATATTTTCTATTAGTAATAATAGTAGTACATAAAAAACTCTTTAACCAACATCAATTTGTAAATAATGTGGATACATATTTTTTATTGATAATAAGATAAAAATGTCTTTATCTAATAGCTTTTATAACCGCTACTCATTTGTAAATAATGTGAGATACATTTCTTTGTAATCATGTGAGATACATCATCAAAAAACTTTTAAAATCAACTTTTCTAACCAATGTGAAATATTTTTCTTCTATTGTTAATAATTGTAAACTTTTAAAATCAGTATCACTCTCTAACGAATATGAAATATATATCTTCATTTGATAATAATAGTAGAAGCGTTTTATCTTAAAAAATTTATAACCAACAGCTCTTCCGAAATAATGTGAAATACATCTCTTCTATTATATTGATGATAAAAGTAGTAGTCTTTTATTTATAAAATTTTAAAATGAATATTATTTTTTAACCAATGTAGGACATCTCTTCTATTAATAATAATAGTAAAAGTCGTTTATCTAAAATTAAAATCAATATCATTTTCTAACAAATATGATATATACATCTTCAATTGATAATAATGGTAGAAGTCTTATATCTAAAGATTTTCAAAACCAACATTACTCTCTACCAAATGTATAATACATCTATTCTATTGGTAATAATAGTATTTTTAAAACTAACATTAATTTATAACCAATATGTGATGCATATCTTCTATTGATAATAATAGTATAATATTTTTGTAACTAATATGAGATATATGCATCTATTCTATTTGTAACAAAAAGTCTTTAATTTAAAAACTTTTTAAACCAATATTTATTTTTAAACAATGTGAGATGCATATCTTTTATTGGTAATAAGAGTAAAAATCTTTAATATAAGACTTCTTTAATATAGAATTTTTAAAACTAACAATTTTTTCTAAACAATGTAAAATACATCTTTTCTATGGTGATAAAAGTAGAAATCTTTTATCAAAATACTTTCAAAACTAACATCAATTTTATCATTGTCATGAATAATAGTAATAATAAAAATAATATTATACAATTCTTATTATCATTGTCATGAATGAATTTTTTTTTTGTCCAAATGAAAGCTTTTTAACATATCTGCGTTAGTAGACACCTTCAAATTTGTATTGTATGATATTAAGAGATTTATTTTGAAACTTTTAAAATCATTATTCATATTATAATAATGTGAAATACTTTTTTTTCTATTTCTATTGGTAATAAAATTTTAAAACTTTTATCTAAACACTTTTAAAACAAATATCTCTTTCTATTCCTGTGGTATACATATTTTCTATTGGTAATAATAGTATTTTTAAAACAAACATTAATTTCTAACAAATGTGAGATACATTCTTCTATAGTAATAATAATAGTCTTTTATATAAAAACTTTTGAAATCAACATCACTTTCTAAATAATGTGGGATATATCTCTTTTATTGGTTATAATATAAAAAATAATAATAATAGTAGTATTTTATCTAAAAAGTTTTGAAACCAAAATCTCTTTGTAAACAATGTGTGATATATACATCTCTTGTCTTGATAATAACATAAAAATTCTTTTATTTATAAATTTTATAATCAATATATGTTTCTAAATAATGTGGATCTCTTTATAACCAATGTGAGATACATTATCTAAAAATATTTTAAACCAATATCACTATCCTAACCAATGTGAAATACATATTTTTTCTATTGGTATATAAAAAGACTTTTAATACCTATACTACTCTCTAGCTAATGTGGAATACATGTCATCATTTGGTAATAGTAATAGAAGTTTTTTATCTAAAAAAAATTAAAACCAACATCTCTTTCTATATAATGTGATACATCTCGTCTCTTCTCTTTTATTGATAATAAAAATAAAAGTCTTTTTATTTAAAAACTTTTAAAATCAACATCACTTTTTAACCAATGTAAGATTTATCTCTTTTATTGGAAATAATAGTAATTTATAACAAATATCAATTTATAACAAATGTTTGATATATATATCTTTTATTGCTAATAATAGTAAGTCCTTTATACAATCTAGAATTATTAAAAATCAATATAATTTTTTAATCAATATGAGATATGTATCTTCTATTGATAATAATGGTGGAAGTCATTTACTAACAGATTTTGAAAACTAATATCACTTTCTAACTAATGTATGATACATCTCTTCAATTGGTAATTAATAATAGTATTTTTTTGAAAACAAGCATCAATTTCTAACTAATGTGTGATACATCTCTTCTATTGGTAATAATAGTTGAATATATTATAACCAATGTGAGATACATCTCTTGTAAAATTGAAAGACTTTAGTCTAAAGACTTTAAATTTTAACATTTTCTTTTTAAACAATGTGTGATACATCTCTTTTATTGATAATAATATAAAATAATTTAAAAATTAACATTATTTTCTAAGTAATGTGAGATATATATCTTCTATTGGTAATAATGGTATAAGTTTTTTATCAAATGACTTTGAAAACCAACATCACTTTCCAACCAATGTATAATATATATCTTCTATTGGTTTTTAATAATAGTATTTTTAAAACCAATAACAATTTCTAACCAATGTGGGATACATCTCTTGTATTATTGAAAAATTAGTATTTTTTAGTGAAAGAAATTGTGTAGCTTGATGCACGAATTTCTTTACATGTCATTTGTTTGTTGACTAAGGTAATTGCACAAATGTGTTGTACTCGGTGAGAGCATCGAAATGATATATTTATTTAATAATAGTAATTTAAAATCAACATCAGTTTATAACAAATGTGTGATATATATTTTCTATTGCTAATAATAGTAAGTCTTTTATATAATCTAAAATTATTAAAAATCAACATCATTTTTAACCAATGTGAGATATACATATTCTATTAGTAATTATGGTAGAAGTCTTTTATCAAAAGATTTTGAAACACAGCATCACTTTCCAATCAATGTATGATATATCTTCTCAATTGGTAATTAATAATAGTATTTTTAAAACAAATATCAATTTCTAACCAATGTGAGATACATATCTTCTATTGATAATAATAATAGAATATTTAAATTTGTAACCAATGTGAGATACATCTCTTGTAAAAGTGAAAGTCTTTAGTCTAAAGACTTTAAAATATAACATTTTCTTTTTAAATAATGTGTTATACATCTCTTTTATTGCTAATAATATAAAATAATTTAAAATCAACATCATTTTCTAACCAATGTGAGATATGCATCTTTTATTGGTAATAATGGTAGAAGTCTTTTATCAAATGACTTTGAAAACCAACATTACTTTTCAACCAATATATGATACATTTCTTCTATTGATACTTAATAATAGTATTTTTAAAACCAACATAAATTTCTAACCAATGTGAGGTACATTTCTTCTATTGTTAAAAAATTGATGTTTTTTAGTGAAAGAAATTGTGCCACTTGAGGCACAAATTTCTTTACGTGTCATTTATTTATTGACTAATGTAATTGCGCAAATGTGTTCTACTCGATGAAAACATCGAAATGATATATTTATTTGTCAAAATCGAGTTTTGGATTAATAAAATATCAAAACTTAAAGTATAATACATGTTAAAAAAAATTAGTGTTTTTAATTAAATAAATTGTGCAACTTGAGGCACATATTTCTTTACGTGTTATTTGTTTGTTGGTGAAGGTAATTACTCAAATATGTTCTACTTAGTGAGAACATCGAAATGATATATTTATTTATCCAAATCGAGTTTTGATTGAATAAGATATCAAAACTTAAAGTATAATACTTGTTAAAAATTTAGTGTTTTTCTTTAGGCGTCATTTGTTTGTTGGCAAAAGTAATTATGCGAATATGTTCTACTTGGCAAGAGCATCAAAATGATATACTTCCTCCGTTTTTAAATTATCTTCCACCTTTTCTTTTTCGTTCGTTCTTAAATAATTGTCTTCTTTCAAAACTTAACATTTTAGGAAAATATTTTTACCACTTTACCCTTACTTTTTCTACCTATTTTAACTATAACCACATCTTTATGGACATTAAAGGAAAATACATATTTCACCAATATCTATAATACAGTCAATTATTTTTTCTTAAACGGTGTGACGGGTCAAAGTGGACAATATTTTGAAAACTGAGTGAGTATTTATTTGTCCAATTCAAGTTTTGGATGAATAAGATATCAAGACTTAAAATATGGTGTTAGAAGTGAGTAATTAGAAGTAATGTCTCACCTTGAGAGTTTTATCTCACATTGGTTAGAAGTAATGTTAGTTGTAAATTTTTTTTTTAAATATACGTTTTTTATTATTAATAATAGAAGAAGTTATATATACATTAATACTAATACCCCTTATTATATTAATTATTATTATGTATTATTATTAGTTAATGACAAGAAAACCAAAAAAATTTAAATCCTCCACATGGATGTTTTTCAATGAAGATTTATCAAAAGGTCAGGTGACATATTCATAGTGTTCCCCACTATATATATATATATATATATATAATTTTTCGACCGGAACGCTCAAGATAATTTCCCAAAGTACCGCTGAGCGGTAGAAATGAGAATATCTAAAAAGAAAAGCTTTATGCATGCATAGAATTAAAATGTAAAAATTTAAGTATGACAGTATTACTTATATTTTTTATTATATAGATCATTCGTACTTAATCACCATGTATTGATGATTTGAGCTATGAGAAAATGAAAGATTATGTCTTATAAATTAAGATTTATAACCGTTTTACAATAAACTAATTGGAAACAAAATTGAAACATATTCACATGTTCCTAAATTATCTTTTTGGATTGACTTTACGAGTCAAACTTTGTGTACTACTAATTACATTTTTGTATTCTCTTTATATATATATATAATATTCATAAAAAAAAATTTCACACCGAGTATTTTAAGTGATCAAGATATTCAATTCATGTGAACTACCAATTGGTATATACAAAAGAAACAAAAAAAAAATTTAAAAACTATGGGTTGATCCACTTTTCAAAGCTTGTAGTCGCTATAGTTTTGTATTTATTTTTACAAACCAGAAAATGATACTTTTGAGATTAAAAGACTATCATGCCCTTAATAATCCTGAGATGCCCTACATAAATAAATCACGGTACATTGACTATAGAATCACGATTTATCAATTTTATTTTAATTTTTGCACCGTGATTCAACAATTTAATTAACTAGTCAAATTACACCGCGATTCAATATTTTAATTGACTAGTCTTATTGCACCGCAAATTTTTTGTATTGCGGTTCAATAATTTAATTGTCTAGTCCTAATGCACCGTGATACATAAAATATTATCTAATCCAGTTTACACCGCAATACAAAATCATAAAGAACTAGATCACGTTTTCCACCTGCTTTTTCCATCTCCTTCGTCATAAGCCTTCTTCTTCTTCCTTATCAAGAAGATCATGAGAGTGCTTGAAGAGATGTATACCTTCTCTCTCTTGGGATAAAAGAAGGTTGTCACTCTCAGTGAATATATATAAGGGTGGAGCAGCCCCAGTTTTTGGAAGCTGGATCTTAGAGATGATTAGGCTTTCGTATATAGTGGTAGCCCCTAGTGTGTCATTTAATAGCTCAGTTGCAATGGGTCGAAGATGACCTTTTACCAAGATAGAAGTTGTTTTACCGAACTTATATTTTAAATGGATTGTTGGTCCATATTGTGAAATGACTCATCATCAACTCGTGTAGCTTTATCATGTTTTTACATGAGTTGACTCGTCATTTTTTTTTTGTAACAAATACTTTGGCGATAAGTGTAACTCAGAGATCAAGAAGAAGACTCTACAAGCTAATATAGGAGAAGTGATGAAGGGAACCCAAGATCTCCTAAAAAGGTTTTAGGATGAATGACTCCGCGACCCAACGCATTCGAGATGACGTGAACCTTGGAATTGTGAATGACGCCACAATTGGGATGATTCTCCAACTGATAAATCGAATTCAATTATAAACAACGAATCCACGATGTTTATAATCCGAGCTTCCAATCCAAGACACTCAAATAAGAACACAATTTTCTAACCAGAAAATCAACTCAATTTTATTAATCAAAATTATCTGCCAAACCAATGTTTAATAATGCCTTTTTATAGGCTTATAAAATAAATCCTAATTCTTATAGGACAAGAAAACTAAATAAAAGGAAACTCTTAACCCTAAACTTTAGGAACAAGAAACCTAAATAAAAAGGAAACCTAAATAAAAAGGAAACTAAAAAAACTCTAAAAATACCCAAACAGTAAAACAGTAAAACAAAACAAAACGATAGCTTTTGGAGACCTTGCGGTCGCAAGCCTGTAAACCATTGCGGCCGCAAGCTTCACAGAAGGTTGCGTCCCAAGTTGCTTCAATTTTGCTAACTTGTCAATTTGACCCCTTGAAGTGCCCAAACAGTTTTCCAAGCTTCCAAATTTGTCTACAAGTTTCCAAACTTAACAAATAGGCCCCTGAACTCTTAGAAACACTTTTATGGCTTATCAATATCATATCAAGAAGCAAGAATTTACCAGACTCGGATATAGATAAATACCTTCGAAAAGTTTGATTTTGAGAATTTGGCTGGACTTTTGAAATAACGGAGGCCAAATGGATTCGTGAGCATATTCTTGCATGGATGGGCTGTAGG
The DNA here is from genome assembly GCA_013146195.2 of Codonopsis lanceolata. Taxonomy (NCBI): domain Eukaryota; kingdom Viridiplantae; phylum Streptophyta; class Magnoliopsida; order Asterales; family Campanulaceae; genus Codonopsis; species Codonopsis lanceolata. Next base: position 62,387,798 of record CM028381.1, read on the forward strand.
CATCAATATGGGCAAAAGAGATACCCCTGGAGTTTGAAAGCCCCTAGTCTTGAATTGTTGCGTATGATCCTTGAGTTGCTTGGCTTTTATGGATTTCTCGGCTTTTCAGACTTTTCTGCTTTTCTTGGCTTCTTGGCTTTCCGAGCTTTCCTTTCTTCCTTGGCTCCCTATCGGTATTTTTTTTCATCATTTTTCCTTTTTTTTTTTTTGAAGTGGAAGCCCCTGACATCTCGAAGTAGGGCTTACTAATTTTTTATTTTTTTTTTTGACATCGAGAATGAATGATGTACTTATCAAGTAATGATGCATTTATGAGAGGTTAAGAGATGAGAGGAATTTGGAGATGGCAATTAAGTATAATTGTGAGGGGATTTCCTGTCTTTTCATGTTTTGGAAAACGAAAGGAAACATATAGAAAATGCCCCCCATCTATTTTTTTCAATTTGAAAGAATAGAGAATTTTTTTTTGTTTAGAGAGAACGAATTCCCCCCCCCTTTTTTGTGATCATTTTTTTCTTGCCATTTTTGAAATGAGTTGTACTGATTACGTACCTCCGAACAGTCCTCTCAGGAGAGTAAATGATAGAAGTCAAACTTTTTATTTTTTCAGCTCCTGCTAATTGTTAGTGGTACCAAAGAAAAACAATAAATATCCCAATATCTACGAAAACTGGCGCTGAATTGAAAAATAGTTGTTTCTTGGAGATTTTATTTGACAAAAGGAAATCCAAAGGTAAAAAAGGCCTTTGGAGGTGTATACACAAGGGTATTCTAGGGTATTTTTCACTTTTTATCATAAACAATCATGGGAGCGGTTTCTCAATTTTATTGCATTAATTTTTACACCGCGGTTTAATAATTTAATTGTCTAGTCCTATTGCACTGTGCTTCATGAATATTATTACATTAATTTTTTGCATCGCGGTTCAATAGTTTAATTGTCTAGTCCTACAGCGATGTGATACATAAAATATTATCTAATTCAGTTTGCACCGTGATACAAAATCATAAAAAAACCAGATCACGTCTTCCACCTACCTTTTCCATCTCTTTCGTTATAAGTCTTCTTCTTCTTCATTTTCCGCCTTCGTGTCAAATGAAAAATCATTCAGTCCAGCACAGATCCATTACAGTTTCGTTGGTCAAAAATGGTGATTTTCGAATCCAAAGTGTGTTGTAGGAGTTGTTGAAGGAGACGATAACATTTTTTGAACAATATTTCGAAAAGTGGTCTTTTACGGTTGAAAAAAAAAACTAGGTAATGGAATGGTTAAAAACTTTGGAAAAGGAAACGACCAAAAATAAATTTACCCAACATAAAAAGTTGAAATACGGCCAATCCACTTTCATAAATTTACAATCACTAAAGTAACAAAAATAAATTCTTTGGAAAAATGAATTTTTAGAGCAAAAGAACAAATATACGTTAAATGAATCGAACACGTGCAAAAAGCATGAGTTCATGTATCGCAATGCATGAAATTTAATCATGATGCATGATTATGTGTATCGGATGCATAATTTTTAATTGCGATCTATGATTCTAAATTATATAAGTGTCATTTATATTTCATAGTAATGTATCATGATTCTAAATTAATGCATTGCAATCCTAAATTGATATATCACGATCCCTGTTTCAGTGTCCCATCAGTTGAGATTTCTAAACAAATTAGATATAATAATAAAACAAAATAGAATAAAAGAAGACTAACGAAGAAACCACGTCGAAGATAAACGAAGAAACAAATTTTATGAACGGGAGGCATTTTCCAAACAATTTTATGTAAGGGCATATTAACGGTTAAAAAAAGCATACGACAGTTTGTACTTTGTAGGTTAAAAACTTAGTAATGAGTACCTGCCATCAATTACTTCAACAAAACAAAAAAAAACACCCACATATCCAACCATACCCAAGACTAGCAAGGTCTATGCCAAAATCTGGTTTGAATTATTGGTTTGGGGGCCTTGGGCCTTTAAGGGTCATGTGGTCAAGTCCAGTAGATGGATTTTTGGGAGGGGACCTCTTTTAGCTACAGAAGAGATAGAGAGGGAGAGAGAGAGAGGGAAAGAGGGAGAGAGAGAAAGAGAGAGGGAGAGGGAGAGAGAGAGAGAGAGAGAGAGAGAGAGAGAGGGAGAGAGAGAGAGAGAGAGAGAGAGAGAGAGAGAGAGAGAGGAGAGAGAGAGAGAGAGAGAGAGAGAGAGAGAGAGAGAGAGAGAGAGAGAGAGAGAGAGGGAGAGAACGAAAGAGAGAGAGAGAGGGAGAGAGGGAAAGAGAGAGAGAGAGAGAGAGAGAGAGAGAGAGAGAGCAATAATTGTTTAATTTGAGGTCCCCATCCATTTGGTTACAAAGCAAGTCCTTATCCGTCAAGATCAACTATGAAGACATGCATGTCTTTTTTAGCAAGTAACAACAAATGTCTAATTAAATTGCAGTTGCTGTTTGCCAATACGATGGTCCCTATATTTATTTTTTTAATAAATATAAAAAGTGAAGTGAGTCTAAGTCTCCAAGATCATTTTTTGTGTATTAGATTTGACTATATTATTTATTAAATAATGATATTATGAGCTAGAGCTTGTGTTATTAATACGAGTTTTAGTGTTTGAGTCGTTGGATGATTGAGTTGGTGGTGATTTGGAATATCTACATCATTATTTAGAAAATATCATATTTGATCTAACGGTATAAATTTTTTAGTAAATTTGATCTAACAGCACTAACACTGAGTAGTAATATCATGCAAACTAATATCGTAACTCTATTTATTTGGCTAGAGATTTTTAACGCCCGTTAATTAACAATTGAAGAGTAAAACTAGGAATTAATTTCGATTCCGATTTGGTAATATATTATGTATGAAATAATCTGTTATTAGATTTTGAAGGTTATTTACAACAAGTTCATTATTTATAAGAAATCATTAGTTAACTCGTGTGAACTGGAACCTTGAGTGAAGTGGAATACTTTTTGTTTGAGTTACGATCTTCATATGTCACAAACGTTGATTTTGTAAGTCTCTTTCGTCGGATTGATATCACGTGACACGAATATCAATCTCTAATTTAGATCGTGAATTAAAGTCTCTTTATGATTAGGTTAGAGGGAGTATTTTGTGAAATATCGTAAAGGAGAGAGGGGGGAAGGCTCTCGATGATTAGGTTAGAGGAGGTATTTTGTAAGATAGCGTAAAGGAGAGAGGGGGCGGCCAAAATAAAAGAGACGTATTCTCTCTTTTGGGGTGTAGTATGTTCAGGATTTTATCGTTTTACTTGCCCTATTTATATTATTGTATAAAAAATCAAATTTCTTATAGGTTAAGTTAATTCAATTTCGAACCCCTTCAGTTTAGGAAACTAATTAATCTTTAATAATATAATTACAGTTGTGAGCGGAAGTAATAATCAAGCCACTAGCCCAATTACTAACAAATTTTAATATACCTCATATTTTCCAAATTAGAATATAAATCAATTTATTTTTTATCTTCGTAACTGTTAGCTAACAGGTGTTAAAAATGCAATCCGACAATGTAAGTTATGTGTCTTAATTTGATTAGTGGTATATGTAAAGCATAAAGGAAAAAAAATAGAAAAAACAGTTTTACAAGTATCTATATTACAATAGAGTTCATTCTCACACATATGTAATTGACTAAAGCAATTTAGAGGTTGAGATTAAATTATCTTAAAAAATTTAATGGTTGAGATTCACTCTTACATTCACATGTGTGAAAGTAGTTATCCACTTTAAAATCTCTATTTTCTCTCACCATATTACAAAGTAAGCCCCTACAATTAATATTATGAGCAGTTACACTTTGAGATTAATCTTCTAAACCATTACCCCTTACAAAACATCAACCTTACATTAATATAATCTCACGATAGAGCTTAATTAATTGACTGAGACTATCTGGATATGGGGGTTGATTCCGCCGCAAAATCAAACTTTCATAGGTCAGTTACATATAATTCCTTACAAATAACACTCCTCAACTATGTATCGAATTTGAATAGCGCCCATCAACTACCACTTGAACTAATGTAACCATCAACTATAACATTTTTTTTAAGTCACATCTATTTAGACGTTGATTTTTCAATTAACGGAATATCGTGCCATAAGTACGGACACGAAAATCTAGTATTTTATAAAACTAATCGTTCAAAACAAACCAACTATGTGATGGTAAGCTAAACTATAGAAGAGTGAGATTTTATCTTCATCAGGGCAACCCTATTGGTGGTCCCTTCATCTTTTGTAACAGTTATAAAAGGTCCCAGCCATTTAAAACATTGAAAGCCTTCATACGGTGATGGTCAATTCCATGAATGGAAGTTACCTATTTCTATGTGGCCTCCATGCCTGAGATATGAGCGACAGCTTCCTTTCATTAATGGAACTTATTAAAGTATAGTACTATCCATTTCTTCATAAATGCCTCTTGAGAAGTATCTGTTCATGTTTCTTCTAAAAAAAAAAAAAAAGCTCTGCCCGTTTTACAAAAAAAATCATGTTTGATCATATACCCAACATAAAAAATGATGATCATGTTTTCTGTAATACGGCTTTATGGATCTTAATTTATAAGACGAAGCTTCATTCTCTCACAGCTTAACTCACTAATACATAATAGGTCGGATAAAGAATATCTATTTAAAAATATATATTCATAAGACCGTAGAATGTTTCACTTAAAACATCAATTAAAAAAAAATACTTACAATTTTAATACTCCATTCGTCCCTAAATTATCGTTCTCCTCTCATTTTTCGTCCGTCCCAAAATAATTATCCAGTTTGAAACTTACCTTTTTAGAACATCACTTTTACCACTTTACCCTTACTTTTTCACCCTACTTTAATTATGAGTCACATACACATGAGCTTTAAAAGGAAACTACATATTAAACTAATATAAATAATCAAGTCAATTGTTTTTTTCTTAAACTGTGCGTCGAGTCAACTAGAATGATTATTTAGGGACGAATGGAGTAATATTTTAATACTACCCTTCACATTTGATAGTAATATACTGATTATATTCAAACATTTTTGTAACTATAATCAACTCTGGTGTTAGTTATATATCTCTTGATAATTAGATTTTCAAATTTGAACTATTTTGGATGAACATGTGGAGTATTATTCTTCTTATATACCATGACTTTTGTTTATCTTTAGGTGAAAAAATATTTTTTTCTAAGAAAGCTTTCACACCTTATATCTTCAAAAGAAATATCTACCATCTACATTTATACAGGTGAATAATGTGCACACAGATTAGCTTTCCCACTTTATTTCTTCAACAAGTACTTGATTTTTGGATTTCACCTCCATTCCTCACGGTGTTGATGTTCAATGGCATGTCAATTCCCAAACTCAATCGCTTAAAACTTATCCTCGAGCCGGGTAGGATTAAAAGAACGGTAAAATGCGCACTATGTTTAGGGAAATTCCAATTACTCGAACCTCATACCTATAATTAAGTTAAAATAGCCTCTTTATCAATTGATATCCAAGCTTAGTGGTCTGAAAGATTAACGCGTAGCTTATGATTTCAAATGTCAATCACACTATAATGCGGATGCATCTAAAGCGTATTGACATTGATAATAAATCAAGAATGGCGGAAGACTTTAATCTATTAAAGATAATAAATACATAAATTTATCGAACAATCGATAAAGATATCTTTGTAGATCTAGTCTTATTAAAAAGAATTTCACTAAAAGAATATGATTCTTACACATCGTGAAATCTAACCAAATCTAAAACATCTAACAAGCATCAATGCGTAGGTTAAACTCACAAAAACACGAGTAAAAAAACGTGAGATTAAAAGATAAGTTTCCTAACAATTAGGAAAACAAACAACAAAACAGTAGATGCAGATGCTGATATAGCTGCATACAAAGCTGCGGCAAAAACTCCAAATAATGCTTTCAGCTTTCTCTCTTTTAGAGAATATGTCTTTCAGTTTCTCTTTTTCTGTTGAGGTGACCTTCTCTACATGAGCAATGCTTGTATTTATACTTTAGCTGGTAAAGTCATGAAACAATAAAGAAATCAAGAATTACAAGGAAACAAAGATTAGGAAGTCGAAGCTTTTGTTTCCATATTTTGTTTCTTTATTAAAGTGTCTTCCTTAAAACAAGGATCAAGTGAGCATTAGAAAATATTTTATTATAGTAACTCTTTACCAATATTTTAGGACAAAAAAAAACAATAATTAATTAAATAAAATAGGAGGTCCCTATTTTATCCTTACATGGTCTGTAATTCCTATTGAGATACACAGTTTATGTTCATTTGCCCAAATTTCAAGATAATAAGAGTAAAATTTTATTTATTTTATTTGAGAAATAAAATTATAATTATTGTAAACTATGCTTAAAGTACTGTAATTTATGCCCCTTGTCAACTTTATACTCCATAACCATTATTAGAAAAAAATGAGTTATGAATTGATGAATTTGGTAACTATTCTAAAACTAATACTTCTCCATCAAATTCAAAATTATTATGCCTTCTTTTTATTTTTTAAATACGTTAAAAATAATTGTCAAATCTGAAATTCTCCTTTTTAAAACAACACTTTTACTACTTTACTCTTACTTTTTCATTATACTTTAATTATAAGCCACATACACATGGGCTTTAAAATAAGCTATATATGAAACTAATATTAATAATCCAATCTAATATATTTTCTTAAACTATATGTCAAGTCAACATAAACTATAATTTTAGAAGGGAGAGATAATGAATTTAAGTGCTTATACTTTAAAAAAAAATTAAAAGTTCAATTTTCCGGGAATCGAGGAATTTTATCTCAAATATCTTAAATATAATTATTTTTTCTAACTAAACCTGGAGCTAGATTCACTTCAATTATTGTTCATAAACATATTTATTTAAGCTTAATAGGATACTCCCTCCATTCTGAGCAAAGAGTCAACTATTTTATTTTAAGATGTTTCACTTAAAAAATCCACTTTCAAATGTTAAGACATAAACGATTTAAGAAAGGGAAAATTTCAAGTGGGTACAATTTTAGAAACATGTTTTCATCTAGATCCATCAATTTTTTGGACATTTCATATAACTGCAAATTAGTTACCAAATGACAAAAATGACATTAATGAAGACTAAAAAAATCTAATAATGCTGATGTCAATACTAGGCATCAAAACTGTTAACACATTTTTTTCAAGACAAAAAAATCCAATAATGACGATGTTAAGGACAGGTATCAGAACCGGGCCAAACACAGGCATCAAGTTGCTACCAAATCCAGGCATCAGGTTGCTGATGTCAAACCCAGGCATCGGGTTGTACAACGTGAATTTTCACGGCTTACCTGTTGTTCTTATTGTTTCATGTGATGATAAGAATATTGTTTTCATGCCCGTTGTTGCGAATGATAAGGCATAGAGGATCGTTCCTCCATTCTCCGTTCACAATAAACTTGATCTGCAAATATTTGGAAAGTTAAAAGGACAAAAAATTGACTATCTCCATCTTCGGTCTTCTTTGATGTCGGAATCCCAACATCCACTTCGAGTCCTACCATCTTCAACTTCGGTATCATCTGTCATGCTCCGATCTTCATTTCCAAGCTCTAACCAATCAAAGCACTGAGCTCGGGAGCCATCCCTTAAGTTTCATAGTGAAGCAGACGGATGGATTTCATGTCATTGAAAGATCTTTCCCGAACGTTGAAGCTTTGAAAAGATGATTGGTCAATTAAATCCATCTTTTATTTTATATATGTACTTATGAAATCAATCTTTCTGAAAAAGTATCAAAAAAGTAAAAAGCTTCAAGTCTTTTATTTTCTGTACTTTTGAAATCAATCTTTCTGAAAAAGTATCCAAAAAGTAAAAAGCTAAGTTTGGTAATTTCTAGATAGTGTTCGTGCCCAACTCACTTAATTTTCGTGTAATGTGTGTGTCTGTTGAGCGCATACAAGCCCAAATTGAGAATTAAGAGTGGCGTCTTGGGACAGTGGCGTCTTTCTTGCAAATTTATTATAGATATGTCCAAAAAATAGTTTGATTCATTTGAAAACATGTTTTAAAAGATATACCGGCTTGTAATTTTTCTTTTAAGAAAATACATTTGACTAGATTATTAATATTAGTTTGATGTATAGTTTACTTTAAAGATCATGTGTATGTGGCTCATAATTAAAGTATGATGAAAATGTAAGGGTAAAGTGATAAAAATCTTGTTCTAAAAAAGAAAATTTTAAATAAAACAATTATTTTGGGACAACAAAAAAGAAAAACATAACAATAATTTAGGAACGAATGAAATATTTTATTACTAATGAACTACTAACACTTTTTGAAAAACCATTGTATTTTAATTTTCACTTTAAATTGTGAGCGTATGAGCTTGTCTTTTTCTTTCTTGTGAGTATGGACCAACTTATTCACATGACTGGTGTACGTGCAAACAATCATGGATGAATCAATGGGGCAGAATAGTTTTCTATTACGACTAGTGACTTTTCATGAATGTAGAAATATTAATTTAAAAAAGTGATTTTTAGAGAAATTGGTAGTCCATTGAAGTATAGGCAAGACAAAATGATTAGAAACATGCCTTTTCAGCTTGCATGTGTTTAGTTAATTTTCGTCTTGCATGTGTTTGAGAAACATGTCTTTTCAGCTTGCATGTGTTAAGTTAATTTTCGTCTTGAATGTGTTTGGTTAACGGATCAACTTGGTTGATCTACCGTGCGTTAGTTGTTTGAGTTACAAGAGCATATGAGTTTCGTTTTATAAATTAAGATCTTACAAAATAGCTAATTAAAAAGGTAAAAACATAAGAAAGATGGTTTTATAAGTATCTATATTACAATAAAAGTCATTATCACACACATATAATTGACTAAAACTATTTAGAGGTTAAGATTAAATTATTTAAAAAAATTAATGATTGACTAAAACTATTTAGAGGTTAACATTTACATGTGTGAGAGTAATTATCCACTTTTAACTCTTTATTTTCTCACTCTGTTACAAAGTCATCCCCTACAATTAATATTATGAGCAGTCACACCTGAGATTAATCTTATAAACCATTACCCCTTACAAAATATCAATCTTACATTAATGTAATCTCACAATAGAGCTCAATTGATTAAGCGAGTCTATCGGCCATAAGGGTTGATTCGCCAAAATCAGCGTTCGTAGGTCGGATTACGTATAACTCCTTACAAATAACCCCCTCAACTATGAGTCGAGTTTAAATAGCGTCCCTCAACTACTACTTGAAGTAACGTACCCCTCAACTGTAACATTTTTAAAAATCGCATATTCTATTTAGACGTCGCCGTTTCAATTGACGAAATCAGATATACTGGCACTGTGTCATCGACACGGGCACGAATATCTAGTTTTATATAAGACGGATCAACTTGATCACATTCACCTTGTGTTATTGGGTTGATAACCAATAAAAAATTTGTGAGTTTTCCGTTTTTAACCTTTCCCCCGTTACTGAACAGTGGATGGTTTCGAAACTTCAAATCGCGTGGAAGACGTTCGGTCTTATTTTGTGGACTAAAAAATGTGTTATAGAGTCACCACCTCTATTTTATGGTTAAACAGAGAAAAACCAAACATATCAGATTATATGGGTTCGGGGGCTAAGTTACGAGTTAAAAAGGGGTTAGACACCCAACTCGCCCTTTCAGTCTCACAATGAGTTTGTTAATATGTTTGCTTTATTTTATACACTTTGGCTCGAAACAAAACATTTATATATATATATATATATATATATATATAAAGGAATAAAGAGAAATTACGTTATATTTATTAAAGAAAAGAAATCCAAAACTATAACTTAAATGATACAACTAGAGAATAATTACAATATTTTTATAAGCTATTTTAATAATAAATAGTTATGCTAGTAACAAACTTTATTTATATTTACAAGTATAAGCTGGAAAGAAACTTATTAAATAATAAGAAATATAACCATTTATATATTTAATGTATGTGTAGAAAAGAAACTAATTAAAATGTAAGAGATTATAACTACTTTACATTAAAGTGAAGACATAAAATAAACTAACTAAAATAAATATAACTATTATTACATTTAAAAGCTACTTGAAAAGGTAAAAACGTATGAAATACAGTTTTACGAGTATTTTATATAAGACAGATCAATTTGACCACACCTACCTTTTGTTATTGAGTTGATAACCAATTAAGAAATGTAAGACGATTTTACAAGAAAGTTACTCAACCGCAAAAGTACAAGAATATTCGGTCTTAAACATTAATGCAAAATCTTGGTTTACGGAACATATTTCATGAGGAGTAATGATAGAGTCACTCAATAAGTACTTAAATTTATGTACTAAATGATTTGGTTTCCAATGTGTCATCTTATTTGGCATTTTATGGGCTCCACTATAAGTTAAAAAATTATGTTAACAATATGACACATAAGATGCCACATCATTTGATACCCAAAATTAAGTGCTATTAGAGTGACCCTAGCATTACCCTTTCATGAGGTGGTTAGCACATTTTTTTTGCACCAACCAAACGTACATTAAAACACTCTTTTAATTAGATTTTTTTTTCATTCTTTTAACCAATAATTGAAGTAATGTGCTCCAATCAATCTTAATTGCACATTATTTTTAGATATTGCCATTTAAATTGATGGAAAATACCCATTGCACCTAAAATTAATCTTTAGATAATTTTTTTTTTACCATAGTGATTTTTTAATATTTCAATTGTCTATCTTACATTTGTTGTCTTCTTTGTAGTCATGTAGCATGAGATCGAACAATTATTATTTCCTTCAACTCTATACAATTTCATTGTTTGTGATTATTTACATCCTAGTCTTTCTGAATTGTTTCTCATCAATAGTGACTAAACAAAAAGATGCGCTTAAAAAAAACATTATCGTTGAGGGATTAAAAAAAACATTATCGTTGAGGGATTGGAGCACGTTGCTTCAATAGTAGTTGAAGGGGATCATTCGAATCTAACTTATAGTTGAGAGGGGTAATAATGCCCTTAAAATTGGTAATAATAACGAAATTACACTGAGCTTAAAATCCTATCCCAATCAACTTGTTGAAAAAGGTTACACATTCTCATAGAAGAATAGGCATAGAATACCTCATTTTTGAGCTTTTGAGCAAGTCATCGAAGGTATTCGTGCTTAGGTGGTGACTCAAGACCAGCCTCGTGAAAACCTTATATTCCCTGACGAGGTTCTACCCCTCCTATAGCAAGTTGATCAATTGATTCACAAAGAACTTGGGAGTTAACATGTGATTTCGTTACGGTCATTAGAGCTGTCAAATAGGGCAAAAGCTCGAGGTCATGCCCGCCCCATCACCTGTTAGGGGTGGGTTCGGCTGATTTATTAGATATCTGTTTGGATGCGAGCCTCACAAGCATTGTCCGCATGGGCTTCGGGTGTTTACGGGTTAGGGTGGGGCAAGGAACGGGCAGCCCGCACTTTCTCAATCTTTTAATAATGATAAAAGCCCACATGCATCACAACAGTAACCAGGGGAGGCGGCCCAATGGCCATGCCCATTGCACTCATGGTGACTCACTGTCAATAACATAATAATTAATAACATTGAAAACCTAAAACTAAAATAAACCTAAAAATCAAAAATTCAAACCCGACTTCTCTTCCTTGTTCCTTCCGTCTTTGGCTCTACATCTCTCTCTCTCGTGCGCTTTCTCTCTCTCTAAGACTCTTCGAGTCTTCGTGCTCTCTCTCTCCAAAATCAACTTAATCAAGTCATCCTGCTTCCAGATCTGTCACGACGGCACCGCCTCTGGCTCTCTGTCATAGCCTCACGGTCTCACGGACTCACGACCTTTACATGTATCACTCTGGCGCTCTGCTCTCACCTCTCCCACCTTCGCTAATCGTCCCCTTCCCCAGTCTGACAGTCCCCACCAAATACGCACCTTTCGATCTGGATTCTGAAACTAAAGTTAGGGTTAATATCTCACTCAAAAATCAAAAATAAAAAAAAATACTCTCACGCTAATGAACGACATGGCTTCTGACTTTCTTCCTTCGGTGATTGCGCCGCCTCCTGGCCTCCGGCTCCAGCTCACAGGCACTGGCCCTCCTGCGATTGAAACTTACTATTTAGTATTTGAAATATTTTGAATTTAATAGATTTGTAATTTTGTTATTTAGTATTTATCTATTTGAAGTATTTTGAATTTGATGATTTATGAATTATGATCTTATGTTGTATGATTTTTTATTTGTGTAATTTTGTTATTTAGTATTTGAAATAATTTCTTATTTTGAATTTAATTCCTTAATGGTTTATGAATTGATAATAAATAAAAAATAAAATAAATTCATTTTTGTGGACTTTGCCTGTTTTGCCCACGACCCTACGCGGGACGAATTGGGCTAAGAGATTCAAGAACCGTCAAGTTTGCAGGCTTTCCAACCCAGGCTTCTTTAGTGGCGGGCTTTTTAGGCCCACAGACAAACCCGTCTTGTTTACCCGTTTTGACAGCTCTAAGTGTCATCCATCCGAATCCAATTCAATTGTTTACTTACTCAATAAGTGAATTTTCAAGTTTAACCAACGCTTCAAAATAAGCAAGGATTATCCATTTTTCTACTAAACAGGATGTATTGAACTCATAATTTAATAGATCGTTTTTATGAATGTCTAACTTTTTTGATAGCAAAGCATATGTAGAAAATATCTCATTTTTGAGCTTCTGAGCTGGTCATTTTTTAGAGCAGAGCATATGTTACGAATATCTCAATTTTAAGCTTCTAAGTTTGTCTTTTTCTTCCAATAGCTTGTGCTCTTGTAAGTATGAACCAACTTATTTACATAACCGGGGCTCTATTTTACATATTGATGTCTCACAAGTGTGCAACTCGAAAAGGTAAAAACTGTTAGTATGGTATGACTGATTTAGGTTTCCAGATTATGTAAGGAAGAGAGTGATAATATCCTCGAGCAATGAAGCTCTTTCCTTAAGACAAAAAACTGACCCGTTATTAGACTGGACGGGATATATTAGTGTGTCTCCGGGTTTCGGGATACTTACGTGATTGAAGAGGCGCTCCTCAGTTCTTGATCACCCGAATCAAAAACGCCTTTGTAATCTGGTATAGAGGCGAAAGGTTGTAAAAACGAGCGAAATTCGATTGACAAAAGCGAGTTTTAGGCCGTATTTAAGTGGCGATTGGGGATGACGGTTGGGAGGCGGTTGGCGGTTGCTATGCAAACACAAGCTGGCTAAGTTAGCGATTGGCGATTATAGCGTTATGGTATCGAAGAGAACCTGGCTGTTGAACATAGCATGGTATGGTTGTCTGAGAAGAGACACAACATGCTTCTGAACTTACGAACACTGCCTCTCTTTTGTTCCCAATGTGGGATTCCCACATTATACACTTACATAACTCCCTTATTCAAGCTTTTATGGAAACAAGTTTCCAACAATCCCCCACATTGAATAAGATATCATGTAAGTTGATGACATATTGATATTCTGAGAGATACAAGCGAGAGTAGCTAGAGTGGAAGAGGTGGCTTTTGGCTTTGAACCTTTCCTTATGAGTTACTATCGGAAGACTTACTAATCGTGGCGGTGTGTCTTGAAGCGGCGGTGTTTGATGTCAACCAAGACAATAGTATTCACAATGCCGCCCTCAAACAACGTTTGATTCTACGTTGTGTTCATTTTGGCCCCGAGCGCTTCACGGTTACGTGAATGTTGTTAGAAAATTTTGCCTCGAAATTTCCATAAGATCGGCCGTCTTACATTCACATAGGTGATTTCTTATAAAGGGTGTATCTGTCGGTACCAGCTCGATCAAATCAAGTCATAAGAATCATTAAAAAAGCGTGCTTATCCTAAACATGACGGGTAACACTAGTGTTTTCACCATAGGAATGAGTAGGAGTGTGAGTCCGTTAGTGTTAACAGTGAGATCAATTAGTTTGGTTGTCCACTTTGAACCTAGACCATGGGGTTGCCAATCAACTAGGTGGGGTTTTCCGCTAAATGTTCTCTTTATTTCATAGGCTTAAGGCCCATTCCCTTCGATGAGCGTAGACTAACTCTACGGACAATCCTTTAGTTAATGGATCCGCTAGGTTGTCCTTAGATCGAATATAATCGATGGTGATCACGCCATTTGAGAGTAGTTGTCTAACGGTATTGTGTAAATCGCCTTATATGGCGGGACTTACCATTATACATGTTATTTTGTGCCCTTCCAATTGCGGCTTGGTCGCAATGGATGCATATGGTGGCATCGGGCGTGGCCATCTTTGGAATATTTTCAAGGAAGTTACGTAACCATTCGCCTTCCTCATTTGCTTTATCTAAGGCGATAAATTCTCGATTCCATGGTAGACCTTGCAATGCAAGTACGTTTGGAAAGATTTCCATGCAATGGCACCGCCACCAAGTGAATACAAATCCACTTGATGACTTGGAGTCGTTAGTATCGAAATCCGTTAGCATCACTTTGTATCCTTCAATAAGCCGGATACTTGGAGTAATGCAACCCGTAGTCCTTAGTGTATCGAAGATATCTAAGAGTCCTTACAATGGCTTTCCATTGATGGGCGGGATTACTTGTAAACCGACTCAATCGGTTAACTGTTTGCGCGAGGTCGTGGCGGCGTGCGGTTAAAGATACATAAGACTTCCAATGATTCGAGAGTATTCAATTTGAGATACGCTCTCGTGTAGGTTCTTTTGAGATGAAAGTTAGGGTCGATTGGAGTCTTAGCAATGTTTGTATCACCGTTGCTAAATTTCTCTAGCAATTTCTCAATATAATGAGATTGTGATAAAAGCGATCTCCTCGGATGTTCTAGATATTTTAATACCTAGGATGACATCGGCTAACCCTAAATCTTTCATGTCAAATCTGCGCCAACATCTTTTGGTGTCTTTGATCATGTTATTATTGCTACCAATAATTAACATGTCATCAACGTAGAGGCAGATAATGGCGTAACCTTGTTGTGTATTCTTAGCGTATACACACTTGTCACATTCATTAGTCTTGAAGCCATTAGCAAGTATAACGTCATCAAAACGTTTATGCCATTGTTTTGGTGCTTGCTTTAGGACCGTATAAAGATTTGACGGTCGGCCAGACCTTAGTTTCATTGCACGGAGCAATAAAGCCTTCTCAGGCATTTCATATAGATTTCTTCTTCAAGTTCACAGGATTGAGGAAAGCGGTCTTGACATCCATTTGATGTATCTCGAGGCCGTGTAGCCGCGAAGGCAATCGAGGCGAATTGAAGTAATTCGAAGCTGGAGCATAGGTGTCAAAATAATCAACACCTTCCTTTTGATTAAAACCCTTGGCGACTAAGCCGGGCCTTGTATTTATCAATGGACCCATCGGGTTTCAATTTTCGTTTGAAGACCCATTTACACCTAGGGTTTGCAACCTTTGGGAAGGTCGGCGAGCTCCCAGGTGTGGTTTTGCATAATGGAAGATATTTTGTCGTTGACGGCTTCCTTCCATTGTGGAGCCTCGGGGAGTAGACATTGCTTCCTTGAGCGTCGTGGTTCATTATCCACGAGAAGCGTGGTCACAAAGTCTGCAGTCAAAGGTCTTACTCGTGCGAGCTCGCTTGCTTGACGAGGTTCATCAATGTCTTCATCTTGATGAATACCTTGATCAATAGCCATAGGGACTATTGCTTGTGAGGTGTTATCTTGTTCGTCAATTGACCAAGGAAATGAGCGTTTTACTGAAGTATCATCTTTTAAAGGAAAGATAGCTTCAAAAAGCGTGGCATTTCTTGATTCCATAACGGTATTCACCTCGATTTCCGGATTATCAGTTATGGACTAAGCCGATAAAGGCAAGCTATGGGTTGCATAACCAATAAAAGTACAATCCACGGTTTTGGAACCGATTTTAACCTTTTAGGTGGTGGGGACACCTACTTTAGCTAGGCACCCCCACACTTTGAGGTATTTGTAGGATGGTTTTCGACCATGCCATAATTCATAGGGCGTTTTGTCCAATTTCTTGTGGGGAAGCTTGTTTAACAAGTAATTGGCAGTGAGCACCGCCTCCCCCCACATTTCGTCGGGTAGGCCGGATTGAAGCAATAATGCGTTCATCATTTCCTTTAAGGTTCGATTTTTCTTTCGGCAATCCCATTGGATTGTGGGCTATATGGGGGTGTAACTTTGTGAATAATCCGTGGTCGACTGAGAAGTCTTTGAAGGAAAAACATATTCACCTCCTCGATCGGACTTAAGAATTTTTATCTTCTTTGAAAGTTGATTCTCGACTTCGTTTTTGTAAAGTTTAAAAGCTTGAAGGCTTCAACTTTACTTTTTAAGAGATAGAGATGACAAAACCGGTACAATCATCAATAAAGGTGATGAAGTATTTGTTTCCGCCATAAGATTCTATGGATTTTAAGTCACATAGATCACTATGAACCATATCTAATGGTGTTGTGTCACTCGATTGTCTTAAAAGCGACGTTCTTGTTTGCTTAGCTTCAACGCAAGTATGGCATTTGTTATTTTTATTAATGCGACTTGGAGGAATTAATTCCATTTTCATTAATCGTCTCATAGAGTCATAGTTAACATGACTGTCGATAATGCCAAATATTGAAATGCTCAAGCAAGTAAGAAGAAGATGGTCTTTGTAGCACTTTTATTATCAATTTTGTACGCGGTGTTAACCACCATTACATTACACTTAAAAGGCCCTCATCGAGGTAACCTTTACCAATAAAACCCCACTCTTACTTAGGATAAACTTGTAGACTCAAAGCCAACTTAAACCCATGTTTAACCAAAAGAGAACCGAGATCAAATTTTTACGAATGTCGGAACATGAAGGACATTGGTTAGCACCAACTCCCGCCCACTCTGTCATTTTCGTGGTCACTTGGCCTTTGCCTTCCACTCGAAGTAGATGAATTGCCCATGAAAAGCTTTTCCCTGACTTCACCTTGTTGCCGAGAACATCTTGGCATCGCCGCAGATATGACGCTGCCGCGCCGGTGTCCACGAACCATGCTCAGTGCCAACCATGTTTGTCTTGAGACGACACATACCATGCCGATCTCTTCGTCAACCATGTTGGCTTCACGCTTGACCCGCTTTTTGCCTCTAAGCATCAGCCTTTATGGCCCTCTTATCACAGCTCAAGCACTGCCCCTCAACTTGTACTTCTTTCCTTGCGTAGACGTCCCTTCCCTGAGCTTTTACGCTCTCGCTCTTGGCGCCTTGCTCGACCACATGCGCCCCTTCTATGGGGGCTGCCTGCTCGGCCGACTCGGTTATTCTCGCTCAACTGTAGCCTTAGGATCAAATCCTCCAACGACATATCTTTGCGCTTATGCTTGAGATAGCTTTTGAAGTCTTTCCACGTGGGAGGTAGCTTCTGATCATTGCCGCGACTTGGAATGCTTCGAAACTATCATCCCTTCTACGCTATCTCGCAAGATAAGTTGAGTTGTTCAACCTCGTGTCACAACACTTTTGGAATCATTCATCATAAATTCTAAAAACCTAGCAACTACGAATTTCTTCGAGTCGCATCTTCGTTTTGTACTTTTTTCCAATGATTCCCAAAGGTCCTTGGCGCCTTAAATGGGTTTGATACATCATATAACGAGTTATCCAATTCATTTAAGACGAGTTCCTGCAAAGGAAGCCTCCGAGTGTCCTTCCATGACTCGCAATGCCACTTCGCTGTGCGATCCGCTTTCCCTTTCTTTCAAGATAGGGGTTGATTCCTTCAGCACTCAAAGTTCAACGCCGTAAGATAGAAGAGCAATTTTGTTTCCATCTCTTGAACTCTTTGCCTACAAACTTTTTCAAGCGCCACCGTGAGTGTGAACTGGTGGTA
>CM028381.1:62405819-62537941 GCA_013146195.2 Codonopsis lanceolata
TACAAGCCAAAAATCTAGCAATGATAAAAGCGGGCATAGGATATTCGGATGTTGTCTCTTCGGACAATCTCTTACGTCAAAGAGAATCCTCAAAGCTGCAAATGATATATCTTTCTCTAAGCAGGACATTTGGAAATATAGGAAACAAGGCCTTGGTTACTCAAGTGTGTCCCTTATGTTTACCAAAAGCTCGAGAAAGCGAAAATGAATGATTCAAATGAAACTTTGAAGGTAACGGTGAGAAAGTGAAGTCTGCAGGCGGCGACTATGCCAAAGGCAAAATGCTGGCGGTAGACCTACTAAACTAGGTAACTATCAAGTTTGTCTATGAAGCAGAGGCAAGGCTGCTTTACTGTTGAAGGTAAACTTAAAGGTATTCTACGAGATCCTCTGAAAGGTATTCAACAGAGAAAGCTAAAGCTAAATTATTGGTAACCTACCTAGGAAGAGTCGAAAGAAACCAATTAAGTCTACATCAACAAGCAAAGCTGAACGAAAATGAATGTCAAGAAAGGAATGATCATAAGCACTCTTCGGTTTGAAGACTCAACAGTTCTCTATGGTCTTTCCATTTATGTCATTCTTGCCATTGCTTAGGCCATCGGCACCGAGAATGCTGCTAAGTTCACTCAAGATGCGAGAGACGTTCTCTCAAGGTCAGCGGTATGGGTTGCAAGGTTGCTAATCCTTAGGACCCAAATAAAGGGTACCTTGTTTGCTTTAACTTCTTTTCTGCTTCATGGCTATAGAATCGAGAAAACAAAGACATCGGTACCTAGGCATTGGGCATTTCAAGACACATATTTGGGAGCAGAGGCAGTCTTCTTCTGAGATATTGAAGCAAAAGGACCCATTACGATTATTTTCGGAGACAATGCAAGAGGAAAGACAATTGGATATGGCTCAATTACTAGAGGAAGTCTCTCCATCAACAAAGTTTCTCTAGTAAGTGGTTTAAAGCACAATCTTACGAGCATATCACAGTGCGACAAAGGACTTCTATGCCAATTCAATTCCAACCGGTGCCTCATCAAAGCCAGGTGAATCGTGCTCTACAATCTTGGCCAGGCAATAGACAAGGAAGCGTCTATGTCGTGGACTTAAATCTTCTAGGGAGATTCTCAAACATGTGTCTAGTAGCCAACAATGTTCGTGACAACGCAGTGGCTATGGCACAAAGCGTCTCGATCACCTCAACTTCAAGCACCTCTCCAAGCTCTCCAAAAATGGGCTTGTCAAAGGTCTACCTACGGTGTCTGCCGATCATGGTTGTAAAGCTTGTCAACTAGGAAAACTTTCCAAGTCTTCCTTCAAAAGAAAGTCTGTTTTATCAACAAGCAGACCTCTTCAACTGCATATGGATCTCTTTGGACCTATTACAACGGCCCGGTATTTCGGGAGACAAGTACACACTTGTAGTAGTTGATGACTACTCTAGATTCACTTGGATTGAAACTATGACATCTAAAGATGAAAGCGTATGATCTAGTCACGCACTTTTTAGAAGACTTCAAACTCAAAAGCTTGAAGACATTTGTGACATAAGATCGGTTTCACATGACGACGCCTTGAATTCAAAAACAATGGTGTAGAAAAATGCTGCGATGACCATGGGATCGGCCACTGACTTCTCTGCGCGGTACTCCTCAACAAAATGGTGTAGGCTGAGCGGAAGAAACGAGAACAACGATTGAGCGGCTAGAACAATCTTGGCGAAGCTAAACTTCAGTATTTACAGGCGGGGCGATCAATCTTGCTTGCTTTACCCAAAATAGATCCACAGTAAACAAGTTTCATAATAAAACTCCATATGAAATATGGAGAGGAAGATCCCAAACATTGGATTTCTTAAAATCTTCGGTGTAAATGTTTTATTCTTTACAATGGAAAAGAGTATAGAGGAAAATTTGATGCAAAATCGAGGCGAAGGAATTTTTACGGGGTATTCCAAACATTCAAAAGCATTTACGCATTTCGATAAATCTAACTTAAAAATCTTAGAATACGTGCATGTTTCTTTTGATGAATATGACTTGTTAGAGCCTAGAATGGCTCGAGCGTTGCTAATGATTACGATAATGATGAGGCAGTACAAATACACATCTACTTCCAATCCTTATCGAGCGACAGCTGCGAGATCCCAAATATCGGTAACCCTTCACTTGGTAGAAGAGAGACCTCTACCGATACCGATAACAACTCATCTGTTGACCACGAACCCATCTCTTGTTTTACCCCAAGCACCTTTACTGGATCTCTCATCCTTCTTGTTCACGAGAAAATGAAAGTTTTGAAGACTCTATTTCTTCGAACAGATTTTGGTGAATCTCCTTCTCAACCAACTCCGAGAATTCTTAAGGGAAGAATCCACGAAGTGATCTTCCTCCAAGCGTTATTGAAGCAAGAGATCATCCCATTTCTCAAATCATTGGTGATCTCAATACAGAGTTCGTCAGAAATAAGGTTCGAGAAGAAACTTTGTTTGCTTATGCATTTGTATCGGAACTCGAACCAAAGAAGATTGATGAAGCCATCGAAGATCATAAGCTGGATTGAAGCTATGCAAGAAGAGCTGAACCGGTTTGAAAGATGTAAGGTGTGGAGCTTAGTTCAAAGACCGTGATCATCCGGTCATCGGCACCAAGTGGGTATTCGAAATAAAAGAGATGAAGATGGAAATGTCACGAAAACAAAGCTAGATTGGTTGCTCGGGGCTACAAGCGGGGAAGAAGGAATTGACTTTGATGAAACATTTGCTCTGTTGCTAGACTAGAAGCAATCGAGAATCTTTCTAGCTTATGCCTCGTTCATGGACTTCAAAGTGTATCGGATGGATGTTAAGAGTGCCTTTACGAATGGTGATCTTCAAGAAACGTATCGTGGAGCGACCTCGGGATTTGTCATCTCGGACAAAGCGGACCACGTCTACCGACTCAAGAAAGCTCTCTTACGGCTGAAGCAAGCTCCTAGAGCTTGGTATGAAACTCTATCCAAGTTCTTAATTGAACAAGGATTCGTGAGAGGAAGAATCGACACTACTTTATTCATCCTCAAGCACAAAGGCCATTCTCTTACAGTACAAATCTATGTGGGCGACATCATCTTTGGATCAACTAACCAAAGCACATGCAAAAGATTCGAGAAGGCGATGCAAAGCAAGTTCGAGATGAGCATGATGGGTGAACTTACCTATTTTCTAGAGATACAACGGACTTGAGGCGAATCTTCATCGGCCAAACCAAATATGCAAAGGAACTAATCAAGAAGTTTGGTCTTGATTCAGCCAAAGGATTTGAAACTCCAATGTCTACCGCGCCATCTTGACAAAGATGAAAAGGGAAAGCAAGAGAACATGACCAAGTATCGAGGAATCATAGGTTCACTTCTTTACCTTCTTGCTAGTAGACGACATTATGTTTCTTTGTTTGTGTTTGTGCTAGATTTCGAGCGAGATCCAAAGGAGTCACATTTGCTTCTTCGCCAAGCGTATCATCGAGATATGTTTCAAAAACAACAAATCTAGGCATCGGTACTCAAAATCCAACAACTTCAATTTAGTTGGATACTCGGATCAGATTATGCGACAAAGTGAGCGGAAGCACCGGTGGGACTTGTCAATTTCTTGGAAGCAGACTCGTCTCATGGTCTTGCAAGAAACAAGGATCGCTGGCAAACTCAACCACGATGCGAGAATATATTCCGCATTTGTTGCTCTCAAGCGCTATGGATGAAGCAACAACTAGTGGACTACAACATCAAGGCGAAACCGCCCAATCATGTGTGACAACACATCGGCTATCTCGATCTCCAAAAATCGATATGCATTCAAAGACAAAGCACATTGATATTCGTTATCATTTTCTCAAAGATCATGTGGAAAAAGGTAACATCGATGCGGAATATGTTCCAAGCGAGCATCAATTAGCGGAACATTCTCACAAAACCACTGGATGCCACGAGGTTTGCTTATTTAAGGAGAAATCTTGGTATGATTGATCCTCTTGCTTAATTTTAAAATTTTTGTTAATGTTTCTTTCATCCCAGGGTAGACCCGATATTAGACTAATCGGAAGGCGTAAGTTCTTCTTACCGAAAGACCTAAAGGTTAGTACTCTTACTTAGTCTATTTACGCTAAAGAGGTTTCTAAAGCAATAAAAGGGGGTCAGGGCGAAATTTGGTACTTAAGAAAATATCTTAAGTTCAGCTTTTCAAAGCGATATTTTCTCGCCTTTAAATAGTCCTCGAACCGTCATTTCCAAACTTTACGAAACCCTTTGAGCAAACTCTCTCTCTCTCTCTCTCTCTGAGTAACTACTTTACGCAAATTCAAGTTCTTCTTCTTGTTTCTTCTTCTCATCTTCAACAATGAGTACGCTTCTCTCTACTCTACTCGAAATTTTCTATGTCTTGTTCGCATTTCAAGATCAACTTAAAATCCTTTTGGAATTCAACCGTCATTTTCGAGTTTATCAAGATGATTCGCCATTGTTGTTGTTATAATCTGAATACTAACGATCGTTTTTGTTTATTCATTGTTCATTCTTATGAAAACTTACGTTATGTTTCTCGAGTGTGGTTTCTCTAAACATTCTAGGGTTTCAAGTTTTTGCTTGAAAATTTCAATTTATTTTGAAAAACTTTGAAATTCCTACTTGTTTAGATGTCTAGATGAAAAGCCCTAACTTTTATTTTGTTTTCTTTCGGGCAAGAACTTCAAAATCAAAGCGCGGCGATGGGAAGGCTTATGACCACGAAAATGTCATTCCTCGGTTCAATATCAATCTTCCAGGGGATATCCCATCTATCCCGCCGCTCATGACATCATTGTCGCTTTGGACCCAAGCTATACATTCTGGCATGTGCATTGACCTTCGTCAATCAACTCTATAGGCTAAAAGCTTGCGAGGATATGGGCGCCTCGGGATTACCCCTCTTACGCCTCAACGACAAAACCTACATATCTTCTGGCGGAAGAATTTTATCAACGAATGGAGCTCATGAACGGGCGCTCTTCGTGGGTGGATTCGAGGCCGTCCCATCTCTCACCGCCAAATCTATTTCCACCATCATTGGCGTGCATTACGGAGGAGCTATTTCGGCAACCACGGTGAGGCTTTACATGCACAGGAAGCCATGAGGGAGTAGACACTCTCAGGGAGCCACAGGGAAGATGCTCGAAACTTGTTCCCTCTTGGCGTCTCTTGCACCGGCCACCTTCTAGACAAGGGGCTCCTATTCAAGAGTGGAGCACATGACATGTTTCTTGGCCAACAGATCAACGACCTCTTTGTATTTCTCTGACTTCGTCTCAATTGGGGGCTCATCATCTTCGACGAGCTAAAGCGGTGGGTGGAGAAAGCAAAAGAGCAACCCCACTTGCAAACGCCCGCCGTCGGTGATCAATGCCCTTTTAAGGATGATGCGACCATCAACTCTTCTTTGAAAGAAGATGAGTTGTATACGGTGGCCAAGGACAAACAACTCACACCTCGTTTTTCGGTAAATACACCGAATACGAGAACAAGCGCCGGATGCGAAAAGGTCTACCGCCGGTCTCTCTTGAAAAAGTGGCCAAGCTTGCACCTATCTTGGTCACCCTTCAATATGGAAGCACATGTAGCTGCAAGCAAGACCTTCAAAAGGCCTACGCCAAGTTTGATGAACAAGTGGCCACGGACCTCCATCTAAAGGCCAAAGGTGCTGGCCGATGAGGCGTAGCTGCCGCTAAGGTCCAAAATAGCGGCCTGTGGGCAAAGCCAAAAGACAAGGCCTGGTGGCACCTCCAATCGAAGAGGAGGCCAAATGGATCCGAAGGAGATGAAGGAAGGCCGAGAAGAAGAAGGCACCGAGCCAATCTAGCCATTCCTCTCCTCCATCTACCCAAGCCAAGCCTTCTACCCAATCCAAACCAACCACCTTCACCACCTCCCCGCACCCACTCCCAAACCAAAACGAAGGAAACTTCGTTCAGAAACCTTTGAAGACCAACCACCGGCCCCTCCAACCTCTACCGATGAAGCGGTGAGTCTCTATTCGGCCGAGGAAGAAAAGGAGAGCTACCGGTACCCAACCTCTACCGCCAGCCAACCAACTACCTCTACCGACGCCCAACACTCAACTGTCAACCCTTCATCTATACCAACTACCGAACCCCAACCAACTACCAACGCCCAAACCTCAACTGTCAACCCTTCAACTATACCTATCAACCCTTCATCTATTCCTCCTGAGTCATCTACTCAGAGGAATTCACCACCTCCGGAGGAGTCTATCCCTCAGGAGGAGCCTCAAAATCAGGAGGAGCCGGCCCCCCAACTCCTCCTCCTCCTTCACCCTTTAACTACTCACGACCCACCCATCCACACCTTCCTCACCACCCCAATCCCAACCAACTTCTTCAACCACACCACAACCCTTAGACCCTGCTGCTGCCAAGTTCCTCTTCGAACTTTCGTCAGTAGCAGATCTATTCACCCCTTCTCATCAACCTCCTCAACCTTCTCAACCTCCTCAACCTTCTCTTCAAAAGCCAAAATTCCTATTCTACCCTGCCCCTTCTTTCTGGTTCTCTACCGAACCCATTCCCCAATCCTCCCACATCAGTGAAAATTCTGACACTGATATGGAACTGGATTCCCCACCAACTCCACCTCCACCCTCCCCTATAACCATATCCTCTTCCACCAAAACCATACCAACCCAAGACTCATCCTCTTCTGCCTCCAGAACTCCCCATATCCAACAGCCCATCAGGCCTGCAGACTCTGCCTCTGCCGACACCATTCACATTGGCCAAGCATCTACTTCCAATCAGCCAGCCAATCTTTGAAGTTTTGTCCCGGCTAGATGCCATCTACCGGCTAGGCGAACTCACAAGCATATCTACCGCTGAAGTAGCCACTGCAGCGGCCAAGGCCAACGACCGGACTGCCACTACTCTTCGACAATTTCAAGAGGATGTCTGGACTCGTTTTGGACAGATGCGGCACGACTTCACCGATGTCAAGATCAACATCGAAGCTCAACGAGATGAAGGCTGCCGTATCATAGGTTCCATTTTCTACGAGCTATTCCACGCCATCACTCTCCATCTCAGCCACGGTCGTACTCCTATTATGGAACTCAACAACCTCGCTCGAAACTCTGCTCATGACATTATGAATGCCAACCGGGATCGTGATCTGGCCATCACGGAGGAGAAACAAATGAGATCTATCAACGAATCCGATGGAAGAGAACACCGTCTTCGTGAAGAAGCTGGACTACCGTTCTCGTTCCACGGACCTCCAACTGATGCAGATGCCGAATACCAAAGAAGAATGGAAGAGCTAGAGCGAGAAAGAAGAGAAAAGGAGGCTGCAGACAAAGGCAAAGGGAAAAGACCTTGGTAGCTTTTGTATCTTTTCTTCCCTTTCCTTTGTATTTATCTTATTTTTGAAAACTCTGTCAAATGTAAACATCTTGTTTATGAATACAGATGATTACTTGCTTTTTCAAAAATTATATTTGTTTAAATTCTTGCTGCTTTATTGTTTATCTAAATTAGAATTTAAACATTCAGTTTAAATTGATTTAAACTGCTGCTGATCTGTGTGCTATTCTTTGACTCTCTTATTCTTGTATGCACTTAGATTAGTCCCTTGCATCTGAGGTGTTATTCTGTTTAATAGAGGCATGTCTACCGATTACGTAATATATAAAAATTCTCAGACATGCTATTATCTATTAAATAGTTTGCTTTAAAACCCTCATTTGTAGTAATGATGACCAGATATAAATAGGAGGAGATTGTTGATTCTTATGTTAAATTTATATCTGATCAGTACATTACATTAGTTTTATACTTGATGGCTAATCGGGCGCGTATCGATTAGCGTGGCAACTGTATAGAACTTTGCCTTGTATAGTTTTTGTAGGACTTTTCGGGTTCGGCGGAAGACCCTTTCTCGGCTTCACCGGAAGACACGCTCAAAGCTTAAGATCGGTAGACCTCGTGTCCGGTGATCGCTTCTACGTGTCCTCTCCAGAAAGCTATTAATTCAAACTTATTTCCATATATTATTTGAATTAATCCAAGTCTTTCGACATGTCAAGCCGCCGAAAGCAACTTTCAAAAGCGAAAATACTTTTCGTCTGAGCGATGTAAAAGAAAGCGCATCCCCCACTTTCTGCTTCATCTCTCGATCGACACCAAATCGCCCACCTTTTCAAAGATCTCAGAAATGATTATCTGCTCTAGTTATCTGTGAAGACGAAATTCCTTGACTGACAGCCCCATGCATTTAATGCATTTATGAATAGAGTTGTTGAAGTCTTCGTCCTCTCCAACGGATTCTTTTGAAATGCACCTGCTTTAAATACTGCCATTGAAGACTGGAACAAATAGACAACTGTACAGAATCAATCGAACACTTAAAGAATTGCTCTGAATCTACACAACTCCAAGTCTTTCAGCTCAGTGCATTCAATAGATCCTTAACAGATCTAGAAGTCCTCGTCAACAACAAGAAGCTGCTCCTCAACAATTATTGTTTTATTCTTCTTGTTGTTAACTTCCATTAACTATACTTCTGCACGAATTAAATATCTTGTATTTACAGATATTTAATTTCCTAGACCCAAACACAAGTCAATATTTTGTACACGATCCATTAGGGATATTCTTTGTAATTGATCTAAGTGGAAAACATAGTGCACTCTTTAAATCCAAGGTTGACTGCCTTGGTGGTGGACGTAGCACTCATTATAGTGTGAACCATCCCAAAATACTTGTGTTATTTCCTTTTGTCTGTCTATTTATTGAACTGCTTAGTTTCATTGTTTTTATTATCCATTTCAGCAGAACTTAAGTAATCTGTAAAAGGTCTACCGGTAGTCCTTATCGGCAGACCTGGAACAACTTTCTTGAAGGTCTTCCGCTACTTGATTCTTTTCATAGATTGCAAGTAACTTTCAAGGAACTTACTTTAAAAGTTTTAAAGTGTTAATAAGCTATTCAACCCCCCCCCCCCTTCTAGCTTATTATTGTGCTCATTGGGACCCACAACCACGCACCATGAGAGAGTCTTTCCTCCAAGACACGGCCAAGCCCATGTATAAATTTGTTTGCGGACGTCTCATGCCCTCAAGTCACCAAAACACAGTGAATTGGGAGAGGGTTGTCTTGACCTACACCATCATAATCGTTGGGTCTATTGATGTCGGCCATTTGATCAACGGCCAAATCAAGAACCTTATTAGAGGTAGGACAAATGCGGGGTTCGCGTTCCCGCATTTGATTACCGATTTGGGTAGGGGGCAGGCGTGAGAATGCCCAAACACGCGGAGAGGCTGAAGGCTGGTCCGGTCATTACGAGGGCCATTTTGTTTGAACATCACCAGCAGCCGAGAGTGAGGGTTCCTCAAGAGGAGGAACCCGAAGAGGAGGAGGAGGACCCGCTCGTTGGGATCTCCAATAGGCTAGAAGAGGTTGCCCTAGAAAACCAAATGGCTAATCAATAGTTGGCACAAATTCGTGCGGCCCAAGAGCGGCTATTTGGTTGGCTTAACACGGTGGGACAAAATGTCTCCACCTATTATGGGCTGCCTCCTGGCACGATCCCCGAGTTGCATCCTCATTTGTTATTTCCGCCCGACTTACCGTGAGTCGAGGCCCAAGTTCCTTCCTCTTTCGTTAGGTATATCTGCTATCTCCTTTTGATATTTGTCCTACCCCATCAATCCTCTCATATGTTCCTCTATTTTGAGGACAAAATAGAAATTAAGTTTGGGGGGGGGGGATTTAAAACTTTAAGTCTTAGCAGGTCCTAGCCTAACAAGGAATGGAGTTGGGCTATGTTTTTAGGGTGAAAGAAAATTTCTTTATACGATGACCATTTAAATCTTCACCCAATTTTCCTGTTTTTAATTTTTTCTTATTTTCGGAGGTGTTGCCTTGACCAGAATACACTCACATTGGATGCTCGTGGGTTCCTCTTATGGGGACCCATAATCAATTGCGTCATCGTCATCATCTCCAAATTTCTTAAATATATATATATATATATATATATATATATATATATATATATATATATATATTTAATACAAAATATTCATCCTCGAGTTTAGGTGTGGTAATGCTAGTTGCAGTCAATGAGGAATTAGTGCAATGAACCGCATAGTTAGTCTGTAGATCCCTCTGGAATTTACTTAATTTTGCGAAACTTTTACTTTTCTCCAAATTCTTCATGCACTCACACCAGTCATAATTATGGATTGATTAGAATAGTTTTATAAAGTTTATAACACATACTTCATTACAACAAGATATGCACAAGAATATGATGCATAGCCATTCGAACATAATTGTTGCATTAAATTGTAACTTAGGGTCAATTGCATGATAGTTAGATCCCTTAGATTTTTCTCATTTATATATCTCAAGCACACTTTCGAACCGTGTCTGCATGTTAGTCTCAATTGTCCCTACCATCTGTCTTAGCAAATGCTTATGTGAAATCCAGTGATGCTAAACATTCAACCCCCAATTCTCATAGTTGATATGATATTTTGTGTTGTCTTACTTGCTTTAAATACTGCATGAGCATTTGGCATTAAGAAATGACTTAGGCCATCTTTGGATCGTTAGAGCCTAAATATTCCCTGACCTATACTAAAATATATCCCTAGTGTCCCCTTTGAGCCTAATTAAAAAGAATGGAGTGTGCTAAGCACACTATTTAAACCCCCATTCGCCATCATTTCTATTACCCACATTGACTTAACCCTAAAAGCCTATACACTTTTAGCCTACCATTTGAGAGAGTAGGATGTGGGTGGGAAATTGATTCTAGGAGGACCAATTATTTTCAGTTAGGCTATTTTTCGGAAGACTTCTTCTTTCCGTCGTCGAAAAAAAAAATAAAAAAATCATGTGTCGACGAAAAATGAAACGGAAGAAGAAGAGTGTAAATGAAGATTCAAATGGAAGCATAGCTTTCAAGAGAAAAATATGTTAGAAAAATTCTGCTGATTAGAATGATATGATATTTTTAGAAATATATGGTTCAAAACAAGTTTGGGGGGCAGAAAGAAGAAAAGTGAAAAATAACAAAAAAAGCACCCCTCCACTTGTAGTCTTTGCAGGTCCTAGCCTAAAAAGGGAAAACTTCCTTTTGCTTGGAAGTATGAGGGATAAAGGGTAGTCTTACTCTCTCACTTTGAATTCTAATTCCTTTCCTTCATATCCCCCAACACCTTGGCCTTACATTACAAGCTAATAAAGACCTAATGATCTTCTTGCCAATGTTTATGTTGTTTTAACTGTCAAGTGAGTAACATGAAATTGATCACACACTTCATAATCATTGTTATCCACCCTAAAGCTCACTGTGTTAGCATAATCTTAGCTATTACAAGTAATTGGGAGAAGAGAGCATTGTATGACATACATAGAAGTGCATGGGATGGATGTATAAGTCTTTTAAATCCTTGGGACCTTTCGTCTCAGAATCGACCGGTTTGGATGGTAGATCTCATAATTCTTAATGCATGATTTTCTCTTAAACTTTGATTTTCATATGAATGTGGTGTTTAGCTTAATAAAACTGTCTTAGTTAAGATATTCTTTAAGACTGGTGATCACACACACACACGGAGTAAGTAAAATTAGTAGTGATCTTAAGAAAAGACTAGTTGATTTTA
The DNA here is from genome assembly GCA_013146195.2 of Codonopsis lanceolata. Lineage (NCBI taxonomy): Eukaryota > Viridiplantae > Streptophyta > Magnoliopsida > Asterales > Campanulaceae > Codonopsis > Codonopsis lanceolata. Next base: position 62,417,506 of record CM028381.1, read on the forward strand.
TATGACTAAGCCTGCATATATGTGGTGAGCACCAAACTGAGATTACTTGCATGCCGTACACTTATAACTTGAGATGAAGCCAAAAAGATTTTATATTTTATTTATAGTTTAATTTTTATTTGCTTTTGTAGTTATCTGTTTTTGTATTTATCTGCATAGTCAAGTCACTCGAAAAAGTCTACTTGAGTTTCTGGGTTTATAGAGGAGTGTAAATAGTGTTACCCTCCAAAAAGATTTTTGTTATTTATATGCTTTTGTATTTATAAGTATTTTTGGTTACTCGTGGACGAGCAAAGTTTAAGTTTGGGGGTATTTTATCGATGTATTTTATACGTCAATTTTATATACTTCTATGACTTAAATTATGTTATTTCACGAGGTTTTTGGCTACTAATATATGTTTTCGGTGAGTTTTGTAAGTTTCAAGGTTATTAGTGAAAATACCCAAAACTCCAGGGTTTTAAGCGCAAATTTCAAGAAGGGCCAAAAAGGAAAAATGAAGAAACAAATAAAGCTGTCAACACTGGACACCTTGCGGACGCAAGGTACCTCAGACCTTGCGACCGCAAGGTAGGCAGTACGGGACTTAAAGCCAGAAGTCAAGATTTCCAAGGCCGGACATACTGGAGACCTTGCGGACACAAGGTACCCAGCACCTTGCGACCGCAAGGTGGTCAGAATGCGACTTATTCAGATTTTCACACAGTCATTCGATCGAATTACAACTCCCGAGTATATATAGAAGTCAGATGTCGAGCCAAAGCAGAGAGAGGACGGCTGAAAGCTCTCTTTAGGTAGATTTTAGGTAGTTTTTAGATTGTATAACATAGTTAGATTCTGTAATCTCAAGTATTGAAGATCAAATCATGTATCCGATCATCTCCATGTGTTGTTCATTGTCTATGATGAACTAAATCATCCTTAATCTAGGAGGTGGGAGGTAACTTGTATCAAATTTATGTTTTGATTCTTATATATGTTCATTCAATGCTTGTTGATTGTGTTGTTTATCAATCCCTCTATTATTTCGCTTTGAACAAATGAATGTAATCGCAAATAATAAAGGCTTAGAGGTGCGGATAACTGCATGACCAAGTGCATATGTCGTATACTGGCTCACCAACACAATAAATTGGACCTATCGATGCACGAGAGTGATAAGTTAGGACCAGGTTCTTACATGATCTAGGTGACAGATAGATCATAAATCTAGGTGACAGCTAGATTAACAGTTCCTGTGCTTAGGATATAGAATGGATGAATTTTGCGGGGATGGAGACTGAACCAATTGTTCAACAGACTATATCTATTTTTAGTGAACGAACCCAAGACATTGAATGACATTATTATGAATTGAACATAAAGGAGATATAAGTGATACCTAGAATCCTAGATTGCCACCCACCATAAGATCTTCATATCTGTTATTACTATCTAATTAGTTAAACATCTATAAATAGTAAGTTTAGAGTAGAATTAAATATAAAAACCCCCTTAGGTTAATAATTTGCTATCAATAATTGAACTGTTCGTGATCACTTGTCTCTGTGGGTTCGACCCTTGCTTCCAATAATATTCTATAATAGTCTTGTCCACTTGCAAGGAAAAAGATTAAATAAAACATCGATCAATATGCCGGGGCTAGACCCAGCCATAGTCGAACACCGGATCCCCACATATCCGGATGCTCGGCCAGTCAAGCAAAAGCTCCGCCGAATCAAGCCAGAATGGTCAGTACAAGTTAAAGAAGAAACCATGAAGCAGCTACGCGTTAATTTCATTCGGGTAGTTGAATACCCGATCTAGCTGTCCAATATAGTGACCGTTCCCAAGCCCAACGGGAAGGTCCGGATCTGTGTAGACTTCCGTGACCTCAACAAAGCGTTGCCCAAAGATGACTTCCCTCTACCCAATATTGATATTGTGGTAGACGCCGTTGCTGCTCACAAAGTCCGATCCTTCGTCGACGGCATGCTGGGCTATAATCAAATCAAAATGGCAGCAGAGGACCAGGAGAAGACTTCATTTACTACTCCTTGGGGTACTTATTGCTATATTGTCATGCCATTTGGGCTGAAAAATGTCGGGGCTACTTATCAGAGGGGTGCCACCACCCTCTTCCACGACATGATCCACAAAGAAATGGAGGTCTATGTTGATGACATGATCGTGCATTCCAGCGACGCCAACGGTGCCCACATCAAAGACCTTCGAAAATTCTTCGAAAGGCTAAGGAAGCACCAAATGAAGCTTAACTCCACCAAAATGCACATTTGGGGTTACCAAAGGCAAAGTCTTGGGATTCTTAGTGACCGGGCAAGGCATCGAGATCAAGCCAGCAAAGATCAAAGCCATCCTAAAGATGCCACACCCGAGAACTCCAACCGAAGTCAAAGGCTTCCTAGGCCAATTGAAGTATATCAGTCGCTTCATCCGACAGCTGACAACCACATGTGAGCCCCTCTTAAAACTCCTAAAAAAGAATACTGACCATGTCTGGGACGAGAAGTGCCAGCTAGCCTTCGAAAAAATAAAAGCCTACCTTACCAATCCCCCTGTGCTAGCTCCACCCCATACATTTAAACCTCTCCTCATATATTTAACCGTCACAGACACGTTAGTGGGGGCTATGCTCGTCCAAGAGAAAGAAGATTCCTACATTGAAAATTATGTATACTTCATAAGTAGGAAGCTGCAGGGAAGCGAGCTAAATTATTCAGCACTGGAGAAAAGTTGCACCGGCCTAGTCTGGGTCACTCAAAGGCTCAAGACCTATCTCCAAGGACGGTCCATCAAACTCATATCCAGAATGGACCCTATCAAGTACATCTTTGGCAAGCCATCACTGTCCAGCCGACTGGCCAAGTGGTCCTTTCTTCTCAACGAGTTTGACATAAACTATGTCACACTCAAGTCTATCAAAGGGAGCATAATTGCAGACCACTTAGCCGATCTACCCTTGAAGGCCGAAGATGCGACTCAGCCTGGTTTCCCAGATGAAGGTGTCCTGGAAATCACTGACCATGACACCAGCTGGCAAATGTTCTTTGACGGAGCCGCAAACAAAAAAGGCTTTGGCATAGGAATCTTGCTAATCGATTCAGCTGACTCTCATACTCCGCTGGCTATAAGGTTGGAGTTCGAATGTTCAAATAATACGGCGGAATATGAGGCCTGCATTGCTGGCCTAGAAGAGGCTCTCAACAGGGGAGCCACTATTGATCCTCTTTAAAAAAAAAAAAAACAGGGGAGCCAAAAATCTCGAATTCTATGGAGACTCTGCCCTGATCATTAATCAAGTCGAAGGGAGATGGAAAACCCAAGATCCTCGTATGCAGCTCTATCATGCCAAACTAACATCACTTGCCGCCCGATTTGGTTCTATCTCGTTCCATTATATGCCACGAGATATGAATCAATTCGCTGATGCCTTGGCTACTCTGGCATCACTAGTCCAGATTCCCGCAGAAACTAATGTTCAGCCATTTGTAGTCGGGAAGAAGGTCACTCCGGCATACTGTTTCAAAATTAATGCAGCCCCTGAAGCAGATCATGAGCCCTGGTACGCTGATATCTTAAATCTGCTTTAGAAAGGTCTCTATCCTCTCGGCCTAGATAAAAGAGGAAGAGTCTCCCTACGAAGGTGGGCCTCGCAATTTGTACTCAGCGGTGGCAGCCTGTATAAGAGGCACTATCAAGGCCTCAACTTATTATGTGTCGACCAGGCCAAGGTCGAGCAAATCATGGATCAACTGCATGGTGGTACCTGCGGGCCCCACATGAATGGCCATATGCTATCCAAGAAAATTATCCGACAGGGGTACTATTGGAGTACGCTCGAAACCGATTGTATTCGGTGGGTGCGACATTGCGACAAATGCCAACGCTTTGCCAACCTGTAGCATGTGCCCCCACACGTCATATATAACTCCACAGCCCCCTGGCCCTTCTCAACATGGGGAATCGACGTCATAGGCCAAATTCACCCGAAGGGATCCAATGGCCATGAATACATCCTGGTAGCTGTCGATTACTTTACAAAGTGGGTGGAAGCCTCTTCCTACAAAATCCTGAATGCCCGAAAGGTGTCCGAATTCATCCGGACCAATATTATATATCGCTACGGGGTATCTTTCGAGATAATCTCCGACAACGGCTCACATTTCGAAGGGGACGTGAACCGTCTACTCGACGAGTTCAAGATCCAAAGACACAAATCCTCCCCCTACCGGCCGCAAGCTAATGGTGTCGTTGAAGCATCCAACAAAACACTTGAAAATATCATCAGAAAAATGGCTGACACAGGAAGAGACTGGCCAGAAAAATTGCCGCTAGCCCTTTGGGGCAATCGCACCTCAGTCTGCACACCCACTGTGGCTACCCCTTATTCTCTAGCATATGGCATGGAGGCGGTACTGCCGATAGAAGTTGAAATTCCATCATTAAGAGTGATGATGGAATCTGGCATAGCAGAAATTGGCTGGGTCAAAGGGTGATTCGAAGAATTGGCCCTAATCGACGAACGACGCCTGCTAGCCCTAGAGCATACCCGGGCATATCAAAGACGCATCGCCCGGGCTTTCAATAAAAAAGTCAAAGACTGCGACATCCAAGTCGGAGACCTTGTCCTTCGAGAAAAACCCCCTAGTTATGTTGATACTAGGGGCAAATGGAAGTCTCCCTGGATGGGACCATACATTGTTAAGGTGATCCGCTCAGGAGGTGTCATGCTTCTCACAAACCAGGATGGAGAAGATCTTGTCCAGCCCTTCAACCTTGACAAACTCAAAAGGTACTATGCCTGAACTAATCTATCCAGTGGTTTCTTCCCTCTCCAGCCCCCTAGGCTGAAAACCCGAAAGGGCGGCCTAGGCAAAAGTTAGGGCATATAAAATAATAATAATAAAAAAAGAATATATATATATATATATATATATATGTATGTATGTATATATATATATATATATATAACAATTAAAAGTAGAAATAAGGGCTCGCTAGGTCGAAAACCCGAAAGGGCGGCCTAGGCAAAAGTTAAAGCAAAAATAAAAAAAATCAGGAGAAAAAAGGAGAACCACAACAAGAAAAGGAAAACCACAACAAGAAGGTCATATTAAGACAATAAAATATAAAATTTTACAAGTCCTCCGGTGCAACTTAGGAATATTTATTAAGACATCTAAATTATACATTGATTGCATGTACATATCTATATATTGCCTGTACCCCCCTTGTTTTCCCAGAAACTATCCCCTATTTTGCAGCTTTAGCCCCATAGTGGTCTATCAATGTCTACGGCGTCCACCGAGCCGGGCACATATACTCCTTCTGCGGGGCGCAGAAGAAGCTCTAGTCTCACCTGCGTGTGAGCCACCAAAAGTGTCCCCTTCTCCATCATCGGCATCTCCGTTCTCTTTGGCAGCCACATTGCTCAGACCAGCTCCATCATCTCTGATAGCAGTACCCCATACAGGTGGGCGAGGAGGAGCAGCTATCTCTTGTTCCCATGGATTATCTTGCCTACTCGCCATGCTCAACCGAGGAGGCTCATTGCCGCCAGCTCTGAAAGTCGTGCCCCATCCAGTCTGGGAAGGAGGAGCAGCTACTTCTGGTTCCCATGGGTTATGCTGCCTACTAGCATTGCTTAATCTGCGGGGTGCATTGCTGGGACCCGCAGTATTTGGTCCAGGGGCTGTTCGGGCATCAAGACCGTGTACCCGCCTGAACTCCGCCTCCAAAGCCTGAGGGACGATTAACCCCGAGCTATCAATATCCTCGCCTATCTCCATCAGGCGATCATCTATCCTGTTAGTAACATGGCGGCCCAGCAAGTTCCTCAGTCCGCGCCTGATAGTGCGGGTTGGCCCCTTAGCATCTACCATGATCCATGCCAAGTACCCATGGGACAGAAGCATATAATCAGCAAATGGATAGGCTACCTCCAGCCTCTCAGAATCCTGGTGCCACATACCCTGAATAGTGGGACCCAAGTCCTCGTCAGTATTCTCCATCTCCATATATATGGGACGAGTTGTGTCGGGAATCAGCTGATCCCTCCCAAATTGATGCAAGATCTGGTCCGGCCGATAAAAGGAGGTCCGCTTAATACCCAGCATAACCACTTGGCTATATTCAGCGGAATGCCGAAGAAAACGTCGGATCTCCCAATGATGGATTACCCAGATTATGTCCATGGAGCCCCGACGATAAAAATGATCAGCCCAATCAAATTCAGAGTAATTGGTCTGAGGAAGATGCCCACGAACGCCATAAAGTGATGGGTTATATGGTGCTCCATGCGGTACGGGAGCCAGAACCCAGAGAAAGTGCTCCTCTAGCCACATATGGAGCAGAATGGGGCTATCGGAAGGGAATAGTTCTTCACCGCCAGCAAAAGCAGTCAGGCCCGCGAAGGTCTCTGCCAGAATCACCGGCACAATATTCAACCGACGATCTCGAGCCTGTAATGCAAGGTCAACGACCCGCACATCAACGAATCTGGGTGGACCCACTAACAGATATCTCCCTACCAGATAGAGGAAGAGCGCCGTCAGCCTACACCGCAGGTAGTCTACGTCATCCTCCCTAAATTCTGTGAAGACCCAGGGAGGAAAGTTAAATTAAAGGTTTCTCCATTAAAGAAACCTGGAGTAGCCTGGCGGGTAGTGTGGAATAGCTTCCGAATGGCCATGTATGGACGTCTCCTGTAGGCATGCACTGCGATCTGGCGAGAAGGTGCCACCCCCAGCATCGCACAGAATTCTTCAAAAGTGGGGCACATCTCATTCATGTCAAAGTTAAACAGATGGTCTTGAGGAGACCGAAACCTGGCGGCTCCGCTCAACATGTCCCAATTTATAATGACGTTCCTCCAGGACAATAGGCACTGAATCCAAAGATATGATCAAACCAGTCCCGCTCGTCTCATCGCAGGGAAAGAATCCAGAAATCCAAGGCATTCTCATAAATTTCAATTTCCAAAGCCGTATGGGTTCGTGCGGCCATTTATGAAAGAGATGCGAAGGATTATAAGGCAAGAAGAGCAACGACTGAGCAAGAGAAAAGCTTAGAAGCTGGCGAGATGAAAGAATTGTTAAAAATAGTAAAGAGGTAGGCCAATCTCCGTTCCCTTTTATACCAAAAATTCAAAGAACGGACAATTTCTGAACAACAGTACCAAACAGTGGCTGAACAAAATGGCACAGGAAGGGAACTGGGCGCCACCCATGTTACCTCCTGGCTTGGCGCCCAAACTATGCATGGGTGGCGCCAGCAAGGGTTTTTCCAGCCTCCCCGACGCCTCGGTATCACGGTTTTCTCGCGCACTGCTTCACTGTCGTGTCTGATTGCAAAGAAAGTAAGAAACCTATAAAGAAAAGCTATGTCCATGGGCTCAATAGCCACAATGCGCCGAGGAAACAGGGGAAGGCGGCGGTCTTTCCATTCCCATATCATCGAAAATGCCAACTCTAATCTGAAGGTGTATTCTTTTGAGATCCGTTTCAGAAGTGCAGCGTGCCATTACCCTTAAAAATTGGTATAGCTTTATTTTCTGTATGTATCTTGAGTCTGCATTTATTTTGTACATCATATAGAATTATATTCCATTACATAATAAATATCTGTACAGATTCCAGAAAAAAAAAAGAAAGGGAGAAAGAAAGAAGAAACTAATGTGTGCAGGAAAAGGAGCTAATAATCAAAGGACGCTCGGCCCCTAACAAAACCAGCTCCCATCACTAGAGGGTCGGTCCCACCGCCAAGTCTGTGACCTCTACCCCTCACCCGAGAACGAGATGACCCGCCAGTCCCATCTTCATCATCATCACGTCGCCTGGTCTGTCGCATGACATCATTACCTCAGCAAGAAAAGCCATCCATCAGCCGCTGGTAAAGTTTGTTAATGCTGACGAAGCCCCACAGCAGCCTCTTATACGTAGACACTTTAACTTGAAAAAAAGAGGATGTTGTAACAAAAAAGGGAAAAGCATCAGTCTAAGAAAAAAGAGATAAAAAAAAAAAGAAAAAGGATGATGCCGAAATAAATAATGTGTGAATGGCGATATATATACCGTGCGGGCATGATCAAGGACACGGTACTCCTCGGGAATATCCGTATCAGGCAGGACTTCTTCTATCAATCTCCCGTCTCGCCGATATCGGAAGGTAGAGAAGGCGTCGTCGGGCATAGAGAATTCTGACTGTGCATCAAGAGTGGAACAGCCCAATCACCAGCAACAGATGCACGCCTCCCAATCACAAGAGGAGGAGGAGGATGGAGCATCGTCCTCAGAAAATCCTCATATGATATGACTGGAAAATCACTGGCAGGCATCGCATATTTGGACAAATAAAGATACCGGTTTGGCATAAGCTCTGGGACGATTACGAACGGAGGAGGTGCAGGAGGTGCCACCGGAGGTATCGAAACCAGAACATGTTGGTGGTTGACTCACTCACCCATGTACAAGGAATCACACATGATCGATACCATCAAAATCCGGCAATGGCTCAATACCAAACTAACCTCATACAGCCCTATCAGATTTTGCCAAAAAACCAGGTGCACTGAGCCTAAGGTCGAGATCTCCACTCTGTCACGCAGCCCCAATGACTCAATGAAATGGCCCTTGACATCCTTCTTTTTGCAATTTGCATTCACAAATTTGGCTAAGTAAGGCAGTCCGTAAACGTCGCTGCGCAGTGAGCCTGGTACAAAGTCGAAGACAGAATAAGCCCACACCTGAAAAAAAAAAAAAAAAAAAAAGGGAAGCAAAAGTTAGCAAATAAAAAAAAACAAAAAAATGCTGAAAGAAAAAAAAAGGGGGGGGAGAAGAGAAATATACCTCCCAAGCAGGGGCAAAACCGGTCATAACATTTGAGTCATTCCGACTCAACCTATCTATAGAGACATAAAGCTCAGCCAGACCTGCCTGCCCCCAATCATAGTCGATCACATGATCCAAATCTCGAAGGCAGCCCAGCAAAGAAACCCTCAAGGAAGTGGAGGCATTGGCAAAAAAAGATGTCCCTAGCAAGAAAAATAAAAATGTCCTGGCAACACGGGCCACAGCAACACTATCCTCGGCATCAACCTACCCGACGTTCTCTAAAAGCCACTCCTTCACGCTGCGAATAGTAACTTCATCTGCAGTTTTGTACGTGGGCTCAAACCCCGAAGATCCTCCACCTCGTCATGATGCTCGCGGAGGGTGTAATCGGGTGCCAAGGTCAGCCCGATGCTGGTGGATATGCTGGTGATGGCAGTAAAGTCACATGGGGTCATGGTGATCTCTCCCCAGCTAAGATGAAAGGTGTGGGTGGTATCCCACCAAAAGTCCCGCAGCACATCAAATATGGCTCTGTAACTGCGGAAGGGGGTAAACGCCCGCATAAATACCCCAAAGCCCGTCTCCTCCACTAAAATCTGGGCTGGTGCAAGCAGTGAATGGAAAATGTCAAACACCTTAGAACAACTAGCTCGGACCTTGTCCAAAGGCCTGCGCTCCTGAAAAGAAAGAAAAGAGAAGGAAAATAAAGGTAAGTTTCTCACAAGCCTCTTCTTCTTGCATAATTAATACATTAGTTTTTTTAAAAAAAAGAAGAGAAAATACATTTGTACATTAAAATTGTTTTTGCACATAAATATACATGTTAGCATTTTAGGTGTCGAAAAATATATATATACTTTGCATTTAAATATACATGTCACATTTATTTCATTATGCATTCACAAAAAAAAACAAAAACAAAAGCATCTCATGTATATTCAGCATCACATTTGCATCAAATAAAGTAGTACATGCATCCATTATTTGCATTTATTATTTAATAAGTTGTATTAGGAATGCGCTAAAAAGAAAATAAAAATGTCACCCATCACAGAAAAAGAATATCTCCTGGGCATTTCTTATATCCCTACAGCATTAGCATGCATAGAAAATAAATTCTGGTACATAAAATATATATGTTTTGTCTTGCATATATCTGAAAATGTATCTGAAAAATGTGTCCGGAAAAATTTGCATTTCATTCCGAAAATTCCGTATTGTTAATATATGTCATATAAAAATATTTTTAGATCTAAAACATGCATCATATAGCCTTATTTGCATTAACATTATAAATCATGCATAGTAGGGTCAAATAGTGACTACTAGTTCAATTGTGCATCGCAAAAATAAATTGCTCAAATTTCATGCATTATTACCAAATTGCATCATTTTAGCCCATAAATCACATGCATAAACATCACAAGCAGCATATATATATTCCAAAAGTCCAAAACAGCACAGAAATTGAGTAGATCTGAAAAATTAACCAAATGGGTGGAAGAAAGATTATACTCACATCAGGATCGGGGAGATTTGAGACGTGTTTGTACCAATCTCGCACCAAGTTACCCCAGTCGTGTTTCGAATAGTAATAATTGACGTGGTTCCGAACCAAGGGAGGAAGTTCCTTCCTTTCTTCGCCTGATTCTGGATCCATTGGTGCCTTTCCTTTTCGGGATCTAGAGGAAGAAGACATCTGTGCAGAAAAACAAAATTTTTGGTGGAAGAAAATTGGGAAAATGAGAGAAAATGAAAGAAAATGAAAAAAGAACTTGCTCCGTCGGCAATGGCAGAAGCAGGAAGCAGAAATGAAAGAGAAATGAAGACTCTTGTCTTCATCCCGTAAGAAGAAAGGGAGAATTTGAGTGTTTTTCACTTCTCCCCCTCCAAGCAACTCAGAATCAACACTTAAATCCTCAAAATCTCTAAGTTGCAAAGTGACCCCTAAGACTTAACAAAAAGTTAACAAAAGAAATTTTGTTAACCACATTCGGTGGCCCTTCATCCAAAAAGCAAGGAAAGCTCATATCCCCAGCAAGTCAGCCGCCAGACAAGCAGAAAAGTTAGAAAATTCAGCGGCAAAAGGTAAGCCCCGTTCTTTTGTAAAAAAAAAAAAAAAGAGAGAGAGAGAGAGAAAAATGCAAAAAGAAAAGAAAAGAAAAATCAATCAAAGAAAAAAAAAGAGTCAGAGAAAAATAAAGTCATGAAAAAAAAAACAAAAGAAAAAAAAAAGAGAAAGAGGGAAATCCCCAACATTGGAAAAGACAAAACGGCGGAAATAGCCAAATCAGCTGAACCAACAGTAGCAGTCAAAAGCATGAATAGGTAAGGAAGGTAAGAAAGGTAAGATTTTCTTATTCTGCTTTCAGAAAAAAAAGAAAAATATTTTTCAAAAGGTTTTGTTCAAAAAAACATGGGAAAAAAGAGGAATATTCCAAAAAAAAAACAAACAAACAAACAAACAAAAAAAAAGGAAGAAGAAAAGCAAAATCTTTGTCATACCCAACCGATTTCGATCAGTTGGGTGCAGTTTTCGAAAAATTTGAAGAAAATTCCCTTTGTCGTATTCGACGACAGTTTATCGATCGAGTACAGTTTTCGAAAATTTGAAAGTTTTCTTATTATGTTTGGAAACAAGGTACGTGGCCAGCCAGACATGATTTTGAAAATGCCTCTTAATGTATTTCATCGACAGGTATTTTCCGGGTGAAACATGGTTTTCGAAATACACAAAAATCTTCATACCGTATTTTACAACGGTTTCGGACTGGAAGAATACGGCTTTTCGAAAAACATGAAAATCTTTTTTTCGTTTGTGCTCTCGGATGGGTTTTGACCCAAAGAGCACAACATCCTCGCTGGTTGTTCGTCTTGCTTGAGGCCGAACTACGTTTGGTCTGATTCCTTTTATTAAGGGATACGTAGGCAGCCTACATTAGTAGGTCCGACCATCAGAACACTTAATTTGCATATCTGCTTAAAAACTGCGATAACCTGCTATAACCGACTAAAAATGTCTAGGATATGGAGGTTTGTTTCACATTATAAATTGCTGCATTATAACTGCTACCTATTGCATCTTTCTCCCTCGTTTTATAAATTGAACGAAATTGGAGAGTCTATTCTTATCAACGATGTTCGTCTACTCAGTAAGGTGCGGGTTACCCGTAGACTCCATCGTTGAGGGGCTCTGTAGACACCCCAAATTTGTACCCCTGGTATGTGACATGACATAAAATATCAAGACTTGTTAAAACATTAACAAAAGTCAAGTTACAGGGTCAAAAGTGCAAAAGGACAAAGCAGGATGCGCAAAAGGACGAACTGCAGGGACCAAAGTGCACAAAAGGTGGATAGTTTGAAATTGGGCATGGCCACCATTGAAATTGGGTGTGGTGCCCAATTCCATGGATTGCGCCCAATTCTCTTCTGCGCTGCGCCCATTTTTCATCTTCATTTGCCGTAATGTCCAACTCCTCCCGCACTGTGTACAAGCCGATCGAAGCATGAAGAAGGAAATTAAATTCCCAGCGTGTCCTCAGTTCAGCCTATAAATACAAGCTCCCGGCTTTTCATTCAGCACACCTTTCCTTCGATAAAAATTCTCCGCGTTATCGTTACGCTGGAGAAATAGAGAGCGAAGTGAGATAGTGAGCGATCACCTCAAAAAGCCTCGAAACTCTGCCAAACTTCCTCCAAACACAAAACCAACCGGTAGGAGTGAGCCTTAGCCCCCCAGCTAGGTATCCACCCTTTCTCCCCGGTCCAAAAATCGTGGAAAGAGCAGTTGCTCTGCCCGATTTAAAAGGCCAAATCAGCCAGAAATAAGCCCTTATTCTGCCCGATTTTCGCCTACCTCAAGCCAACAAACAACCAAACACAAACAGTTACTCTGCCCAAATCCCGAGGCCAAAAGTACCTTTCAGAAGCAGTCACACTACCCAAATTCACACAACACACAACACACAACAACAAAAAAGACTCCCTCTCCCTGAAGGACAGAGCGAACACACCCTAGGCCGTCAGTAAGTTTTTATTTTAAAGCTTTCATTTGTAAAAGTATTATTTCCAATCCGGCCCAATGTAAATATATAAGCAGTTGTGCTTCCCGGATTTAGTAAGGAAATAGTACTAAATATAGCCGTTATTATGGCCAAATATTTTCAAGTATATTTGTAATTATTTGTAAAAGAAACAGTTGCAAGTCTGTAAATAATGTAGACATAATGGATGTATTTATAGACAGTTAATGCTTTATTTATCTGTTAAATTAATATAACAACAAGCATACTTTAGCCAAAAACCGTTTTGAGACCGAAAGGGCGAGTTGGGTGCCTAGCACCTTCCCAACTTGTAACTTAGCCTCCGAACCCGTTTTCATTATCTCTGGTTTTCTTTTTGGTTTTGCTTTATTTATTCCTTAAAATAAAGATGGCGACTCTAAAACATTTTGGATCCAGTGGGGCCTCGCAACATCTTTCTTTGCACTTTTCCGTTCTCCCCTAAAAAAGGGAGAATGGGAATGGAAAGGTGATGTATTCCTATGTTCTGTTATCCCCTAAACAAGGGATAACTTGACGTAGAAAACCCAAAGCACCCATAGTGATCCGAGATAGGCCATAAGGCTATTTTCATAAAATCCATAGTGGGGGCGCTGCAACATTCCTTCCTTGCACTTTCACGTTTTTCCCTAAAAAATGGAGAATGGGAATAGAAGGATGATGCATTCCTATATCCTGGTATCCCCTAAAAAAGGGATAACTTGACATAGAAAACCCAAAGCTCCCATATTGGATCAAAATCCACTAAAGGCAACCGAGGCGCATTCCAACGCGTTATTCCGACAGCACTCCTCTCGCACTTTTGATTTCGTCCTCCCCTAGACAAGGGAGGGTGGAACGAGAGCAGTGGATGTCACCGCATCCACACGTATGCGCACCCCTATCCAAGGGCGCGCGGGGCGCGGGAGCAATTTCCCGGAAACCCACAGAGTGAAATAATTCTAGTCTAGCCAGTGTCTAATTTAATCATCTCTGTGCTTTTCTTTAACTCAAATCTTGGTAGTCGGATGCACTACATTATTCACTACGGGCTCTCGCATCTTATAGCAAATCTAGCTATAACTCCTTGCTATGGGATCTCGCATCTTATAGCAAATGAGAAAATAGATGCATGTCAAAACAAGCACCCAATAACTATCTACGCACGATCTCCTCTCAATCTCATGTCCGCAAACAATTATTGTGATTTTTGAAATTAATAGGACGGGCTCTCGAACCTTATCTTATAATTCTAGTAATGATATAACAATTGGTTAAACCATTAAAAGCATTAAGAACACACAATAATAACCAAGCACATCGGTAATACTTCACAAAAATATATTCTCTCTATTTTTCTATAAATCATGTCGGTAGCTGAGAACACGAAATTAGTTAACTACAGGCTCCTGCATCTTATAGCAAACTCTAATCTCCCCAACCTCGCAAATAGTTAAGGTGGTTTGATCGTGTGGCAACACAAGTCTCACAATGGCTATTAGTGTGTCACAAAAACACCAACTATTAAAATCATTGGTCCAAAATGAAAAGGTAGCTCTCGCGGATCCTAAATATTTCTAAAATCAATTAATTAATGGTCAATCAATTAAAAGCATTAAACCCACAAAATAATAACCAAACATGAATGTGTAGTAAATAAAGAGAGATTAAATTAAATCACTACATTTAACATAGAAAATAATTGCTTTCCATAAATAAATTAAGCACAAAACCAATTCCATAATTGCAAGATATTCAACCTAAGAAAACACTATAAATATCTCAACATAAAGGTTGGAAGAATTAAAATGAATGTTGTGCGAATCCCGGGTTAAAAGCTTTTGCAAATGTTTCCTTGGTCCTTGATTTGAAATTCCAAACCTTCAAAGATGATCAATTTTTGGCAAGAAGGAAGAAAATTGGTCAATAATGGGGCTGGTGCCCCATTTTGAGACATATGTCTCAAAATGGGGGCTTAATTCTCAAATGGGAGCCTGTTGGGAGTATATTATGAGAAGGCAATTGAATATCCAACAAGATTTTGGGAATAACATGGAGGTTTTAAGGGTGAAAATAGGGAAAAGAAAGGGAATGGGTATGTCCTGGGTGAGGGCCAACCCAAGGAGGGTCACGCGGGCTGCTCCAATGGGAAATGGGCTGGAATGACAGAGGGAAGCGAGTAGACGGGTGGGTGGATGGACCAGGCAGAAGCGGGTTGGATTGGATTCATAAAAGAGACACGCGGGTTAGTGGATAATCATGAGGGCATAAACATTGATGAGAATCTCCTAGCTATCAAAGAAGGTGGGTGACATGGTAGCGTTGGGAGATCGACAGTGCATTAGGGCTGGCGTTGGCCTCCCCTCTTGTTCTGAGATCTCCTCTGGTTTCCTTTGGTTTTTAGAAAGTGATCTGGTACCCCTAGACTTCTTAAAAATGATGGCGATGGTCCTTCCCCCTCCAGCATGTGCAGGTTAGTCCTCCATTAGCTCTGTTAGCATCCGTTAGCCCTATTTTGCCTGGGAATACTTGACGGACTTAGCGGACTTTGACCGAATGATTTCTAACTCAACTTTGCAACTTGGAATTGGTTAAAAGTTTGTGTTAAATACCATGAATGCTTAATAAGACCTTGGAAACCTACATTATGAACAAATACACAAATAATAATATTTCCAAGGCATAATTAACTCAAAATAGTCTAAAATAAAAGGAAATTAGAGGGAGAATTTGTGAAAATCTTGGCTCATCAGTCACATATATTCATCTTGACACTTGGTTTTTGAAAAAAACAAAAAAAAAGTTTTGATTTGAAGAGAATTTTTTTTAAAATAAGGTATATGACTTCTAATAGCCATTAGTCAATAAGGCTTGAAGGAAGGAATGCCTTTTGACTATGCATCTTAACTAAGTATACAGGATCAACTCTAAGGTGGTTAGACATGGCATGAAGTTCACAAAGTAGCAGCTCTAATGCCAATTGTTAGCCTTGGCTTATAAATTGGAATTACGAACTTTGAGAGAACTTGCTCTAATACCAATTGTTAGGCCTCTATAATATATTTAGTACACAAGCTAGAGAGGGGAATGAATAGCCTATGTTGCCTTTATTAAAAATTTCATCCTTCTTTTGATAAATCAAGTAAGAACAAGGATAAATTGTTACTTAGGCATAAGTGATTTACTGATCATCATAATTATGTTGGATTGAAGGTAGATGATATGCTAAATCAGACTTAGAGTATCTAATGAAATCATTTTTATAATATTTTATTAGAAAAAGATTAGGCAGCAGAAAGATATAAGCAAACTGATAACTTTGAGTTCATAAGATGCAAACTTACACTTTCATGGACAGGGAGCAAAAAGATATGAGATCAAAATCATTAACGATCGAATGTAGAAAAACTTATTTTATATTTAGAATTCAGCAGAGGCTCATCAAATGATGAACATGCTTAGTACATCAACCTAGACTATCTAACCTAAGCTTCCCTTTGAATGCATGAAAAGAAGCTAGAAGGGAAAAGGGAAAACATATACCAAAGACTCTTCAACAAAGTCATTCAAAAGACCCTAATTCGGAATAAAAATGGAGATGGCTGAAGTTATGTGAGAAAAGAATATTATTGGTTGATCAACTTACAAGTAATTGACTAACTGCATGTTAAGCACTCGATCCACTACGACAGCTCGACATCACACAACCAACAGCACTTGCAATGCACTACAAGTCTGCTGGTATGAATGTGATTGGGATTAGCATCATAGGAGCTTCCTTTGGACATCTTCAAACAACTTGTCTTTGGCATCGCTATTGAGTGCTTAATTTCTTGTAATAGATACGAAGTCTATGCACGAAAGAGATTGAGTTCTTGGAAGGACGAAAGAACTCAAATCAAGAAAGGAGTTCTTGACTAAACATTGTTTCTTTACCTTATGAATTTCTGTGTGATCTCTCTCACTTACTAAGTGTATTATGTATATTGTTCATGAAGGCACGAACACTTATTCTCCTTTTAGCATTACATAGATTGAGTAAGCTATGCTTTACGTAGATGCACTTGCACTCATTAGTAAGTTGATGAGAGGTTTCTTTTATAGGCTGAGGAAGTAAGAGAGCCATTGAGACTCTTGATAATCTTTTAACCATTAGAGTATTTGATCTTAAATGCATTCAGATGCATTGCTTGAACCGTTGGTCAAAAGATTGCATGAAGATCCGTTGTGTTGATTCTGACAAGGGTCAGGTTGTTTGATTTGACATGATGTTTGTGATAAGTGCTTTGTGGATGATATTTGTTGAGATATGTCTTGAAAACCGTGATCAATCACAAAAGAGGAAATGTCTCGTGAATAATCGTGAGGCCACTAACATTGATGAGAATCTCTTAACTATCAAGATGATCTACTGAGAGTTTTCATAACCTTGAATGCTTGGAGATATGATGTTTTCATCTTTTTAACTTAGCACCACAAGAGAAGTAGATATTGCCAAAGTGATATCTATTTGAGTTTACACTAGTCACACTAATTCGTTGATTGAACATTGATGTTGACGGTAGATAAGACTAAAAGTTGGTAGATGTACAAAGACATTAACCTAATCTAAGACCTATAGCAGTTTCATTGAGTTGTCACACTAACCAGTACGCAGCCGTTTAGCCACTCTTGAAACACGATGTTTTAATGAGATCAAACAAATCATTGTGTTTAAATATACAAGCAATATGGTAGATATGATGCATAGACATAATCCTAACATTGTTCCTAAAGTAATCATGACCCCCTTCCATCTAAATCGTGTAGCATTGCCAACTCTTAGGTGCGATTGTTTACAATCCTAAAGCCTTTGAGTTTGTCATGAATCACTATACCTTGGCCAAACATATTTTCTTTCTTGCCTTTGCATAGGATATGCTTCCTTGCATTTACCTTAGCAAATTGTGCCCTTCAAGCATGCATTCATCATGGCCTCATGATTCTTCCAATTCATCAAATCATGCAACCCAACTTCTAGTTTCAAAGTCATTCATATACATATATATATATATATATATATATATATATATATATATGTTGGTCCATAATGATGCTCAAATAGGCTAGAGGGGGGTGAATAGCCTATGATGCCAGATAAAAACTTTTTTTTCTTTTACTTGTAAAGTATGGGTTTCAATGGCATGGGCAGTTAACACGATGAACATGTCTGCTGGTAACACGAAACAATAGACTTGCTCTTAGTCGAGTAATGAACTCTACTCGTGAACTAACAGTAAATTAAAAGCCTGTTTAAAAGAGTTTGAGTAGTGGAAATAGTTAGGCTTAGATTTAGAGAAGTATTAAGTGGCTATACACGAATATATGATCAGAAAAACATCACACTTAATCCTTCTTCCAAATGCAGATCTAGGAAATCATTAGAGAATAGCTTTTCAAAGGATAAATCAATTTGTGAAAGCTCATAGAGAGGTAAAGACTAAAAGATAAGTCATTTGAAAGAACATCTAAATTTATTCAAAGATAAATTACAGAATACATCAACCTAGACTCTCTATGTAAGATTTATGTCCTCGCCATTCCAAGCCTTTATCTTTATTTAATCATTCATAGATTGTGGCACTCTAGCCATTCATTACTTGCATTCATGCATTCATATTGCTTGTGAGCATGTTTACTTAGTCTATATATGTTTTAGAATCATTTATAAGTCATTCATAATGCTCTTGACATGTTTAGAATCGTGTTTGCATGCTTGTTGAATCGTCGGTTGAATTGCTTGTTTAATTCTCCTTCTTTCCCTCATTCGTTCGGATTGTTCGGGTGTTGTTTGAGGGTGTTTGTGATGATTTTTAGACTCATTTTTGTTGGGGTTTGAAGCCCCATTGATTTGACTAAGTGTTTGGGGGTCTTTTAGGTTGCATTTTGAGCCATTTTGGTTCTGTCGGGCTTGCGATCGCAAGGTGAAATGGCCTTGCCTTCGCAAGGTAACCAAAAAATGGAGAGTTTGGCATGCAGGTACCTTGCTGTCGTAAGGTAAGAAGGACCTTGCGTCCGCAACGCCTTGCGGTCGCAAGGTAGGAAGGACCTTGCCCCCGCAAGGTCCCCCAACTGGTTTGCTCTGTTTTGTTATTTCTCGAATTCTACCCTTAAACCCCTATCCTAAACCCTTTCTAAACCCCACCTAAACCTCCCTAACCCTCATTACTTCTGTCCTAACATTAGTAACATGTTTTAAGAGTGGATTAGAGAGTTCTTTAGTGATCAAATCAAGCCCCAAAATCAGATTTTAAGCAACCACATCATGTTGACACTTGTCCCACTAAGTTTTAAACCTTCTAAACACCACAACCTGAATGTTTGACCTTCATTTACCTCCCTCACTCTCCAAAAACGGGATTTAACTCCCTCATGGTTCTCCCATGGCTTCTTGAAGCTTTCTCCTTGTTCTTCCATGATTCCTCCCTCCATTGCTCAAGCCACCTCCATAGAAGTGAAGAGCTTGTTGAGAGGAGCATTTCCAACCGATTAATCTTTTCATTTGCTTTCTTGGGTGTAAAATACATGTAAGTTACTCTTCTTCATCTTTGTTTTAGTTCTCTTTGACCCTAAGGAAAACAAAGCCTATGATTTTTGAGGTCAAAGAGTACACATATATGCTTTATTTGCCTTCATCTTGTGATTTCTACATATGAGCTTATTAGGAGCATGTGTAAGATGGTTTTATGACTATTGAAGCATGTTATTATCCTTCATCTTATGTAACTAGGGTTGTGAGCATGTTAGAAGTTATGCCTACATGTTAATTAGACATGGTGTTAAGAGAAAGTACCCTATATGTGGCTTACTAGGTGAAATGGTGAATTGTTTTGTATTATGGCTTGTGAATGAACTCTTTATTGTAAAGGAATCACGTTGTAGTATTCTTGTACACTCATAACCTAGTTAGACTTAATAATGAACCTAGGTTAATTTGGGAAGCACATAGCTTCAAATCCCCAAAATTGGTAATGTGTAGTAAAGACTCAACGGAGTCGACTCTAGGGAAATTTGGAACGTGTTGAACACTACTTTTAATCCCTACGAAGTGTGGACACCGTTTGGTCGGGTTTACTCAAGTCTAAATTGAGTTTAATTATGTGCAATTGAACCCGTTGTGATTATTTGGTTTTGAGCAATTAATTGCCTTGACATGATTTATGTTAGAGATTAATACCCTACTTGGTCGGTCGAGTTCGCTTTTCTCGAATTCGATCCTTATTTGGTCTTGACGAGTAAATATCTACTTGTGCATTGCATTAAGTCCAGCTGGCACTATTTGGTTTGATTTTTATGTCAGGGTAGGACGATGCATCGCCTTCATGAATTGAGAGATTCGTGCTCGCTATGGATCGCCGTACCTGGGACCTCACACACACCTCCACTGTAGGCCGCAGTAGGGAAGTAGCCCCTTTGCCGTATCAATACGTGCGTCACAGGCTGCTATTAGCCGGTGGAGTTCGGTATATCGATGCGAAGTCACGAGCATCGTAGTCACGATATTGGGTTAACAAACTTTATTGCAAGAGCTACGTAGCAGCCGTGCCTATATCATATCCTACTTGTATGATTTATTTCCGCGCTTACGTGAATAATGTGCTAAGTGCTATATGATGATCATGTACCATAATTGTGATAAATGCCATGCTATGACATAAACATGCATTTTTAGTAACTTACTAAGTCTTTATGACTTACCCTATTTGTTTGTTTTGTGTTCCTTAGATCCAAGCCAAGGAGACGGTTCTCGCTAGATTCGCCGTACTCGTATTTGGTTGCTTGTGAGCTCAAGGTTTCTCTTTTGGGACTTTTGTAGTTAGACTTTTATTTTGGCAAGGACGATGGGAAGCAAGTCACTTAGACTTGTCTTGGGATTTTGCTGTTGTAGTATAACTTAAATACTTGATACTTATAATCTTTTGTATGCCGACTTTAGTGTCGAGCTTGTTTATATATTATTGGTCCATTGCAGCTTCTTCCGCTTAAACTCTTTTAAAGTATTATTGTTGTTGTTGTCTCCCGCATGTTGTGGCAATTGAGGATATTATAAGCATGTGTTAAAATTGTAGGAGTAGTTGTTGGGTTCTGGCAGTAACGTCGCCGATGACTTGTTTACTTTCTGTTGTTTTCCGGCCAAGTGTAACCGAGTTGTTAATTGTGTGATATGTTGCATCACGTGAATTTTATAATCCTACTTGCGCATGCTTCCTTGTGTATATTTGGGTGGTCCGACTTGGGGTTTCGTATTGGAATCCGGGTCGGGGTGCCACAGTTGGTATCAGAGCTATAGGTTAGCAGTCGGCCAGGATAGGTTCCATGGCCTTGGTGGGTTGGTTATTTGTGTGTTGATTCTAACGTCGAGTGAATTCTTGTAGGGGTTTGATGGACAATCCTAGGGATGTCAATGGTCGTGGTAGAGGTAGACCCAGGAGGGGTCCGGTCGAGCCTGAGGCTGAGGTACCACCACCGCAGAATCCAGTGGGTCCGGATATGGCAGAGTTACACCGTAGATTGATGGCTTTTTTGGCAGGGGCAGGCCAGGGAGGTAAAGCTGAGGGAACACCCCCACCACCTCGACAGGAGGAAGTAGTACCACCACCAAGGCCGAGGAATGACACCACTCTTCTAGAGAGATTCCTTAAGTTGAAACCTAGTGCATTTCTTGGGGTGCCGAAACCTAGGGAGGCTGAGCTATAGATGGAAGAGGTGATCAAGCTACTATCTATGTTGGGATGTACCGATGAGGAGAGAGTTATGTTGGCGACATTCAAGTTCAAGGGAGCTGCCGAGCATTGGTGGAATGTGTTGAAGGAAAGTTGGGAGACGCAACAAGTTCCAATTACTTGGGCTAATTTTCAAAGGGAGTTTAAAAATGAGTATGTGTCGGATGTGGTTCGCAACAAGAGGGAGAAAGAATTTTATGATCTTGAGCAGGGTAGCATGACTGTAGCGGCGTATTCCATGAAGTTCACCGAGTTAAGCCGTTATTGTACGTACCTGATTCCTACTGAAGCACGGAGAACACATAAGTTTGTTAAGGGGTTGAGGACTGAATTTAGGAAGCAAATTCTAGCACTTAAGCTTACTGATTATCGGAGTGTAATTGATCGAGCTTATGAGGTGGAGCAGGATATTGAGGAGCACCGAAGCAAGAATAATTCAAGTAATGCACGACAGTCTACTCAGAATGCTAATCAAGGTAATAATTCAGGTAACAGGAGGGGATACCAAGGCAACCGTGATAGGAGAGGTGGAGGCCAAGGTAGGCCACAATCGGGAAAGCAAAATAGCAATACTTCTTCTTCTCAGGGGCAACAAGGTCAGCGTAGTGGGAGTATGACTTGCAGCTATTGTCAGAAGGTAGGTCACACAGTTGATTGGTGTTGGGCGAAGCTTGGAAAGTGTACTCTTTATGGAGATGGTACTCATTTTAGGAAGGATTGCCCGAAAGCTGGGGCAGCTCAACTTGGGAATGTGGCTCAGTCTGGAGCCAAGAGAAGTGTAGATGGGAAACCCAAGGTGCAGAGCCGTGTGTTTGCGCTTGATCAGCGCGAGGTTCAGGGGTCTACAGCAGTGATAGGAGGTATTCTTTCTATATTTGATCATAAGGCTCGAGTTCTCATAGATCAAGGGTCTTCACATTCTTATGTTGCTTCGCACTTTGTTGAGAATCTATGTGTGCTGCCTCAACCTTTGCCATATTTGCTTGAAGTGTCTACCCCGCTTGGGGAATATATGTTGGCGTCCGAGGTGTTCAATTCTTGTGATGTATTGGTGGGTGACCACACTTTGCATGTGGACTTGGTAGTTCTACCTATACGTGATTTTGATGTGATTCTCGGTATGGACTGGTTATGTGCTTATCATGCTTTAGTTGACTGCCATAAAAAGCGGGTTACTTTTTCTATGTCGGGTGTGCTTGAATTTACATTTGTGGGTGATCATGCATTGAGTGGCTTGCATTTTATTTCTGCTCTAAGGACTAAAAAATTATTGTCACAAGGGTGTACGGGCTATCTTGCCTGCGTTGTTGATAAGAAGAAGTCTTCACCAAAATTAGAAGAGGTTCCGGTAGTATGTGAGTTTCCCGATGTATTTTCTACCGACCATGCTATGCCACCCGATAGAGAGATAGAATTTTGTATTGAGCTTATTCCGGGGAGTTCACCAATTTCTAAGGCACCGTATAAGATGGCACCCGCGGAGCTTAAGGAGTTGAAAATTCAGTTGCAAGAACGTCTAGAGATTGGCTTTATTAAACCGTGTGTGTCGCCTTGGGGCACACGGTCTTATTTGTGAGGAAGAAAGATGGGAGTTTGCGGTTATGCATAGATTATCGGGAATTGAATAAGGTGACCATTAAGAATATATATCCACTACCCCACATTGATGACCTCTTTGACCAATTGCAAGGGTCGATTGTGTATTCTAAGCTTGATTTGAGATGGGGTTACTATCAATTGAAGGTTAGAGAGGAAGACATTCCAAAGACGGCTTTTCGCACTAGATATGGGCACTTTGAGTTTGTAGTGATGTCGTTTGGGTTGACGAATGCAACGGCAGTGTTTATGGATTTGATGAACCGTGTCTTTCACAGCTATCCTGATTGTTTCGTGGTAGTCTTTATTGATGATATCCTAGTGTATTCGAAATCTCGGGAGGAGCATGAGAAACACTTGAGGATTGTCTTGTCTATTCTTCGGGAGAAACAGCTTTATGCGAAGTTTAGTAAATGTGCCTTTTGGCTAGAGGAAGTATCATTTTTGGGGCATATCGTTTCTAGCGCCGGGATAGCCGTTGATCCTTCTAAGGTTGAAGCGGTGATGAATTGGAAGAGGCCTAGTTCAGTTACCGAGGCTCGGAGTTTCTTGGGTCTAGCAGGTTACTACCGGAGATTTATTGAGGGATTTTCTCGGATTGTGACTCCTATGACTAGATTGACACAAAAGAACACACCATTTGTTTGGAGCGAGAAATGTGAGGCTAGTTTCCAAGAGCTTAAGAAGCGGTTGACGTCGGCATCTATTTTTGCCTTGCCTAATGGAGAAGATAATTTTGTGATTTTTAGCGATGCTTCTAAGGAAGGTTTGGGATGTGTGCTGATGCAAAATGGTAGAGTTATCGCTTATACATCGAGGAAGTTGTCTACACATGAACAGAATTACCCAACGCACGATTTAGAGTTGGCTGCGATTATTTTTGCGTTGCATAAATGGAAGCATTACTTATATATGACTAAGTTTGAGATTTTCACTGACCATAAAAGCTTGAAGTATTTATTTTCCCAAAAGGAATTGAACATGAGGCAAAGGAGATGGATGGAAAAATTAAAGGATCATGATTGTACTATTTTTTATCATCCAGGGAAGGCAAATGTGGTAGCGGATGCTTTGAGTAGGAAAGTTCACATGTCGTGTTTGATGGTTAGAGAATGGAAGATGTTGGAAGACTTGCGAGATTGGGGTCCTAGCATTTATGATAGAGGCGTGATTTTTGTGAATGTTCGTGCTACGCCAGTTTTATTTGGGAAGATTAAAGAAGCGCAAGAGAATGATCCGGAGTTGAAGAAAATTATTGATGGATTGGCTGAGAATGTATCACCTGATTTTGTGATTAATAATGAGGGTACTTTGACATTTCGAGGAAGAATTTATGTTCCTGCTAATGATGAATTAAAGAGGCAAGTTCTTAATGAGGCTCATAAGACGAGGTACACCATTCACCCGGGGAGCACGAAGATGTATCTAGATTTGAAACGATAATTTTGGTGGAAAGGCATGAAGAGAGAAATTGCGGAGTATGTATCGAAGTGTTTAACTTGTCAACAGGTTAAGGCTGAGCATCAAAGGCCTGCGGGATTTCTACAACCACTTGAGATTCCTGAATGGAAATGGGAGTTTATTACTATGGATTTTGTGACAGGGTTACCGCGCACGCGTAGAGGATTTAACGCAGTATGGGTTATAGTTGACAGATTGACTAAGTCTGCACACTTTATCCTAATTGCGATCACTTATTCGTTGACTCAGTTGGCGGCCTTGTACATTCAGGAGATCATGAGACTTCATGGTGTACCTGTGAGTATTGTATCCGATAGAGATCCGAGGTTCACATCAAGATTTTGGCAATCATTGCAAGAGGCTTTGGGGACCAGATTAGACTTCAGTACAGCTTTTCATCCTCAAACAGATGGTCAGTCGGAGCGGTTGATTCAGATTTTGGAGGATATGCTTCGAGCTTGTGCCGTGGATTTTAAAGGAAGCTGGGATTCTCATTTACCCTTGGCAGAATTTGCGTATAATAATAGCTACCAAAAGAGCATTAAGATGGCGTCGTATGAAGCATTGTATGGGCGTAAGTGTAGATCACCTATATGTTGGGACGAAGTTGGAGAGGCAAAACTTTAGGGTTCAGAGTTAGTGCAACAGTCGGTTGAGAGCGTGAAGATAATTAGAGATAGATTATGCACCGCTCAAAGTCGACAAAAGAGTTACACGGATAATCCTAGAAGGGATCTTAAGTTTCAAGTAGGAGACTACGTGTTCTTGAAAGTGACACCGAGGAGAGGTACGAAGAGATTTGGCAAGGGAAGCTTACACCGAGATATATTGGCCCGTTCGAGATTCTCGAGAGAGTTGGGTCCTTAGCGTATCGAATTGCATTGCCACCTTCACTCTCGAAGACTCATAACGTCTTTCATGTTTCTATGTTGCGAAAGTATATGAGGGAAGAATCACATGTACTGGAGTATGATGAGATAACATTTGAGCCGGATATGTCCTATGTTGAGAAGCCCGTGAAGATTTTAGATACTAAAGAGCAAGTGCTACGAACCAAGAGGATTCCCTTAGTCAAAGTTCACTACAACAAAAAAAACCTTTAACAACGTTTTTAAATCCTAGTAATAGGGTTTTTACAACGTTTTGTAAAACGTTGTGTTAGGCAACGTTGTAATAGCCTTTTTAACGTTTTTAAACGTTGTAAAAAGTCTTTTACAACGTTTTTTAAACGTTGTAAAAAGTCTATTACAACGTTTTTCCGCTCAAAGTCGACAAAAGAGTTACACGGATAATCCTAGAAGGGATCTTAAGTTTCAAGTAGGAGACTACGTGTTCTTGAAAGTGACACCGAGGAGAGGTACGAAGAGATTTGGCAAGGGAAGCTTACACCGAGATATATTGGCCCGTTCGAGATTCTCGAGAGAGTTGGGTCCTTAGCGTATCGAATTGCATTGCCACCTTCACTCTCGAAGACTCATAACGTCTTTCATGTTTCTATGTTGCGAAAGTATATGAGGGAAGAATCACATGTACTGGAGTATGATGAGATAACATTTGAGCCGGATATGTCCTATGTTGAGAAGCCCGTGAAGATTTTGGATACTAAAGAGCAAGTGCTACGAACCAAGAGGATTCCCTTAGTCAAAGTTCACTACAACAAAAAAAACCTTTAACAACGTTTTTAAATCCTAGTAATAGGGTTTTTACAACGTTGTGTTAGGCAACGTTGTAATAGCCCCCCCCCCCTTTTTTACAACGTTTTTTAAACGTTGTAAAAAGTCTTTTACAACGTTTTTTAAACGTTGCAAAAAGTCTATTACAACGTTTAAAAAACGTTGTAAAATCTATTTTTCAAAAAAAAAAATTAAATAACATTTTGTTCCAATTTGAACCCCCCACCTAGCACAAACAGAATGTCAACTATGCGCTACAGCAATTTCCTTAGATGCACCTTGGGCCCCCTCTCGAGTTGTGCAATTACGTCTAAAACAGTCATTCTACTTTTATACATGAATATCAGTACCATGACCAAATGAAGAACTTATCCCAAAAAAAAAAAAATGAAGAATAAGGAAAGAATTATACATCACGCATTGAATGTTTACATTACTTGAGATGATAGAATTTGATGTCACCTAACCAAGATCTCAGCACAAACTTCACTACAAGTCATGGCCTGCAAATTAAGTTGCCCGTGGATCTGTATTGGAGTTGGCTTCTTCCCTACTTGGAGGACTACTGACAAGGCTCCAAAGAATAAAGATAAGGGCAACTCCACTGCGATTGCAACGGTTTTTCGATCCATCCGCAATTGCACGCCCTTCTGAACTGATTGCACTTTCTGCTATGTAAACTGCAGGTTGTATAACAACTTACCGTTAGAATCCACTAACTTTAGACCTCTACTACTTTATGCTCCTTTGTGGCAAGAGTTTAAAACTTTAAGTAGTCACAACTTTCCCAAGTGCTGGTGTCTCAGCTTATTTTGTCATTTGTAGCCGTAAACACCATATCATTAGAATTCTAAAGATTAACCAGACCCATGTATAAAAGGATTATATGAAACGATTCATCGCACTCTTCCCCACCACTTTAGAGACAAGTACCTACTACTACTCACTGAATGGTTTTTATATACTTAAACTTGAGTTAAATGGAGATGCACAGCTGATTGTAACTCAGAACTACTAACCTCAATCGAATATATGTTTGTCCGCCGGTGTCCTTCTCAACATAACCGGTCCAACCCGGTTACGTGGAGGGAATGTCCCAACCACTCTAGTCTTCTCCCCGACTAACCATTCCATGCTCACCTTCCCAACTCAGTATGCGGTCATGCGTAATTAGTCGAAGAGACATATACTAAACTATCCTGGGATTCACATTAACTTAGAAAGAAACTACTTTAAATTATCTGAAAAATAGAATACTCTGATGCACTTGCAAAGCAGAGACCCAACCTCCAATCGCCACTCTCTAAAGCGTTCTGAGTTTGGTTGGGGAACATTCCAGTAGGCAGGGTATGACCAGGAGCATTTTGCCGATCAAGCCCAGAACTAAATTGACGTGCAAGCTCCTCGTCACTTGAAACTTCACGAGGACGCGGGGGGGGGGGGTGCCACATCTTCAGGTCTTCCAACAAAAAGAGGTTTTCGACATGTGGGGCAAGAATAATTCTCATTTAAACCTTGGTCCAACCTGATATTTAGGCATGTCATCAGAAATATTAACAATAGAAATAAATAAAAGTTTGCAAGTGTATATACAGCTGGTATTACAATGGACCCTTTGTGGATATGGAACTAGCTGGAGTTGGAGATTTCGCTATACTAGTTTTTGTGGGCTGCAAGAATACTACCTGTCGACAAAGAAATTCAATCAGTTGTTCAAGCAGAAGGACCTACATTCTGCAGCAGTCCAAAACAAATTCCATTCCTTGGTCAACAGCCTTGGCAATCAAAGTTTTACCACAAATTCCATTCCAAGAATTACCATAACTACTACTATAATTAACTTACCATTACATGTATCATATTGGCACATTTGGCCAGGGTCTGAACATGAAAACTGACATATTTTAGAGCCTGAAGCAATGATTAGTCAAGAATGTCAATACGGCGCCCAAGGCTTTTAAACCAAATAATTATTTCTATGAGTAATCTGAATAAGTCTTTGCAGAATAATCCAGGAGAAGAAGTGAAGGAACACTGAAAAGAACAACTTACCTCATATTGACATGTTGTCGTTAGTATGTTAGATACTGATACAATGCAATATGTATAAACTGGAGCAACATGATCCACAACTTTTTTACTTGCCTAAAATAAGAAAAACAAGATTTAACTTCAAGAATCTATGCTTAAAAAGCTCAAATAAGGTTTCATCTTCCTATTGAAACACACTGTATTATGTCCACAAAAACTACATATTGTTAAGTGTTAAGTGAGAATTCAAAATTTAGCAATTATATAAGAAAACACCAGTTACCAGTAAAAAAACCCTGCAGATACTGCGCACATTGTAATCCGACTCCAGAAAACAAGAAATAATGAGTATTTAAAGAATTCTTTCTCCAGACCATATGGAACTCTCATAATCTTCTGCTGCGAAAAAAGTTGGAGAACCAACTTAAGATATACAACTGAATGATTTTGCATGACTGAAATGATGTAGCATTCAGCTAATTAAAAATAAACATCAAATATTGGAGATTGGATGATCCTATAACCATTCAGACAAATGAATTTCAATCAGAATACGTGGAAATAGGATTCTAATTTTATATATAAGCAGATTCTAATCATCAATTGTACATCATACCAACAAGCAAAAAACTCCAAAAAGAGAAGACAAACATCATGGTTTACATCGATTTCCTTTATGAAGCAAGCTACCTAAACTCTCCTGTGCAGGTATAAATCAAGATTAAAAAAGATATATGAAACGTGCAAAATAATAGGGCATACAGACAAATATCATGACCACAAGCTGTTAGAAGAAACCAAAATTACAGGGCTGCAATGACCACTATGGCAAGCACAAAAAGAATATGGAAATGCAGCAGTCTTTATTTTTTTTTTTTTGTTAATATTTGTTATGGTACAATGGAAAGAAACAAAAGTCTTCTTACTGCTCTGCATAACCCCTGCTATAACCTTAGCTTACTCCGTGTTATGCTTTATCAAACTAGGTACTTAACTTCAATTGGTATCCAGCATTCCTACTTGCTGTTCTGGCTGGTTAAGGCTAACAGATTGAGCTTTGCAGATCATTACAGTATCTGTTGCCTACAATTTTAAGTTTTAGTTAATATACACTCAATTATAGCCATATAGCCTAGGAAGTTGTGACATAGTTCAGTTATCCTTGAGATGAGGACAAACTCAATCAAAAGGAAGGCTCATGGGAGAATTTTCAAGAAAAATATCATCCATAAGTGCATGAAACAGTGACAGAAAACAGATAATAAGTGCCAACTCCATAACAGAGAGGACAATATCACAAGATGACCACCTGCAATGTACAGCTATCAGCAACGCTGGAGTATTTTTGTTTCTGGCAAAAGAGGGAACGATAGGAGTAATAGAGAGACTGTAGATCACAGTAATTTGCAATTACGTAAGTGACATACCCCTTACAGTCAATTACATAGCAAATCATAAAAATTACATACAAGTTTTAGATTTTGGAAACTAACCTGATGCAGATATATCAAAGAGTTTTGATATACCGCTGCTTTCAGCTGAGTGATGAAGCCATATATCAAGCAACTGAAATCCATGAACTACAATGGCCTGAAGAGAACATTTCAAATACCCAAGAAACTAGTCAAGTAAAGTTTATGTGTAACGATCAACTATGGAACTCCAAATCTTCAAAGGTAAGAGAATTATATATAGTCAATACCTGCAGTGTCTCAAAGGCTATACTAAGAGGCTCAAAGAATAACAAAAAAAAAACATGGATGAAGTTACTGTGTTATATATCGTCAGACACAGCCTTATCCTGCAAGACCAATTACAAACATTAGAGATATATCAAAGCACAAGTCAAACTCTGTAAAAGTGCCGCTGACACAAATCTTAGAAAAGTAAACAAAAAATCTTCTACAAAATGGGAGAATTTTCAAGAAAAATATCATCCATAACTAAGAGCTTTGACATTTCAGGGACCTGCAGTGATTAGGTTCAATATGATCAACCAATAAAAAGAGTGACCATATTATTTGCATCAAAATTCAGCCAAGTGAATATCAATTTCAAAAACAAACTTTACAAACATAAAACTCCTTGAAGAAATGGAAGTGATGGCACTACAATTGCAAGTCTAGGAATTGTCTATGTATGTAGCTTTACTCCTACCATTAGAGCGGTTGCTTCCATACTTTGAATCTGTGGCCTTCAACTCATAGTAGAGCAACATTAACATGTGTAAAGGCACCGACCTTAATTTTTTTTTTCAAACATCATAAAAGTATGATCACATAGAATGTTCGTTGCGTCATCCATGTATACTATTGGATAATCATAATTGAATCTTGAGTTCAACAATCACACACATGCGGAACAAATATTCTGGTAAGAGAGCAACGTATTGGAGTAACATGAGATCTGCTCATGGCCGTACAAATAGGGTTTTGGGTTTGATCCTCCAGGGGTGTTTCTTGCTATCAAGTGAATCCTTCAGCCCATTCTGCTATATCTACCTTTTCTTTCTTCTCACTTCTCAAACTCCACCAAATTATTTGAGTTTGTAACATAAGTTAACACAAAAACCCAAAGTACTAAAGTTTAATGTCCTCAGTAATTAGAAATACAGTAGAGTTAACCTTCCCTAGATCGCATAATCCAATAACATAAACCTAAATACACACCGTCCAACTTCAGATTCCACACCTAAATAATAAATAATTCAAAAGATTCCGATAATATCAAATTCGAATCAGGGACTAATGAATGAAAAATTACAACCAAGGAAATTCTATTAAGAGGTAAGAAGCTGGTCAATAAATGAAATACAAGGAGATTCTAAGCGAGCTTTCTTCAGATTATTGTAAATACAAGCTGTTATACATCACTCAAGAGAAAGTAGCACAGTTAGTACCTATTTCCTTAGTCTATAGTAGCATATACTGTACTATAAGGTACGAATGCTAATAGCAATCAACTTTAATTATTTCTTCTCTAAGTCGCAAAGCTTTGGCACCATCAACAAATGGTACAACTACGTGACCACTACAGTGAATAGGTTTTGGTTTTGTTACAAGTGAAGGAAAATTTTGCACATCAAATAAGTACGGAAAAATTTAGATTGACTAGTACTTGCATAGTATAATAACTCTTAATGCATACATAGTAGTAAGATTGAAGAAATATGAATCAAGGACAATATCATTAGTAGGTGAAAACAATGTTAACATACACTAGCTGTAAGTTGAACCCTCCCCAATATATAAATGTCATTCAGAAATTAGCGTACCTTCAGCAGAATCCAGACTTTAAGGGAACTGCACAAGTTTGCTAGTCTTGTTTTCTTTCCCAAGGTTAAGTAATCACACAAGTGCTGATCAGCCCTGAGAATAAATTTTGGCCATGACTTGGGCTTCTCAGGATCTACTTTCTAGTCCATCGATCGTTGCCTGATACAAACAACAATATAGTAATGATCAGAATTATGAAGACAAAAGAGTCAGACAGAACAAATAAGATAATATCACTCACAAGAAACCGACAAACTTCAAGTTCAATTTTAGAAAATGACGTCTCCAAGCTTCAACTCTCCTAGCACTGAGAGAACAAGAGCATGGAAATTGAGCTTTCTGCAGCCACATAAATCTCTGAAAGCCTCATAGGTCGAGTGATTGAGCTCTCAAAGTTTCCTGGAGTAGAATTCGTCCGTGACATGGAAACTGCCTGCACCTTGGCTGAAGGCGACATTTTTAAGTCAGGACCTGAGCTGCCAAAAGAGGACAACTGGGTCAGAGCTTGAAAGAGTTCCTAGAACCCCAATACATTTAACATAGGAAATCATTTGCATTTGAAACATCACACAATTACCTTGAGTGAGCTTTGTGGTCACTGAACTCCTTTCCCCTCCTCCTTTATCCGGGCTTGGGACCGGCACTACAATGCTATATATAGAAATTGCAATGGCGGAGTTAAAAAGGGGTTAGTAATAGGCAATGCAATTAATAAACAGAAGCCAATAAATTAGTAGATCCTAACATTTTAAATGACATAAACTTCTTTCATTTACTTCATTTGTGATAAGTAATGAAGAATGAATGACACACAAGAAATAAAATGAGCACATGTTTGATTTCAAGGAAAATTGGTTAATGATTTCATTTTACTGAAATAATCTTAAATTTGTGGAGAAAGCATGAAAGTCATCAAATTAACACACACGTGCTATATAGAAAAATTCTTAGAAGTGCTAAAGAGGATATAGTCTAAGACAAACTATCTTGGTAGTTTACTTGGCACAATCTCCATTTTGAGTATCATCTAGTTGAGGATGTGATCCAAGTTCCAACAAAGGGCAAGAAGTCTCAGAGCTATTTACTTATTTGGGGGCCAGTAAGGCCATATGCAGGCAATACATGGTCTACTAAAAGGCACTCCAACCACACTTTTTCAGTACTACTAACCACCAGTCATGGAATAGGAGAGACGGGAGCCAACATGCACCATTGCAGCATGGCATAAAGAAGGGTCACACTAGAGTGTATCATTGTGAATGGAGATGACGACAATATGTCACTGTTCACACACACTATGGTTCATATCGTTCAAGGAACTTTTGTCACCAAAATGCAGGCACCACCTTTCAAATGACTTACAACTTTGAGATGTTAATTATATGTCAGGAGTAAC
Source organism: Codonopsis lanceolata (assembly GCA_013146195.2). Classification (NCBI taxonomy): domain Eukaryota; kingdom Viridiplantae; phylum Streptophyta; class Magnoliopsida; order Asterales; family Campanulaceae; genus Codonopsis; species Codonopsis lanceolata. The sequence goes on from CM028381.1 coordinate 62,450,574, forward strand.
ATCTGTATGGCATATATTTTAAATGTTAGAGAAACTTTCCATCCGAATTTAACTTGTTGTTTCCATTTCATTGCCTCATCTGCCTGCAGATTTATTGATTAAGAACTTTGAAGAAACCGTAGTAGCTAATGAATTGACGGTGGAGAGTTTGAACTGTAAATTGAAAGAATTGCATCTGGAGTTAAGATCAAAGGAAGATGTCCTAAGAGTTTTGAAGGAGTCCGAGGAGAACTTGGAGAAAGAGAAGACTGACCTTATGTCTAGCAACCAAAGCTTTTCTGAAAAATTAGACATGGCAATGCAGGAGATAAAGAACCTGGAAGATTTTGTTAACATGCTGGTTGAAAAGTTGACAGAATTTGATAACCAAAGTCTGACCTTCACCGACAAGATTGTCCAACTCAACGTTTTGTTTGATTCTTGCTTTAAATTGGTCCAGGAGGAAAAGATCCTTGAAAATCAACATTCTCAGCAACGATTTAATCAGCTTCATCATCAATTCCTACGTGCTACCTCAGAAAAGGATGCATTACAGTTGGTCAATCAGGACTTGAAAAGTAAGGTTGGTGAGCTCCAGAAAGAACAGGAATTCACAATGGTTCAACATGCAGAAGAATGCCGCTTAGGTGAAGAGAGGGTTCGGAAATTAGAGTCTGAAACAGAAACTCTTCTTTCCAAGAAGATTGAATTGAAAACCTTGATCACCACATTAGAGGATAAAATTGGCTCCTTATCTGAAGCTTTGAGATTATCTGAGAAAAAAAGGGTGAACTACATTTGCTCCTGTTGGATTTTTTTTTTTTGCTTGCAGTATTGCTAGTCTTACCTGGTTTCTTTAACCATGCAGCAAGACTTAATGTCAAAAATTTCCAAGGTGGAAGTTGAGAATAAAGATAACTTTGGAAAGTTACAATTAGAGATACACAGAAAAGAAGAGGAAATAGATCATCTAAAAAACGAAATCGGGAAGCATGAGCAGCATGTAGATTCACTGGAGAAACACGTTAGTCAGCTTAATGGTATATTAGAAGAGAAGCAACAAATTGTTCTGGAATGCAAGGACAGAGAGAAACAGCTCGAAGATTAAAAAAAAAAAAAGCAGAGGTTCTTCACTCGATTAGAGTTGCTACTTTTGTAATCATTTATACCACCTTCATAATTGATACTATCCAAAACTATGTTGTTACATTTCTGCAGACTCAGGAGTTGCTGGCGGCTGCTGAAAGCAACGCATCAGAAGCAAAGAAGCAGTATGATCAGATGTTAGAAAGTAAACAGTTAGAACTATCAAGGCATTTGAAGGAAATTTCTCAGAAAAATGATCAGGTAATTGTCCCTTACATAAACTACAAATCAACCTTTCATATGATGGGTAAACTATAACTAAGAAGTATCTTAATCAGGCTATCAATGAAATTAGAAGGAAGTATGAGGTGGAAAAGCTGGAGAGCATCAATTTCGAGAAAGAAAAGGTTTACTTCTATGTAAATTAAATTGTTTATAGGCTATTTAAATTGTACCTGACCTCTTTTTAATCTCAGGCAGAAAAAGTTGTCATAGAAATTGAAAGAAAATGTGAGCAAAAGCTTGCAGAGTGTAAAGAGGAATCAAACAAGTACTTGATTCGGATACAGGGAGAACATGCCGCTTTGGTATGTGTTAGAAATGATGCAGCTTGATATTGAATGAACATGTGTTGGACTTATGGTTTACATATAAGGACCATGACCATATATTTCTGAAAATGAATTTGTCCATCTTGCCTTTTGTTGATCTTCTCAAAGTTATTCTTGCACTTTGGAAGTACATATTTCTTAACTTTCATGAATGAACATTTACTTATCTATTGAGAGCAATACAGCTTCTTTTCCTTCCACTAAAATCTTAATCATATCGAAAACTACTTTCCCGGCTCTTTAAGCCCGAAATTAAGCAGTTATAGCTTTTCTTTTCTAAAATCACTGTTAACTAACTTAAGGTACAAGACAATTGACTATTGGGTGGACGATTATAAATCTGTTTTTGTTGAATACATGTTAACCTGTTGAGTACATTGATCTCCACTTTGCATTAGTACGGTTCAATCCTTGGGACAATTACTGATCCTGGAGGCTTATGTTGCGCCCATTTGTATTACTAAAATGATTGTTTGAGGACATTAATGAAACATGCATGCAATGTGCATATTGATGCTGGTTTAACCTTTATCTCGCTCATTTTGTAGATTACTCGGATTCAGCAGGAGCATGATAAGAAGGAATCAAATCTTATATCCAACCACAGTGAAGAGCTAAAACGTGTCCAACTTCAGGCTGAAAATGAATTGAGAGAGGTTGGTGCCATTTTAACTTTTAAATCTCTATTGATATACTGTATATAGTTTCAATTGGTGTACTTGAATGATCTCCAAAAAACAATGGTACTCAAGAATGAACATGAAGCTCAGTTAAGGGATTTAAGGAGTCAGCATGACGATAAGTATAGGCAACTTGAAGAGGAGTTACATATCCAGAAGTCCAAAGTATGTAATATATATAGTAAATTATGATTAATGCTAAAGAGGATATAGTCTAAGACCAACTATCTTGGTAGTTTACTTGGCACAATCTCCATTTTGAGTATCATCTAGTTGAGGATTTGATCCAAGTACCAACAAAGGGCAAGAAGTCTCAGAGCTATTTACTTATTTAGGGACCAGTAAGTCCATATGCAGGCAATACATGGTCTACTAAAAGAGGCACTCCAACCACACTTTTTCAGTACTACTAACCACTAGTCATGGAATAGGAGAGACGGGAGCCAGCATGCACCATTGCAGCATGGCATAAAGAAGGGTCAATACAAAAGTTGGAAGTCAGTGCTTTTTTTCTTGAAAAATTAAAACATGGCCAGTTGAAACCTAATGCCAGTTCCAAAGGCTGCGCTAAACCCAATGCCTACACTATGGGCGGTGAGTCCAACATTAATGCATGATACTATAAGCCATCCCTATTTCACTTTCTACCCAATGGTGAATTCTCATTTGTGCTTTATCCCAGCACATAGCAATAACCAAAGCACTATTCTTGTTTATGGACTGTTGGGAGTAACGAATTGGTTCCAGACTTAAAACAGAGCATTATCAGCAGAAAGTAGCTTCATCTCATTCTTGAGGCCAATTTTCACTATTTCACTAAGAAATTGCCTCTATTCATATCATATTCCAAGTATACCATACATCCAGCCAACCATGCCCGCCAACATATTGGGATGATCCAGAAGTTTACAGTGTTTCTGTGGATACTGTGCAAATCAAGATAATACAACTAAGTGCAGCTTACCATGGCATCCATGTTAAGATGTATGTGCATACAAGTGTGCACTGGTATCTACATTGGTAAATAGATAAAGGGTAAAGCAGTGGATACTAGAATCTTTGGTGAATATCAAACTAGTCTGACTGTCCTACTTCCTAGCCATACAATTATACAATACTAGTCTTTGTGCCCGTGCCCATGACACGGCGCGAGTAGGAACTTATAGAGGCCATTAATATTTACTTATAAAAATCGTAATAAAAACAAAGTATGGGGCTAAAGGCTGAGGTCGTAGGAACTTATAAAAATAGTCTGAAATCATCACTTATAATTTTTACTTTTTAAAAATTTTTATTATTAGGATCTACTAAAAAGTTGTTGATCGTTAATTCTTTTAGATGCCATATCCTATTTAGATTTTGGTCTTGCAATCAGATTATTTGTAGTCTTTTATAGAGGCCATTAAATTCTATGTTTGGAACTTATAGATGACTATGCAATGACAATTAAGCTTCCTGAATTTTCAGTACTTGTTATTCAAACTCTTGACTATTCTAAGAAAAAGTAACAATTTGGACTTTCAATATATATATATATATATATATATATATATATATATATATATATATATCATAATTGTGGATATGTGTGTGTTCTTGGTATTCGATTCTACATTCAGACAGTATCAAAATCGATTATACACCAGAAAAACTCAAAACTTTTGTTGTAGTTGTGATTTAAATGATTAATCAAGCTAGATGGACGAATAATCGAACTAAAACGAAAGCAAAGGTCCTTATCTTATCTTTGATTTTTTGATTTTTTGATTTTTATAACTTGCAAAATAATGAGAAACTCTCTAAAAATAATTTTCATGCCCTTATAGGGTAAAATATCATCCAGCCGCACAAAATGAAAAAACAGAAGAGATTAAAACTGGTTTTGGCATTTCATCTAACACTTGGCATGCACAGGAAAGTGGTTGCCAGATTCTAATGTAGTCCAAGGCTCCTTGTCATTTTAAATTGGAGATCATGTGGTTAAAACTAAAGAGAAAAAGAAGAAATTTTCTATTAATAAATAAAGTCCGAAAATTTTCAAATGAAACCAAAAACAATTGATTGAGCTCAAATGCATCAAACTCAAACAAATTAAATTCAGAGCTGGTCTATTAATCTCCATATCTATTTACAACTGTACTGCAGCTCAATGACAGCAGCTCTGAAAATTTCAAATGAAATAAAAAACAAATAATTGAACACGCATGCATCAATTTCAAACAAATTAACTGCCGGAACTTATTCCAAAGTTGTTTCCTCCATCTCCACATCTAATTATTACCACAATGCAGTTCAATTAACAAAAAACAAAAGTTCGATGGAGAACAATGAATTGAACGCAGAGAAGGCATCAATTTTGAACGAATTAAGTATTGCTGGATCTAATTGAAAAAGTACCTTTCTGGTACCGGCCATCGCAACAATGGCGCTACAACGTTTGTTGGAGGAGGTAGATGAGAGGCGGAGGTGAGAATCGACATTTTGGAAGAATGATTGAGGGGTGGAGAGAGAAAGACGGCGGAGTCCTACGCCTCTGAAGTTGCTCATTGGATTCAGTATAAGAACTTACACAGATTGAGGACATCGAATCCGTCTTGGCCGGGTACCGGTGCTCAGGAGCTAGACACTAATTCACGGAGAGCGAATCGGCGGCAGAAGCACCATCAGTAAGGAAGACGAATCCGCTCGACGGCAAACAACATCAAATCACCATCGGTAAGGAAGACAAATCCGCCGCCGTGGAAGAAGACGATGATGGAACCAGAGGTCGCCGTTGACGGGATTGGGATTAGGAGAAGACAAATCCGCCGCCGTGGAAGAAGACGATGACTGGGAGACGATGATGGAACCAGAGGTCGCCGTTGACGGGGGATTGGGATTAGGAGGAGACATGACAACAGGCATCGGTTACAGCGGTGAGAAGAGCGGTACTGTAGGGAGAAGGGTACGCACGCAGAGGAAGAGAAAGAAAAGGATTGGGGAGAAGGGGAAGGGTACGCACGACAGAGGGAGTTGAGGATTGTTCACATGTGTGAATCCTGACAGTAACCATGACCGTTGGATCTTGACAAATGAATTGATCCCAACCCCTGATTAGCTTTAGTCAATTACGAGCGTGCGAGTATGAGCTCTATTGTATAGTAGATGAGGGCTTTGTTTCCTTCTTATTGTCAAGAAAATCTATAACAGGATCAGATCCAAGACAAACTCAAAAATTTCCTCAGCCCTTGAGAATATAGAGATATTGGATATATTACGGCATTCCAGAATCAAATTAACTGTCAACATAGATATTTAAACTCAACAGCCAATTACCTCAATCCAGCTGCAGCACTCTTTATACTGAGTTCCCTGCCAATTTCATCACTTAAATTGAGACTGGACTCTACTCGAACTCCTTAAAAACCAAACTAATGCAATCAGACTTTGCTTTGATATCTTGAACAAGCAGAAATACGAAGGGTAATATTTTTGCGTAGCATATTAAGTTGGTGAATGTTTATATTACTCAATAAAGTGACTGATAAAAGAGGAAAATACAGCATTTACCAGGCACTCCCCATAAAATCTTCTGCCTAGCCGAACACTGAAGACCTTGTCCAGCAATTTTGATGCCGCACTCTGCCTACTAGATCTATAAGAATTTCCCTTAGCGACTAAATTTATGGCACTTAGCTCCAGCAGCTGTTCAAAAGCACAGTTTAAGCCAGGTTAAACACCGGTCAAGTAGATATGCATTAGAGGGTGAAACATACTTTTTTTTATAGTAATGTGAATTAGAAGAAAGTGGCGGGGGGGACCCCATAAACAAAAAGAATGACAAAATAAAGGTAACAGAAAAACCTTACTGAATGGCCGGATCACAACCCTAAAGAACCCTAAACAGCAACAAGCCAAGACAAAAAAATAAGTACACTAGATTCTCAACTCAAGCTCGCCCAAAAAGTCCATATTTTGGGGAGGACGGACCAGCACATCCAAGCAAAGAGAGATTAGCACCTGACCTAGTAATTTCTGACTTCCTGCAAGAGCAGCCACTATTTTCCACCGGACTAAGAAAGAGGGGAAGAAGTAATTGCTTTGAGAGTGAAGGAGGAAAGATTTCCACCGGACTAAGAAAGAGGGGAAGAAGACGTAATTGCGTTGACAGTGAAGGAGGAAAGACAGGGACAGCGAGATCGTAATTTCTCTCTCTCGGTGTATTGTTCAGGGCTTCTAATGATCTCTATCTTCAATTTACTGTTTAGATGGGGGAAAGTAGATTACACCGAGGGAAATCATCCCGCCTGTTTTTTTTTCAGGGCTATAACAACGTTTAAATAAAACATTCTTAAATAAAAAAAATTCCATTTATAAATTGTAGGTCAGAAAGTATCACAACGTTCAAATAAAAACGTTGTAACTAAAGACCAAACTAATGTTAGAAGTTATGCCTACATGTTAATTAGAGATGATGTTAAGAGAAAGTACCCTATATGTGGCTTACTTGGTGAAATGGTGAATTGTTTTGTATTATGGCTTGTGAATGAACTCTTTATTGTAAAGGAATCACATTGTAGTTTTCTTGTACACTCATAACCTAGTTAGACTTAATAATGAACCTAGGTTAATTTGGGAAGCACATAGCTTCAAATCCCCAAAATTGGTAATGTGTTGTAAAGACTCAACGGAGTCGACTCTAGGGAAATTTGGAACGTGTTGAACACTACTTTTAATCCCTACGAAGTGTGGACACCGTTTGGTCGGGTTTACTCAAGTCTAAGTTGAGTTTAATTATGTGCAATTGAACCCGTTATGATTATTTGGTTTTGAGCAATTAATTGCCTTGACATGATTTATGGTAGAGATTAATACCCTACTTGGTCGGTCGAGTTCGCTCTTCTTGAATTCGATCCTTATTTGGTCTTGACGAGTAAATATCTACTTGTGCATTGCATTAAGTCCAGCTGGCACTATTTGGTTTGATTTTTATGTCAGGGTAGGACGATGCATCGCCTTCACGAATTGAGAGATTCGTGCTCGCTATGGATCGCCGTACACACACCTCCACTGTAGGCCGCAGTGGGGAAGTAGCCCCTTTGCCGTATCAATACGTGCGTCACATGCTGCTATTAGTCGGCGGAGTTCGGTATATCGATGCGAAGTCACGAGCATCGTAGTCAAGATATTGGGTTAACAAACTTTATTGCAGGAGCTACGTAGCGGCCGTGCCTATACCATATCCTACTTGTATGATTTATTTCCGCACTTACGTGAATAATGTGCTAAGTGCTATATGATGATCATGTACCATAATTGTGATAAATGACATGCTATGACATGAACATGCATTTTTAGTAACTTACTAAGTCTTTATGACTTACCCTATTTGTTTGTTTTGTTTTCTTTAGAACCGAGCCAAGGAGACGGTTCTCGCTAGATTCACCGTACTCGCATTTGGTTGCTTGTGAGCTCAAGGTTGCTCTTTTGGGACTTTGTGGTTAGACTTTTATTTTGGCAAGGACGATAGGAAGCAAGTCACTTAGACTTGTCTTGGGATTTTGTTGTTGTAGTATAACTTAAATACTTGATACTTATAATCTTTTGTATGCCGACTTTAGTGTCGAGCTTGTTTATATATTATTGGTTCACTGCAGCATCTTCCGCTTAATCTCTTTTAAAGTATTATTGTTGTTGTTGTCTCCGGCATGTTGTGGCCGTTGAGGATATTATATGCATGTGTTAAAATTGTAGGAGTAGTTGTTGGGTTCCGGCAGTAACGTCGCCGATGACTTGTTTACTTTCCGTTGTTTTCCGGCCAAGTGTAGTCAAGTTGTTAATTGTGTGATATGTTGCGTCACGTGAATTTTATAATCCTACTTGGGCATGCTTGCTTGTGTATATTTGGGCGGTCCGACTTGGGGTTTCGCATTGGAATTCGGGTCGGGGTGCCACATAGATAAACTCTTAAGTAAAGAAGGCAACATGAGACAAGAACGGAAAATCGATATGAGAAGACAATTTTTAAGGTCGTTCAGATAAAAGTTATTTGAAGGAATGAGTGCAAAGCACTCGACCTTCTATGATGATTGATTGTTGCACAATCAACAACATTTGTAATGGAATACAAATCTGAGGATATGAATGCAATATAAACAAACAGCTCTTCATTTTCCTTGGATGACATCTGAAAAATCTATCTTCAAATCGATCAAGGAGCTTAACTTCTAACATTAGGAATGAAGTCCTGAAGCTCTCTTAGAAGCTGAGTTCTTCGAAAAAGGATGAAGAACTCAAATCAAGAACTGGGTTCTTAACCAAGATGCCTATCACTGTGTCTATAGAAGTTTCTGATCTCTTTTTCTTCTTCAAAACTTTTCTTTTTAGCAATCCATAGAGAGCGTTTTGCTAAGGTCTGGGTTTGCTCGCTGCAATCTTCTGTGAAGATCTGAGATGCATTGGTGAAGACGATCTCTTTGAAGATCTTACAGTTCTTGACAAATAAGTTCTTGTTGCAGGTGTCTTTGATTCACGAATAAATTCATTCATCAATCTCACTTGTATATCTATGTATATATTTTTGAAGAGAAGGAAGGATTTCTTTTATAGACTTGGGAGTCTTTGATCGTTGAGATCTATTGATAGATTTTTGTATTCGTTGAAAGATTTATCTTGAGAACTGATGGATAAATAAGTGGTTCGATAGATCTTTATATGTTGGATAAAAGACTTTATTCTTTAGATCTCCAAACTATTACCCTGTCAGGCTGTATGATAAGTCACTGAAGGATAAGTCTGATTCATTGGTGCACTGCCGGGTGGTCCGTCCGATAAAGTAGATTCGTTTGATTTTTCAAAACCACGTGAGAGAGAGAAAGTCTTGCAGTATCAGGGGTGTCAGGCTTCATAAAGATTTGAATGACTTTGAGGCTTGAACATTTTTGTCTTGATTTGATTTACTGCAGTCTCGTCTCTTTGTAGCACATGCAGATCTAAGTCTGCTGGTGAGATGTTCAATCCCGAGGAGTAAGTCCTCTGCAAGAGAGGACTGCTGGTTACTGGTTACAATATGAACATTCAAACCATAACAAGTCTGCTAGTGGCAAGTCTTCAAGGTATTCTGTTGTGCACATGATAAGTCCGCTGGTGACGAGTCCTTAGAAGACCTTTGACGTTATATCAAGGCTGTTAGTGGCGAGTCTTCAAAGTATCCTTAGGTGCACATGACAAGTCTGCTGGTGACGAGTCTTCTGAAAATCTTTGACGCTAAAGCAAGTCTGCTGGTGCTAGTGCATATGAATTGCTAGTCTGTTAATCATCATTAAGAAGGTAGAACTAGATTAGGACATCCTAACCTAAGACCTATGTGTTGTCAAACAAGCTATCACACTAACCGGTACGCAGATCTTTTAGCCACTTGTTATGACACACGATAATGGGAACAAGCAAATCAAAATATTCAGAATATGCAAGGTGATAAGTTATTTATCAAGGAGCATATTCCAGCATATTCCAATATATATATATATATATATATATATATATATATATATATATAATACAATTATGTATCTACTATGTTTGGTAGTACAAAATAATGTAACCACTTCGCCCTAAAATTACAAAAAAAAAACAAATATTTCATTCGTTCCGGGTAAAGAGTCCACTATTTCAGTTTGAAATGTTTCACTTAAAAAGTCTACTTTCAAAAATTAATGCATAAAAATATCATTTGATTACTAACTAGATTTTGTGCATGTGTCTATGGCATGGTATCAGTATGGAGATGATAAGTGAGTATGATAAGAATAAAAATAAATTAGAGATAATTAGAGATAATCATAGAGAAGAAATTGGATAATTAATGCGATAAGATCTCAGTAAAACAATAAATGTGTAGTAAAATTGTAAAATAGTAAATCTTAGTTAGGAAATATGCTGTAATTACAGCCGTAAAATTAATCCCAATAAAACAATAATGGTCATTTGCATTCTTGAATGATTACGATTGTAAAATCTCAGTAATTAACTGTTGCTATAATTAATTGTTGTCCACACGCTTATGGAAATTGAGATTTAATTATGACCAGCAGTTATATTTGGTAAAAATGAATCCTGGTCGGTAGTTAACTTTTCAGAAAGATTGAGCTAAATTATAATATAGATGGATTACTAAAAGTGTAATTTTCTTGCGCTTACAAATTATATAACATTTCATGTTTACCTTTCACTTGTATTGTAAACATATTTTTTGTGTTTAAGTTTTTTTGTAATTATGACTAACTTCAATAACATTAATATATCTTTTTAGTACATAGACTTTACAAATTAGGGCTTTTTGGATGGGACGAAGAGAGTAATATGTAAATGTGAGTGGTTTGTTAGTGAATCTGGCAAGCTGTCTTAGTGCTTGTTTGGTGGATCGTTTTAACCAAAATGCAGGTAAAAAACGCAGTGTTTTCTTTTTAAAAATGTTTCAATGCAGTGTTTTAAAACGCATCGTTTTAAAAATGTGCAGCGTTTTAAAAATATATTGCTTTTAGCCGTTTACAACTAATCTGTTTATAAAAATAACGTTTTAAAATAGTTTCTCAAACCTGTTTACAAGAAACAAACTGCGTTTTGAAAATATTGTGGTTTCAAAATGCTGCACCAAACGAGGACTTACTCGATAAACTGAATACAAATTTTAGTATATCAAGTAGCGAGAGAAAGAAGAAGAGGAGAAGGAGGCAATGGCGGACCCAGGGCATATGGTATGGGGGCAGTTGCCCCCACTTGAGGGTTTTTTTAGTAAAGGAATTTTTTAATAATAATAATAATAATAATAATATGTTATATTGTACAGTTTGCCCTCACCTGAATCAAATTTCTACAATTTTCCCCCACCTAAATAAAAAACAAATTATAATTGTGATTTAGATTTAGATTTTAAAAAAATTAATAACCCTCATTTTAAAATAGCCCTAATTTGAAATAATCATAATTTTGAAATAGCCCTAATTAAGTATTTAATTTATGTAATTATTGTGAATTGTGATTTATGAATTTGTGATAGATGATATATTGATATTATGATAATATTGTTTTATTTCCTAAATTTTTGTGTTCAATATCTTGGTAGGAAATATATATTTATTTAATCTGAAATTAGATCATTTTAATTTGGGGGTTGAAATAGTTGATTTATGAGGATTTTTTTTTTATTTGTGTAGATTTTCAAATTATGGTTGATTTGAAGGAATTTGGTTTTAGTGCTTATGGAAAAAAAAAATTAAACGGAAACCAAATTTGTGATCAATTTATAAATGATTGTCTTGAATGTTTTATTGAAAAATATTTGCTTAGGGACGTTACAAATGATGATGTAATTAAAAGTTTTCAAAGTATGGAAACGCGTAGGAGACAATTATGATTTGTAACTTTATTAAATGTGTACACCCGGTTGGAAAAATTTCTGCGTCCGCCACCGGAAGGAGGAGGACTGTACTACCTTCGATTGTTACTTACCTTCGATTACTTGGGATTTGTTTGACACTTCTATACAACATCAAAACCGTGGAGGGTAGGGAGGAAATCGAAAGGTTGAAAACAAGTTACAAAAGTCTCGCGATTATTATCTCATATGGATGAAACTGTTACAAAAACTATGGGTTTATATAGTCCATGGTTAAGCTCATACATCAAGCTGTTCTTCCCGTCTATCGAACACGAACAAGCTCACTCAAGTAAAAAAAAAAAAAAAGAAAGTGAAAGTAGCACATTAGAATGAACACATCTAAGTGCAATGAGAAGTCGTCGAATTGAGGGATTTTTGTGTTTTTTGGTTCTGGATTGAAAATTTCCCGAAACCAACAAGCCGGGGTTGATATTGTCTTCGTTGCGTTCCAAAGCATTCGAACCATCACACGCAAGCAGAAGGAGGTACCTTTTGAATGCCTTGACGTTGCAATTCTACCAGCACACTATCAAGAGCTGGAGGTTTAAGTCCAAGAGGAAGTGGCTGCCATGGCTTCGATAAAATATCTCCAATTGCTGCATCTATGCTCTCCTTGGACTGTCACAAAAAAAAGTATAACCAATGGTTTATGGGCAAATATTTTTTTTTTCTATGTACACAAAGTTTATGGTCTTACAATGATACAGATTGACACAACTAGAAATAATTCAAAAAAGTATAACTTATGATTTAATGGTAATTTAATTTTTTTTATTAATGGTTTCTTTATTAATTGTTTGTTAGGCTTGATTGTACCCGATGTGTATTTAGTGAGAAAATGTGTGAAGAGTTAAACGTGTGTAGCTAAATTGTGCGCCGTTAGGCCTGCACTGCGTGTAAATAGTCAATGCGCGTATGAGGTGAAAACTAGGATCAAGGGCTATCAACCCAACAATGCTCCGTTAGTCTATTTAGGGCTCGTTTGTTGTGGCTGATGGCTTATGACTTATGGATGATAGTTTAATCTGATGGCTTATGACTTGCAAAAGTTGAAAAGTTGTTTATGAGTTATTATAATTATTTGTTAAAAAAAAACTTCAAAATTAGTATTAATATTTTTATGCATATTTCATAAAATGATGAAATAGGGATAATCAAATATTTATTAATGAATAGTTGTCTTCATCTTTATAAAAAAACCAAAAAAGCTTGAAATTTTGGTTTTTTGGCTTTGGCTTTTCAATGCATAAAGAGTGTTGTACCTTACTTATTGGCTTTTGGCTTATAAGCTGAAACAAATACTCTAAATATGACTTTTCAAAAGTCAAAAGTCAAAAATCACTCCAAATAAGATGCAACAAACGAGCACTTAGTGGATCCTCCCTGAACTACCAATACTAATGTAATACCCGGTCCACTACGTATAGTCTACGCACGGATCGAATAAGCATGCAATACCTTGGTGCTGAGGGATAGTATGTGGTCACCTTATAAACCATATATAAGTCTCACATTTACCCGATGTAATATGGGGGTGTTACAGCCATCTTAAATTTAAAAAGTTCATCTCAAAACCAATTGGCTAACAAGACGTGGGTCGGCTAACAAGACGTGTGACCCAGAATCTTTCTTATTTGTTTGCAAGGCTTGATTTTACCTAAAGTGGGTTTAGTGTGTCAAGAAATGAAATGCCTTTTTTTTGAGAATCCATAAGCTTGATATCAACTAGACATACTTCAAAAAGAAAAGAAATTTTGTTTAAATTTTTTTTTTTTTTTTATGCAGGTATGGAAGAATTCTTGTATATTACTACTGATATATGCTTGTTGTTTTCTATAGTTTCAATTCCGTGACAAAACATATTTAAGAGTAGGGAAAGCTTACGGGATGAAAGTCGAAGGGTGGGTGGGGTCCTGATTGTGAGGTCGGAGGAGCGGTCTGGACCGTAGTACTGATGCCTGCAGGGTCTACTTTGTACATGGGATGAGGTGGAATTCCGGGTACTGGAACATGTGGGGTGGGATATCTCTGTATGGAATCCATCAGCAATATTATCCAAAAAGATATGCCAATTGGTTTCTATGTCATTTTATGTAGCTCATTTTAAAAGAGTATGGAATGAATTCTTACCGTTGGAGCCGGCGGTTGTGGGAAATAAGGTGCTCCTGGTGCGAGGGAAATCGGAACCTACACAACAAAACATGTCTTGTTAGAGAGATAGAGAGATAGAGAGAAAGAGAGAGTAAGCTTACACGTTGGTGGTGCGAGTGCCAAAAACTAGGGTTTGGTGGTGGAGGAGGATGAGGAGATGGAGGTGGTGCCCATACATGTGGAGGCGGATGAGGTGGTGGAGATGGTGATGGTGCTAAGTGTTTGGGCCACATGGCCGGCATAAGAGGCCGATCCATGGAGGGATGTCCCCAAACGTGCAAGGGTCTGAAATGATTAGGCGGGGGTGGCACCGGAGGGAAGCACATGGTGGGTGGCACCACTGGTGCTAGCCAAGGACCCATATCTCTCTTGCTTCCCCCGCCTCCGGGGGCAGTGCCTCCATACATTTGTCGTCTTTGGCTCCAACTCGCTGCTTCAGCTTCTCTTGCCAGCAAATGTTTCCGATGCGATCTATATTTCTGCAACAATCAATTTCAGCCTCAATGTTTCGGTCTTTGTTTATATTGTTACATTAATATCTACTTTTATAGCATTATCATCAATATTCTTTATTCAATCTTTCGTTACCAATTTTTTTTCCATTTTACTTCTGATTAAGACCGAGTTAAGGTAAGTAGAGTTGACTCTCTGACATGAATACGCGTATGAGATAATCGTTTTTGACAATAACGCATTTGAAGCTATCCAAAAACACTTGTTGTATATCTATGTTATGCAGGTTATGGCTTTATTTTTTGATGAAAAACCCAATAATATTTTTTGGATATGGAACAATTAACTTAACATTATATAAGAGTACTAAGATCTTAACAAATACAAAAAATTTGAAAATAAATCTATGAAGGAAAGTCAAGGATATTTAAGAAGCAAGTAGTTTATAAAAGCTTGATGATCAATTTTTTTTAGAGGGAGAAACAAACAAAAAAAGAAAAAAAAAACTGCAATATCAACATGTAAGTTAGAACATGCATGTGACATTATTAATTAATATAAAAAATCAAGCAAAAAGATGATGAAAAAGCAAGTCCATTAGGAGTCAGAAACCCTAAAGAAAAATTACTGTAATAAAAGTAATAAATTAAGAAAATAAAAGAAAGTTACCTGAAGATGACTAGCAATGTTATGACGAGTAAGACAATCAATCCCCATAAGCTCCAGAATTCTTGAAGGTACTGCCTTGTCCACACCTAGCTGCTCCACTGCTTGCACAAATCTTCTGTGTAGCTCAGGCGTCCAATCCACCTTTTTCCATATACATTTTCACACAGTTCAAGAAACAATTTAGAACCTTCAAATAGATTCATGCATCTCTCTCTCAAAAACACACACACACACTAAATTCTAACATGCCCTATGTGGTATGTGGCTGCTGTGTGATCTAAAAATAGTAACTCTTAAATCTTACTACATAGGATTCAAATGAAGTCACGGATGTCTTGAGGCCTTTTCAAGTCATTATGTATGTAAGAAACTCTCCGAGGAATTATTCTGATCTCATCAAACCTTATCCAAACTTATATCAGAATAATTCCTCTCCATCACGGGTTTTCTTAGCTCTGAGTAAGAAAACCCGTGAAAGATCTAAACTTATTAGAATGAGAGCCAGAAATCTTGAAAGTTGTCAGCTTTTAATAAAGACTTGTCTAGTGATTATTTTGTAAAATTCCAGGACAATGTTTCATAGGTTTTATCAATCATTTTATGGTTGAAATTAAATAAAGTGTAATCTTAATCTTATACATTTGTACCAACTTACCTTAACTTTTCTCTTGCCTTGAGAATTCTTAGATTGCCCATATGATGACGACGACGATTTTCTCCCTTCTTTCCGGGATGGATTAACCGCAACAACCACTGAGTCATCTCTCTTGCTTACAATCTCTTCTCCTTGAATCAAACAAGACCCGGAATTGCAAAAACCTGAACCGGAAACTTTATCTTGATCAGATTCTTCCTTTGTTGAATTCACATCCTCGACTAAATTGCCCGATAAAGAAGTGGTTGTGTTGTTTTTTATATCAGATGATTCCTCATCACCCCCACTAACTCTTAAATCAGCAAGAATTTCCAAATCCGGTAACCCATCTCCATCATCCATCCCAACAAAAAGATCAGCAAAATCAATACACTCGAGCAAATTCTCATCAGAAAAGTCGGGGAACTCGTCTCCGATCGTAAAACCATCCATCGCTCCATCACGATCATCTTTTCTGTTCTCCAAAGGTAACACCACAGCTAGCATTCCAAATTGCCTCCCCCCTTCTCTCTTTATTTATATCTACAGACACAAATTCCACAAACTCACAGTAGTAATGCAACTACGCGTTCTTTGTTGCATGCAAGTTGCTAGGGATACGGGTAGAAATTAAGAAGATGGGTTTTTGCCGGGAAAGTGTGTTACTATTTTATTTCCGGTGGGATTTGAGGGTGGTAAAGAAATGACAATAAGTATTGATGGAACTGATTGAAGTGGATTTGTTGGTATATTGCAGAATTGAGTGGAACTGTGTGTGTGTTTGTGTGTGTGTGTGGTGAGGTTGGATCTCCACCACAACAAATTGAGTTGAGGTCTCTTAGATTTGTATTTATGTATTTGTTTTTGGCTTTGTTCTCGTCTTCCCTCTCTTTTAAATAATATTTCTTCACTGTGTTTGGGGTTTGTGGATGGCCTTTTTTCGGAGTTTGAAAAAATCTATCTGTCTCTTCTCTATCGCCCTCTCTCTCTCTCTCTCTCTCTATAATGGACTCTCGTGAGTTGGTTTAGATCTTGGATATGGAGGAGATAAAAGGAGAGAGAAAAGATGAAGAGCAAGTTGTTGTCAGTCAGTCAGAGTGAGAGAGAGAGGCTTGGTAGGGTTGGGAAAGTATTGATATGTATGAAAAAATATTCAATAGTTCATGTGTACCTTATTCGAAACTACGACTATGAACAATAACAAGACACTAAAATATTAAATTGAATTAAAAATTTTAATTTATTTGAGTACGTATATGTAAAATTGTATTACGAATCTTATTTCATAATAAAAAACTATATTCGTTCATAATTCAACTCATCAACATATGGTGGGTCAAGTTAAAAGGATTTGTCTTATATATAACTAATATACGTGTTTGTATCATAGGCACAATGTCGGTATGAGATTGATTTAATGAATGATCGGGATAAACAAAACACATAACTGACTGGAAAATTCAAACAAGACCCACAACTGAAGCTTTTATATGTTATTGTAGAGGGGCAATAATTTAAATATAACTCATAACTGATGGATTCATTTATAACTCACATACTTACAAATCAATCTAGACCGTTAGTTTTATTTATCACAATTCGATCAGGACCACCAATTAGACATTGAGCTATTTTATTTTATTATTTTAGTATCATAGTGTGCCATTATTAATATTTTGAAAAAAGGGAAATATTTTCTGGATATATATATATATATATATATATATATATGGCTAGGTAGTACACTTGAAATGAAAAGTATGTTATCATGCAAATTGAAACATTCACACTCTTCTAGAAAATCAACATGTATGTACTGTGTATATGTATCTACTCCTTCACTCCTAAAAAGGAAATAGTTTTATTTAATTTTGTTTATCAACTTAACTAGCTTTCAACTAAAAGATTTATACTCCCTCCGTCCCTAAATTATCGTATTTCTTTCCTTTTTCGTCCGTCCCAAAATAATTGTCCACTTTGAAACTTATCTTTTTAGAACATTATTTTTACCACTTTACCCTTATTTTTTCACTTTACTTTAATTATGGGCCACATACACATGGGCTTTAAAGAAAACTGCACATTAAACCAATATAAATAATCAAGTCAATTATTTTTTCTTAAACTGTGCGCTGGGTCAAGCAGGACGATTATTAAGGGACGGAGGGAGTATAATTTACCTAATCTTATGAAATTCTAACATATCAATGTTATAAAAATCGGCTCAGGCGCCCGTCTAGGCACTAGGCGCCGCTCAGGTACCTATATTTATATTTTATTCTTTCTTTCCTTTTTCGTTCATAAATACTTTTGTTAACCCCTAAAAAAACCCTTATAATTTTTTTAAAAAAACCTTAGAAAAGACAACTGAAATTAATTTAGTAAGAAACTGGATAACGGTTAAGGATAATGGTGAAATTGCATATCTCATTAAAAGTATAAGGATTAATATATTTTTGGTCCCTGAACTATCCACGGAATATACGTTTTCTCTTACTATTTATTTTTATATTCATTTGGTCCATCAATTAGATTTTTTTGGTCAATTTCATCTTCCCACCGTTATCGTTACACTTTTCGTCTAATTGACTTTTCAAATTATCCAAAATATAAGGAGCTAATGTGTCAATTTAAAAAGGAATTATCTTCAGCAGCTAGGCTCATGTAGATGTTACCCAGGCAAACAAAGAGAACAGAGAATGGCTCCGCCTTCTCCCGCTCCATCTCAGCCCAACTTTCTATCACCGTCAGTACTTCAGCCGGCTCCTGCTACATCGCCGCTCAACTCTCTCTCATCGGACGACAGCTTTGTCATCTTCCTCCTCTCCCTTCTCCCTCGCCATTCAGATCTGTTAAAGCAACCCCACGTTTGCAATCCTCCATTTTTTTGTTTAAACAGGTCCGGCTGCCATCTTCTTCCAATCGTCAGCTTCCATCATCTCCGGGCATCACCAATTCCACAACCGACTCCGTCATCTTCCCCCTCTCCCTTCTCAGCTGCAATCCAGATCTGGTAATTAAAGCAACCCCCACATTTGCAATCATCCATCTTCGTTCAAACAATTTGGCTGTCAGCTTCGGTTCTAATTAGACCTGTGTATTTACCCCTACCCTCGCTGAGATCCTGAACCCCTCTTTCACTTGATGGGATTTAGAAAAACGTATAAAGTTTCCATTTTAAATCGTCTCCTTCGCTCTGAGAAGTTGTTGGTGAATTTTTAATTTATTCGATTTGGAAAGAGAGAATAAGCAGCCATGGGCAGACCACCGAGTAACGGCGGCCCTTCCTTCCGCTTCAACCAGACCGAGGTATCTCTCTAAGACTCCAATCCCTTTCCGATAGAGAATGGCTTATTTGTTTCTTTGTATGTCTGGGTTGTTGATGATGGGGTTGAAGCCATTGAGGAATTAGGTATGATGATGGGGCCCTGCTTTGAGTTTTGTCTATGGAGATGAAGTGGGTTCGAAATTTGTTGAGAATAATGGTTTGCTTTTATCGGGAGAAATGAGAATTTTGGTTGGAGAGTGAGAATGGGGCATGGGTAGATTCATGATGATTAAGAGGATTGTTCCAAGGTTGAAGATGATTCCTTTTTATATTGGCATCTTAACCCCCTATATTTTAGACATTTTGAAAAGTCAGTCCATATTGGACGGAAAGTGTAACAGTAACAGTTGGAATGAGGAATTGACCAAAAAATCGAATTAAAGGACGAAATGAATAAAAAAATAAATATTGAGACCAAACGCATATTTTGTGGACAGTTCAGGGACCAAAATATATTTTAATTCAAATTATAATGACAATTTTGCTCAAAAAATAATACAGTAACAATGAAAAAATTCATCAAAGTACATTGATAAATTGACCATTTTTCTAAAACAAATTACCGAGTACTTTAAAACGTACGGAAGCACTTTCCTTAATTTGAAATTTTGAAAATATGACCATTCGATGAAGGTTACATTTTACATCTTAGGATTCAAAATAGAGAAAATGGACGGAACATCAAATTAAGAGGTTCTATATACAGGTTATAAATTTATTAATTACTCATATAATCGAACAATCCCTCCGTTTCTAAATAATCGTCCTCTTTAATCCAGCATACCGTGTAAAAAAAAAAACCTTAATATAAATATTTGTATAATATATGGTTTCCTTGAATACCCTTCTGTCTGTGGCTATAACTAAAGTACGTAGAAAATATAAATGTAAAGTGATAAAAGTGGTAGAAAAAGTAAAGGTAAAATGGTAAAAGTTTTTTATTTAAAATAAAAGTTTTGAAAGATGACAATTAATTTGAAGCTGATAAAAAGGAAATGAGAAAAATTATTTAGGTATGAAGGCAGTAATACGAATATTTTCTTCGTTCCGAACAAAGAGTCAAATACACAATTTTGGAAGGTTTCATTTTAAGAATCAACTTTAAAAAATTATGTTTATCGTCTTCATAACATTTCAATTTTATCGTCTACATTTAATATTAACATATTGGTTATATTCAAGCATTTTTTTATATTCATGACCAACTAGAATACTAATTATTTACTCCGACGTTCCAAGCAAATACTCTATCATACTATTTTGGATGTTTCACTTAAATAGTCAACTTTTCAAAAATTATGTTTACAACTTCTATAACATTTCATTTTTACCCTTCACTTATTTTATAAACACATTGTTTGTGTTTAAGTTTTTTTCGTAATTATGATCAATTTTAATGATATTAATATATTCCCTAAATAATTAAACTTTTTAAACGTAGACTCTTTGGATAAATAGACAGATTTTTTTTTATTAGATTTTTCAAATTTGGACTCTTTAGGTGAATTGGAGGGAATACTAGCTTAAAATTGAAAATTGACCGAGTTACTCAGTTCAAGAGCATTAAAATACCGTTTTTGAGATGCACCGAGGCACCGTGCCTCATTAATTTAAAAAAAGAAAAAAATATAAAAAATATATAAAAATATATATATATATATATATATATATATATATATATATATATATATATATATATATATATAAAGTACTTTTAAAGTAATTCAATGAGTATCACTCGATTAAACTAAAAACTAATTTTAAAATTCAAAAAGGGGTTAAGATCGTATATTGATAAAGTAATAATCATAATTTCAAATGAAAAAAAAAACTTATAAAAGACGTTTTTACATAAATTTTACGTAAATTACTTTGGTCTGATTTACCTCGAATTGATAAGTTAAGTTGTAGGTAAGTAATGTTTCATTTTACGAATTATAATCCATAAGATAGTACTGGAGAGATACTCACTCAAAATGGAGTAAACAAGCTAGCACAAATTCTTGGCAAAAGAAAATCTCCCAACTTGAAGTACCCTAAAGCTGAATAATTGTTCAATCGTTTGACATTCAATCGTTTGCTTTAAGGAATCAATTCAAAGGTTTCACGTAATTTGAAGAACATAATGTTTTTACATACTACTCTCGTCGTTCTAGATAAAATATTCTCTATTTTATTTTGTAACGTTTCACTTATGACCTGTTTGATTTGATTTATTTAAACGTGCTTATTACTTATGACTTACCATAAGTTATTTTTTAAACGGTTGATTTTACTTATGATAAGATAAGTTATAAGTTATGTACAAACCACTTAAAGCACATGTAAGGTCATAAGTTGTAAACACTAAGCATATTGTTTATTTTTACTTTTTAAAATCATGTAAGTTCTCTTCTTCATTAAAATTTTATATATTCAAATATTACTCTTCTTAATAATAGTTATAATATTAATAAAAGTATTTATTAATAATAATAATAATAATAATAAAAGGAATATTAATAATATTATTATTAATAAAAATAACGTATGAATAATGATAATAGTAATAATAATAATAATAAATTAATAATTAATAATAATAATTATTGTTATTATTATTAAAATTAATGTCAATAATAATATACTAAAAATAATTGTAATAATAATAATAATTGATAAAATAATAATAAAGGTAATATTAATAAGTAATAATAATAATAATTAATAGTAATAATATATTAATAAAATAATTAAAAGGTACTTTTAATAATAGTAAAAGAAATAATTATAATTATAATAATAATTATTAATAATATTATTGATATTTATAATAAGAATATAAGTAGTAGCAGTAGTAGTAGTAGTAATAATAATAATAATAATAATAATAATAATAATAATAATAAAAATAAAAATAAAAAAAATAATAATAATACTTATACTACTACTACTACTACTAATAATAATAATAATAATAATAATGTAAATCACATTTTGTAAATAGGCTATTTTAGTATTTATATTTAAATTCAACAGTTTTCCAACTTACTAATCAAACACACACTAACTTATGAAAACTAATCAGTACTTTCAAAAAGCTAAATCAAACCGCACCAATTATTAGTCATCAGTTATAAGTTATAAGGAAAAAGTCATCAGTCATAAATAATAAGTTATTAGCACATATCAATAAGTTAAATCAAACATGCCCTAAGTATCCATTTTCAAAAACTATTCTTTCAATATCTATAACATTTCATGTTTACCTTCCACTTGTGTTGTACACATTACTAGTGTTAACTGCTCCCTCCGTTCCGGGCAAAGAGTCCACTATTCCATTTTGCGATGTTTCATTCAAAGAGTTCACTTTCAAAAATTAAGGCATAAAAGTGTCACTTTATTACTAATGAACTACTAAAAAATTATTTTCTTAAAAAGTTTGACTTTCAAACAGAGACTTTTTGCTCAAAACGGATGGAGTATTTTTATAATTACTACTAACTCTAATAACATTAATATATTCTTTTAATAATTAGATTTTTCAAATAGGAAGTGTTTTGGTAAAACGGAGGGAGGATTACACCATGATTAAAATAACAATTTAAACACTCTCTTCATTACTAATTATTTACTTCATCTGCTCTACCCAAATAGTTCATGTTTCAAAAGTATAATAATAATTAACTAATATGCAACTAGAATAAAAGTTGTTCGTAATTATAAAAATATTCGAGCATAATCAATATGTTAAAATTAAATGTAGAGGGTAAAATTCAAATATTATGGAGATTGCAAGCATATTTTTTGAAAGTGGGCTCTAACATCCCAAAATACTCCTTTCGTTTTACTCAAAAAGTTTATATGTAAAAAATATAATTTTTAAAGGATATATAATTAGTATGAGAGTTGGTCATAATTACAAAAATACTTGAACATAATCAATATATTAATTAAATATGGTGAGTGAAGTTGAAATGTTATGGAAATGATTAAAAAAATTGAAAATAAACTTTTAAAATGAAGCATCTAATGATATAATAAACTATTTGCCAAGAACGGAGAGAGTAATAAGATTGACTATTTGGCTGTAACTAAGGGATTATCATGTTTTTCTTTTTATCTATTCCATTATAATTATTCTGTTTTTAAACTTTTCATTTTAGAGAAGTAAATTTCTATTTGCCTATTATTTCTTTCCCTACTTTAGTGATGAACCCACATCACATGGACAAAAAAAAAAAAAAAAAAATATATATATATATATATATATATATATAAAGTTGGTGAGGAACACTATAGTTGTGTCACTTCACCATTTTTTTGATAAATCTTTATTGTAAAGCATTCATGTGGAGGTTTTAAAAACTTTTGGTTTTCTAGACATTAACTAATAATAATACATAATAATAATCATTAACCAATATGATAAGGGGTATTGGTATTAGTTTATATAACTTCTTCTATTGTGAATAGTAGAAGACTTATATTTAAAAAAAATTACAACTAACATCACTTCTAACCAATGTGAGATTTCTTCAATGTGGGACATTACTTGTAATTAGTCACTTCTAACACCATACTTTAAACCTTGATATCTTATTCATCCAAAAATTAATTTGGACAAATAAATATATCATTTTGATGCTCTTGCCGAGTAGAACATATTTGCACAATTACTTTTGTCAACAAACAAATGACACGTAAAGAAATTCGTGTCTCAAGTTGCACAATTTCTTTCACTAAAAATATTAATTTTTTAACAAGTATTATAATTTAAATCTTGATATTTTAATCATCCAAAACTCGATTTTGACAAATAAATATATCATTTTGATGCTCTCACCAAGTAGAACACATTTACGTAATTACATTCGCCAACAAACAAATGACATGTAAAGAAATTCGTGCCTCAAGTTACAAAATTTCTTTCACTAAAAACACTAATTTTTCAACAATAGAAAAGATGTATCCCTCATTGGTTAGAAATTGATATTGGTTTTAAAAATATTATTATTAAATGTCAATAACAAAATATGTATCATACATTGGTTAGAAAGTGATGTTGGTTTTCAAAGTCATTAGATAAAAGACTTCTACCATTATTACCAATAGAAGATGTATATCTCACATTGGTTAGAAAATGATGTTGATTTTAAATTATGTTATATTATTTACTTCCAATAAAAGAGATGTATAACAAATTGTTTTAAGAGAAAATGTTAGATTTTAAAGTCTTTAGACTAAAGATTTTCACTTACAAAAGATATGTATCTCACATTGGTTACAAAATATTCTACTATTAATACCAATAGAAGAGATGTATCTCATATTTGTTAGAAATTGATATTTAAAAAAATATACTATTATTAATTACCAATTTAAGAGAGGAATCATACATTGGTTAGAAAGTGATGTTGGTTTCTAAATTCTTTTGATAAAATACTTATACCATTATTACTAATAGAAGATATGCATCTCACATTAGTTAAAAAAATGATGTTAATTTTTAATTATTTTAGAATATATAAAAGACTTTTATTATTATTAGCAATAGAAGATATATATATCACATATTTGTTATAAATTGATGTTGGTTTTAAATTACTACTATTACCATTAAAATATATAAATCTTAAATTGGTTAAAAAGGAATGTGGATTTTAAAAGTCTTTAAATAAAAAGACTTTTAGTTTTATCATCAATAAAAGAGAAGAGAAAAGATGTACTCCCTCCGTCCCAGATAAATATTCATAGTAGACAAAACACAAGGATTAAGAAATGTAATTAATGATGAGTTGTAAAATATATTGTGGCAATAATACTCATTACATACACTCTCTCTCATTAATTATGTCCCCATTACACACTTTCTCTCATTAATTATGCCCCTATTACACTCTCCCTCTCTAGGATGTGCAATAATGATAATATTAATTAAAAGAAGGATATATTAGGAAGACTGATAGAAAATTTGTACACCAAAAATCTTTAGGAATATTAGTTGGGACATCCCAAAATAGAAAGTGGAAATATTTATCCGGGACGGAGGGAGTATACAATTATATAGAAAGAGACAGTGTTCTAAAAATTGCCCTAGGCGATCGACTAGGCGCTAGGCGGCTCTCCGATGCTGCAACTTCCTCCAAATCGCCCAGTAAAATCGTTCAGAGAAAACTCACCATCTAGTCGGGTTAGGCGCTGCCTAATCGTCCTAAGCGTTACTCGCCGCCTAGACATCGATCTCATGGCTTTTGAAAGATTTTAAGGACGGGAAAGGAAAGATGAAAAGGAATTGGGAAGACTTACAGTGAAGTCATCGACAAAGGTAAGGGTGAGGGATGATGGAGACCGACTGTTTAGGAGAATTCTAACCCGAGAGGAGAAAGAGTGTGAAAGAGAGATACGAGTTGTTGCTTCATCTTCAAGAGAGATTGGGAGAGAGAAATTATGAATACTAAATAATCAATTTTGAAAGTCCTAAAATGAAAGAAAGAAAGACTCCCACCTGCTTCGTCCACTGTTCAAAGAAAAAAATCTCCCAAAGTTTCAAAATCACAAAATTAGAAAGAGATACAATTATGGGATTTGATGGGAGGATAGCTTGGCTATGACCTATGGGGTAAAATTTTAAAATATTATTTTCTTTATTTATTTTTTCATCATTTTCTTTATCTTTTCGTACCTTGTTTTTGAAACATGTAAAAAATAATTGTTAGTCAACTTTACGGTAATTATTGGACCATTTTACGATAATTATTAGATAGGAAACGAAATTAAGGTGTCTACATTTATATTTGTTTATTAGTTTTAGGCATTTGCTATCTATTTTTTCACTGTCATCTATGGTCCCTTAAGTTTAAAAACTTATAAATAATTCTTAAATTCAAAATTCTTATATTTTTCGTTCGTATATTTTTCAATTCTAGTTGATTTTACAAATTTACGCATTATAATCAGTGTGTTTGACGTAATGTAAAAAATACGAATTTTACAAAATTTTAAATTGTAGTTAGTGTTTGATGTATTTTTGAAATTTACACTAAACAATTAAGCACTATGATAATTATACCTTAATTTCTAGGCCCCGACTGTTCCCCTAAGCGCTAGGTGCTGGTCTGGTGCCTAACGTCTGCCTAGCGACTTCTAGAACCTTGGAAAGAGATGTTGGTTTTAGATTTTTGTTTAGATAAAAAACTTCTATTGTTATTATCAAATGATAAAATGTATTCCAAATTGGTTAGAGAGTGAAGTACGTAGTAAAAGTCTTTTTATAAAAGACTTAGTATCAATAGAAAAAATATGTATTTCATATTGGTTATGAAAGTGATATTGGTTTAAATTGTTTTAGATAATGTATCTCACATTGGTTAAATGATAAGATGTATTCCAAATTGGTTAGAGAGTGAAGTACGTAGTAAAAGTCTTTTTATAAAAGACTTAATATCAATAGAAAAAATATGTATTTCACATTGGTTATGAAAGTGATATTGGTTTAAATTGTTTTAGATAATGTATCTCACATGATAAGATGTATTCGAAATTATCAAATGACAAGATGTATTACAAATTGGTAAGAGAGTGAAGTACGTAGTAAAAGTCTTTTTATAAAAGACTTAATATCAATAGAAAAAATATGTATTTCACATTAGTTATGAAAGTAATATTGGTTTAAATTGTTTTAGATAATGTATCTCACATTGGTTAAAAAGAGATCCACATTATTTAGAAACATATATTAGTTATAAAATTCATAGATAAAATTTTTATTATGTTATTATCAATACAAGAGATGTATCACATATTGTTTACAAAGAGATGGTGATTTCAAAACTCCTTAGATAAAATACTATTACAATTATTATTTTTATATTATAACCAATAGAAGAGATGTATCTCACATTGTTAGAAATTAGTGTTGGGTTTAAAAATACTATTATTACCAATAGAAGAAATGTATACCACATGGTTCGAAAGAGATGTTTGTTTTAAAAGTTTTTAAACTTTTATTACCAATAGATATAAAAAAGAAGTATCTCACATTGTTAGAATATAATTAATGATTTTAAAAGTCTCAAAATAAATATTGTAATAGCATAAAATCCAAAATTTAATGTGTCTTCGTACTAACGTGGATATGATAAAAAGCTTTTATTTGAAAAGAAATTTATTTTTTCTTTCAATTTATGACAATGATGATAAGAATTGTACAATATTATTTTTATTATTACTATTACTATTGCTATAGTTTTTTATAACAATAATACTATTATTATTCTCAAGCATTTATGTGACTCATTGTCTCTCAAGCATTACCTATTAACGATAGGTATTAATAATTAATACAATAATGAGATATTAATCTCTACTATTAATCTCTTCTATTGTTAATAGTAAAAGTCTTATATATATATATATATATATATATATATATATATTTATGACCAACATTATTTTCAAACCAATGTGGGACACAACTCTTCTATTAGTAATAAAATGTTATATTTTTAATATAACGAATTTTATAACCAAAATCAATTTATAATAAATATGAATACATCTACAGTAATATTATCAATAGAAAATATGTATCTTACATTGATTATAAATTGATGTTAGTTCTGAAAGTATTTTGATAAAAGATTTCTACTTTTATCACCATAGAATAGATGTATCTTACATTGTTTAGAAAAATATGTTAGTTTTAAAAGTTTTATATTAAATACTTTTACTCTAATTACCAATAAAAAATATGTATCTCACATTGTTTAAAAATAAATGTTAGATTATAAACTTTTTTTACAAATAAAATAGATGCATGTATCTTACATTAGTTACAAAGTATTCTACTATTGTTAGTAATAAAAGAGATGTATCACACATTGACTATAAATTAAAGTTGGTTTTAAAAATACTATTATTATCAATAGAATAGATGTATCATACATTTTGTAAATGATAATGTTGTTTTTCAAAGTCTTTAGACATAAGACTTCTACAATTATTACCAATAGAAGATATATATCTCACATTGGTTACAAAATGATGTTGATTTTAATTTTAGATAAAAGATTTTTACTATTATTACTAATACCAGAGATATCCTACATTGTTTAAAAAATGATGTTGGTTTTAAAGTTTTGAGATAAAATACTTTTACTTTTATCATCAATATAATAGAAGAAATGTATCCCAAATTATTTAGGACGAGATGTTGGTTATAAAAAAATTTAGATAAAAAACTTCTACTATTATTATCAAATGAGTATATGTATTCCACATTGGTTATAGAGTGATGTTGATTTTAAAAATCTATCATTATTAACAATATAAGATAATTATTTCAATTTAGTTAGAAAAGTTATATTGGTTTAAAAAGTTTTTAAATGATATATCTCATATTGGTTATAAGGAAATGTATCTCACATTATTTAAATATGAGTATTGGTTATAAAAGTCATTAGATAAAGACATTTTTTATGTTATTACCAATAGAAAATATGTATCTACATGATTTATAAATGGATGTTGGTTAAAAAAAATGTATCTACTACTATTATTGCTAATAGAAAGTATGTATATCACATGGTTAGAATGTGGTGTTGGTTTTAAAAGTCTTTAGATAAAAGATTTAAACTTTTATTACCAATAAAAATAGAAAATAAGTATCCCACATTGTTTAAAAATAAATTATGATTTTAAAAGTTTTTAACAAAAAGACTTTTAATAGTATTTTCAAGTTAGATGTTAATTTTAAAAGTGTTTAGATCAAAATTTTTTACTATTATTACTAATACGAAATATGTATCTCACGTTAGTTAGAAACTTATGTTAATTTTAAAAGGATTTAGATAAAAAAAATCGTTTAATATTAATAATAATAGAAAAAATTATAATCATGAAATAGATTAACAATCTAATTATAATGTATAAAAATTATATTATTATTACAAATATATATATATATATATATATATATAGTGATATAAAGAGTCGATGATAATATATGATGATTGTAGACTCCATTCGTTCCTAAAATAATTACCCCGCTTACTTCTTTCCGATTCCAGTAAAATTGTCATCTCTCTGCACTTAGAAAAATAATAAAAAATCCTTTTCATTCCTTTATCCTATCTTTTTCTTCTTACTTTAATTGTGGAAACATCCGCAATCTCTTTAAGGGAGACTATATATGATACTAGGGCTAAATGCACTATTAGTCCCTGAACTTTAAACAAACTCATCATCAATCTCATAACTTCAAAAGTGATCATCATTGACCAAACATCACCCTTTTTGTTCACCACAAGTCCCTAGCCCTAACGTCGTTATTGTATTGTTATTAAGTGAGCATGTGTCAATCACATGCACAAAAATTGATGGCTAAACAGACTTTTTCATTTCAAATAAGGGGTCAGCTTGTTATCATCATCAAAAGAAGGGGCTATGGATAACATCATAAAAATAATTAGGGGCCATGTGAAAAATTCAACTCCCACTTCATCACCTCCTCTTCAACTTCCGCGACCTCTCCCCATCACCGCTCTCCTCCGCGAACAAATCCTTCCCGGTCCCCCTCCTCAATGAATACTCCTTCTTCTTCGCCAACTGCTCACCGACCGAAATCACAAGTCACCATGGACATCCACACTGAATTATACAACCTATAAACCGGCGGTGTCAAGGATTACCTTCCCGCTGGCTTGACTCAGCTTCCAATGATTTACTTCACCATATTTCTCTCTTATAATGTATTTTTAGGTTTCAGGGGTTACATGTGCCTACAAAGTTATCGAATGAGATCGGGATCCGTACATAAGATCCATCTTTTAATGAGCGGGTTGCTCATCGCGAAAGCCTAGAACTTAATATGTGCTGCGGAGGACAAGCATGAATGACGTGACGGAGTTGGTAGCAGGAGATGTAGGCTTCGCAGAGGAGGAAGGTGAAGACGTAGATGATGTTAGGGAGAGGTGAGGAGATGATGGATCGGCAGAGATCGGGAGGGGTGAGGCCGACAGCGGAGATAAGGAGAAAATCTGGGTAAATATGAACTAGGTATTAAAATTTTCTATTGGCCCCCTTATTTTGATGAAGTTATCCATGACCCCCCCTATTTTGATGATGATAACAAGCTAACTCCTTATTTGAAATGAAAAGGTATGCTCTCAATTTTTGTGCATGTGAGTGACACATACTCACTTAACGGTAATACACTAACGACGTTAGGGCTAGGAACTAACGGTGAACAAAAAGAGCAATATTTTGTCAATGATGATCATTTTTGAAGTTAGGGAACTGATGATGGATTTGGCTAAAGTTCAGGGACTAATGGTGCATTTTGCCCATGATACTAATATTTATAACAAAGTTAATGAATTTTCTTAATATACAGTCAAATATGTACAAGATGATGATAATAAATATTTATAATAGAGAATTACTTTTTCTTAATTTTTGTACCCAATCAAACAAAACAAGTAATTTCGAATGGAGAGAGTATAAAAAATTATAAGGATAATGCTCAACGACCGATTCTGGCTCTGAAGGTTTTGAAATCTCTCATGAATATTATATCTTATCACTTATTCTTGGTATGTCTTGCTCACCAATTAAATCAAGATATGCATATCATATCTTATCACTTATTCTTGGTATGTCTTACTCACCAATTAAATCAAGATATGGTGGAAGATATTTCAATCCTTTCCATGTATATAAGATTTCATTCTTGGTGGGCAAGTAACCCTAATTGTATATAAACACTAGTTGTACAGTTTTTTAAATGAATATACACAATTCTTATGCAAAATGAATATACACAATTCTTATGCCTATCATTATTTATCATGCCTATCATTATTTATCATGGTATCAGAGCGGGTAACGCTCTAATTGCTTCCGCACATAATTTTTCTTCTTCTCTGATCCATTGCCATGGCCAACGGCGATGAAGTCAAAACCAAAGCCTCGATTGAGGAGACTTCTGGGACCAAAGTCGATGTGATGTCGCCTTATTTCCTAGTCGCCTCGGATAGTCCCAACGCCGTCTTTGTTAGTGATCTCCTTCGAGACGGGAACTTTGCAGATTGGGTAGATGAGATGAGCAACACCTTGTTTGCGAAGAATAAAATTGGATTTGTCGATGGTACAATCCAAATTCCTGACGAGGGCACGATAGAGCTACCGCTTTGGAGGCGTTGTAATGTGATGGTGAAGGGATGGCTGGATAGTGCCATGGAGAAGGAAATACGAAGCAGTGTGAAATATGCAAACACCGCACAAGAGATTTGGGAAGACTTGCAGGAACGTTTTGGGAGCGAGAGCGCGCCTAGGGCTTATGAATTAAAGCGTGTTGTATCCCTAACGAGGCAAGAAAGTCTCTCGTTGTCGGCATACTACACAAAGCTAAAGGGATTATGGGATGAAATCCAGTCCATCAACCCATTGCCGAGGTGCAAGTGTAGTGAGTGCATTTGTGACATATCAAAGAAGCTCATAAAGATGGGCGAGAAAGAACGCCTATATGAATTCCTAATGGGTTTGGAGGCAAGTTTTGGGACGGTTAAAACCCAAATCTTGGGCATGAAACCAGGAGTCAGTCTAGGGACAGCCTATCATCTCGTTGCTCAGGATGAGAAACAGAAGCAAATCAGTTCGACAGGAAAGATAAGCATGGAGGCAGCTGCATTCCGGGCGCATACCAGTCAACACAACAGCCGAGAGGAAGAAAAGGTTTTGCAGAAGGAGAAACCAAAGTGCACACACTGTGGGAAACTATATCACACTGTTGAAAATTGTTATGAAATCATTGGGTATCCGGAGGGACGAAAGAAAACAAAGCAAAAGGGGGTCGGCAAGTCAACGGCACACTTTGCAACAGGGGAAGGCAATCCAATATTGGGCTTCACCAATGAACAATACAAACAGTTGGTCCAATTCTTTACAGAAAAATCCACATGCGAGCAGAAATCCTCTGCCACGGAAAATATGGCTGGTAAACAGAATAGTATAAAATCTTGGATCATTGATTCAAGGGCAACCGAACACATAACTTGTGACGGCTCAGTATTGGAGAATCAAGTTCAAACTGGAATGGAGACACCAGTTAAAATCCCCAATGGTGATGTCATACCAGTCAAAGGCATTGGGAGCACCAAACTTCCAAATGGACTAAATGTTCATCATGTTTTAAATTTGCCTGCTTTCAAATGCAATTTGTTATCTGTTAGTCGCTTAACCAAGGATTTAAATTGTGATCTCACCTTCTTTCCGGATTTCTGTGTGATACAGGACTTGGCTTTGAGAACTCTGATTGGGATGGGGAAATGCGTTGATGGTCTATATCACCTGGAACCAACGACAAGGGAACACACAACTATGGCAGCGAAGACAGATACTAGGGTATGACACAAAAGATTAGGATATACTTCAGTTTATGACTTTCAGCATGCTAATAATTCTAGTTTTAATAAGGAGAAAGAGCATTGTGACTCATGTATTCGAGCCAAAATGACGAGACTTCCTTTTCCGATTAGTAACACTCAAACAAATTTTTGTTTTGACCTCATACATTGTGACATTTGGGGTGGTTATAAAACTCCGTCCTTTTCTGGTGAACATTATTTTTTTGACTATTGTTGACGATTTTAGTCAAGGACTATGGGTGTTTTTAATGAAGCATAAGTATGAGGTCCATCATTATCTTACTATGTTTTGTAATATGGTTAACACTCAATTTGAGAGGAAGGTTAAGCGTATTAGGAGTGATAATGGTGGGGAACTTTAGTCATTGCTAATGTTAGAATATTATGTTAAACATGGAATACTTCTTGAGACATCTTGCACCGACACTCCACAACAAAATGGGGTTGTCGAGCGCAAGCATCGTCATATTTTAGAAATGGCTCGGGCTTTACGTTTTGAGGCGGGTTTGCCAAAACGTTACTGGGGAGAATGTGTTTTGACAGCAGCCTATATAATTAACTGTTTACCCTCCAAAGTTTTAGAAAATAAGACTCTTTTTGAGATTTTACTACAAAGGAAACCTTGCCTTGATCTTATGCGTGCCTTTGGTTGTTTGGTTTATGCCAAAAATAACAAGAAAGGGGGAGACAAGTTTGATGCTAGGGGCAGACCTTGTGTTTTCATTGGATATCCTCATTCACAAAAGGGCTACAGAGTCTTTGATTTGGAGTCCAAACAGATTTACACAGCACGAGATGTAAAATTCGTGAAAAGTGTATTTCCCTTCAAGGAAACATGCGCACAGCCAAGCCGAAGTCCTTTAAACACCGCAAGAAGTGAGGATTTGGAAGAAGAAGTCATAGAGTTTGTGCAGGTCCAAGCAGATAAGCAGTCAACTGAGCAGACATGTGTACGGACATTTGTTGACCAGGATAACAGACAACCGATTGCGAGGCGAGATGGCGGCCAGTTGAGCGAGACTTACATTACACAAGATGTTGAACCCAACCCGCACAACCAGTTCAGCGACGAAGTGAACGACAAAGACAGCAGCCCAAGCATCTCAAGGATTTTGATGTGAGTTTGCCAGTGTCTATAGACCATCAGCATCCCAGCTCCAACTCAGTGACCTCGAAGGTATATCCTTTATCTAACTATATTTCTTATGAGCGTTTTTCTTCCAATCACAAGGCATTTCTTGCGGCCATCACTTCACGTGATGAGCCTAAGTACTATCATCAGGCTATTAAACACCTGGAATGGCGTGATGCAATGAAAAAGGAAATTGATGCTTTGGAAGCCAATGGCATTTGGACGCTTGAGAAACTACCTCCGAGGAAAAAAGCAGTTGACTCCAAGTGGGTTTATAAGATAAAGTATAAAACAAATGGAGATGTTGAAAGGTACAAAGCGCGTTTAATGGCAAAAGGCTTCACACAAGTTGAAGGGATAGATTACCACAAGACATTTGCTCTTGTTGCCAAGCTTGTCACTGTGAGGAGTCTTCTTGTCGTGGCAGCCAAAATGAACTGGGCCATCCATCAGCTTGACGTAAACAACACTTTTCTACATGGGGACTTAACACAAGACGTTTACATGAAAATCCCGCAAAGGCTTTGCAAAGGAAGGAGATACGAGAGTTTGCAGGCTTCGAAAATCGTTGTATGGTCTTCATCAAGCATCAAGAAACTGGTATAAAAAATTCACCACGGCACTACTGGCGGTTGAGTTTAGACAATCATATGCTGATCATTCCTTATTCATATATAAGAGGGGCAAGTCTTATGTCGCGGCCCTTATCTATGTTGATGATGTCCTTTTGGTAGGAAATGACACTCTTAAAATTGGAGTTGTCTAGAAGTACCTGGACGAGAAGTTTAGCATTAAGGATCTCGGGCATTTAAAATATTTCTTGGGGATAGAAGTAGCAAGATCAAGAGAAGGCATTGTGCTCAGCCAACGAAAATACACTTTAGACATTCTTGAAGAGAGTGGATTACAAGGTGGGCGAACAAGTGACTTCCCAATTGAACAAAATCGACTCGATGCGGATTTGCGCTAATTGGGAGATTGCGACTTAGTCGACGTTCATTAGTCGGTTCATTCGCTCCAAGGAGGACACATTTGGATGCAGCAACTCGAGTCATAAGATACCTCAAGAGCACAGTCGGTCAGGGTTTACTTCTTCCGGCTCAAGGAGACTTGACACTTGCGGCATATTGTGACGCGGATTGGGGAGGTTGTCCTATGACTAGGCGATCATGTACTGCGTATTTTTTCAGTTTGGGTGGGGCACCTATATCCTGGCGTAGTAAGAAGCAGTCGGTTGTGGCTCGTTCCTCAGCAGAAGTAGCGTACCGCGTAATGGCAACCACATTCAGTGAAATAATATGGCTTCGTTGGCTACTCCGAGATATTGAAGCATCACAACCACATGCCACACCTCTCTATTGCGACAACCAAGCAGCTCGACATATCGCAAATAACCCTGTTTTTCATGAGCGTACAAAGCACGTGGAAATGGATTGCTACTTCGTTCGTGAACGTGTTGAGTCTGGTGACATAATACCGTGTAAAATATCGACCATTGATCAAGTGGCCGATCTCTTTACTAAACCCCTCGGGGCTACTCAGTTTCGTTCTTTGGTTGGCAAGTTGGGCATTCGTAATCTCCATGCGCCAACTTGAGGGGGAGTGAAGGTTTTGAAATCTCTCATGAATATCATATCTTGTCACTTATTCTTGGTATGTCTTGCTCACTAATTAAATCAAGATATGGTGGAAGATATTTCAATCCTTTCCATGTATATAGGATCTCATTCTTGGTGGGCAAGTAAGCCTAATTGTATATAAACACTAGTTGTACAGGTTTTTAGATGAATATACACAATTCTTATGCAAAATATACTTCTCTTACCTATCATTATTTATCAGGCTCACATGAGTTACTATTTTTGCCTTTATAGTATCCACCTTGGTCATTTTAGCTACTTATATATCTTCATACCTTACTAGTTTAGCTGATTACATAGTCATTTAAACAATTTATTTTAATCGTTTAAACGACTCGCATTGGTTATTTAAATTACTCATCATTATACATAAATTGTTTAAACGACTATATAGTCGAAACTACTTAACTTGGTCTTTTAAACTACACACATTGAGAATACAAACAATTTCGCTAATAGTATATCCGACTATATTATCATTTAAGCTACTCGCCTTGCCCGTTACAAGATATCGACCCAAACAATTTCATTAATAAGTTAACCTAACTACTTAGTCGTTGGAACTACTAATCAATACTATCTTAGGCTTCGTTTGCTTTACGGAAAATAACTTCCGGAAAACGTTTTCCTCATTTTTCAATATTTGGCAACGTTAGGAAAATGTAGTCAATATAGAAGGTTTTTCGAGTTAAAGGAAAATGAAGGCTTCTTTTCCAGAAAATGACTTACAAATTCATTTTCCGTAAGTCATTTTCCAAGTGTTCGGGCACCCTCCGCTCCTTTCACAATTACACATATTTACTTACACACACAATATTTAACTAACAAATAAATTGTTTAGAAATATAAATGAAGTTTGTACACACTATTTATAAATTATAATTTTAAT
Source organism: Codonopsis lanceolata (assembly GCA_013146195.2). Lineage (NCBI taxonomy): Eukaryota > Viridiplantae > Streptophyta > Magnoliopsida > Asterales > Campanulaceae > Codonopsis > Codonopsis lanceolata. The sequence continues at coordinate 62,486,650 of CM028381.1, forward strand.
AAATAATCAACATGTGCTTTAATATTAGAATATATTTTATTGTATTTATTCATATATGGTTTTTCGTAATATTTTCTAAGGACATCCTAAACATTATCAATTTTCTATTTTAAAACATTTTTTTTTCATATCAATTATCAAATTTTTTATTTGTAATTTAGAGATTAAAAAAAAGATGAACCTTATTGATTTGACACCACTAATGATAAATTGAGGGCTACTAAAGAAAAACGAATCAATGGTAAACACCATCTTATATTCAATATGTGATTAATATTAAAACATAATTTTTGTATTTATTCATATACTGTTTTTTGTAACATTTTTCGTGTGTTTGCTAAACACCATAAATATTTTCTAAAATATTTTCAAAAGATTTACCAAATACCTAAAAATGAAATCTTTTCATTTTTCGAAAGTCAAACATAGCCTTAATCATTTTTCACTATCATACTCTTTCTTTCCCGTAAATTATCGTCCTCCTTTCATTTTTCGTCTGTCTCAAAATAATTGTCCAGTTTGTAACTTATCTTTTAATAACATCACTTTTACCACTTTACCCTTACTTCTTTACTATATTTTAATTATGGGGCATACACTCATGGGTCTTAAAGAAAACTACACATTAAACCAATATAAATAATCAAGTCAATTATTTTTTCTTAATCCATACGTCGGGTTAACTAAAACGATAATTTAGTGCCGGGAGAGTAAATAACAAAAATATATTTACAACAAAAATATATTTTCTGACCATGCAAAATCTAGCCGCTTATCTTTATGCTCTTATTAGCAAGTACGACATATATGAAATTTGTGAAAACTAGACCTTGGTTATAATTATGTAATTTCACTTGTCAGAATGTCAGTATAAACTTCTGTCACTCCAATGGTGACAGCAACAAGGCCTAGCTGTAAGTAGTCCCCCACTACGTTTTCATTTTGAGAGAGGTCACCATTTACCCTACAATCCAATTTATTTTAGGGTTATTATAAACGATCCCTATCAATTATGTATCAAGTTTGAATTATCTCCTTAATTATTAATTAATACAATATACCTCTTTAATTATATTTTTTTTCTTAAATTTTATATTTTATTTAGGTATCGTTATTTAAATTGACAAAATTTTCTCACCTAACGCTCATATAACAATCTTTGGTATCGTTTGGTAGTCATGATTAAAGTCCGATAGGATAATAAATCAAGTTGTTTGATGTTTGATAAACAATATGTGGTATTGACTTATAACACAAGTTACTCGCATAAAGTCATTATTCACTCAGTATTAATACCAATGGAAAGAGTGGTATTATTAGCGCTCTCACTAAAAAAAATTATAATTAACATTTTTTTTTATCTTAAAACTACCCCCGATATACAAGTTGAGATTAATAGTGAGGGTACTAATAATACTAGGATTAATAATACTGTTTATTCCTACCTGATTACCAAACAACTCCTTTATATATTATTTTTACCATAAATAACGATAAGTGACTATTTATATTGATCATTCCTATGTACAAAGAGGATCTCGTAAGTAAAATATTTTATTTTAACATTAAAAAGACATTATAATATATTTTTTAAAAAAACCTAAAGATAGTTACACGAGTTTCAACCTGGTATTTAGCTTTAAATTAAATGTTATATGTGAGGGGAGAACATTGTTTCATTGGTTGTTGAGGAGGAAATTTGAATCCAATTTATAGTTGAGGGGGTTATTTGTAATTTACCCTTTATTTTCTTTTATTTAATTTTTGGCATTGTTCTGAATTCTGATCCATGAACAGTTTGAAAGCGATATATCATCATAGATATACTATTATTTCCCTGGCTTTAAATTCTTTCCAATTTAACACAAACAGAATACTTCCGCTGTCTAAAAAAATATGGTTTCATTTAATAAATTAATTTTCTTAATATTGTAGCTTAATACCTTTTTCAAGTAATGAATTTAAGAAAAAATTGCGAGTCGGTCAACTTTTCAAAGTTTCTAATTACTTTAGTATCGTATTTTTTTTAACCGAAAAAAACGCTTTGGAATGCGAAAAAAACAGCGATGCCCTTAATGAACATGATGCGTCCTACATAAATGAATCACAGTGCATTGACTATTGAACCGTGATTCATCAATTTTATTGCATTAATTTTTACACCGTGCTTCAATAGTTTAATTGTTTAGTTCTATTGTACCGTGATTCCTTAATTTTATTACATTAATTTTTGTATCGTGGTTCAATAATTTAATTTTCTATTCTAATTACATGACAGTACCAACTTTTATATATCGCGATAAATTAATTTTTGAACAGCGATACATACTTAATCGAAGTCGCACCTCGGTATCAACTTTTCTGTAGTACGATAAATTGATTTTTGAACCGCGATACATAAAATATTGTTAATTTATTTTTGCATCGCGATACAAAATGATAATGAACCAGACCATGTCCTCTATCTTCTTATTACATCTCCTCCGTCGTAAGCTTTCTTCTTCCCCCTTCCTCTCCGTCTTCGTCCTACTGAAAAATCATTCAACCCAGTACAGATCCATTACAGTTTCTTACATAATGAATCAAAGAAACTGTTTACCTTTCAGGGGCGTTGCCCCCAATCGAATCCCCATGATGGGGCGCTGCCCCCTCGTCCCTTGCGACATGGCTGGTCGTCCTTGTTTCGTTGCGTAACAATGGTAATTTTTGAATTCGAAGTGTGTTGCCGGAGCTGTTAAAGGAGACGATGACATTATCAGAATAATATTTCAAAAAGTAGTCTTTTGCGATTGAAAAAAAAAATTATAAACTTTTGAGTTAAAAACTTTGAAAAAGGGGCTGACTTGAATTTTACCCATGAATTTATTATTAATTTTGTCTTTGATAAAGTCTTTTGAATTTACACCACCTCATCATTTAAAATAATACTTCCTTCGTTCCTTGCAAAAAGTCTTAGTATGAAAGTCAATTTTTTTTAAAATGATGCTTTTAGTAGTCTATTAATAATAAAATGACACTTTTAAATGTATTTTAAATTTTAAATTTTATTCTATTTTAAATTTAACATTTTTTTAATTATCCTGGGTAATGCCTATTCCTTAATTTTTGAAAGTAGACTTTTAAGAAAACATCCAAAAATGAAATCTATAATTATTACTAAAACATAAGTCGTTGCTGCCACGTGACGGCTTTTTGTGAAAAACTAAAAGTTTTAAATAGATTATGTGCTGTCACGTGCCACATTTGAAATGGTAAAAAGAATTAAATCAATTAGTTTAAGATAAAAATTATTAATCTAATTAGATAAGATAAAATTCATAAAACTAATTTGATAAAATAAAACAAATTTAGGATATAGTTTTAAAAGCAAATTTATGATAGAGATTTAGGATTTTGTTTTTATTTTATTTTTCAAATATCACTTAATTAAACTAAGATTAACTATTGTTAAAACAGAAGTTGTTGCTGTCACATGACGACTTTTTGTTGAAAACTTAAGGTTTTAAAGGAATTTTGTGTTTCCGTGTCACATTCTTGTAAAGTTATAAAAAAAAAATTCTTGTTTTTTTTGCTGCAAAAAATTAAAAACTAATAGATTTTAAAACTAGTACCTCATTTATATATGGTAAAAGTTTTTTTAAAATTATTTTTTGCTGTCAAAATCGGTTAGTACGAGATAGATTTTATCACATTTGATTTAAATACGTTTCACTTGATTAGTACTCTAAGTTTTATAGTAAAAGTGTTTTTTGCACATAGATTTTACCTGTACTCAAAGATTTTAATATTTCAATTACATATTCATACGATCAATTTAGAATATTTACCTTATTTTTTGTTTTTTGCAAATTATTCTAATTGATTTTTTAAAACTATTTATTACAAGTTTAGAAAATCATCTTATTATAAATAACTTTTGCAAAAAAAAAAAACTATTAAAACCCTGCATATTGTACTCTCTCTCTCTCTATATATATATATATATATATATATATATATATATATATATATATATATATATTTATTTATTTATTTATTTATTTTTCTTACTACCATAAATTAAAACCGGGTAGATTTAAAACCGGTGCCTTCTTTATACATGGTAAAAGTTTTTTTTTTTTTACCATTTTTTGCTGACAAAATTGATTAATACCAGATATATTTTATAATGTTTGATTTAAACGCGTTTCACTTGATTAGGACTCTAAATTTTTATGGTAATTGTTTTTTTGCGGATAGATTTTATCAATTATCATAGATTTTAATCTTTCAATTACATGACTATATAATCAATTTTGAATATTTACCTTTTTTTTTGTTTTTTTTTCAAATTATTCTAATTTTAAAAATTAATTATTTATTACAAGATTTGAAAATCATCTTATTATAAACAACTTTTGAAAGAAAAAAAAACTATTAAAACCATGCATATGGTATTAAAACAGAAGCTGCTGCTCCTACATGACGACTTTCTGTAAAAAGAGTAATGCTAGAGCCACTCAATGAGCACTCAAATTTGTGCACCAAATGATGTGGTTTCCAATGTGTCATCTTATTTGGCATTTTATGGGCTCCACTATAAGTTAAAAAGTTATGTTAACAATATGACACATAAGATGTCACATCATTTGGTACCCAAAATTGAGTGCTATTAGAGTGGCCCTAGCATTACCCCTGTAAAAAACTAAAAGTTTTGAATGGATTCTGTATTGTCGTGTGTCACCTTTGAAATGGTAAAAAAAATCGATTAGTTTAAAATAAAAATTATAAATCTAATTAGATAAGATAAAATTCCTAAAACTAATTTGATAAGAGAAAACAAATTTAGGATATAGTTTTACGAGAAAATTTATGATAGAGATTTATGAGTAGATGAATCAAGGGACCATTGCTCCCCTTTTATACCCACCATGGCAGCCCGCTTCCTCTTCTTCACTATTAGGAGTTATTGCCGGTTCTCCAAAACGGCGGCAACCGCAACCCACGACCTCCCCCAAATTACTAATCATAAAGGCAGTTTGTTTAATTACATTAATAATTGTTATTATTATTATTATTATTATTATTATTATTATTATTATTATTATTATTATTATTATTATTATTATTATTATTATTATTATTATTATTGTTTTGTTATTCATGATTATTGTTATCAAATGGCCCATCAATTTGGGTTCAAGCCCAAACACAAATAAACCACCTAAGTGTGTACTAAAATTAAATGGGCTCATTGTTAATTCACTAATAGGCCCAAATATTAGTTTCTTTTAAATTTGTCCAAACCACAAATATCGGCCTAAGATAACTAAACTAATATAGGCCAAATATAATTATTCTAATTAAACAGACAATATTATCAAAATTAGGGATATTACACTCTCACCCCCTTAAAATAAGTTTAGTCCTCTAAACTTGACGTACCTGGTCAAACAAATAGCTCGGGATATTTCTCCCTCACCTCCTCCTCGAGCTCCCATGTTGCTTCCCTTTCGGTATGGTTACTCCATTGAACCTTGACATAAGGAATAGTTCGCCTCAGCAGAACCTGGTCCTTCCGATTCACAATTCAGACAGGTTGTTCATCATAACTCAAATCTTTTCGGAATTGCAAGGGTTCATACACGATCACGTGACTAGGGTCTGACATGTACTTTCTTAACATCGACACATGGAACACATTGTGAACTCCGGAGAGTGTAGGTGGTAGAGCAAGTCGGTAGGCGACTTCTCCCACCCGCTCAAGTATTTCAAACGGTCCAACAAACCTCGGGCTTAACTTACCGTTAATACCAAACCTCATAACTCCTCTTGTGGGCGAAATCTTTAGGAACACGTGATCCCCCACTTCGAATTCATGTCCGCGGCGATGGTTGTCTGCATACGACTTCTGTCTACTCTGTGCCATAAGAAGTCGCTTTCTAATCAACTGCACCTTCTCTGATGTAGCTTGCACTAACTCGGGTCCCGTAAGCTTTCTTTCACCCACTTCATCCCAACAGGTAGGTGATCGACACTTTCGCCCATACAAAGCCTCGTACGGTGCCATCCCAATACTCGCGTGATAACTATTGTTGTACGTGAATTCCACCAACGGCAGGTGATCATCCCAACTGCCCTGCAAATCCAAAGCACACGTCCGCAACATGTCCTCCAGTGTCTGTATGGTCCGTTCTGATTGACCATCTGTTTGTGGATGAAAAACCGTACTCATGCTCAACTTTGTACCTAACGCCTTTTGCAAACTGGCCCAAAACTTAGAGGTGAACCTTGCTTCACGATCTGACACAATCGAAACTGGTAACCCATGTAATCTGACAATCTCGTCAACATACAACCTGGCCAACTTCTCCAAAGAATCTGTAACCCGAAAAGCCAGAAAATGTGCAGACTTGGTTAATCGATCCACAATAACCCATATTGCATTGTGACCCTTCAGAGTCCCCGATCACAAAGTCCATGGTGATATGTTCCCACTTCCATTCGGGAACCGGTAATGATTGCAATAACCCTCCTGGCTTCTGATTCTCGATCTTCACTTGCTGACATACCAAACACTTGGAGACGAACTCCGCGATCTCCCTTTTCATGTTGTCCCACCAGAAGGTATCACGCACATCCCGGTACATCTTAGTACTACCAGGGTGTACCGCGAACCTCGAGCTATGTGCTTCCTCCAAGATTTCCCTCTTCAATTCTAGGTCTGAGGGGACACAAACTCTGGATCCAAAACGTAGAATCCCATCACTACTAACCCGGAAATCTGAATGACGACCCTCTTCGAGGTCTTTCGAGACTTTCATCAACTTTGGGTCACAAATCCTTAATTCTTTCTAACAAAGATGGTTGACACTCATTGCTCCCCTAAACCCTGACTTCAATTCCCAAGGATTCTAGATCGTCTAAAATTCTTCTTTCCTTAGTGATCATAGCTGCCAAGCTCCCTTGGTTCTTCCGACTCAACGCATCAGCCACGACGTTGGCCTTTCCAGGGTGATATAGTATCGTACAATCATAATCCTTAAGTAGTTCCAACCACCTTCGCTGCCGCATGTTTAACTCTTTTTGTGTGAATATATACTTAAGACTTTTATGGTCGGTATAAATCTCACACTTCTCCCCATACAGATAATGCCTCCAAATTTTCAAAGCAAACACCACAGCTGCTAACTCCAAATCATGGGTTGGATAATTCTTCTCATAGTTCTTGAGTTGTCAGGAAGCATAAGCAATTACCTTGTCGTTTTGCATCAAGACGCACCCTAATCCTTATAGCGATGGATCACTGTAGATCACGAATCCTTCCGACCCAAATGGTAAGGTAAGGATCGAAGCTGATACCAGTCGATCCTTCAATTCTTGAAAACTAGCCTCACATTCATCTGTCCATACAAACTTAACGTTCTTCTGGGTCAATCTAGATAAGGGTACTGCTACCTTTGAGAACCCCTCCACAAATCGGCGATAATAACCGGTCAACCCCAGGAAACTTCTAACTTTAGTGACAGCTGTTGGTCGCTCCCAATTTACCACCGTCTCAATCTTAGCTGGGTCCACAGAGATTCCATCCTTTGATACTACATGCCCCAAGAAAGCTACCTTCTCCAGCCAAAATTCGCACTTCTTAAATTTGGCATACAATTTCTTTTCTCTTAGGATCTGCAGCACAGCTCTCAAATGTTCTTCATGCTCCTCCTTGGTCTTAGAGTAAACTAAGATATCACCAATGAACACAATCACACAGTGGTCAAGAAACTTCTTGAACACCCTATTCATTAGGTCCATAAATCCAGCTGGAGCATTGGTCAACCCAAATGGCATAACCCGGAACTCATAGTGGCCATGTCTGGTTCTAAACGCCGTTTTAGGAATATCTTTATTCCTAACCCTTAACTGATGGTAGCCTGACCGGAGATCGATCTTGGAGAAGTAACGAACACCTTGCAACTGGTCAAACAAATCATCAATTCTTGGTAAAGGATACCTATTGTTTACTGTAACCCGATTCAACTCCCGATAGTCAATGCACAACCTCATAGACCCGTCTTTCTTCTTTACAAACAACACCGGAGCGCCCCAAGGTGAAACGCTCGACCGAATTAACCCCTTTTCCAATGACTCCTGCAACTATTCCTTCAATTCCTTAAGTTCTGCCGGCGCCATCCTATATGGTGCCTTCGAGATGGGTGCCGTCCCAGGCACTAGGTCAATCATAAATACTACCTCCCGCTCTGGTGGTAGACCTGGCAGATCCTATGGAAACACATCCCCAAACTCATTAACTACTGGAAGTGATTCGAGGCTAACTCCTTCCTTACGTGTGTCAGTGATGGACGCTAGATATCCCTGGCAACCCTTTCTCAAAAGTCGCCTTGCCTTTAGGAAAGAAATAAGACCTGACACGCCCACTGGCTTGGAACCATTAAACCTAAACTCTGGCTCACCCGGAATGCAAAACACAACCTCTTTTTCAAAACAATTCACCCTAGCATGGAAAACCGCTAACCAGTCCATGCCAAGTATAATATCGAAATCTTGAATGTCTAAGGGTATCAAATCAACAGGCAACTCCCTGTCCCCGAGTGTCAGCGGGCAAGATCTAAACACTGTAGTTACCAGAATAGATTCCTTGATTGGGGTATCTATGATTAATTCAACACCTAGATCTTGGGGACATAATTTCATGCGACGTGCAAGAGCAGTAGAAATAACAGAGTGGGTAGCACCAGGGTCAATTAAAGCATACACGTTGCGGGTGTAGAGATGTACAGTACCTACCACCACATCATTGGTTGCCCGAGCATCCCTAGTTGTCATAGCAAAAATACTTCCTTGGGTCTTGGGTTTGTCCTTGTCCCCACTCCCCGAGCCTTTGTTGAAAGTATTCTTGAGCGGCTCCGGACAGTTCCTGATCATATGTCCCACCTTTCCACAGTTAAAACATGCTCCTGTCCCTCGGTAGCAAGGCTTGTTTGGATGCAACCCCCCACAAGTGCGGCACATGTCGTCTATTTTCTGATTAAAATTCGATCCCTGACTTTGAGACTGATTCCTTGACGGCTGAGCTCCCCCTTTAAAACGGTTATCCTCAGTGGCCCTTCTTTTATTACCGTAGCCACTACTTCCTTGACCCGCAGATTGTCCCCTGTACCTCCCGGAGCTGTCCTCCGAGTTTCTCTTCTTATCTTCTTTTTTCCTGCGGTACTCGGCCGACTCCTGCTCGACCACCCGAGCCCAATCCAGAACCTCCACATGAGTTGGCAATTTCAAAGCTGTCAACCTGAAACTGATTTGACTGTTGAGTCCTCTCTCAAATTTCTTGCCTTCTGATCCTCATCTTCAAAGAAATTAGGAGCATACTTCGACAACTCCGTAAACTTAGCATTATACTCATCCACACGCATTGTCCCTTGCTCCAGGTTGAGAAACTCTAACAATCTCCGTTCTCGCACACTACGAGGGAAGTATTTCTTGTTAAAAGCTTCACGAAACATTTCCCAAGTAGAAATGGCCACACCGCTCGCCTGGGCAGTCCTCTCCTCTGACCCCCACCATTCACCAGCCTCTCCCTCCAGCATAAAGGTGGCAAATTGAACCTTCTGCTCATCGGTGCAAGTCATGGTTCCAAATATCTTTTCCATATTCTTCAACCATTCTTCCGGTTTCTCGGTGCCTGGCGCACCGGTGAAGGTTTTAGGTTTCCTCTTCTGGAAAACTTCAAAGGGGTCTTTAGTGGATGCCTGGTTTTGGGGTTGTGGTTGTGGCTGGGGTGGAGGTTGTGGTTGTTGCTCTGGCTGTGGTGGTGGTGGTGGTTGTTGTTCTGGTGGTGGTGGTGGTGGTGGTGGTTGTTGTTGTTGCCCAGGTTGGCCCATATTTGCCAGGACGGCCTAAGTGAGAGTTTGAAGGAGGGCCATAAGCGTTGAGTCCAAGGGACCGGGACCATTAACATTGACTTCCGGCTGCTCCTCACCCGCAACCCCGGAGGTAGAGTTTTCGTTGACCCTTCCCCCACGACCACGACCACGCCCTCTAGCGCCCGTACGACCTCCACGAGCCATCTATTAGTGTTTCATGGAGAGCAAAAGTGTCACACACTCATAAAGTAGAGATACATTTCTAACATCTTTCGATTTAATGCTTAACCCTTAAGGCTTAAATGGTTACTAAAGAATTCCTTAACATCGATCGAGAAGATTTAAGGTACCAAATCAAACCATACGTACTCAAATAAAGTTTTCTATATTAAATTTAAAAAGAAATTTCCATTACATTCAAAATAAGTTCGAAACCGTGGGACTTCAACCCATAACAAAAGAACTGACAATTTCCTTAAACACAAAAGAAAAAAATGATTATCTACAAGTCACTCTATCCAACCATTGGTGTGTGTCCTCCCGGCTACCGCCCCCGCTTCTCCGCCAGACTCAGAGTCCTCGGACTCGGAGCCTTCGGACCTGGTGCCCTCTGACGTGCTTTCTTCCGTCTCCTCAACCGCCACGTCATCATCTGAGTCAACTTGTATAGGGTTCAGAGAAGACCCTAGCCCGTCCTCGGGAGCTTCGTCAATGACTTGGTCAAGACTTGCACGCACTAAATCAAGTACGTCCTTAGCATCCCTAACCGCTTGCATATGGGCACGCAAGTGTGCCGCCAGCTTTTCCTTAGCGTCCCTCATTTTTTGAAAGGCACGCCTAGAGCGAAACAACTTAGTACGTACTTCATTATACATCCCTCGAGGGACCGAGAGAGATTGATGAATGCATGTTTTCTTTGCAGTTTGTCTGGTTCGTGCCACCCCTACACATAACCACCGATGTATTAGTCCTTAAAAGAAACCCACATTTGGATCACATGCTTATCTCTACCCTCTCATTATCACTTCCAACATAACCTTTAGAACCTATGACCCTCAGGATTTTTTTAAACTAGGCTCTGATACCACTCTGTAACACCCCAAACTCGGTACCGACACCGCGGTCCCACAATTTGGCCATGTCACCAATTCTAAATACTAACTCACAAAATATCCACAATAAACCATCTAAATTTTTCTAATCAAAATACATATCAGTCTAATACAAATTCCGAAATATAATAACCACCATAAAAACCCGAACAAATGTTTATTCCTAAAAAAAAACTGTCAAATCTAGGAACATTTATCTTATCCGCGCCACCCTACAAACGATCCACCTGATTCCAAAAGATTTCAAATTTTACTTATGACCTGAAGAAAAATAGAAAAAGGGTGAGCAAACAATGCCCAACAAGTTCATATACAACCCCTCCGGTTTCTAAGGAGGAGTTGATCACAAAAAAAAATTTCGCCAGGGTCAAATAATTTTAACAATACCAAAAACTGCATTTATCGGATAAAGAAACAAATAAATCCAATATAGTGATAATTAGAAGTTCCAAAAAAAAAAATAAATAAATAAAGCACAAAACAAATACGAGATATTCAATTGTCGCCAACTGTCCCATTCCAGTTGAAAACAAAGAATACCCGCAGATTCCATGATCACTTAAGTGGTCAATTCGACCTGACTAACTGCCCCAATGGGTCTGATGCCGAACGGGCCTAAAGGTGTATCCGGATAACCTCACTACATGTCCAGTGGTGTCAAATAATTCAAAGTTCAAAAATGTTACGTATTGCACGTAACAACTTAAGTTACTTAGTGATCACGGAGGAGTTCAAATAAAGTCAAACGTCCAAAATTATGCAATTCATTTTTCCAACAGATTGATATTTCAAAGAAGTCAAATGTGGGTTACAAAAGTTTCAAAATTCAGATTATGAACAAAATAGGCTCGACAGAGTTCAAAGCAAATATCGGCGAATGCAGAACATGAGTTTACAAAGAAAGTGCGAAGCCAATAAAATTATAACGGAAGCCTACCGAATAAAATATGATGATCAAATAACCTTAAAGGAGTATAATCCCTTACCTCAAAACGAAGCTTCGAAATCAACTCTTACGCAAAAAGATACGACTACCCGTGCTTGCTTAAATCTAAAATTCAATAACCAAATTATTACATTTAAATAACTAGTTGAATCATTAAACAAATTAATTATACATTTTTTTTATATTACCCCTTCCCAAACAAAAGTCAAACTCCCCTTTATCTCCCCCACCAACCGTCCACTCCCAACAATCCCCCTTTTTTTTTTTTCCTTTTTGAAAAGACAACACTCATACCCCCCCTACCTAGCCTACCCCTCCCCCTACCAATCACCTCACCCGTCCCCTCAACCCTTTCTCACCTTTTCGATCTTTTTTTTAAAAAACAACCAGCGACCATCTCTTCTTCCTTTATTTACCATTCTTTTCTTTATTTCCTTTTCCCTCTCTTCCATTCCTCCTTCCGCCAACACACATCCAAACCTTCTTCTTCTCTCCTTTTTTTTTTCGACAAGGTCTTCGGCGCACAATAAGTCCACCAAATCTCCTAGCCCACTGCAAAACTTTACAATTTCAGGAAGAAATAAACAAAGGTCAACGTAATACCTCAATCGAAACCTCCCTCTCGCGACTTTGTCTGCCAACGGATCGAACGGATCAGAGCTTCGCCGGCTACCTTCACCCCGAGATTTCGAAGGTCGTCCTCGGTGCACTCTCCCAATATACTTTCTCAGCCGATTTTCCTTGCTTTGTGAGTAGATGAATCAAGGGACCATTGCTCCCCTTTTATACCAACCATGGCGGCCCGCTTCCTCTTCTTCACTATTAGGAGTTATTGCCGGTTTCTCCAAAACGGCGGTAACCGCAACCCACGACCTCCCCCAAATTACTAATCATAAAGGCAGTTTGTTTAATTACATTAATAATTGTTATTATTATTATTATTATTGTTGTTGTTGTTGTTGTTGTTGTTGTTGTTTTGTTATTCATGATTATTGTTATCAAATGGCCCATCAATTTGGGTTCAAGCCCAATCACAAATAAACCACCCAAATGTGTACTAAAATTAAATGGGCTCATTGTTAATTCACTAATAGGCCCAAATATTAATTTCTTTCAAATTTGACCAAACCACAAATATCGGCCCAAGATAACTAAACTAATATAGGCCCAATATAATTATTCTAATTAAACCGACAATATTATCAAAATTAGGGATATTACAATACATGGTATTGGTCGACATAAAACTGTTCCCTATAACCCACAACAAAATGGTGTTGTCGAGCGTATGAATAGAACTCTTTTGGAAAAAGTTAGGACTATGCTTAATACCTCGGGTCTCTCCAAACGATTTTGGGAAGAGGCAGTTGTAACTGTCGCCTATATCATCAATAGGTCCCCCTCTGTACCTTTGCATGGTAGATGCCCTGAAGCGGTCTATACGGGGAAAGAGATTGATATCTCGCATATGAGGGTGTTCGGTTGTGCGGCTTATGCACATCAAAGACATGACAAACTTGAACCTAGAGCTGCTAGGTGTGTGTTTTTAGGGTACCCGGAGGGTGTGAAGTGGTATAGACTTTGGTTAAAAGAGGACCATGGTTTTAAAACCATAATAAGTAGGGATGTTGTTTTTAATGAACTTGGATTTTCTTGCTTGATTCCTACTCAACCTATACCTGTTAATGATCTTCCCCCTCCCCCCGACTCTAATTGCGATAGAGCAACCCCATGTTATTGATGATAATGTGCCAATCGAAAATGTGGAAATTGATCATGAGAATGTTGAAATTGAACACAATGAAGATGATGAAAATGTGGAGGATGGGCATGTCCCGGAAATACAAAATCTAGATGACTACCAACTTACTAGGGATCGACCTAGACGGGAAGTTAGGAAACTATCTAGACTTAATGATTTTCAAATGACATCTTTTGTGTTTAGTGTTTTTGAATCTCTTGACAATTGTGATGGACCTAAATCTTACCATGATGCTTTAAAATCTTCTCATTCTGCTAAGTGGTTAAATGCTATGAAAGATGAAATGAACTCGTTGCATGTTAACCAAACATGGACCTTGGTCCCTAAACCTAAAACATGTTCTCTTGTTGCTTGCAAATGGTTGTTTAAGGCTAAGGCTGAGAATGAGACTGTTAGATTTAAAGCGTGTTTGGTCGCTAAAGGATTTACTAAAAAAGAGGGGATAGATTACAAAGAAATTTTTGCTCCGGTTGTCAAATTTACTACAGTAAGAGTCATGTTTGCTTTATTTGCTCATTTTAATTTGGAATTAAAACAAATGGATGTGAAAACTACGCTTTTACATGGTGACTTGTGATGCATCCAAAATCTTCTGGATGCACTGGATTTGTCCAACTGGATACCTGGCTTTCAACGTATCCTCTAATCTTCAAAGCCCAACTCTGCAATTTAACCAAAGAACTGAGAACTAGGCAGGGGCACTCCCTGCAAAAGCCCTCCGGCGTGTGAATTAGCACAAGAAAGCAGAAGAGTATAAAATTCAGCAGAGTTTAGGCTAGCAATATCAAACCACGTACCTTTCCCATTCATTTTCCGGGGATTTTATAGCTGCCGGAGAGTATAACTGCTCATAACTGCCCACTAACATTCATGGCATTAATGGCGGGCATATTAACTACCCCATTAACTATCCCATTAACCACAACGGTCAAATGGAGAATTATCCGGACATAACCGTCCTCAACTGATAACAACATTTAAATTTACGAGCATGACACATCATGCTCGCTTCATGCTCATAGTCAAGCCCCCAGCTCGCTAATATCTCTTGCTCGTTGAAGGCTAAGGTCTTGCTCGGGATACACAAGAATTATTTCATCTTCTCCTCGTAGCTTTGACTTTTAGATGCTCGTGTGTTGACTGAATGATGATCACGTGCTAAAAATGTGCTTCACGGCTTGGGCCTATTGGGCCGGGCAGCTCAGTAGCCTCCTACTCCTTGTCTACCGAGTATTCATGCTCGAAGCGAAGAGAACTATAAATTTCCCAGTCAAATCCTCTCAAAATACGGGCTTTTACAAATACACCGAGTTGCTTTTAATCAAAAATTGAAAGTGGAGGCCAGCCAAAAGGGTTTTTAGGGATACAAGCCATCACCCGCCACCTGCGCACTTACACGGGCTCACTTCCCCATAAGGCATTAAATGCTGCCTTGATCCTTGAGCTGCAATGATGAGAAAATTCCCAAACGGCGGTTACCCATCGATATAAAAGCCGAACCTCTCTTCCATTTTGAACTTTTATCATCTTCTGAATTCTCTAGAGCAAGGTTCGTGAGAAGCCGAAGATTCAAGAGAGCATTCCCATTTCCGTTTACCAAATCTACAAGGAAGATTTTCTGAGTTCGTTTTTGCAATCTGCATCAGTTTCATGAATCCACTCAGCAACTAACAGGTATGGCTTCTATTTTCTTCTTGTCTTTCTGTATTTTCAATTTTGATTTGCCTGAACCCTTCATCTTAAGATCCAGAACGCTTTTCTGGGTTTTAAATACCCTTTTGAATCAACCCATTTAGAACCAGGATGAACCAATTCTTTCATCTAAACCTTTCTGGTTTCCTCTTTTTAAGGATTCCACACCTATAGGCTCCATATAAACTTATCCAATTTCCAATTGGAATCGAGGTGCATCTTAACCAGTGCCCCGTTCACTGGTTTGAGGATAAACCCTTGCTTGTCACAGGTTCTTAATTATTTCTGTTTGTCACCCCGAGCAGGGTTTAACCTATATCCCTCGATTCCTGTAGGATGTCTTCTGGTGATAGAACTTCTTCTGAGATCGAAGGACGGGCATACGACCATGGAGCCCCCCTAGAAAATGAAGAAAACCCAGACGCAGGATCCTCGAGCTCGGAAGAAACTGAGCGAGAAGAGATTCCGCTTGTTCGGCAGAGACGGCCCCGAATCTCCCGAAATATAATCGAGCAGGCGGTAGAAAACCTTCCTAGCACGAGCAGACCACCAAATCAAGATTCAGCCAAAGGGAAACAAATTGCTTCAACCAGTACCCACTTCATTAAATAGGACGACCTAAACAGCGAAGATGAAGTATCTAGCTGGTTTTACTCTCTAGGCATGGACCCCAAGAATTACCGGGTTAGGGCTTTTGACCTAGATATCGACGAAGCCGGGCACAACTTTCAGGGTGACCGGATGGTTTTTTACTTCGATTTCTTTTTAGTCGGCCTCAGATTACCCTTAGATCCTTTCTTTGCCGAATTTCTTTTGATAAACAACGCCCTTCCCTGCGACCTGACTCTGACAACTGTTAGATTTCTGGTCGCGTATATTGTCGCCTGTAGACTCCTTAGTTTCGAACCCAGCATGGACCTTTTTAGGAAATTCTTTCTTTTTTCCATGGATAAGAAAAGTGGGCGCATCACCGGTCGCTCCAACCCTAATTACTTTAAACTCCTATCTGATAGCCCAAACAAGGTTGATGCCTGGGATTCCAAAGCCTTGCTCGTAGAATCCCGAGTAGGCTGGCCCTTTGCTCCATACCTTGAAAACTTAGCCATAGCCAAATATGATAAACAAGCCTTTCGAACAGGAGAGCCAATGCTCGCAAAGACATTCAGAAAGCTTCTCAATGTGAAGGAAGGAAAACAAGGGCATGACTGGGTTTTAGACTAGGTAGCCCTGACTTCCGACCTTACTTTACTTCGACAAGATGGAATAATAAGTTGGACCGTTCAAGGCTGCGAGCCCCAAACCATCCTAGAACTTGAAAGACCACACCCATTTTGGGGTAATTGTCATGGGGGGAATTTCCCAAGTGAATGTCCGAGCTGCAGGCAAACCGGAAGAAACTGCACCCCTGCTTTTTTTATATCTGGTTTGCATGAATTCTTTTTCCATGTTCTAATACTTTCTATTCCAATCACAACTTCTAACCTCTTTTCATAACTCACTTTGCAGATATGAGGCAAATGGAGGATTCCCAACGCTTTCTGCAAGCAATGAGGAGATGAGTTGTTGGAAGGAATACCCAAATGGCTGGGCAACAGCCAGCTCGCCTCCCTACGGTTCCGGCCACTAATACCGGACGAGGATCCAACCGAGCTCCGGAGCCAAGCCGAGCAGTAACTGCCACCCGTACACAAGTTGCCATGATTACATCGAATCCAGTGATACCTGTACCAATTGCTCCTCAACAACAGCAACAACAAAAAAGACCTCCTCCAATCTCCCCTCTAGAAAGAAGAACACGCTCGCGAACTGATCAAAGCGAGCCCACTAAAGCTTCTAGTTCTCAGGCTCCCATCTAGAAAGGGGATAATTTCGAGATGCCCGAGACTCGTGAGCTCGCGACCAAGCTCATAAAAGAAATAGGCGTTGTTCCCGATCTGGCCAACCTGAATACCAATAAGAGAGGTGGGCATGCAGCTAGCGTAGGACTAGGGATGGTGAAGAGACTTCACCATACTGGGATTCGCCGAAGAAGCACTGAACTCCCCAGTGCCGTCCTGATTGGTGAAATCGAAATGTGCATGACCGAGGTAAATGATTTTTTATCGTTTTACAAAAAAAACTGAATTCCTTCCTTATTTTTTGCTCATCCTATTTTTAATTTTGTAGATGGCCAGCAAAACCGAACTTCTCTTTGACCGCTTGATCGATAATGTGAAAACCTCCAGCATGCTTTCCTCCGAGAAAAACACTCTAGAAGAGCAAGTAAACTCACTCATGAGCGAACTGAAAGAAACCGAAGAGATCTTGACGACCAAGGTCACTGAACTTTCTAAACTGGAGGAGGAAAAAAGGATCCTTGAAGCCCATCTCACTTTCTCAAAGAAGTCTGAGGAGTCTGCCCTCAACAATATCACTCAAGTGAGAAAAGATCTTCGGGAAGCGACTAACGAGTTGGAGAAGGTCAAGAAGGAGGCAGCTGATAGGGAGAATAAACTGAAGGCTGAGCTAACACAAGCCCCCGCGCAGAAAGAAAACCTTATCACCGAGTACAAAAACTCTGAAGACTTCGCGACTGCTGTTGAAGAAGAGGCTTACCCGTTTTTCTTGCAGGGAGTCAATCATATTCTTCGACAACTAGCTTGCAGCGGTCTTGAATTTAACCCGGAACAGCTCGCAACATGGGGAACCAACACCCTCTTCTGCTCTTCGGCTCACCTAGGTCATGCTTTAGTCCCTTACACCGTGGATGAACTAAACTCCCTGGTCGAGCTGGATTCTGAGAAAGGACTAGAGGCTTAAACCCCTCCTCCAACTGCAGAAACCACTATTAGCGAGCTGATGTCCCGAATATGGACATGAAAAAATCAAGAAAATCAAAACTTGACCCTTCAAGCTGTCGGTACCAACGATGACGTGATCGTCATTGAAGCCGAGAATGAAGCTGCCATCCCTACTGACCCTGCTACCAATCAAATTGTTGTTGCCGACCCTGTTCAAGCCCCCACCAATCAAACCACCGTTGCATACTCTTAGATACTTTCTTGGCCTGCGCGCCTCAGTTTCAAAACAATATACATTTGTGGTTCTGTAATATTTGCTACTCGTTTTCTTTGTTTGTTGGATGAATGCTTTTATTTCGTTATGCCTGTTTGCATTCTAAAATTTCAACTATGAATTTCTGATTTAACTACCCAACTCTTTTTTCGAGCAAAGGCAACTTATGCTCGTGAATGAAAAGTCATATAAAATTATACAAGCAACCAATTCGAACATCAACTCTTTTCTACGAGCATAAATAACTTATGCTCGTGAAAGAGAATAATCGAGAGCAAAGAAAAGCAACATCTCGAACACCAACTCTTTTTTACGAGCATAAATAGCCTATGCTCGCACAAGAGAATAATCGAGAATAAAAACAGGTTAACTCGAACAACAACCCTTTACGCGAGCATAAATAACTCGTGCTCGCGAAAGAGAATAATTGAGAGAAATAACAAAAGCAACTGACTCAAACACCAACTTTCAAATTGAAAGTATAATTGAGCTTTGCATTAAACATTATAAGCTGAACACACCCGCTTACTCAATTCATTATCACTTGCAAAATAAAAAGAAGAGATAAATGAATTACATACTGCCAATCACCGATAATACTTCTTCAGGCGATCTGCATGCCATGGATGCCTCAGCTCGTTTCCATCCTTCGTTCGTAACATATAAGTGCCCTCCTTAACAATTCTAACAATCTGAAAAGGCCCTTCCCAATCTGGCGAAAGCTTCCCCCACTCAGCTCGATGACCTGTTGTTTCAATCTTACGGAGAACCCAGTCGCCCACAGAAAATGACCGACCATGAACCATTTTATCGTGGTGGGCCTTTGCTTGTTGTTTGTAATTTGCCATCCTCATTTTGGCCTCCAACCGTTTCTCCTCTAACAAATCCAGATCAGCTGCACGAGCTGCACTATTGGATTCAACGTTATAATGCAACACCCTATGATTGGGCAAGTACATTTCCACTGGAGCCATAGCCTCAGATCCATAAGCCATAGAAAAAAGGTGTTTCTCCAGTAGGACCTCTGAATATCGTTCTAACCGCCCACAGGGCCGAATGCAATTCATCTACCCATCTTCCTGCCTTATCATCAAGGCTTCACTTGAGGACGTGCAAGACTTGCTTGTTAGCGGCCTCAGCCTGCCCATTACCTTGTGGATATGCCACCGACGATTGCCAGTGCTTAACCCGCATCTGCTCGCATGCTTTGGTAAACTTTTCAGAAAATTGGGTCCCATGATCGGACACAATTGCTCGTGGAACTCCAAAACGACACCATATGTGCTCATGAACAAAGTCGATCACATTGACCTCGCTAATGGTTGCCAAAGGCTTAGCCTCCACCCACTTGGTAAAATAATCCACAACGACCACCGCGTATTTAAACTTTGACCGAGCCACTGGAAATGGGCCAATAAGATCTATGCCCCACATATCAAATGGCCACGACGCAACCACAGGAGTCTGCTCGGTAGAGGGTAAGCGTGGTATGTCTTCATAGCGTTGACACTTGTCACACCGGCGAACATACATTTCGACATCCCGCCTCAAAGTAATCCAATAGAATCCAGCTGCCAGGACTTTTTTTGCCAATGACCTTTGGCCCGGATGACCACCACATTTTCCTTCATGTATTTCTCCCAAAATGGCCTCAGTCATCTCTGGTCGTACGCATCTGAGCAAAGGTCGGGTGTAAGATCGTCTATAAATTACATTATCCAAAATAATATACCGACATGACCGCTTTTGAATGGTTCTAGCCTCCGTCTTGTCCTCGGGCAAAGTCCCCTCTCGATGTAAGCCTTCAAGTCGTCTATCCAACACTTTAAAGCTGGCTCAATGTCCATGATCACCACTTTTTCTATAACAGGAACCTCCAAATATTCAATCATGACCCCTGGGTGCAAGGACTAAATTTCATCCTCAGCCATTTTCGACAAGTAATCTGCTCGCATATTCTCCTCGCGAGCAATTCGCACCAATTCCCAATAATCGAAATCCTTTAGAATCTCTTTCACCATCGCACAGTAACGAACTAACACTGGATGATGAATAGCATAATCGCCTCTAACTTGGTTCACAACCAACTGGGAGTCACAATAAACAATCAATTCTCGGACTCCCACATCCTGCGCGAGTTCAAGTCACGCGATTAAAGCTTCATACTCGGCCTGGTTATTAGAAGCTGGAAACTTAAAGCGTAATGCTTTTTCAAACTCTACATCCTGCTCGGGTGGAACCAACACCAACCCGGCTCCACTCCCAAACCTGCTGGCCGAACCATCCACATGCAGTTCCCAACAATACTCTGGCTGGGGCTTTGGAATTGGTGTACTTACTGATGCTGTTTTAGAAGGAACCTCCTCTTCGCACGAATCCTTGAAGCTAGTTTCAGCTACAAAGTCTGCCAAAGCCTGTGCCTTAATCGCTCGCCGAGGTTGATAATCAATATTAAACTCAGTTAGCTCGATAGACCAAGTGAGCAACCGACTAGAAGAATCTGGTTTGTGCAAGATTTTCCTAAGAGGCATGTCGGTTTATACGATAATCTAATGTGCAGAAAAATAAGCTCGAAGTTTCCGAGTAGCAACAACAAGCGAGTAAGCCAACTTTTCTGCATTAAAATACCGTCCCTCTACAACAGTGAGGGCTTTTGACACATAATAAACAGGATTCTGAACATTACACTCCTCTCTAATTAACACAGCAGCTACAGCCTGCTCTGTGGCCGCTAAATACACAAACAATTTTTCACCTAGAACTGGACTGCTCAACAAAGGAAGACTTCCCAGATACTTTACCAGCTGCTCGAAGGCCTTCTGACATTCAGCTGTCCACTCATAACCTTTGTTCCCACGAAGAACCTTGAAGAATGGCAAACACCTTTCTGCCGACCTAGAAATGATGCGACCAAGGGCTATCACCCTACCATTGAGCTTTTGCACGTCTTTGATGCATCGGGGAAGCTTCACAGTAACCAACGCCTTAATTTTTTCAGGATTAGCCTCTATGCGCCTCTCAGTCACCATGAACCCCAGAAACTTGCCCGCCTTCACCTCGAACACACACTTGCTCGGGTTAAGCTTCATGTTATTTTTCTTGAGATTAGCAAAGGTTTGGCCCAAATCCACTGTATGCTCGTGCCTTTTGGTCTTCACCACCATGTCGTCAATGTAAGCTTCGACATTCCTTCTGATATGCAAGCTGAATATCTTATTCACCATTCTATGATAAGTGGCTCCTGCATTTTTCAGGCCGAATGGCATCATCTTATAACAGTACAGCCCCCCTGCTGCTCGGAAAGCTGTCAAAGCCTTATCCTGCTCATTCATTTTGACTTGGTGATACCCAGAATAAGCATCAATGAAGCTTAAGAGCTCGAATACCGCTATAGCGTCTACCAACTTGTCAATTCGAGGCAAAGGATAGCAATCCTTCGGGCAAGCCTTATTCAAATCAGTGAAATCCACGCACATCCGCCACTTGCCGTTGGATTTTTTGACCATAACTACATTAGGCAACCAAGTTGGGTAATGTATCTCCTCAATAATGTCCACATTGAGCAACTTCTCAACCTCCTCCTTGATTGCGTGATCCTTTTCAACAGAATAAATCCTAGGCCGCTGCTGAATTGACCGAAAAGCCGGATCCACATTGAGACGATGCAAAGCCACGGTCTCACTCACGCCTTGCATATCCTCTGGCCTCCAAGCAAAGACATCCAAGCTATCTTGCAGCTGTTTAATCAAATTTGCCCGAGCTTCTGCTTACAGAGCCTTGCCAATTTTTATTTTCTGCTCGGGAAAAGCAGAAATTATTACCACTTCCTCGAGCTCGTCCTGAGCCGTAAATTCTGGCTCATCTCGCATTTGGAGTGTATCACACTCCACCTTCTCCTCTTTTTCAGCTTGTACTTCAACTTTATCAAGCTGGTCCACATCCATGTCTTCAACTTGTTCTGCTTGTCCCCCCGATGTCAGTGCCGGCAAAGGACCATCAAGCTTCTCGCCAACCTTTTCTGGAACCAAACTTGCCTCATCAAACTGCTCGACCTACCCTCCCGACTTCAATGTCGGCAAAGAACAAATGTTCTCTTCACCAGTTTGGTTCCCAATCAAGCTTACATCAACCCCGTGCTCGTCCTGCCCCCCTCCCCGACTTCAATGTCGGCAAAGAGCTAGAATCCATCTCACAGTTTTCATTCACCATGGCTATTACTGATGGCCCCACAGTCACATGAGACGTTTCCTTGGTGCTAACAGTTATTTTCTGCTCGCCATCTTCCAAGGTCAACTTCTGCTTCTTCCGTTGACTATCGCGCACATATTCAAGCATTGCCCGGGGCTGACTCCTGAATACACCCACTCCTTGATCAGTGTAGAACTTAGCACGCTGGTGTGGAATAGATGCAACCATCTGAAACTTGGTCATGCTCGGCGCACCCAAGATAATATTGTAGGGAGACTTTAAATCGATCACCATGAAAGTGATCTTCTCAACTCGCGTCCGACTCCCTTCACCAATAAAGACCTCCAGCTCGACCGTGCCCTTGACCGGGACCTTATGATTTGTGAATCCCTCCAACGTTCCAGCATATGGCTTGAGTCGATCATCACTCAGATCCAAACCCTGGAAACATGAGTAATACATCACATCTCTACAAGCACCGGTATCAACCAGGATTCTGTGCACAACCCATCCGTCCACCAAGGCCGAAACGATCAAGGACTGCTCGCCTGCCACATTACTCGCCAGCTCGCGACAAGTAAATTGTATAGCTTCCTCTCCATCTTGCAAAGCTGTGGGTCGATCTACAACCTTCGACAGAGAATAAATCTGCTTACCAAGCTGGGTTGGAGTGGGCTCTTCCTCCATTATGACATTGATTACCCCTCTGATTGGTGGGGCATCTCTCCGAGGAGCATTTCCTCTGTTTCCTCCATCTCTCTTGAAGCGGTCAAGCCGACCTTCATTAATTAATTTCTGAATGGCCTTCTTCAATGGCCAACATTCCTCTGTTGTGTGCCCATAATCATCATGATAGGCACATCTCTTCGTCCTATCCCGAGTATCAACTGTCTCGGGATTCATGCGAGGTGGGCGAGGAAGCTTATCTCGAATCTCGTACATGATGTCTTCGCGCAGTGTATTGAGCGGAATAAGATCTGCCTCACGAAGAAATTCTCGTGGTCGGTCATATCTCGACTTTCCTTTATTATAACCTCCGCCCACGGCCTGACCATTCCCCTTGGAATTTCCAGCAGCATCATTGTTCTTTTTCTTCTTTTCCTTTTTTTGTCGTCTCTCCGGCACACCATTTTTTAGCCCGCATCAACATCTCTTCCTGCGTTTTGGGCTCGCGTATACTTAACTCCGATCTCAGTCCACCTTCACCCTCAAGCAAGCCTGTTTCGAAACATAGGGTTACCTCCATTGTCGTCCAACGGTTAGAATATTTGGCTTTCACCCAGGAGACCCGGGTTCGATTCCCGGCAATGGAACCAACTGATGCGTCCAAAATCTTCTGGATACACTGGATTTGTCCAACTGTATACCTGGCTTTCAACGTATCCTCTAATCTTCAAAGCCCAACTCTGCAATTTAACCAAAGAACTGTGAACTAGGCAGGGGCACTCCCTGCAAAAGCCCTCCGGCGTGTGAATTAGCACAAGAAAGCAGGAGAGTATAAAATTCAGCAGAGTTTAGGCTAGCAATATCAAATCACGTACCTTTCCCCTTCATTTTCCGGGGATTTTATAGCTGCCAGAGAGTATAACTACTCATAACTGCCCACTAACATTCATGGCATTAATGGCGGGCATATTAACTGCCCCATTAACTATCCCATTAACCACAACGGTCAAATGGAGAATTATCCGGACATAACCGTCCTCAACTGATAACAACATTATCCGGACACATCAGGCTCGCTTCATGTTCATGCTCGCTAGTCAAGCCCCCAGCTCGCTAATATCTCTTGCTCGTTGAAGGCTAAGGTCTTGCTCGGGATACACAAGAACTATTTCATCTTCTCCTCGTAGCTTTGACTTTTAGATGCTCGTGTGTTGACTGAATGATGATCACGTGCTAAAAACGTGCTTCATGGCTTGGGCCTATTGGGCCGGGCAGCTCAACTTGGATGAAAAAAATTTCATAAGACAACCCGAACGTTTTATTGATAAGAGAAATCCTGACTATGTGTGTTTATTGAAAAACATTTTTATTGTTTGAAACAATCTCCTAGAATGTGGAACAAGAAGTTTGATATGTTTATGTTGTCTTTAAAATTCACTCACAGCTCTTATGATCATTGCTTTCATTTTAAAGCCAACTCTTCTACTCATGTGTTCCTATTGATTTATGTTGATGATATGTTATTTATTAGTCCTTGTATTAAATCAATTGAAAATGTGCAGAATTGTCTTAGTGCGAATTTTGACATGAAAGATCTAAGAGATGCTAAAAAGATTTTGAGAATGAACAGTGTTAGAGATAGAAAGAATTCCACTATTTCTCTTAATCAAATTTCTTATGGGCAAAAGATTATGAGTAAATTTAGGATGGAAGATGCTAAACCTGTTGATGTGCCTTTAGGATGACATTTCATCCTTAGTAAAAATCAGGCTCCCCAAACTAATTTTGATTTTAAAAAAAACAAATGGAGAAAGTGTCTAATTATTCTAATGCAATTGGTTCTATTATGTATCTTATGGTTAGCACTAGACCTGATATAGCTTATGTTATTAGTTACTTGAGTAGATACATGTCTGACCTGGTATGCCTCATTGGGAAACGGCCAAATGACTAGTTAAATATCTTGATTATTCTGTGAATTATGGCTTGAAATTCTCCAAATGCAATGAAGGTGTTAAATTGAATGGTTATGTGGATTCTAACTATGCTAATGATAGAGATAGTAGAAAGTTTACTACCTCTTATGTGTTCACTTTGTGTGGTTCATGTGTTAGTTAGAAATCTCAATTACAGCCTATCGTTGCATTGTCTACTGCCGAGTTTGAATTTGTTGCTATAACTGAAACTTTTAAAGAAGCGACTTGGTTGAAAGGATTAATAACTAAAATTGGTATTCTTAAAGATAAAGTTGTAGTTTATTATGATAGTCAGTCGGATATTCAATTTTGCAAAAACCCTGTTTTTTCATGATATAACCAAACAAATTAATGTTTATTTTCATTACTTGAGAGACTTGATTGATAAATATTTTCTCTTACTTGGAAAAAATTCATCTCAGTATAATGCTGCAGATATGAATACTAAATGCTTACATGTGTTAAAATTTCAAACGTGCTTAAAAATTTTGAATTTTGATACCGGTGGTTGTTTTTGTGCTTCGTGTCCATGTTTCCTTACTTTGTGTTTGGAAAGTGAGTCTTTTCCCTTCTTCAGTTTTTCTTTGTGAAAATCTATCTCCCGTTCTCGTTTCCTTCTTTGTGTTGGATCAAGTTCGGGATAGGCTATGATGTTCCCCACTTATGTCCATGAGTTCAATATGATTGACCCGATACTTGTTCCAAGATGGAGATTGTAAGTGTAGGCTTGGCCCAAATTGCCAGCCCACTTAGGAAACCCAACCCAAGACCCACCACCCACTCCCCTATCTTTTTGTTGTTATTTGTGCACCCGGCTACCTTTGGTTTTATTTTGGGAGGTCTTCTGTGTTACACCCAAAATATCCGGCTCCTTCCTTCATACTTCTCCATCAGCCACGGCAATTGCTCTCTGGCGGATTTTTCGTGGTTGATTGCCGCACTTAGGCTCTATTTATATTCCCTCCGCTCTGCCGTTTGGAAGAAGGTAACACATACCACCAACCAATCTATCTCTTTCTCTTTAGCTCTCTTCTCCATTTCTGCTTCTAAGCTGTGAGTCGTGTTCTTTGTGAAGGGATACACTTTGTGTGTAGGTAAGATTGAGGTTCCTGTGAAGGGGGTTTCGGGTTTTGTTGGGTTTCTTGTTGGATTGCTGGGTTCGTCTCCATAGTAGTGTGAAATCCTTGGATTATTGTCCCTTCGTTTGTGAACTTTTTGGTTGGACTGGTATACTTTGTGTATAGTCAGTGGGGATCTGAGCCTAGGCATAATAAGCCCTAGACAAAATCGAGTTAGGCTCCGTTGAGCCGAGGATACTCAGTTTCTATTTACTTGTTATATTGTCTTGTTATATTTTGTGTGTTGCAGGTGATACATTGACAATATAGGATTGTTAACAGTTTATTTGTGCATCTTCAACTTTGGTATATTGTAAGTCTATTACCAAAGTCGAAGAGGGGCAGTATGTTATAAATCATAATTACCAAAGTGCACAAATTTAATAAAGTTATAAATCATAATTGTCCCCTATACGTTTTCATAGCTTGAAAACGATTAATTACATCATCATTTGTAACGTTCCTCAACAAATATTTTTCAATAAAACATACAAGACAATCATTTATAAATTGATTACAAATTTGGTTTCCGTTTAAAAAATTTCTCCATAATCACTAAAACCAAATTCCTTCAAATCAACCACAATTTGGAAATCTACACAAATTAAATTTTTTTTTTATTATAAATCAACTACTTCAACCCCCAAATTAAAATACTCTAGTTTCATATTAAATAAATATACATTTCCTACCAAGATATTGAACACACAAGTTTAGGAAATAAAACAATATTATCATAATATCAATATATCATTTACCACAAATTCATAAATCACAATTCACAATAATTACATAAATTAAATACTCAATTATGACTATTTCAAAATTATGATTATTTCAAATTAGGGCTATTTCAAAATAAGGGTTATTAATTTTTTTAAAATTTAAATCACAATTATAATTTGTTTTTTATTTAGGTGGGGGCAAATTGTAGAAATTTTATTCAGGTGGGGGCAAAATGTATAATATAACATACTATTTTTTTTAAAAAAAATTCCTTCACAAAAAAATCCCAAGTGGGGCCAACTGTCCCCATAGTCTTTGCCTTGTGTCCGCCAATGAAGACGGGGTATCTTTACAAAGTCACATAACATGATTTGGTATGACTCCGTTTTTAGTTCTGGAAGTATCTTAATATTTACTCTACAAGTTGTAATCCAATCATCTAACCGTTGTCTAACGACTAGATTGTAATGAAAAAATTTCACGATTAGATTGTAACAAAAAATATCCAAACTCACTGCGTATATAAAGGAAAAGACGTTCTACTAATCAAACACACATGCTCATAGTACGTTGGTCGGATTTACTCATTGTAGGAGAAGACGTTCTACTACAATCTATAAAGGAAAAGACGTTCTACTAATCAAACACACATGCTCATAGTACGTTGGTCGGATTTACTCATTGTAGGAGAATCCTTCCCCTTAATCATCACTACAAAAGTGAGGTAGTGTCTCCCAAGTGCTTCTATGTCAATTCATCTCACGTTGTTGTGTGAAAGAAGAATAAAGGGAAAAGTGCACCACTAGTCCCTTACTCATTGTACGTTTTAACTTTTTGATATTGTCCCGGTATATCGTTTAAGAAAAATAAATAGATTATATTATAAATAATGGTGAAATGTGTGGTTTCCTTTAATGTACTTGAGTATGTGGTCATAATTAAAATATGTTGAAAAAATAAAGGTAAAGTGATTAAAGTGTTTCCTAAAAGCAAACGTTTTGAAAGAGGGCAATTATTTAAAACGAATGAAAAGGAAAAAGTTGATAATAATTTGAAAACGGAGAGAGTATTAGTTTATGTACAAATGCAAATTCATGTCTGTGATCAAAGATGACTAGTTTTTGCTTTAATGTTAAAGGTCCTTCACATGTATGTTGTTATAAACTAATTTGTTACTTAATATGAAAAGGGTCTAATTGTAGGGGGGGGGGGAAAGGGTGTTATTAAGCTTTGTGTGTGTGTGTGTGTATGTGTTACAAACCTTAGTGAGAAAAGAACATAAATAAATCAAAACTCAAAAACAAAAACACACAAACACATGCTAGAAATTATGAAAATTCATCGACGGGCCAGATCCATATTTATTTTACAAAAATGTTAGGTTTACAATCCCTTCTATAACTATTGATACACCTAAGTCTTGATGAAGCCAAATGTATTGTAGGGAAAGACACTTTGTCCTTCACCAAGGCGTAGTTAAAACAATAGTTGTAGAAGTAGCTGTAAACCTAACATTGTTTGTTTTTTTTTTAATTCGTCTCAAACAAACCAATAAGCATTATTAAAAAAAAAGTTCCATATTTTTGTTCTAAAATCAAAAAATTCCTTTTCAAAGTCATTTACATCAGTGGTCTCTTTTTATATTTCCCTTTACACTAGTACGAAAAAAATTCCTATCAACATCATGGCTAGTTTTCTTTCATAAAATATGGGTGTAAATAGTTTGGTTTGGTTTGAGTCCAGAGACAAAATACAAGATAAACTGCATGTTATCAGTTCATAAAAAATCAAACGAGTTAAACCATATTGAAGAGGTGTACATTTCCTCATAATAGCAAAGGACATTAATTTAAATAGAATAAAAGAGATGAAGAGAAATTTAATTAATTAAATCAACTAAAGTCGAGGTTGTGTTAGACACAATCTCCGCAAAACGAAATTTCTTCGTACTAATGCTAACCGTTATTTGGAAATCGTGTGTAAGATGCAACGACTTTTCGACCCTTGTAAGTAGCACTTCAACACTCGGATTACAACGAACTTGTTTGGTGTTTCAAAACTTCCAAGACTCAGAAAAGGTTTATGCAGGAAGATGATTAATTTCTATAACATCCCAACGATGTTGGATGTCAGTGTATCGAATGGTCAATCTGGGGGATCTATTTATATATATCGAAGAGTTGTGGAGACTCTTGGTTAATGGTTGCAACTCTGGATTCGGGGGTTGCAGACGATACGGCGTGTGAAGTGCAAAGTGTGTCTTTAAAGTGCCCAATGCCACATGCGCGTGTGCAGTTGGGCGCGTGCGCAGTGCGCACCATCCTTGAGCGACGGCTTGGGTTAGCCTCGGCTAACCCACTCATGTGACACCACTTCGTTGCACCTTAGAGAACACTTGATACTTCTTTCTAAGGTGGGTCAACTAATAAAGTGTTATAAAGCTCCTTATTTTGACAATGTGAAATATGACTTTTCATATCTCATACCTCTTCAATTAATAGGCAAAAGTTGCACACTTTGAGAATTAATATCTAATTCACCCGAAATTGGTTTTGAGATAAATAATTAATATCTATTCACCCGAAATTGGTTTTGAGATAATAAATATATCAAGCCGGTTAAAAATACAAAAGTGTAAACACCCCAATTTCGTACCTCTACGATATAATGTCCTAAAACTATAATAAAAATATAATTTATAAATTAAATGGACTAAATTATATTACTTTCCGTTATGCTTCAGAAAACATGAATAACGGAACTTAACGAAGCTTAATGAATAAGAGAATGCTCGAAGGACTAAACTGCAAGAAGGAAAAGACCAAAATACAAAGACGGTTCCCCTCCCCATACATGGGAGCCGCACCCTCCTTCCATTTCCTAAAAAAAAGAACAAATGGAGCCACTCCCTCACTTTAGTTGTCGCACCTTCTGTCCACTTCTCAAGAAAGCGCTGTCGTTTCCTCTAGCCGTCTCGTGCGTCTTGCGTTGTCTCGCTCTCCTGCCTCTATCTGGTGCCATGCAACTGCTCTTCCTCCTATAAATAGAGGCGCACAACCTTTTCATTCTGCAAGGACAAAAAAAGGGTGAAACGCACACTCAATACACACACTTCTGAGAAGAAGCTATCTCCTCCAACCTTGCCCCGCAATCCAGCATCCCTCCTCCTTGCCCCCAAGCAAGCCTCCTCGCCCCGAAGCGAGCCATCCGTAGATCCAGTCTTGCCCCCAGCAAGCCGATCACACACACCACATACATACACATAAAAAAGACTTCATTTCTCGAAAGGATAAGTGTGGGTTCCTGGAATGCGCGCCCGCGCCTTGTTAGGGTGCACGCACGCGGATGCGGGACACCATTGCTCTCGTTCCACCCTCCCTTGTTTAGGGGAAGACGAAATCAAAAGTGCGAGAGGAGTGCTGTCTATGATAGCGCGTTGGAATGCGCCTCGGTTGCCTTTAGTAGATTTTCAATCCAATATGGGAACTTGTGGTTTCCCGCATCAAGTTATCCCCTTTTTTAGGGGATACCAGGATATGGGAATGCATTACACTTTCATTCCCATTTTCCCTTTTTTAGGGGAAAACGGAAAAGTGCAAAAAAGGTTATTGCCGCGCCCCCACTATGGATTTTATTAAAAATAGTCTTATGGCTCGTTTCGGATCACTATGGGAGCTTTGGGTTTCCCGTATCAAGTTATCCCTTGTTTAGGGGATACCAGGATATGAGAATACATCACCCTTCCATTCTCATTCTCCCTTTTTTAAGGGAAAACGAAAAAGTGCAAAGAATGAGTGTTGTGAGGCCCCACTGGATCCAAAAGTTTTAGAGTCGCCATCTTTATTTTAAGGCAAAAATAAAGCAAAACCAGAAAAAAGAAAAAGAAAACCAGAGATAGAAAACGGGTTCGGAGGCTAAGTTACGAGTTGGGAAAGTGCTAGGCACCCAACTCGCCCTTTCGGTCTCAAAATAGTTTTTGGCTAAAGTATGCTTATTGTTATATTTATTTAGCAAACAAATAAAGCATTTAAAGGACAGGAAAATAAAACAAATACATCTGTGGCTACATTATTTACGGACTTGCAGCCATTTCCTTACAATAATTACAAATGTATTTAAAAATATTTGGTCATTATAACGGCTCTTTTACATAATATTTCCTATTCTAATCCGGGCAGCACAACGGCTTATATTGACTACATTGGGCCGGATTTAAATAAAAACTTTAAATAATAAATAAATGAACAAGTAAATAAAATGCCCTTAAAGACTATTACCGTTTAGAGCGGTAGTGTGCTCGCTCTGTCCTTCAGGGAGAGGGATTCTTTTTTTTTTGTTGGGTGGTTGTTGTTTTGATTTGGGCAGAGTGACTGCTTATTTTGGGTGACTTTGACTCGTTCACTTGGGCAGAGTGACGGCTTATTTCGGGAGGTTTTGGCCTTTTTGTTTGGGCGGAATAACGACTTAATTTATGTGTATTTCAGCTCATTACTCGGGCAGAGTAACAACTTACTTTGGGATTTTTGGGCCGGGGAAGTAAGGTGGATACCTAACTACTAGGCTAGGGATCACTTATAACCGGTAGATTTAAGTTTTGGCGGAGTTTAGACGGGGTTTGGAAGCTTTGGTGGGCTACACACACCTATCTCGCACCTCTCACTATTATCGGCGTCGAAGGAACACAGAGAGAATTTCTCAGCGTTTCTCCCGGATGATTTCTGAACACTAAAATGGGGAGCCCAGCACTCATATTTATAGGTGGGATGAGGGAGTCATTGGGAATTTTCAGAATTCTTCAACTGGCTTCGTTCACGCGTACACCAGGCTTCGCGAGATGCACAATCGTTAAGCCTGAGTGCTACAGTAGCACCCTTGGCGCCGACTCATCCCTTTCTTGGTGCGGCGCCCAACATGCCTTTTGGCCGCGCCAAGCTCCTGTTCAACTTTCAATTTTGATACTTTCACCCCTCGCGATTCACTGTTTTGCGCATCCTGCTTTACCTTTCGCATTTTCGACTCCTGTAACTTGACAATTGTTAATTTTGAATAGTTCTTGATATCACATGTCAGAGTCACATACCAGGGGTACGAAATTGGGGTGTCTACAGAGCCCCTCAACGATAGAGTCTACGGGTAACCCAAGGCTTACTGAGTAAACGAACATCGTTGATAAATAATAGAGTCTCCAATTTCGTTCAATTAAAACGGGAGAGAAATGCAATAGGTAACAGTTATAATGCACAGTTTATCATGCTATTCAAACTCCATAACCTAGACATATTTAGTCGGTTATAACAGGTTATCATAGTTTTTAAGCAAATATGAACTTGAAGTGCTTTGATGGTCGGACCTACTAGTGTAGGCTGTCTACGTATTCCTTAATAAAGGAAATCAGACCAAACGTAGTTCAAGCCAAAAACCTAAACTACAACCAAATGAGGATGTTATGTTCTTCGGGTCAAAACCCGATCAAGAACACAACAGGAAAAAGATTTTTGTGTTTTTCGAAAAAGCCGTATTCGAACGGTCGGGAGACGGCCGCCAAACACGGTATGAAGATTTGAATGTTTTTCGGGAGCCATATTCCAACTGGTCAAAACATGTCATCAAAATATGTTAAGAAGAATTTTCAAAATTGTGTCTGGCTGGTCAATACCTTGTTTTCAAACATAATCAGAAAACTTTCAAATTTCCCGAAAACTGCACTCGACCGATCAAAATCCGTCGTCGAGCACGACAAAGAAAACTTTCTTCAAGTTTTTTCAAAAATTGTAAAAATATCATTCTTTTTCCTTCCCTTTCTTCTCGCTCTCTCTGTTGTTGTTTTTTAATATTCCTCTTTTTTTGTGTTTTTGAAATATTCCTCTTTTTTGTGTTTTTTGAAATATTCCTCTTTTTTAGTTTTTTTTTGGAAACAAAACTCGTTCTGAAAAAGAGTTTATTATAGAGTCAGGGTAAGAATAATTTACCTTTCTTACCTTTTGCGCCTAGGTGGCTGCCGCGGATTCGGCTGATTTTGGCATTTCTGTCACTCTTGTCTTTTCAAGCCAGGGACTTTGTTATTATTTTTCTCCCTTCTTTTTTTCTTTTTTTCTCTTTTTTTTTCTTTTTCTTTCTCTCTTTTTTTTTTCTTTCTTTTGCCACTTGAATTTTTTTTTTCTGTGCTTACTTCGTGGCTGACCCGCTGGGGATATTATTTTTTCTTTGTCCTTGGATGGATGGTCGTCAATTTTTGGTTAACAAGATTAATTTCGCTAACCCTTCGTTAAGCTCAGGGACGATTTTGGAAAATTTGGAACTTGGGGACTTAAGTGTCGCAGCTTCAAACTTTGGAGGGGGAAAAGGAAAAATTCCCTTTTCCACCCTTATTATGGACGAGAAGTGAGGAAAGGGAGCTACTGCTCCTTCCTTCTTTGTCTCTTCTTTCTTCAGCGACGCCATTGTTGCTTCTCCGTTCTCCTTTTCTTATTTTCTTCTTCTTTCGCTCCTTTTCTCAATTTTCTTTCGTCAATTTCAGTGTTTTGTTTAGCAGATGGCGTCTTCTTCTCGATCCAGGAAGGGGAAAGCTCCTATGCACCCAGAATCTGACGAAAGGAGGAATGAGTTTCCTCCCTTGATCCGGAATAAGCTCAAATATCGGTACTCTACAGATGACTGGGGCAATATTCTCCGAGACCGGAACACTCACGTGTCCAATCTTTCTCCCACCGCTGTAAGTTTCTTTCTTTTTCTAGATTTTCCAGGATATACTTCAGATCCGCTAAATTTCTGCACTTTTTGGAACTTTTGGAGCACTCCTGGCTTTATTAATGATGTATATGCATGTCCTATTTATCCCTAAATAATGTAATTAAGTAATGATGCATGAAATTTACATGATTTATTTTTGCGATGCATGATTGAAATAGTGGTCACTATTTGACCTTACTATGCATGATTTATACTATAAATGCAAAATGGGGCTATATGATGCATGTTTTACACTAAAACATATTTTTGCATGCAATATAGTCACGAGACAGACTTTTCGGAATATAATTTAAATTTTTTCGAAACACATTTTCGGGCATATTTCCGGATAAAAATAGGACAAAACAGATATATTTTAGGGATAAGTGTACCATTAGTCCCTGAACTTTGGCCGAAGCCATCATCAGTCCCCCAACTTCAAAAAGTTTGACCACTGACCTAAGTAGGCCTTTTTTACTCATAGGAGGTCCCTAGCCCTAACGCCGTTAGTTTATTTCCGTTAAGTGAACATGTGCCACTCACATGCACAAAATAAGGGGGTTATGTATAACTTCATCAAAATAAGGGGGCAATGTGAAAATTTTAATATCATCTTCTCCAATCTGATGTGAAAATTTTGAATGTGTGTGTGTCTGTTGGATAATTATATCAACACTGTTTGTACTGAAAAAACCGTTTGAACACTATTGACGAAAGCTCATTAATTTCTACTTCAATTATAATTAGGAGATCTTCACAGCAAGCACCGACACTTCGTCAACAGTTATGGAATGGGCAATGTCGAAGATGCTTAGAAACCCAAGAATCATCGATAAAGCTCAAGCTGAAGTGAGACAGGTCTTCAGAGCAAAGGGAAAAATCGAAGAGATTGACCTTCCAGAATTTCATTATATGAAATGTGTAATTAAAGAAACTCTAAGACTTCACCCGCCGGTGCCAGTGTTAGTTCCAAGAGAAGTAATAGAAAGATGTGAGTTGAGCGGATACGATGTTCCCATCAAAACCAAAGCAATGATCAATGCGTGGGCAATAGGAAGAGATCCAAAATATTGGGTAAATGCCGAGTGCTTTGAATCGGAACGATTTTCTAGATCTTTTGTTGATTTCAAAGGGACGAATTTTGAGTTCATTCCGTTTGGAGCTAGAAGAAGGATCTGTCCGGGAATAGCATTTGGAATTTTGAACATTGAACTTCCACTTGCTAATCTGTTATGCCACTCTGTTAGACCCAAAATGAGTTAGGATTTTTTAATCCCCTTGATTTCAACACTGTTTTTTCATTCTCATTCATGGTTTGAGAAATGGGTTGCTGGAACGACCATGGATGCTTGCCGGAATGCTGTAGGCCGAAATCGAAGACAGTAGTGCTTAAATTCTTGAACTAAACCTAGCAAATGGTAATGTGTAATTTTCAGGACAGAAAATTGGGGACTGGGAGCAGGAGGCGAACCAAGAGCGCATCTATCGAAGAAACTCTGGCCAAGTGGATAGATTACAACCAAAACCAACAAATTCATTCTATCGTACATGGACCTAAAAGGAAGAGAAATACTCCTGGTAAAGGATCGAAAAAGGGTTGTATGCCCGACAGGATGCCCCGATAATTCAGGGTGTGCGTACAGGGGAGTTCGACAGAGGACTTGGGGCAAGTGGGTTGTAGAAATTCGAGAACCGAATTTTGGAAACGATAGTTTTGAATCTACAACGACATCGAATATAAAAGCAAGAACGACCATGTGCTGTTATGCCGGAATTGAGTTACGAGGGCTTGGAGGGCAGCAGACTGGTTGGATGATATGTGGCTCCGGCGTGAATGATGATCGAGCTCGGCTTGAAAGGGTTAAGGCTTGGGTTATGGTGGTGGCGGGAAATGGTGGAGGAATGGAACGGAGACACAAATCATGGTGGAATGGCAGTTTTGGGAAGACGCCGGCATGACTAATGGCGGCAATGGCTGGAGAGAGATGACGCACAGAGGCAAGGGTAGAACGGAAAGGGCATGTGATGATGGTATTAAAATTTTCAATTTGGAGATGATGGTATTAAAATTTTCACTTTGCCCCCTTATTTTGTGCATGTGAGTGGCACATGTTCACTTAACGAAAATAAACTAACGGCGTTAGAGCTAGGGACCTCCTATGAGCAAAAAAGACCTACTTGGGTCTGTGGTAAAACTTTTTGAAGTTGGGGGACTAATGATGGTTTTGGCCAAAGTTCGGGGACTAATGGTACACTTATCCCTATATTTTATGTCTTCAAATTTATTTTTCATGCATGCTTATGCTGCAGGGACATAGTAAATGCCATGAGAATATTTATTTTCATGATTGGTGGCATTTTATTTTCTTTGTAGCGTACCCTTGTGGCAGCTTATTGGACAATAAAATGCACATGATGGATGCATGTATTATTCTACTTGATGCATACACAATGCAGAACAATTATGGGATGATTATTCACATGACGCATGAACATTTCTTATTTTATTATGTACATGATAAAATGCAGCCTAACATGCAATCCTATGATGCCTAGGATGCGAAAATAACTTGCAAAATAATTACCTATAATCTTCTCTCTTTTTTTTTTTTGAAATACATTCTTAGACGTATTTTTATTGAAAGAATGTAAAAGAATATGGCATATATTTACAATATAGACATTTTTTTATTAAATGTTTATTTACATGTGAATTTATGTACATGTATATATATATTTTTTTATTTC
The DNA here is from genome assembly GCA_013146195.2 of Codonopsis lanceolata. Lineage (NCBI taxonomy): Eukaryota > Viridiplantae > Streptophyta > Magnoliopsida > Asterales > Campanulaceae > Codonopsis > Codonopsis lanceolata. The sequence continues at coordinate 62,523,221 of CM028381.1, forward strand.
CAGAAAAAAATGGTAAGTGTTTAGAAATGATTTTTGTAGCATGCTGCAATTTTATAATTCATGAAGTACAATGCATGCAACATGTTTATTATCTATTCATACTTATTTATTGCTACTGTTTATTAAAAGACTGTACAAAAAAAATAAGGATAGTGGGCTTACCTTTTCCTTCCTTTCCCCCTTTTTTTTAGATTCGCAGGGAATTCACGAGGGCACGGGCATCATGCGCTAATGTTATGGAAATATATGTCATGTTGCCCGAGGCAACGCAGCTTTTGGTGGAAGGCTCTGGCTTTAGTACCTTCATGCAATCTTTCAGCCACTTTACCAGCTATTTGCCTATCTTTGATGCGCTCAGGGACTTCTGGTGGGACACCACCCATACCTTCCATTTCAGTTGGGGGGAGGCGACCATGACCCCGTGTGATTTTGCCGCGATGACAGGCATTCCTACCAGCATCGGGGAGACCCTGGCTCCAGACTTTACTCTCCATCGGCGTAGGGAGGAGGTAGTGGACCTCCTGGGCTTCGAGGCGAGGTTTAAATCAACGGATGAGATTCTTATCGGCAGCGTTCGGAACTGGCTTCTCAGCAATGCCGAGCGGGTGCCGGCCAATGATATAGCTGCTGTGACTCGAGTGGCTAGAGCTTTTTTATTCTTCTTTCTTGGCACATCGCTCTTTGCCAACTCCTCTACCACCCTGCGAGTTTCCGTCCTGGCCTGCTTGGCAGATTTTGAGCGGATCCCTTCTTATGATTGGGGACATGCATGCTTGGCCGATTTGTATGCTTCCATGGATAGAGCCTCCTGGAACGACTCGCTGACTCTAAATGGATTTTCCCCGGCGTGGGAGGTATATGCCCTTTCCTGTTTTTGCTGCTTTTCTTTCTTTCCCCTTTTTTTTATGCATACTCTCTTTTTTTTTACTTATTTTTTTTCAGCACACACTTTTCTTTTGCTTCTTTTTTTTGTTGTTTTTTTGATAACATATATATATATATATATATATATATATATATTTTTAATTTTTTTAATTTGCAGGTCTGGGCTTTCTCATTCTTCCATTTTTCGCCGGGTCCTCTCATTCAGCGAGTTCATCAGTCGCCACACTTGTCCCAATATGTTGATGGTAACAGGGTTTATCCGACCCAGGACGGTGGTTGCAAAGATAAGGAACGAGTGCTGGAACGAATTGTTAGCTCGAGTCCTGGTACCATGCACTTCCTTCCTTGGGAGGGTCTGGAGGGGCATTATGCAGTTGCTTTGGGACTCAGCCGCTGCCGGATACTGATGGTTTCCATTATGGTGGATTCCTTGTACATGGGCGAGCGGGTGAACCGTCAGCATCAGTCCATTTTAGAGCCCGATCGGCTGCCAAACTGGTATCAATACCTGGCGAAATACCTCATGCCAGCGACAGATTATCCAATGATGGCATATGAGGATTTCCTGAGATTAGTGCTGCATCCCCCTTTTCCTGCTCTGTTGTGCCCAGGCGGCATTCTGATGCTTCTGCCAGACCAGGGTCATCTACTTCTTCTCTCGACGAGAACATGATGTTTACAGAGCCTAATGATATGTTCTCTACCTTTCAGTATCAGTGGGGTGGTAACACGGTAGAGCAGGTCCTTCCTAATGTCGAGATTCCCGAGGAGCGTCGTGTCCCGGAGCAGGCTCGTTCGGTAGACACATTTACCTTTATTGTCTCTCTTTCTTATCATTATTGTTTTTATTTTTATGTACACATATGTTTTTTATTCATTTCTTTATATTATATTATATTATATATATATATATATATATATATATATATATACTTTTTTTTGGAGACTAATACATTCTCTTTTTTTTCATAGGTGAATGTGTCGACCTATAAGAAGCTGCTAGGGGCTTTTTCAGTATCAGCAAACTTTACCAGAAACTTGCTGATGAGTTCTCTTGCAGGGGGAGCAGCACAGCACGGCGGCCCAGACGTCGAGGTGATGATGATGACGATGATGATGATGATGATGTCGGGTCGAGTCGCGGCCGGGGCAGAGGTCGAGGGTACAGAGCTGGTGGCACAACGGGTCCGTGGGTCATGGGTGGTGGCCTTAATAGGAGTCAGTCGTCCCGAGCGCATTAGCCCTTTGATTCCTGCACTTATTAGTCTTTCTTCTTTTTTCTTTTTTTTTTATGTAAAGACAACCTGTACAGACATTATTATATGATGAAATATAATTGTTCATGATGCAATATATTACACATGCAAAACTAAATACACGCAGAAAATAAAGCTGTACCAGACATCTAAAAGGTAATGACACACTGTACTCTTAGAGAGAGGGTTTATGAGAATACACCTTCGGATTGAAGTAGGCTTTTCTGGTGATACAGGAACAGAGAGATGGTTGCCTCCCTTATTTCTTCAGCACACTGTGGCTATTGAACCCGTATTCATAGCCATCATTCATAGCCCTTCTTTCTTTCTCGCGATCAGTCATAGGAGCAGTGGACTGTCGGGCAATTAAACCAGGATACCAGGCAGAATTTTCAGCACAGTAGGAGGATGCTTGGCACGACCATATAGGGGGCATGGCGCGGCACCAAAGGAGGGTTATGGTGGCGCCATGGCTTTTCCTGTGCAGCCACTATTCATCATTATTCACGTGTTGTACATCGAACTGTCCGTTTCTTCAGTTTTCGGTATAAATTCAGATGGAGACCGGCCTGCTTTCTTACTAGTTCACGCATCTCTTCTCTTTACAATTCACTAGCTCTTTTCTGTCCTGCCATTGCTCTCTTTTGCCGTATAAAATTTCTCAAATCTCTTTTATAAATGGCTGCACGTATTCCCATGGCTTTGGAAATTGAAGTTTACGAGAATGCCCTGGATTTCTGGATTCTCTCCCTGCGATCAAACGAGCGGGACTGATTTGATCATCTTTTTGGGTTCAGATGCCTACTGTCCTGGCGGAATGTCGTTATAAATTGGGATATGTTGAGGGGAACCGCCAGGTTTTGGTCTCCTCAGGACCATTTATTTAACTTCGGCATGAATGAGATGTGTCCCACATTCGAGGAGTTCTGTGCGATGCTGGGGGTGGCACCTTCTCGTCAAATCGCAGTGCCTTCCTATAGAAGATGTCCATATATGGCTATCCGGGAGCTTTTCAATTCTACCCGCAATGCTACTCCAGGTTTTTTCAATGGGGAAACTTTTAATTTAATGGTCCTCCCTGGGGCCTTCACAGAATATATGGAGGATGATGTAGACTATTTGCGGCGTAGGCTGACGGCGCTCTTTCTCTGTTTGGTAGGGAGATACTTGGTGGTGGGTCTACCCGGATTTGTCAATGCGCAGGTCATTGATCTGGCATTACAGGCTCGAGATCGCCGGTGGAATATTGTTCCAGTGGTTTTGGCGGAGACCCTTGCGGGCCTGACTGCTTTTGCCACTGGTGATGAACTATTCTCTACAGGTAGCTCCATTCTGGTCCATATGTGGCTAGAAGAGCATTTCCTCTGGGTTCAGGCTCCCGTGCCACATGGAGCGCCATATGACCCATCACTTTATGGCATGCGCGGGCATTTTCCTCAGACCAATTATTCTGAATTTGATTGGGCTGATCACTTTTATCGTCGGGGCTCGATGGACATAATCTGGGTCATTCGCCATTGGGAGATCCGACATTTTCTTCGACATTCCGATGAATATAGTCAAGTAGTCATGTTGGGTATTCATCGGACCTCTTTTTATCAACCGGACCGGATCTTGCGGTAATCTGGGAGAGAGCAAGTGATCTCGGACACCACTCGTCATAAATATATATATGGAAATGGAGAATACGGACGAGGGCCTGGGTCCCGCTATTCAGGGCATGTGGCACAGAGATTCTGAGAGGCTGGAGGCAGCCTATCCATTTGCTGACTATATGTTTCTGTCCCCTGGGTATTTGGCATGGATCATGGTAGCTGCTGTGGGGCCGTCTCGCACTATCAGCCGCGGACTGAGGCACTTGCTAGGCCGCCATATTACTAACGGGGTAGATGCTCGCCTGATGGAGATAGAGGAGGACATTGATAGCTCGGGGTTAGTTGTTCCTCAGGCTCTGGAGGCAGAATTCAGGCAGGTACACAGCCTTGATACTCGAACGGCCCCTGGACCAAATACTGCGGGTCCCAGCGATACATCCCGCAGATTGAGCAATGTTAATCTGCAGCATAACCCATGGGAGCCAGAAGTAGCTGTCCCTCCTCCCCAGACTGGTTAGGGCACGGCTCTGAGAGTCGGCGGTAATGAACCTCCATGGCTGAGCATAGCGAGCAGGCAGGACAATCCGTGGGAACAAGAGATAGCTGCTCCTCCTCCCCCACCTGTATGGGGTACTGGTTTCAGAGATGATGGAGCTGGTCCGAGCAATACAACTGCCCAGCAGAACGGGGATGCTGACGATGAAGAGGGAGACACCTCTGGTGGCTCACATGCTGGTGAGTCTAGGGCTTCTTCTGCGCCTCGCAGAAGGAGTATATGGGCCCGGCTCAGTGGACGCCGTAGACATTGATGGACCGCTCTGGGGCTAAAGCTGCAAGAAAAGGAATTGTTTCTGGGGCAACAAATGGGGTACAAGCAGTATATATAGATATGTACAATGCAATCAATGTATAATATAGATGTCTTAGTAAATATTCCTAAGTTGCACCTTAGGACTTGTAAAATTATATTTTAGTGTCTTAATGTGAGCTTTTCGTCGTGGTTTTCCTTTCCTCTCAGTCGAGCCTTTGGAATACTGAAGACTGGAGGTGGTATGCTGAGGACTTTAAATAATGCCTTCCCTCTCCTTTCATCTCCTTATTGATTTTTCTTTTATTATTATTGTTATTATTTTTATGTGCTCTAACTTTTGCCTAGGCCGCCCTTTCGGGTTTTCAACCTAGCGAGCCTTTATTTCTTCTTTTATTGTTGTTTTTTTTTATGCCCTAACTTTTTGCCTAGACTGCCCTTTTGGGTTTTCAGCCTAGCGGGCTGGAGAGGGAAGCGACCTCTGGATAGAATGACTCAGGCATAGTACCTTTTGAGTTTGTCGAGGTTGAAGAGCTGGACAAGGTCTTCCCCATCCTGATTTGTGAGAAGCACGACACCTCCTGATCGGATCTCCTTAACGATGTATGGTCCCATCCAGGGAGACTTCCATTTTCCCCTAGTATCAACGTAACTAGAGGTTTTTCTTGAAGTACGAGGTCTTCTGGGTTCCCGGGAAACGTGCTCCCGCGCCCCGCGCGCCCTTGGATATGGGTGCGCGTCCGTGCGAATGCGGTGACATCCACTGCTCCCGTTCCAGCCTCCCTTGTTTAGGGGAGGACGAAATCAAAAGTGCGGGAGGAGTCTTTGTCGAATAGCGTTGGAATGCGCCTCGGTTGCCTTTAGTGGATTTTTGATCCAATATGGGAGCTTTGGATTTTCTATGTCAAGTTATCCCTTTTTTAGGGGATACCAGGATATAGGAAAACATCACCTTTCCATTCTCATCCTCCCTTGTTTAGGGGAGAACCTGAAAGTGCAAAGAAAGATGTTGCAGCGCCCCCACTATGGATTTTATGAAAATACCCTTATGGCCTATTTTGGATCACTATGAGTGCTTTGGGTTTTCTACGTCAAGTTATCCCTTGTTTAGGGGATACCAGGACATATGAATACATCACCTTTCCATTCCCATTCTCCCTTTTTTAGGGGAGAACGTGAAAGTGCAAGGAAAGATGTTGCGAGGCCCCACTGGATCCAAAATGTTTTTAGAGTCGCCATCTTTATTTTAAGGCAAAAATAAAGCAAAACCGAGAAAAAAAAGAAAACCGAGATGATGAAGAAAACGGGTTCGGAGGCTAAGTTACGAGTTGGGAAGGTGCTAGGCACCCAACTCGCCCTTTCGGTCTCAAAACGGTTTTTGGCTAAAGTATACTTTTTGTTATATTTATTAAACAGATAAATAAAGCATTAACTTCCTACAAATACATCCGTTACATCTATATTATTTACGGACTTGAAACAGACTCTTTTGCAAACAATTACAAATATACTTGGAAATATTTGGCCATAGTAACGGCTACATTTAGTACTATTTCCTAATTAAATCCGGGCAGCATAACTGCTTATATATTGATATTGAACCGGACCGGAAATAATACTATTACAAATAAAGACTTTATTGAATAAATGAAGTAAATAAATACAAACTTATCTAAAAACATTTTGCCATAATAACGGCTACATTTAGTACTATTTCCTAATTAATCGGGGCAGGGTAACTGTTTGTTTCTGGTTGTTTGTCGATTTGGAAATAAAAATCGGGCGAGTAACGGCTTACTCTTGCTTTGCCTTTTAAATCGGCGAGCAGCTGCTCTATCCACGATTTTTGGACCGGGGAAAAAGGGGTGGATACCTAGCTGGGGGCTAAGGTACACTTCTACCGGTTGGATTTGTGTTTGGCAGAGGTTTGGCAGGGTTTCGAGGCTTTGGAGGTGATCTCTCACTATCTCACACCGCTCTCTATTTCTCCAGCGTAACGTTAACGCGGAGAAGCTTTACGCAAAATTTCTGTTCTGAATGAAGAGTCGGGTGCCTCTATTTATAGGAGGAAATAGGGACATCGCAGGAATTAAAATTTTCTTTTCGCGCATCAAACGGTTGCACTTTGCACTGGACCAGTTGTGTTTTGCGGCAAGTTTGCGCTGAAGGAAAGCAGTTTGGGCGCTGCTATATAGGAGTTTGGGCGTTGTGCCCAAATCAGATGGGAGCCACGCCCATTTCTCTTTCTGTGCTTCGAACAATTGTACCTTGCGCTGGACGAATTGCATTTTACGGCAGAATTTGTGATGAACAGTGGCTGGGAGAAGTTTGGGCTCCAACCCCATTGGGTTTAGGCGCCATGCCCAAACCTTTTGGTGGTTGTGCCTAAACTTCAAACTAAGCTCCTTTTTGACACTTTAGTCCCTGCAGTTTGTCCTTTTGCGCATCTGCTTTGTCCTTTTGCATTTTGACCACAGTAACTTGACATTTGTTAATGTTTTAACAGTCTTGATATTTTTGTCATGTCACATTTGGTGGTGCGAAATTGGGGTGTCTCAGAGCCCCTCAACGATGGAGTCTACGGGTAACCCGCAGCTTACTGAGTAGACGAACATCGTTGATTAGAATAGACTCTCCAATTTCGTTTCATTTCAAAACGAGGGAGAAATATGCATCAGGTAGAAGTTATAATGCAGTAATTTATTAAACCTCCACATCCTAGACATTTTTAGTCAGTTATAGCAGGTTATCGCAATTTTTAAGCAGATCTGCAATTAAATGCTCTGATGGCCGGACCTACTAATGTAGGCTGCCTACGTATCCCTTAATAAAAGGAATCAGACCAAACGTAGTTCGGCCTCAAGCAAACAAACAACAGCCAGGTGGGATGGATGAAGCGTTTCGCCCAGCATAGGCAAAACTGGTAGGACCTCGGATGCGTTTTCCCCAGCATAGGGAAAACAATGGGACTTTTTTTTTTTTTAACAGGTTTTCCCCAGCATAGGAAAAACTTTGGAACTTTTTGAAAATGGGCTTTCCCCAGCACAGGGAAAGCTTTCGAACTTTTGAAATGGGCTTTCCCAGATGGAAAGCTTTTAACTTTGAAAATGGGCTTTCCCAGCCTTGAACTTTGAAAATGGGCTTTCCTCAAAAGCTTTTGAACTTTTGAAAATGGGCTTTCCCATAAGCTTTGGAACTTTGAAATGGGCTTTCCCAAGGGAAAGCTTTTGAACTTTGAAAATGGGCTTTCCCGATGCTTTTGAACTTTGAATGGGAAAGCTTTTGAACTTTTGAAAATGGGCTTTCAGCATAGGAAAGCTGAACTTTGAAAATGGGCTTTCCCCACAGGGAAAGCTTTTGAACTTTGAAAATGGGCTTTCCCAGCCTGAGGAAAGCTTTCGAACTTTGAAATGGGCTTTCCCAGCCGAGGGAAAGCTTTTGAACTTTTGAAAATGGGCTTTCCCCAGCACAGGGAAAGCTTTCGAACTTTTGAAATGGGCTTTCCCAGCACAGGGAAAGCTTTTGAACTTTTTTGAAAATGGGCTTTCCCAGCCACGGGGAAAGCTTTTGAACTTTGAAAATGGGCTTTCCCCAGGAAAGCTGAACTTTGAAAATGGGCTTTCCCAATAGGAAAGTTTTGAACTTTTGAAATGGGCTTTCCCCATAGGAAAGCTTTGAACTTTGAAATGGGCTTTCCCAGCAGAGGAAAGCTTTTGAACTTTTTTTTTGAAAATGGGCTTTCCCAGACAGGGAAAGAAAGCTTTTGAACTTTTTGAAAATTGGCTTTCCCAAAGCATAGGAAAGCTTTGGAACATTTTGAAAATGGGCTTTCCCCGGCATAGGGAAAGCTTTTGAACTTTTTGAAAATGGGCTTTCCCAGGGAAAGAAAGCTTTTGAACTTTTGAAAATGGGCTTTCCCCAGCATAGGGAAAGCTTTTGAACTTTTGAAAATGGGCTTTCCCAAGGAAAGCTTTTGAACTTTTTGAAAATGGGCTTTCCCCAAAGGCATAGGAAAGCTTTGAACTTTGAAAATGGGCTTTCCCCAAAGACAAGGAAAGAACTTTTGAAAATGCTTTCCCCAAAGATGACTTTTTGAAATGGGCTTTCCCCAGCACAAGGAAAGCTTTTTGAACTTTTTTGAAAATGGGCTTTCCCTGGAACTTTGAAATGGGCTTTCCAAAAGCTTTTTTTTTTTGAAATGGGCTTTCCCCAGTGAAAGAACTTTGAAATGGGCTTTCCCCAGCACAGGGAAAGCTTTTGAACTTTTTTGAAAATGGGCTTTCCCCAGCATAGGGAAAGCTTTTGAACCTTTGAAAATGGGCTTTCTCCAGCATAGGGAAAGCTTTGGAATTTTTTTTGAAAATGGGCTTTCCCCAGCATAGGGAAAGTTTTTGAACCTTTTGAAAATGGGCTTTCCCCAGCATAGGGAAAGCTTTTGAATTTTTGAAAATGGGCTTTCCCCAGCATAGGGAAAGCTTTGGAACTTTTTTTTTTCTTTCTTTGATTGATTTTTCTTTTCTTTATTTTTTCTCTCTTCTTTTTTTTTTAGGTCAAAGTGTCCACATACAAGAGACTCTTGCGGGGCTTTGTCGGCATTAGCAAACTCTATTAGCGGGTGATAGATGACTATTCATGTCGGAACAATGAGGCCATGCGGCAAACCAGGCGTCGCAGTGATGATGATGATGACGCTGACGTAGGATCGAGCCGTGTTCAGAGTAGGGGACGAATACGCATGCCTGATGGCACATTGGGCCCCCGAGTCATGGGGGGTGGCTTGAGCAGAGGCAGAGTATCATTTGATTATTAGCTTCTTTTCCTGCACATGTCAGATTTCTTTTCTTTCTTTTCTTTTTTTGTTTTCTTTTGCTTTGTAATTAGTAATTAGTATCTGTACAAACATGAAAGATGAAATGTAATATAATTTTAAATGATATGATAAAATGAAATGCACATTCAATATACATGCAAAAAAATAAAGCTATACCGACTCCTAAGGGTAATGGCACGCTGTATTTAAAAATAAATTTAGAAAGAATATACCTTCAATTTTTTAAGGGGGCTTTTCTGGCGATCTGCGGGTAGAGGAAGAGGCAGCCGCCTCTTCCTGTGCAAAGAAGCATAATTGGAGCCATCTATACTTTCTTTAATTTCTGCTAGGCCTGTATTCTTCACATCCGTTTTCCTTTCAGCCTGTTTCATCTCTTCTCAGCTTCTCTTTCTCAATTGCTCCTTCTTCTAATAGAGAGAGTTTTATATTTTTGCTTTAATGGCTGCCCCGTACCATACCCCTTTAGAATTAGAAATTTATGAAAATGCCCTCGACCTATGGATTCTTGCCCTCCGAGCCGACGAGCGTGACTGGTTCGATCATCTTTTTGGCTTCAGGTGCCTTCTTTCCTAGAGGAATATCGTGATCAACTGGGACATGTTGAGGGGAGCGTCCAGGTTCTGGTCTCGTCAAAATCATCTTTTTTAACTTTGGGATGAACGAAATGTGCCCGACCTTTGAAGAATTTTGTGCCATGCTGGGAGTTGCTGCTACTCGTAATATTGTCGTGCCTTCACCTCGGAGGCGTCCCTACATGGCAATTAGGGAGCTATTCTTTACTACTCGCCTAGCCACCCCGGGCTTCTATAACGGGGTGAACTTTGATCTGACCGTTCTTCCACAATCATTTACAGAGTTCATAGAGGATGACGTGGATTATTTGCGGCGCCGGCTGACGGCTCTTTTCTTGTGCTTGGTGGGGAAGTATCTGCTGGTGAGCCCCCAGGGATTTATTGATGTGCGGGCTGTGGATCTTGCTCTGCAGGCCCGTGACCGCCGGGCTAACATTGTCCCGGTAATTCTGGCAGAAACTCTGGCTGGTTTGGATGCCTTTTCCAGGGGCGACGAACTTTTCCCTACTGGCAGTCCCATTCTGATCCATATGTGGCTGGAGGAGCATTTTTAGTGCGTGATGGCTCCTGCACCTTTCGGGGGGAGATATGATCCGGGGCTTTATGGTTTCCGAGGCCGCTTTCCCCAAGTTAACTATTCTGATTATGACTGGTCCGAGGACTTCTTTCGGAGGGGCTCCATGGACATATCTTGGGTGATTAACCATTGGGAGATTCGGCACTTTATTTTGCACTCCGCCGGCTATGCTCAAGTCGTCATGTTGGGCATCAAGAAAACCTCTTTTTATAGTGCTGACAGGATACTGCGTCAGTTTGGGCTGGAGCAGGTTATTCCAGACACAACTCGTCCGGTGTTTTTGGAGATGACAAATAGCAGGACTCTGGATTTTGACTTCCAGAGGATGTGGCGTCTGGACTTTGATAGGCTTCAGGAGGCCTATTTGTTCTCCGATTACATATTCTTGTCCCTTGAATATTTGGCCTGGATAATGGTGATCGCTGAGGGCTCTTCTCGCGAGATTCGGCGGAGGCTTAGAAATTTGTTTGGCCGCCATGTAGCTACGGGCATTGACGCTCGCCTTATGGAGATAGGCGAAGAGATCGAGAGTTCAGGCTTGGTCATTCCTCAGGCTCTGCAGGAGGATTTCAGGCGAGTACATAACCTTGGTGCTCCGGTGGCTCCGGACTGACGAGAGTCCCAGTGGTGGGAAACGGCAGAGGTTGCTCCCCCTCCTGAGACTGAATGGGGCACTGGCTTCAGATATGCTGATTTCGAGATCCCTCGACATGATGATGCGAGCGACAAAATCCTTGGGAGCCGAAGTGGGCTTCCCCTCCCTCGGCTGGATGGGGCAGCGATATAAGGCGATGATGGCAATCGACAAAATAATCCACAGGAACGAGTGGTTGCTTCCCCCTCGGCTGGATGGGGTACCGGTGTCGAGATAACTGGCCGGACCTAGCAACACAGATTCCATCGAGAATGGAGATGCCGGTGATGATGAAGAAGACACTTCGGCGGTTCTGAGAACAGGGGTTCTTCTGTGCCTCGCAGAAGAGGGATATGGGCCCGGCTTGGTGGACGCCGCAGGCATGGATAGACCGCTAGGAGGCTGAGCTGCAAAAGGAAGGAAGTATCTGGGGGAAACAAGTGGGGGTGTAGGCAGGAATATGTATATATATGCAGTGCAGTTAATGTAAAATATAAATGTCTTAAATAAATATTCCTAAGTTGCACCTTAGGACCATGTAATATATTTTAAGTATTTTAATGTGAGCTTTGTCGTGGTTTTTCTTTTTCCTTTGTCAGTTGAGCCTGCTGTAAGCTGAAGACCGGAGATAGTATGCTGAAGATTTCAAAAGAGTGCCTTCCCTCTCCTTTTTCTCCTGATTTTTTATGCTCTAATTTTTGCCTAAGCCGCCCTTTCGGGTTTTCAGCCTAGCGAGCCCTTATTTCTCCTTTTTATTTTTTATTGTTTTATATTTTTTTTCGCTCTAACTTTTGCCTAGGCCGCCCTTTCGGGTTTTCAACCTAGCGAGCTGGAGAGGGAAGCACTTTTGTCGGATAGAATGGCTCAAGCATAGTACCTTTTGAGTTTGTCAAGATTGAAGGGCTGAACAAGGTCTTCTCCTTCCTGGTTTGTAAGGAGTACGGCACCTCCTGATCGGATCTCTTTGACTATATACGGTCCCATCCACGGAGATTTCCATTTCCCCTAGTATCAACATAACTAGGGGTTTTTCTCAACACCGGATCTCAGGCACGGATGTCGCGGCCTTTGACTTTTTTGTTGAAAGCACGGGCTATGCGTCTTTGATAGGCTCGAGTGTGCTCGAGGGCTAGTAACCGTCGTTCATCGATCAGGGCTAATTCTTCAAATCGCCCTTTGATCCAGTCGACCTCCGCTATGTCAGACTCCATCATTACTCTTAATGATGGTATTTCAACTTCAATAGGCAGCACTGCCTCCATGCCGTAAGCTAGAGAGTAGGGGGTAGCCCCGGTGGGTGTACTGGCGAGGTGCGATAGCCCCAGAGAGGCTAGTGGCGCTTTTCGGCGATCTCTTCTGTGTCGCCATTTTTCTGATGATGTTTTCGAGGGTTTTGTTGGCTGCTTCAACGGCACCATTTGCTTGTGGCCGGTAGGGGGAAGATTTGTGTCTTTGAATTTTGAATTCGTCGAGAAGACGATTCACGTCCCCTTCAAAATGAGAGCCGTTGTCGGAGATGATCTCGAAAGGCACCCCATAGCGATATATGATGTTGGCCCGGATGAATTTAGACACCTTTCTGGCATTTAAGATTTTGTAGGAAGAGGCTTCTACCCACTTGGTGAAATAGTCGACAGCTACGAGGACGTACTCATGGCCATTAGATCCTTTCGGGTGAATTTGGCCTATGACGTCGATACCCCATGTTGAGAAGGGCCAAGGAGCTGTGGAGTTGTATAAGGATGTGCGGGGGGCACGTCTTTGCGATTTGCAAAAGCGTTGGCACTTGTCGCGATGTCGCACCACCGAATGCGATCGGTTTCAAGTGAGCTCAATAGTATCCCTGTGGGATAACTTTCTTGGATAGCATGTGGCCGTTCATGTGGGGTCCGAGTACCACCGTGGAGTTGGTCCATAATTTGCTCGGCTTTGGCCTGGTCGACGCATAAGAGATTGAGGTCTTGGTAGTGCCTTTTATACAGGCTGCCACCGCTGAACACAAATTGTGATGCCCACCTTCGCAGGGAAATTTTCCCTCTTTTGTCTAGGCCAGGGGGATAGGTTCCTTTACAAAGGCCGATTTTGGATGTCTAATATACCAAGGCTCGTGATGCGCCTCGTGGGGCTTGCATTGATTTTGAAGCGGTATCTTGGCGTGACTTTCTTCCCGACTACGAAGGGTTGGACTTGGATTTCTGTGGGATTTGGACCGGACATTGATGCGAGTGGCGGTGCATCGGCAAATTGATTTACGTCGCGGCCAGATAATGGAATGAAATGGAATCAAATTAACGGAGGGCATTAATTTGGCATGATAGAGTTGCGGCCAGGGATCTTGGGTTTTCCACTTCCCTTCGACTTGGTTTATGATCAGGCGAGTCTCCAAAGACTTCGAGATTTTTGGCCTTCCTTTGGAGAGCCTCTTCCAGGGCCGGCAATGCAAGCCGTATTCGGTGGTGTTGTTGGAGCATTCAAACTCCAATCTTAGGGCCGATGGAGTGTGAGAATCTTAGCCGGTCAATGAGTAAGACTCCTATGCCAAAGCCTCTTTTTGTTCGCGGCTCAGTCAAAGAACATCTGCCACCGGTGGTGTCGTGGTCAATGATTTCCAAGACACCTTCGTGCAGGAAGGCTGGGCTTAGTAGCATCTTCGGTTTTCGTGAGGTAGGTCGGCTAAGTGATCTGCGATGGCGCCTTTGATAGATTTGAGTGTGACATATGTTATGTCAAATTCATTGAGAAGGAAGGCCCACTTAGCCGGGCGGCTGGAAAGATGGTTTGCCGAAGATGTATTTGATAGGATCCATCACGGATATGAGCTTGATGGATCATCCTTAGATAGGTTTTGAGCCTTTGGGTTGTCCAGACTAGGCGCACAACTTTTCTCGGTCCGAGTAATTCGGTTCCCACTTCCTTGCGACTTCCCTCTTGATGAAGTATATGGTGTTTTCGATGTAGGAGTCTTTCTTTCTTGGCAAGCATGGCTCAGCAGCGATGTCTGTGATTCGGTTAAGTTTATGAGGAGAGGTTTATGTGTATGGGGTGGGGCTAGCACGCAGTGGATTGGTGAGAGCAGGCTTTTTTTTTTTTGAAGGCTAGGCGCATTTCTTGTCCCAGTTTCAGTGATATTTTCTTTAGGAGGAAGAGGGCCATGTGGTGGTGGTATGTCGATGAAGCGGTGATGTATTGTAGTCGGCTGGAAGCCTTTGACTTACGTCGGAGTTTTTAGCTGCGGCATCTCCACGATAGCTTTGATCTTTGCGGCTCGATTTCGATGCCTTGCTTTCGATCACTAAGAATCCAGGACTTTGCCTGAGTGACCCCAAATGTGTTTGGTGGGGTTGAGTTTCATTTAATGCTTTACGAGTCTTTCGAAGAACTGAAGATCTCAGATATGAGCCGTTGGTGTCATTTGGAATGCACGATCATGTAGTCGGCGTAGACTTCCATTTCTTTGTGGATCATGTAGGTGGAAGAGAGTGGTGGCTCTTTGATAAGTAGCCAGCATTTTGAGTCGAAATGGCATGACGATGTAGCGATATGTACCCCAGGGGTGGTGAATG
>CM028381.1:62538041-62560541 GCA_013146195.2 Codonopsis lanceolata
ACGTTGTCGAGAGATGATCTCGAAGGCGCCCATAGCGATATATGATGTTGGCGGATGAATTTAGACACCCGTTTAAGATTTTGTAGGAAGAGGCTACCCACTGGTGAAATAATCGGCGACTAGAGGCGTCTTCATGGCCATTAGATCCTTTCGGGTGAATTTGGCCTGGGCGTCGATACCCATGTTGAGAAGGGGCGAGGCTGTGGAGTTGTATAAGATGACGTCTTTGCTGATTTGCAAGCGTTGGCACTTGTCGCATGATGTCGCACCCACGAATCTTGATCGGTTTCAAGTGAGCTCAATAGTATCCTTGGGATAACTTTCTTGGATAGCATGTGGCCGTTCATGTGGGGTCATGGTACCGCCGTGGAGTTGGTCCATAATTTGCTCGGCTTTGGCACAGTCGGCCCATAAAGAGATGAGTCTTGGTAGTGCCTTTTTATACGGTATGCCGTGAACACAAATTGTGATGCCCGCCTTCGGGGAAATTTTCCTCTTTGTCTAGGCGAGGGGATAGGTTCGCTTTGAAACTGATTTTGGATGTCTATATACCAAGGCTCGTGATGCGCCTCGGTGCATTGATTTTGAAGCGGTATCTTGGCGTGACTTTCTTCCCGACTTCTGAAGGGTTGGACTTGGATTCTGCTGGGATGCGGACGGATGATGCGAGTGGCCGTGCATCGGCAAATTGATTTACGTCGCGGATAATGGAATGAAATGGAATCAAATTAGCGGCAGCAAGTGGCTATTAATTTGGCATGATAGAGTTGCAGCCGGGGATCTGGGTTTTCCACTTCCTTCGACTTGGTTTATGATCAGGGCAGAGTCTCCAAAGACTTCGAGATTTTGGCCTTCCTTTGGAGAGCCTCTTCCAGTGCCGGCAATGCAAGCTTTCAGATTCCAGCCAAGTGTGTTGTTGAGCATTCAAACTCCATCTTAAGGCCAGTGGAGTGTGAGAATCTTCCTGTCAACGAGTAAGACCTCCTATGCCAAAGCCTCTTTTGTCATGCCATGGCCAGAACATCCGCTACCGGTGTCGTGGTCAATGATTTCCAAGACACCTTCTCGCCTGGGAACCGGGCTTAGAAGCATCTTCGGCTTTTCGTGAGGTAGGCTTAAGTGATCTGCGATGACGCCGCTTTGATAGATTTGGAGCGTGACATATGTTATGTCAAATTCATCGAGAAGGAAGGCCCACTTAGCCAAAGCGGCCGAAAGCCATGGTTTGTCAAGATGTATTTGATAGATCCATCCCTGATATGAGCTTGATGGATCATCCCGTAGATAGGTTTTGAGCCTTTGGGTTGTCCTGCATCTAGGCCAAAGACCACAACTTTCTCTCCTAGTAATCTCGCCTACACTTCCTCGCAGCCTTCCTAACGATGAAGCATATGGTGTTTTCGATGTAGGAGTCTTTCTTTTCTGGGCAAGCATGGCTCCCACCGACGTGTCCGCGATCGCTTAAGTATACGAGGAGAGGTTTATGTGTATGGGCCGGGCTAGCTACAGGATCGGGTGAGACAGCTTTTATTTTTTCGGCTAGTGGCATTTCTTGTCCACTGCACTGTCAAGATTTTCTTTAGAGCTTGAAGAGGGGCCCACGTGGTGGTGAGTATGTCGTCGATGAAGCGCCGATGTATTGTAGTCTTCGCCTAGAAGCCTTTGACTTCTCGTTTGAGTTTTTCACAAGATTCTCCACGATAGCTTTGATCTTTGCGGCCGATCTGATGCCTTGCTCACTCACTAAGAATCCTGTGACTTTGCTGTGACCCCAAATGTGCATTTGGTGGGGTTGAGTTTCATTTAATGCTTTCTCGAGTCTTTCAAGAACTTTCAAGATCTCGATATGAGCACCGCTGTGTCGCTGAATGCACGATCATGTCGCCGACGAGACTTCCATTTCTTTGTCAGGATCATGTCGTGGAAGAGAGTGGTGGCAGCCTCTTTTGATAAGTAGCCCCGATTTTGAGTCCAAATGGCATGACAAGTAGCGCATATGTACCCCAAGGGGTGGTGAATGAAGTCTTTTCTTGATCTTCTCCGCCATTTTAATTTGATTGTAGCCGAGCATGCCGTCGACGAAGGATATGATCTTGTGAGCAAGAACAAAGATCTACCACAATATCAATGTTGGGTAGCGGAAATCATCTGGGCGACGCTTGTTGAGGTCGCGAAGTCGACGCAGATTCGAACCTTCCCGTTGGGCTTGGGAACAATTCACTATGTTGGACGGTATTCAACCACCCGAATGAAGTTGACATGGAGTCTGCTTCATAATCTCTTCTTTGACATGCAAAGTGACCATTCTCGTTTGATTCGCGAGCTTTTCGCTTGATTGGCCGAGCATCCGGATATATGGGGATCCTGTTCAACTATGGTCGATCTAGCCCCGATGTCTTCATAGGACTGTGCAAAGATGTCTACGAACTCTTCGAGGAGGTCGATGAGTGCTACCCTTTCGAGCCTTGCGGTAGTTGCCGATTTTGATTTCTTTGACTTGATTGTTCAAATTTTGCATTGATGATTGACAAGTCTTCACGCGTCGCCGAGTGATGTCGTTCTCGTTGCTCAACCGACTTTACAAGCTCAAGTAAATATTTTTTATCTTTTGGGTCCATTTCATTAAATGACTCATTATTATGATTATTTAATGTATCTTTTAATGTAGGTGCAACTAAGGAATAAGCAAAGACATTCATATTATCATTAATAGCAACCGCATCTGGTTATTACATTATTGAGGACCTGGGTTTGAGATCCTCAATTTTAGGGAGCGGATCGGTAGATGACCAATCCGTAAAGCTAGAAGAAGGAAGGGGGATAGTATATCCAAGAGGCGGTCTACCCGCTCATGGAGTCAAGAGCGGGCCGGTCGTAACGCACCAATTTTGCAGAGGCTTAGCTAGAAGCTCGAACTTATCGTGAGTTTTTCATACTCTGCCTCGTCTATCATACCCAAGAAATCTGATCCCTCAAACATTTATTTAGGAACTCCTTTATTGATCAAGATATCTTACAAAGACCTTTATTTATGGCTAACTGGACTATCTTGCCCCTCTTCTTTAGACCTTTTCGGCTTGATCTGCTTGAACAAGTTTGGTGTCTGCCACTGTAATTACCTTGCTATCGATGAGATCCTGTATTGCATTTTGGAGTGTATGGCATTTGTCGGTGAGGTGACCACTGTAACGATGGTATTCACAATATAGGGCATGATTCCAGCAAGCAGGTAATGGCTTAGGTGGTCGGTAATTATCCATGGGCTTCAGTATCCCATGGGCCCACAGTGTTCGGAGTATTTCAGATCTTGGGGCTGGCAGGTCGTCATAATGCCTTGCTTCTCTTCGCCCCCTTGGCCTAGGCAAATGGCCAGGTTCAGATTTGGTCTGGCAACGAGGTAGAATTTTTTCTGTTGGATAATATTGCAGTGGGAGTGGGTTGCCTGGACCTTGGCCCAAGAGGGATTCTTTCTTTGGTGTACAAGTTACTTCTTTTGGAAGTCCTGAGGTCATTTGCTGGGAATAAGTATTTGAAGGGTCTAGAGGAAGGCAATTCTCCTGGTTATGGTAGCAGGCATTCAGGTGGGAGAGATCGGGGTTGATTTCTGGAGAATACAGGGTAGGACTATGGGCATTTGGAATCATACCTCCTTGGGTCATGGGATCATTTTTTGGCTGATGGCTAGCACTTGGAGTACTTGGTGGCTTTCCAGAGGTTTGGAAAAGGATATTTTCTGAGATATCAGGAAGGTTTACCTCAGGGAAGTGGGAAGCATTAGGAACATGTTTTGAGATTTTGACCTTTTGGGAGAGAGTTGTCAGGACCTCTGAGAAGCCTTTTAAAAGCTCACCTATCACTTGGTTTATTATTCTTTCTGTATGAGCGTCCACTGCTTCTTTTAGCCAGGCCTCAAACTCAAGAGAAGGTGCATACTTAGGAGTTTCTTTTCCTGATTCCCAGTGGCTTCCATCATTGCTGGCTCCTGTCAACGCTTGTTTATTTTCTGGCTGCGGTATTTGGTAAGGATTTTGGGTGGGATAAGGATTTTGGATAGGATAAGGATTTTGGATAGAATATGGAGTCTGGGTTGGTGGGTTGGTGTTTGGTTGAGAAATTGGGTTGGGAGGCACATATGAGGTTGATGCTCCTTGAGGGACTGCAGGGGAAGAGATTACCTCATCACTAGATTTCAAGCTTTGTACCAGATTAGTCATTTGGCTCATTATAAGATCAATTGTTGCACCCAAATTTTGGTCTAGCCACTGCTGCATTGCTGGAGTCGGAGCATACCCGGGAGCCCCTGTATCTGTACTCATAGCGGACTGTTCACTTTCTGCTGCCATCTCGGATCTACCCTCTGAATACGCCCTTCGTTTTCGATACCCTCGATCGATCTCTCGCACTTGATTCCCGTATCAATCGGCCAAGATCGTCTCGCCTTTCCAAATTCGGGCCAGGTTTTACGGGGAAAATGGGCTTGGTATCGAAGGTCGGGTCAAGGCTTTAAGGCTTGGAGTACAGCGTGCCTTTATTAGTATATTTTATTATTTATTATTTTCCCTACAAAATGACCGGATAAGCACCTGCTTAATTTTGACAGTCTCAGGACTTTCCTGGAACAGTGGATTCTTTCTCCAGAGTATAGGACCAACGTATTCCACCTGCCTTTCGACTTCCCGAGATCGGACTGATCCCAGGCGAAGGGCCTATACTCTTTCCGGGATCCACCATTCAGAATGGTCTAGGTCGAGCACTTGAAAATAATAAATCAGCCCCAGTGTAAATTTTTTTTTTTTTGACTTGCGCATTTTTTTTCGACTTGTGCAGATTTTTTTTGACTTGCGCACATTTTTTTTGACTTGTGCACATTTTTTTTTTGGGGCTGACCCACAATTTAAAATGCAAAAACCGGTCGGTCTTTGAAGTGTCCTGAAAAACTATATGCAGTCTAACATTGGCTCATGCAGGGGGTAGGCTGGCTATGGTGTAGGGTAGCAGTTCGGAATATATTTATATGCATGTGCGCGTGTGTGCGGTATCTAAAAAGCAAAAAGAAGTTTTTTTTTTCGGATATAGAAATAGAAAATAAAACAGATATAGCCTGTTTTGCTGTTATGTATGGATTTTCTCGGCTTTTTAGCTTAAACGCGAGCAAGCAAGCATACCATCAAGAAATAGAAAGAAAAGTGGGGAATCTATTTATTTTTAGAAAATGAGTCCTAATCCCCAAAATAAAATGACAGAATGAATGCATGCATATATATATATATATATATATATATATATATATATATATATATATATATATATATATATATATATATATATATATATATTGCAGAATGGAAATAAAGCAGGAAATAATAATATAAGGCCGAAAATGAAAAGATTTTGAAAACAAAGCCCCGGCCCGTTTGTTGTGCTGCCCGGAAATAAAAAGAAACATTACATATATATTATATATAAATATATATATATATATATACATATATATATATTTTTTTGAAAAATACGAATATTTCCAAGTTTATCCGTAACATTGTTTGAAATGAAATTGTTGTAAGATGGAGGATCATATCCACAAATATAGACACGGATGTTAAAGGAACGCAATATTAGACTGTTTTAAATTAATATAACAAGCATACTTTAGTTAGAAAAAAAAGAAAAAAAAGTTTTGTTTAATGAGTCTAGCCCTCCATTTTTATTCATTAAAATAAAAACGATCTCCCCAGCGGAGTCGCCACTGTGGGTTCCCGGGAAACGTGCTCCCGCGCCCCGCGCGCCCTTGGATAGGGGTGTGCGTCCGTGCGGATGCGGTGACATCCCGCTCCCGTTCACCTCCCTTGTTTAGGGAGGACGAAATCAAAAGTGCGGAGGAGTCTTTGTCGAAATAGCGTTGGAATGCGCCTCGGTTGCCTTTAGTGGATTTTTGATCCAATATGGGAGCTTTGGATTTTCTATGTCAAGTTATCCCTTTTTTAGGGGATACCAGGATATAGGAAAACATCACCTTTCCATTCTCATCCTCCCTTGTTTAGGGGAGAACCTGAAAGTGCAAAGAAAGATGTTGCAGCGCCCCCACTATGGATTTTATGAAAATAGCCTTATGGCCTATTTTGGATCACTATGAGTGTTTTGGGTTTTCTACGTCAAGTTATCCCTTGTTTAGGGGATACCAGGACATAGGAATACATCACCTTTCCATTCTCATTCTCCTTTTTTTAGGGGAGAACGTGAAAGTGCAAAGAAAGATGTTGCGAGGCCCCACTGGATCCAAAATGTTTTTAGAGTCGCCATCTTTATTTTAAGGCAAAAATAAAGCAAAGCCAGAAAAAGAAAACCAGAGATGAAGAAAACGGGTTCGGAGGCTAAGTTACGAGTTGGGAAGGTGCTAGGCACCCAACTCGCCCTTTCGGTCTCAAAACGGTTTTTGGCTAAAGTATGCTTTTTGTTATATTTATTAAACAGATAAATAAAGCATTAACTTCCTACAAATACATCCGTTACATCTATATTATTTACGGACTTGAAACAGACTCTTTTGCAAACAATTACAAATTTTTGGAAATATTTGGCCATAGTAATGGCTACATTTAGTATTATTTCCTAATTAAATCCGGGCAGCATAACTGCTTATATATTGATATTGAACCGGACCGGAAATAATACTATTACAAATAAAGACTTTATTGAATAAATGAAGTAAACAAATACAAACTTATCTAAAAACATTTTGCCATAATAACGGCTACATTTAGTACTATTTCCTAATTAAATCCAGGCAACACAACTGCTTATATGGCTACATTGGGCCGGACTGGAAATAATACTATTACATGGAAATGAAAGACTCTAAAAAATAAAAACTTACAGACAGCGTAGGGGTGTGCTCGCTCTGTCCCTCGGGGAGAGTCTTTTTTTCTGGTCTGGTTGAAGTTGTGTGTTGTTGTGTGTTGTGTGAATTTGGGCAGCGTGACTGCTCTGAAAAGTTACTTTTCGGCCTCGGGATCGGGGTAGGGTAACTGTTTGTTTCTGGTTGTTTGTTTGACTGGAAATAGGCTGAAATCGGGCAGAGTAACGGCTTACTACTGGCTGATTTGGCTTTTTAAATCGGGCAGAGCAACTGCTCTATCCACAATTTTTGGACTGGGGAAAAAGGGGTGGATACCTAGCTGGGGGCTAAGGTACACTTCTACCGGTTGATTTGTGTTTGGCAGAAGTTTGACAGGGTTTCGAGGCTTTGGAGGTAATCTCTCACTATCTCACACCGCTCTCTATTTCTCCAGCGTAACGTTAACGCGGAGAAGCTTTACGCAAAATTTCTGTTCTGAATGAAGAGTCGGGTGCCTCTATTTATAGGAGGAAATAGGGACATCGCAGGAATTAAATTTTTCTCTTCGCGCATCAAACGGTTGCACTTTTCGTTGGACCAGTTGTGTTTTGCGGCAAGTTTGCGCTGAAGGAAAGCAGTTTGGGCGCTGCTATATAGGAGTTTGGGCGTTGTGCCAAAATCAGATGGGAGCCATGCCCATTTCTCTTTCTGTGCTTCGAACGATTGTACCTTGCGTTGGACGAATTGCATTTTACGGCAGAATTTGTGATGAACAGTGGCTGGGAGAAGTTTGGGCTCCAACCCCATTGGGTTTAGGCGCCATGCCCAAGCCTTTTGGTGGCTGTGCCTAAACTTCAAACTAAGCTCCTTTTTGACACTTTAGTCCCTGCAGTTTGTCCTTTTGCGCATCCTGCTTTGTCCTTTTGCATTTTTGACCCTGTAACTTGACATTTGTTAATGTTTTAACAGGTCTTGATATTTTTTGTCATGCCACATTTCAGAGGTACGAAATTGGGGTGTCTACAGGTCTCCAACTTGGATATCGCGGCCTTTGACCCTTTTATTGAAAGCTCTGGCGATGCGCCTTTGATATGCCCGGGTATGCTCCAAGGCTAACAAGCATCGTTCATCAATCAGGGCCAATTCTTCGCATCACCCTTTGACCCAGTCAATTTCTGCTATATCAGATTCCATCATCACTCTTAATGATGGAATTTCCACTTCTATTGGCAGCACCGCCTCCATGCCATATGCCAGAGAATAAGGGGTAGCTCCAGTGGGTGTGCAGAATGAAGTACGATAGCCCCAAAGGGCTAGTGGCAATTTTTCTGGCCAATCTCTTCCCGTGTAAGCCATTTTCTGGATGATGTTTTCAAGTGTTTTATTGGCTGCTTCAACAGCACCATTAGCTTGCGGCCGGTAGGGGGAGGATTTGTGTCTTTGGATTTTGAACTCGTTGAGTAGATGATTCACGTCCCCTTCGAAATGTCAGCCGTTGTCGGAAATTATCTCGAAAGGTACCCCATAGCGGTATATAATATTGGCCCGAATGAACTCGGACACCTTTCGGGCATTCAGGACTTTGTAGGAAGAGGCTTCCACCCACTTTGTAAAGTAATCGACGGCTACCAGGACGTACTCATGGCCATTGGATCCCTTCGGGTGAATTTGACCTATGACGTCGATTCCCCATGTTGAGAAGGGCCAGGGGGCTGTGGAGTTGTATAAGACGTGTGGGGGCACATGCTGCAGATTTGCAAAGCGTTGACATTTGTCGCAATGTCGCACCCACCGGATATAATCAGTTTCAAGCGTACTCCAATAGTACCCCTGTCGGATGATTTTTTTGGACAACATATGGCCATTCAAGTGGGGCCCGCAGGTATCACCGTGTAGTTGATCAATGATTTGCTCAGCTTTGGCCTGATTGACACATAATAAGTTGAGGCCTTGATAGTGCCTCTTATACAGGCTACCACCGTTGAGCACAAATTGGTAGGCCCACCTTCGCAGGGAGACTCTTCCTCTTTTATCTAGGCCAGGAGGATAGATACCTTTCTGGAGCAGATTTAAGATGTCAGCGTACCAGGGCTCGTGGTCTGCTTCAGGGGCTGCATTGATTTTGAAACAGTACGCCGGAGTGACCTTCTTCCCGACTACAAATGGCTGAACATTAGTTTCTGCGGGAATCTGGACTAGTGATGCCAGAGTGGCCAGGGCATCAGCGAATTGATTCCTATCTCGTGGCAGGTAATGGAACGAGATAGAATCAAATCGGGCGGCAACTGCTGTTGATTTGGCATGATAGAGCTGCAGCCGAGGATCCTGGGTCTTCCATCTTCATTCGACTTGATTTATGATTAGGGCAAAGTCTCTATAGACTTTAAGATCTTTGGCTCCCCTTTGGAGAGCTTCTTCTAGGCCAGCAATACAGATTCATATTCCGCCGTATTATTTGAACATTCGAATTCCAACTTTATAGCCAGCGGAGTATGAGAGTCAGCCGGATCGATTAGCAAGATTCCTATGCCAAAGCCTCTTTTGTTCGCGGCTCCGTCAAAGAACATCAGCCAACAGGGGTCATGGTCAGTGATTTCCAGGACACCTTCGTCTGGGAAACCAGGCTCAGTCGCATCTTCGGCCTTCAAAGGTAGATCGGCTAAGTGGTCTGCAATGACGTTTCCCTTGATAGACTTGAGTGTGACATAAGTTATGTCAAACTCATTGAGAAGAAAGGACCACTTGGCTAGTCGACTGGACAGTGATGGCTTACCGAAGATGTACTTGATAGGGTCCATTCTGGATATGAGTTTGATGGTCCTTCCTTGGAGATAGGTTTTGAGCCTTTGAGTGGCCCAGACCAGGCCGGTGCAGCTTTTCTCCAATGCTGAATAATTTAGCTCGCTTCCTTGTAACTTCCTACTTATGAAGTATATGGCATTTTCAACGTAGGAATCTTCTTTCTCTTGGGCCAGCATAGCCCCTACTGACGTGTCTGTGACGGTTAAGTATATGAGGAGAGGTTTATGGGTATGGGGTGGAGCTAGCATAGGGGGATTGGTAAGGTAGGCTTTTATTTTCTCGAAGGCTAGCTGGCTTCTCGTCCCAGACTTGGTCGGTATTCTTTTTTAGGAGTTTAAAGAGGGGCTCACATGTGGCTGTCAGCTGTCTGATGAAACGACTGATGTACTACAACCGGCCTAGGAAGCCTTTGACTTCAGTTGGAGTTTTCGGCTGTGGCATTTCTAGGATGGCTTTGATCTTTGCTGGCCCAATCTTGATGCCTTGCTCGGTCACTAAGAATCCCAGGACTTTACCTTTGGTAACCCCAAATGTGCAT
The DNA here is from genome assembly GCA_013146195.2 of Codonopsis lanceolata. Classification (NCBI taxonomy): domain Eukaryota; kingdom Viridiplantae; phylum Streptophyta; class Magnoliopsida; order Asterales; family Campanulaceae; genus Codonopsis; species Codonopsis lanceolata. The sequence goes on from CM028381.1 coordinate 62,548,217, forward strand.
TTGGTGGGGTTGAGCTTCATCTGGTGCTTCCTTAGTCTTTCGAAGAACTTTCGAAGATCTTTGATATGGGCACCGTTGGCGTCGCTAGAATGCATGATCATGTCATCAACATAGACCTCCATTTCTTTGTGGATCATGTCGTGGAAGAGGGTGGTGGCAGCCCTCTGATAAGTAGTTCCGGCATTTTTCAGCCCAAATGGCATGACAGTATAACAATAAGTACCCCAGGGCGTAGTGAATGAAGTCTTCTCCTGGTCTTCTGCTGCCATTTTCATTTGATTATAGCCCAGCATGCCGTCGATGAAGGATCGGACTTTGTGCGTTGCGAAGGCGTCTACCACAATATCAATATTGGGCAGGGGGAAGTCATCTTTGGGTGACGCCTTGTTGAGGTCGCGAAATTCTACACAGATTCGGACTTTCCCGTTGGGCTTGGGAACGGTCACTATATTGGACAGCCAGATCGGGTATTCAACTACCCGAATGAAGTTGACGCGCAGCTGTTTCATGATTTCTTCTTTGACTTGTAGTGACCAATCTGGCTTGATGTGGCGGAGCTTTTGCTTGACTGGGCGAGCATTCGGATATGTGGGAATCCGGTGTTCAACTATAGCTGGGTCCAGGCCGGGCATATCTTCGTAGGACCAGGCAAATATGTCCACGAATTCCTTGAGGAGATCAATGAGTGTTATTCTTTCTGAACCTTGGAGGTAGCTGCCGATTTTGATTTCTTTGATTTCATTGTCCAGCCCCAGATTGATAGTGGACAGGTCTACAGTTGCTATTGATGAATGGCTTTTTTCCTGGTACTCAACTGACTTTACAAGCTCAAGTATATAATTTTTATCTTTTGGGTCCATTTCATTAAATGACTCATTATCTTAATTATTATTTAATGTGTCTTTTAATGCAGGTGCAACTAAGGAATAAGCAAAGACACTTAAATTGTCATTAAAAGCATACTGTACATGATTTATTACATTATTAAGGACCTGGGGTTTGAGATCCTCAACTTTAGGTAGCGGATTGGTAGATGACCAATCCGTAAAGCTAGGGGAATGAAAAGGGATAGTATATCCAAAGCGGTTCACCAGGTCTGTGGGTGTCGGGAGTGGGCCGGTCGTGGTATACCAATTCTGCAGAGGCTTGTCAGTAATAAGCTCAAACTCAGCAGGGAGTCCTTTATAACAAGTGCCTCCTTCTATCATACCCATAAAACTGTCTCCTAGACTGTCATCATCTAGCAAGGCCAAAGAATAATCATCATGATCTATAGACCAGGTATTTTCAATAGTGACAGTCTTATATGCAGTGCTACGGGGTTCCAAGGTAACCTGTTCCATTTCATATAAGAGAATACTGACATCCTCAAAGATTTCCCAACCAGGGCATCTTTTCCCATTCTGGTCTAACCAGGCCTCAGGAAACATGAGATAGGCTTCAGTTTCCCCCTTTCTTACAAAGTAACCGTTTAGGGTTTTTCTATAAGGTTGGAGAGGGGGATATTCATAGGGACGCTTTTCTCTTTCTGCCTTTCTTTTCTCACGTTTTTGTTTCATGACTGCGGCTACTTCAGCTGGAGTAGGCGTGTATCCTAGACCAAAAGGAGGGATACATTCCTTAAGTTCATCCTGGACTAAATTAACTAGCCCGTGTTGATTCCTGCCGAGACCTAGACCAGACATATAATTCATTTTCCGAAACATGTTTAAGGGAACCATGTTTCCTAGGGAGGTGACTTTCTTACCAATGATGTCAGTTTCTCGGCCACATTCAATGGTATTGACTACAACTTGGGGGATAACCTCGAAGCCACTGAGAAAAATACCAGTGTCCTCATGCTCTATTTCGAGGATTGGGATATCCTCGTTTTCCTTATTATCCACGATCTTATCGGCCAGAATAATTATTATGTGGTCATCGTGGATGAACTTGACACGCTGGTGTAATGAAGAGGCTACCCCCTTTACCCCATGGATCCAAGGGCGTCCCAACAACAGGCTAAAGGTGGCTGGTATATCCAGGACTTAGAACTCAACTGGCATGTTTAAGGGCCCAATGGTTAACATTAAAGTGACCACCTCTAAGACACATCGATTGGTGTTGTCGTATGCCTTAACTGTCTGCGATGAAGGAGTGAGTTCTGATTTCTTTGTCCCCAGTTTGGCTAATGTGCTGGCAGGACATACATTCAGTGAAGACCCATTATCTAGCAAAACTCGGGGAACCCGTTTCTCCAAAATTCCCACAGTGATATGAAGAGCATCAATGTGGTTGGTTCCTTCCTTTGGCAGATCTAGATCGGTGAACATTATAACGTTCCCAAAGTGAATGTTCCCAATCATCTGAGTAAGCTCATTCGGGGAGGTTTCAATTGGGATGACTGCCTGACTTAAAGACTTAGCCATCGTATCACGAAGGGTCTTAGAAGCACACAATAAGCCCTGGATGGAAATGTTGGCCTGAGTTTTCTTCATCTGAGTCAATAAAGTATCTTCCACCGTCTTAGCCTCAGTATCTATTACTTGATCTTTTACAGAGTGGTCACCTCTTTCCGGGTTTGGCTGGTAGGCTCGACCAGATCGGGTAAGGTGGCTAACACTTCCACCAACCCAAGTGGCTTTTTCAATGTTACAGGTATTTTGGCTACCAAGGATAGTGTCTCAAGAGAGCATATTACAGCTAGGCTCTTTTATGGATAAGGATGGAGGAATAGGAACAAGGATATATGGAAGTGGACGTTTATTTCTTTCAAACTTGGGCACACAAAGGTTTTCATTAACCTCAATCATATTGATTTGAGGTAGGGGTTATTGACTACATTTGGTCTGGGTGGAGGTTTTTCAATAACCTTATCATCTATAAGGTCCTGGATAGCATTTTTGAGGGTATAACATTTATCGGTGAGGTGACCACTGGAGCGATGGTATTCACAGTACTGGGCATGATTCCAAGTCCTGGGTAGGGGGTTAGGCGGCTTATAATTCTCCAACGGCTTCAGCACTCCCAGTGCCATTAGTCCCTACAGTATCACAGACTAGGGAGCTTGCAGCTCATCATAATCTTGAAGCTTACCATTACGATTTAGAAGTTTCTGGGCCATCATTTGTTCCCACTATATTGGCAGACATGTCGACCCATAATACCATGGAACGAGCTATAATTCTGGGTAAAAAATAGGGTTGAGGCATTCCCTACCATATTGACGGCTGGTGCTGGTGCAGCTGTCTTTCCTTTGGAGTAACGGAAAGAACTAGGAGGCGTATTGGTCTTTAGTTGGCCAGTCCGTATATCATCATCAATAGGGCTCATATCTCCACTATTTCTTTGAAATTGGTGTAGGGGAGGTACCGCATATGTTCCAGGTAAATGGGCTGGAGGTTTTTAATGAACATTCTGCATGACTCGGGGATCGAGTGCATCAAGGTGCGTGCCAACTTCCTTTTCCACATTGCGAACTTCGGCGAGGTCTTCTTTTCCCGTTGGGAGCATGACTCAAGGTCCCTTCTATTTTCAGGACTGGTGTTATCTTTGTATCTTTCAAGGAACGCTTCAGCTATCTGGTCCCATGTATTCATGGTGCTGCTATCAGACAACATTAACCATTGCTTGGCAGCCCCTATTAGGGTGAGGTGGAAATTGGAAGCCATAGCCTCAAAGCTAGCTCCCCTTGACTGCATGCCAGTGGAATAAGATTTCAAATGGGATATAGGGCATCCAGTCCCATCAAACTTTTCTATGTCGGGCATTTTGAACTTCGAGGGCAGTATTGCTGAAGGTTGCAATGTTAGTGCCCGCGTAGAAAATTCCCCTTTATTGAGAAGTTTAAGCAGCATGGCCTTCATATTTTCAATGTCGGCCTCCATTTTGGTGGCTGGGGGAGTTGGCTTTTGGTATATACTGGATGGATTAGGGAAGGCTGGGTTAATTTCTGGCTGAGGGGTCTCGTGAGGATTCTGGGCAGTATATGGATTATGGATTGGGTATGGATTTCGGGCATTATAAGGGCTTTGGGCTGGATATGGATATTGGGTTGGATAAAGGTCCTGGGTTGGTGGATTTTGGACAGTATAGGGGGTCTGGGTTGGTGGGTTTTGGGTAGTGTATGGAGTTTGGGTTGGTGGGTTATTGACGGTTTCGGCCGGGTGACCAGGATCATTGAAAGGTAAGTATGTGGTAACTTGGCCTGGTGGGTTATAGCTTTTTGGGTCCATATGTGGGCTATTTTGGAGTGGGTTAATCATGGGAAAAGGGAGGTCATTTAGGTTCTGGGTGTTTGGGAGAGGATATGGTGGATAGGATGGGTAAGGGCTGATATTTAGATAGTAGGGACTTGGTGGAGGATTGGGACTTGGGGTAGTGGGAATATTTGGTGGGTTAGTGTTTGGCTGAGGAGCTGGGTTTGGAGGCACATGAGATGTTGATGCTTCCTGGGGGACTGTAGGGGAAGAGTTCACCTCACCACTGGATTTTAAGCTTTGTACCAGACTAGCCATTTGGCTCATCGCTGCACCCAACTTTTGGTCTAACCATTCCTGCATTGCTGTAGTCGGAACATACCCTGGAGCCCCTGAATCTGTACCCATGGCTGACTATTCACTCTCTGCTGCCATACCGCTCGGATCTGTACCCTCTGAACTGATTCTGCCTTTGTCTGATCTGAAACTGATACCCTCTTATCTGATTTCTGCCCTACTTTCCTGTATCAACCGGCCAGTACTATCTCTGTCTTTCCAAATTCGGGCCAGGTTTCTGAGGAAAATGGGTTTGGGAGGTATCAGAAGGCTGGCTAGAGGCTTTTTGGGCTTGGAGTACAGCGTGCCTTTTATTAGTATATTTTATTATTATTTATTTTTGTTCCATACAATTGACCGGATAAGCACTCGCTTTATTTTGACAGTCTCAGGACTTTCCCTGGAACGGTGGATTCTTTCTCCAAAGTATAGGACCAACGTATTCCACCTGCCTTTCGACTCTCCAAGACTGGACTGGTCCCAGGCGAATGACATATACTCTTTCCAGGATCCACCATTCGAAATGGTCGAGGTCGAGCATCTGAAAATAATAAATCAGCCCCTTGTTTGTTATTATATATATATATATATATATATATATGCGCACTTATTTATTTTTTCTAACTTGCACAATTTTTTTTATTATTATTTATTTCTTTTTTGATTTCTTTTTTTTCATTTCCATATATCATTTTTTTTACAGGAGCTGACTCACAATTTAGAGATGCAAAAACCGGTCGGTCTATGAAGTGTCCTGAGAAGCTATATGCATTCTAGCGTTGGCTTATGCAGGGGGTAGGCTGGTCATGGTGTAGGGTAATAGTTCGAAATATTCCTATATGTGTTCATGTGTGTGTGGTATCTAGAAAGCAGTAAAGTATTTATTTGTTTACAGATATATAAACAGGAAAAATAAAACAGATATGACCTGTCTTGCTGTTATGTATGGATTTTCTCGACTTTTTAGTTTGAGCGCAACCAAGCAAGCACACCACATTTAAGAAATAGAAAGGAAAGTGGGGAAACTATCTATCCCTATTAATTACAAATTTGATCATATGTCACCAAAATAAAATGACTGAATGAATGTAAATATGTACAAATGCACAGAATAATAAAAGGAATAATAGACAAAAAAGAAATAATACAGAGCCGAAAAATAAAGCAATATTTAAAAGTAAAGCACCGGCCCTTTTATTGTGCTGTCCGGAATTTATTGTAAAACACATATAATATATATATATATATTTTCGAAATTTTTTCGAATTTTTTTTTAACTTTCGAATATATATATATATATATATATATATTCTTTTTTGTTTAAAAAGAAGAATATTTTTAAATACACCTGTAACAGTTATCGGAATGAAACTGCTGCAAGATGGATGACATAAATTCATATAACAAGCATACTTTAGCCAGAAACAAATAAAAACAAAAAAATGTTTTATTTTATGAGTCTAGCCCTTCATCTTATTTAAAATAAAACAACTCCCCAGTAGAGTCGCCACTATGGGTTCCTGGGACTGCGCCCGCGCCCCGCGCGCCCTTGGTTAGGGGTGTGTGTACGTGCGGATGCGGGACACCACTGCTCTCGTTCCACCCTCCCTTGTTTAGGGGAAGACGAAATTAAAAGTGCGAGAGAGTGTTGTCTATGATAGCGCGTTGGAATGCGTCTCGGTTGCCTTTAGTAGATTTTCAATCCAATATGGGAACTTGTGGTTTCCCGCATCAAGTTATCCCTTTTTTAGGGGATACCAGGATATGTGAATGCATTACCCTTTCATTCTCATTTTCCTTTTTTAGGGGAAAACGGAAAAGTGCAAAAAAGGATATTGTGGCGCCCCTACTATAGATTTTATTAAAAATAGCCTTATGGCCCGTTTCGGATCACTATGAGAGCTTTGAGTTTCCCGTATCAAGTTATCCCTTGTTTAGGGGATACCAGGATATGAGAATACATCACTCTTCCATTCTCATTCTCCCTTTTTTAGGGGAAAACGGAAAAGTGCAAAGAATGAGTGTTGCGAGGCCCCACTGGATCCAAAAGTTTTAGAGTCGCCATCTTTATTTTAAGGCAAAAATAAAGCAAAACCAGAAAAAAGAAAAAGAAAACCAAAGATAGAAAACGGGTTCGGAGGCTAAGTTACGAGTTGGGAAGGTGCTAGGCACCCAACTCGCCCTTTCGGTCTCAAAATAGTTGTTGGCTAAAGTATGTTTATTGTTATATTTATTTAGCAAAAAAATAAAGCATTTAAAGGACAGGAAAATAAAACAAATACATCCGTGGCTACATTATTTACGGATTTGCAGCCATTTCCTTACAATAATTATAAATATATTTAAAAATATTTGGCCATTATAACGGCTCTTTTACATAATATTTCCTATTCTAATCCAGGCAGCACAACGGCTTATATTGACTACATTGGGCCGGATTTAAATAAAAACTTTAAATAATAAATAAATGAACAAGTAAATAAAATGCCCTTAAAGGCTATTACCTTCTAGAGCGGTAGTGTGTTCGCTCTGTCCTTCAGGGAGAGGGGATCTTTTTTTTTTTTTTTGTTGGGTGGTTGTTGTTTTTATTTGGGCAGAGTGACTGCTTATTTTGGGTGACTTTGGCTCGTTCACTTGGGCAGAGTGACGGCTTATTTTGGGAGGTTTTGACCTTTTTGTTTGGACGGAATAACTGCTTAATTTCTGTGTATTTCAGCTCATTACTCGGGCAGAGTAACGGCTTACTTTGAGATTTTTGGGCCGGGGAAGTAAGGTGGATACCTAACTACTAGGCTAGGGATCACTTATAACCGGTGGATTTAAGTTTTGGCGGAGTTTGGACGGAGTTTGGAAGTTTTTGTGGGCTACACACACCTATCTCGCACCTCTCACTATTATCGGCGTCGAAGGAACGCAGAGAGAATTTCTCACCATTTCTCCCGGATGATTTCTGAACACTGAAATGGGGAGCCCAGCACTCATATTTATAGGTGGGATGAGGGAGTCATATTCTTCAACTGGCTTCATTCACGCGTACACCAGGCTTCGCGAGTTGCACAATGCGTTAAGCCTGAGTGCTACAGTAGCACCCTTGGCGCCGACTCATCCCTTTCTTGGCGTGGCGCCCAACATGCCTTTTTGCCGCGCCAAGCTCATGTTCAATTTCAATTTTGATACTTTCACCCCTCGCAATTCACTGTTTTGCGCATGCTACTTTGCCTTTCGCATTTTCGACTCCTGTAACTTGACAGTTGTTAATTTTGAACAATTCTTGATATCACATATCAGAGTCACATACCAGGGGTACGAAATTGGGGTGTCTACAATAAAAGAAACACACTTATAGTCTTCGAGTGCTTAGTGGGCTAGAGCTTAGGCATATATACCGGGTCAGAAATTCACGCTTCAAGAGGTAAATATAAATTTACTGTCTTTTCCCGCTAATATAAATGAAATGTAAACAAAGTAATTATGAAAATTGTAAATATATGTTAGTTTAAATAGTTTATATATATATATATATATATATATATATATATATATATATATATAATAGTTTTTCAAGACTAAATACATTAAAAGCATGTTATTCTATTAAAATCCTAAAATGAGATCGAAAGGCGAGTTGGGTGCCTAACCCCTTCCGAACTCATAACCTAGCCTCCGAACCTACACATTTTCTGGTAAAATAGGTTTTTCTATGTTTAACCTTAAAATAGATGTGTTGACTCTATTCACACACTTTTAGAGTTCATAACTAGACTAGACGTATTTCACGCACTCTGATGTTTCTTGAGACACGTCGTCATTTTCATCACGGACGACGAGCATTTCGGAATGGAGTTCTCACAGTGGCAACTTTACTGGGGATGTTTAAAAAAAACAAAAGAGGGCTAGACTCAATTTTTTTCGGTTGATAAATTTATTTACATACTCGACATGCTTTTACACAAAGTCTACATTTTTATTATACACATATATATGATGAAAATATTAATTGCTTTGTCAATACAATACAATGTACATGCTATGTTATTATTACTGTTTACTTTTGGCAACTGATATTTATAAATTTTGATTATTTGACATTTTGATTCTTTGTGTTATATGTAATTTCATTCTTTCAAAACAAATCAAAAATAAATGGAAATTCGTTTTCCAATAAAAAAAATGCATCTCTTTTCAATAAAAAAAAAATTGGAAATTCGTTTTCCAAATAAAAAAAATGTCTCTCTTTTTTTAAAAATGGAAAATCATTTTCCAATTAATTTTTTTTTATCTCTTTTCAAAAACAAAGAGGGGAAATTCGTTTCCAAGTTTTTTTTTTTAAAAAAAGAAAAAAATCTTATCAAAAATGGGTGATTTTGAATTTCAAAATAGAATAGAGTTAAAAAAAATTTCTTTTTTTGTCGGGAAAATGACGTGGACGTGAAGGCTCCCGCCCAGTCCACGTAGGCGGCCACGTCAGGCGTTCAGTCACCTTCCCATCACAAAACTAACGAGTTTTGGAAGGAAGGTTTTATTTGGAAAAAAAAATTGGGGTTGAGGTTTTTCTTGCAAAAAAAAAACAACACATGGTTCAAAACGAAAAAAAAAAAACTAAAATAAATCAGCCTTTTTTTTGCAATTAAACCTCTTATATATTAAAAAATTAATCATACAAAAAATATTTTTTGTCAACTGAATTTTGAGAAAACATGTAATTGTCGCTTATTGAAATAAAAAAAATCCAATTGAGTTTAATTAAAAGATGTAATTTTTAAAAATTAATCCAAAAATAAAATCATATTTTGATATCGTAACATAAAGTCTTAATACCTTTGGTCAACCAATATCAATTGATTCTAAGTTTTAATTATAAATTGATTAAAACCGATAATCAGTTCAATACCTAGAATATTTTAATTATTGAATTTATTATTATAAAAAAATATCGTATAAATTAAATTTATCTTATATTATAGTAATGAAGTGTTGATACAGGTTGGGGAAGTGTTCGTTCCAAATGGGAAGCAAGCTAAAGGGAGACAATCAGGTTGATGACTTATGCTCCAAAAGGGGTTGTTTCGTGGATTGATAAGGAGCGTGGAGTGCAAGCCAAAGGGACTCTTGCATGCAAGGATGGTCATCGAGCTAGGGACTATTTGGGGATTTTATGAGCCACGATTTATCAAGGAAGTCCGGGGCAAATTAAAGCTTGGTATAACATGGGCTCAAGGCAAGTTAGTTGGTCACTACGAGGGTTACGGTTTGGGCAACATGAGCTCAAGGGTTTGGAAGGTTGCATGGGCATTCACACACAAGGAAGGGCTTGCATGAGAGGCAACTACTTGAGGCAGTTGGTAGGTGGAATGGAAGATCTCTTGGAAGTTACGTAGGGCTTAAGAAATGTTGTTCAAGGAAAGAGGAAGAGGTCAGCCGCATGGGGCTTCGAGAGGGACGGCCAAAGCAATGTTTGTGCTAGAAGGATTCGCTTAAAATTTATAATAAATAGTTTAGGGTTTTCCCAGTTTTTGGTAATAAGTCCTTAAAGGACTAGGATTTAATTAATTTGTTTTCTTTTTTAATTGTAGTTAGAATCCCTTAGGAGTTTGGTTTTTTACTTTCCTTTGATTTAGGCTTTATTTTCTAGGTATAAATAGGACTTTATTTTATGTAATTTTCAGATTATGCAAATTGAGAAAAGTAATGAAAAACGAACAAGGTTTTGTTCATAATATCATGTATTCTTTCTTTCTTAAATATTATGGAGAAATTTCACAAAGGTTTCTTTATGTTAGGAGAGTGAATCATAACCGGTGAGCCTACCATCTATACACATCCCACCAATTAATCTATCTTTTATTTGTATTATTTTCATTTTTTTGGGCTGTTTTGGAGAGTATTCGGCCAAGAGTGTGTTTCCTTGAAGTTGTTTCCGCCAACTTAAGGCTTTGGGCAGTTGCATTCGCATCAAGTGTTACATATTATCTAAAGTTTTGGTTGATAAATACATGAATGAATTAATTTTTTTATTAATAAAACCTCAAACTGGTCATAAGAATGGTAAAAAAAAAAAAAAAAAAAAAAATATATATATATATATATATATATATATATATATATATATATATGTTAAGCAAACTAAAAATACGAAAAAAAATAAAATAAAATTGTTCCTTAATGTGTTAAAAATCAAATGGGTAATATGGAAATAATAATTTATTTCTCAATTTCAAATGACAAGTAATTAATTAATAAATAGTTTTTTCCAAACATACAATAGTTTAAAATAATAATTAACAATGAATTGGATAAATAAAAAATGAAGTGAAAATAGTCTCTCCCTTTTTCAGGAGTCATAGTTATATTTTGGAAAGATAGATTTATGGAAGGTTTTGTATGGAAACCGTGTCTTATAATTTAGGATCAAGATTGGCATTTTAAAGGTTGTCTTTGTCTCGTTTGGTGTAGTGTTTTGAAAAGACAATTTTTTTTAAAATGTAGCATTTTTAAGTTGTAGTGTTTTAAAACGTGATTTTCTTTCTTATAAACACGTTTGAGAAACTATTTCAAAACACTATTTTCATAAACAAAATAATTATAAACGCATCACATTTTTAAAATGCTAAAAATTAAAGCGTTTTAAAACAGTACATATTTTTAAAACGCTACATTAAACTAAAACATTTTAAAAGAAAAAAACGTTTTATTTTTTATGAGTGTTTTAATCGAAACACTCACTTTTGTGTTAACATTTCGCAGGAGACTTGGAAGGCAATAATAGGAGGACGTCTCCTTCATTCCTCGGGACGGTTTTTGTGAAACAATTATTAAAAAGCTAAAAGTGAATATCAGATTATTCTGTGTTGAAGTCGAAAGCACACTGTTTCATCTCAGATCGAATGCAGTCACATTGTTAACCACATCCTTTCCAAATTCGTGTTGTGAATTTTTACTCTTTTTATCCATCCTTTCTTTAGCAGATTCAGTGTTCTAAAACTCCCCGTCTAATTTTGCCTAGACCCCACCTAGGTGTTTGGCTCCTCTCTACTGTCGCGACTTTCTTATTCGTCACCTAATCGACCAAGTCGGCGCCTACGCCAAACCTCGCCGACCCTAATTTATTTTTGTAGCTTTGATTTTTTGACATGCGGTGACCGGAGAAGGAAGGGAGGGCGAATTGGAGGAGGGGGAGTGGTAATGGTGAGGCAAAGAGGGAGGTAGAAAGAAAAGATGTTTGATTTTGTGGATATTCGGTGGGATGAGAGAGAGGATAGATTAAAGGGTTAGATCTAGGAGGAGGAGGAAAGAGATTAGAGGATGAAAAAATGAGAAGAGTCGGTCTGCCGGAGAGAGAAAGTGAAGAAAAAAAGAAGGGACGAAAAAAATGTTGCCGGTCTACTAGATAGATAGAATAAAAAAGAATAAAAAAAGATGAAGAAAAAGGGGGTTGTCTCGAGACTCAGAATTTAGAATGAGAAGGGATTATGGAGGATATGTTAGACTTTGGGTTGTAGGGACAGTAGGTAGGTGGAGTAATATTTTTTTTATTTTTTAGTTCTAAACTTGACTGGTTTATTGTTTTTGGGTTATTGAGAATTGAGATTAATGGTAGGCTTGTATATTTTTATTCATTTTATAAATATAGACAAATGTCTAATAAAATGACAAACATTAAAAAAAAATTAAATCTGTAGTTAATGTGTTTGATCTTTGATGTAAATTATCAAAAAATGGTAATTATGTCTTAATTCTAGGCCCCGCCTAGTCCCCGATTACGCCTCGATTAGTTCCCTAGGCGCTAGTGTGTCGCCTAGCGGCCGCCTAAC
>CM028381.1:62565541-62592573 GCA_013146195.2 Codonopsis lanceolata
AAAAAGGAAGACAGTACTTAGACCTTAGAGCATCCCCATTGTTCTATTTCACAAACTTCTTATTTTTTTAGAATTGTGTTGAGTGGCCATTAGGAGCCAACTAGGAGCCACTGGGAGAGAGAAATGTTATTTACTTCCTAAATAGGAAGTTGGTATTGGTAAATTGTCCAAATGGAGCCTGTGAGGAGTGGGGGAGGGAGGCGGTGACCACCACGACACTTTTTTTTTTTTGTGGGGTGGGGGGTTTGTATTTAATATATGATATGGTGTTAAATTTAATATTTTTTGTGTAAGAAGATATGTAAAAAGATTATATAATGAGAAAGATATATTCTTAAGTGAATAAGAAGATAAAAATATGTAGGTAACAGTAAGACCCAGTTAAGAAATTATATAAAAATATTATACATTGAGGATGTTCTTAGAGCAAGGCCAATTGAGGTTTATTGTCAAATCTTGGGTTAATATCAGTTTTGATACCCCAACTTTACATGTTTTTCAATTTTCATACCCATCATACCTAGGCAATCAAATTAAAGTCAAACGTTTCCAAAATCGATCAGTTTCAATCTCAATCGTTAACTGGCCGTTAAAACTAACGATTGACCTTCTATCCTAGGTCGGAAATCGACAACTAACTTGGCACCGATTACATACCGATTCTTATCAAACTTTATCACCACAATCACCCATCTATGCCCACCATGTCCGGCCAAGCCCCTCCAAAGTTGTACCAGATCTTACTTGAATTTTTGATAGCCACAATTCCAAGAGAATCGAAGCCCTTACGCTTTCATTCACACTGAGATTCTCTTCTATGTATATTTGATCGAAAAAAAAAAAGAAATACAGTCAAGGGACCAGGAAAAGATTCTTTCTATGGTGAGCGAAAGCAGGGAATTTGAGAAAGGTGCTAAGCCTAACTTTTATTGAGGTCGACGTTGAAGTTGGAAACTTTTATTGAGGTCAACATTGAAGTTGGAATCAAAGACTCTTCTTTTTCTTACTCGCATAGTCAGAATATAAGAGTGGGAATTCCAAAATCCAAGCTATAGGCTTGAATCTGTTGAGGCGGCTATGGAGATGGGTTGCTGGACCGGCGATGGAGTCTCGCCGGACTGGTTTAGGCTAGAAACGAGGCTAGAGCGAAGATAGATCTGTTGCATATCATGGCAGTTGAAGATGACAACGGCAAGGGCTTAGAACAGAAATAGGACCCACGACTTAGTCTCGAAGTTGTCGAAGATGAAGTCAGATGAGATTGAAGGAGGCTGGCGGCTGTGATGACTGTGATGGCGGTACGCCGGTGATGGAGAAGAGAGATAGATGGCAGTTGGATCTACGTTTGAGACGAATAGAGATGACGATGCCCGACGAAGTAGAGCTCGCTGCTACTGTGAAATGGAGAAGGGGGGTTTTGATCAGAGGAGAGACAGAAGCTGGGGCAGGAGGACGGAGAGGGCTTGATCTGGAGAAGACAAACAGAGTTGGGAGCTGGTATGGTTCTGGAGGGTTGGCAGGACATGGTGGGTGTAGATGGGTGATGGCGTAGAAGTCAGCCGGTTTCCAACCTAGGATAGTAAGTCAGCCGTTAGTTCTTAACGGCTAGTTAACGATTGGGATTGAAATTAATCAATTTTGGAAACGTTTGGCTTTGATTTGATTGTCTAGATACGATGGGTATGAAAACTGAAAAACAGGTAAAGTTTGGGTATGAAAACTGATATTAACCCTCAAATCTTGATTGAGTCTTCCCATCAAATGAGAAATTTAGTCCCCCGAGGCATAGCCGAGTGGTAAAAGGAGGGGGACATAAGATGCTGGAGGCATGCAGCGTGGGTTCGATACTTGGTGGAAGCATTTTGCTTTCTTCTGAGGTTGGACCTTGTATGTGTTATCAGTTGCACTGTTCTCAAACCCTGTATCATTTCGGGCACATCTCGCGATTTTCCTGGTAATAGCAATGAGGGACCGGAACTACTACCCCAGGATTCAACCTGGTTAAAAAAAAAAAAATCAAATGGGAAATTTAAAAGAATCAAAACCAAATTAACCAATGGATGGTTAATCTTCCTCCATCTTTGCCTTTACATGTGTCATCATGTGGATGGTTGATATTTTATTTTCTCACATTATCTTTTTTGACCAATTTTTATCTAAATAATGTATTTAGACATCAAAAAAAAATTTATATGATATTTTCAAGTTTCTAACCATTATTAATATAGATAAAACTTGTAGAATATATAAATATATTGGATTTTATGTTATCATTATTTTTTGTTTAAAATTAAATTACATTTAATAAATTATTTTATTAATTTTTAATAAATTATATTTAATTTTTGATTTAATTTAGCAAAATCATTGTACATCTTATACTCCAGAGGAGGATCAGAGGCCTCAGAGACTCAGAGTCCTCTACAGACTACAGGCTTTCAGATATGATGCCTTTGAAGTATAAACTAAATTAATTTCGGTCCTTTTCTTCTGTTTGTATTTTAGGACATTCTTTGTTCTTTCTACCAACTATGTATAAAAACCGTTGAATAATCGACGTGATTATGATTTGAAATATTTATGATATTGTTTAGAAAATGACAAATTTTATTTGACGATACAGATATATTCTACTGACACTAAAACTTATAGGAAGTCCCATCAACTATCAAAGGGACATTATTGTAAATTTCTTTGCCTAAACAAGGTCACGTGAGTCTCATGTGAATATTATGTGAATATTTTCCGTCAACATAAATGATACTATTACTTAAAAAATTATGTGATTAAAGAAATGTGATAGTTGAACTGAGACATTGTTTTAATTGGTAGTTATGGGGGATAACTTTAATTTTATATAAACTAGTTTGATTAACCCGTGCGTTAAACACACGATTATTTTTTTTTTCAACTAAATCGTACATAAATAAAATAAAAATTATAAAAAATCTTAAATGATAAAATAAGAAGAATCGGTTTATTAACAAATACACATCAGTACATCACTAATCATTATATATTCTAAAAAAAAATTATACTCATCATTTGTTGTTTTATTAGTTGGTTTTCAAATCAAAATAATTTGTTACTCTAGAAGCCGCGACATATAATTGTTCATGGCTAAATATTGGTTTCTTCAAGAAGAGACTTATATGCAATTATTGAATTTGACACTTATTAATTGTCATTACATATGATACCAGCAATGAAAATTATCTTCTCCGGAATTTGAAAGTCAGCCTTACATTAGATAGATTTTATTTTAAAAGTTTTTTTTTTTTTTTTGTAGACCTTTCCCTAAGGGGGCAAGGAAAGTGATTGAACCTGAAACCTTACATTTTATAAAACCTCAACTCAACCACTGGGCTATCCCTTAGGGTCTACGTTGGATGAAGTTAATGACAATATTGGGATAAAAAACATTTTTTCTAACATTCCTTCCTTTCAAAAAATTTGTTTCAACAATGCGATCCCCAAAATTTATGATGATTAGTCTTGTTCAATTGCACAATGTAGCATGGTCAATGTTTCTTAATAGCATTATTGGAACACCAATTTTAAGTATAAATCCATGCCTGGCAACCCCGAACATTTTATACTATTCATAAACTCTGTATAACGAATGTTTTCAAACAATTTTGGATTTTTTCCACATTGCAAATAGAATATGAACTCAAATAAGTTCTTCATTTTGAATAATTACTTTTATTAAATTATATTTGTATTTTACGAATAAAGGAATTTCTGATAAAAAAATAAGCTAAAATGAAAATAACGAAATTATTTTTACCGTTAACTATTATTTTTGTTCCGTAAATTATTTTGATTTCACTAACTTCCATTATATTTTTTGTTTTATTGACTTCATAACTATTATTTTCGTTTTATTTTTAAGAATTAGTTTTACGGAATAATTTTTTTCCGTAAATTATTTTTATTATTTTAGTAACCTCATTTTAAATTGTTTTTGTTTTATTGACTCTGTAACTATTATTTTTGTTCCATCTAGTATTTTTATTTTACTAACGTATTTTTGTTTTACATAACTATTTTTAAGAATTTGTTTTAAACTTTTGTTCCGTAAATTATTTTTATAATTTCACTAACCTCAGTTTAAATTATTTTTTTATTAACTCTGTAACTATTATTTTTGTTCCATCAAATAATTTTATTTTACTAATGTACGTTTGTTTTACATAACTATTTTTAAGAATTTGTTTAAAACTTTTGTTCCGTAAATTATTTTTATTATTTTAGTAACATTAGTTTAAATTGTTTTTGTTTTATTGACTCTGTAACTATTATTTTTGTTCCATTAAATATTTTTTTTTTAATAATGTATTTTTTTAAGTATATATTTTTAAGAATTTGTTTTAAACTTTTGTTCCGTAAATTATTTTATTTTACTAACCTCTGCATTAAATTATTTTTGTTTTGTTGATTTTATAACTTTTATTTTAATAGTGACGTGTTCCATAAATTATTTTTTATTTTACTAACCTCCTCTTATATTTTTATTTTCTTGACTCCGAAACTATTATTTTTGTTTTAGTTATTATTTTTTATGTTTAAAGAGAGAAAAATGTTTAAACATAATTAAAAGAGAGAAAATGGTGGTGATGAGATAGAAAATAGGGATGAGACGAGAGAGAGAAAAAAACAAAATAGGGAGAAGATAGGAGAGAGAAAATGTGAAATGATAACTCAAAAGTCAATAATTCAAAAGTGATATTTTGGAGAGAAAATGCATCCTTGCCATTATATATGTATAGATTTCCAAACTACAAATGTGGTAAGGAAAAGAGCAAGTCTAACAAATGATCAAATTTCGCTCCTAATATATTTACATGCTCAATAAAAATTAATAAAAATATTCACAAAATACTCATCTCATACCTAAACACAAAATCATTTCAACGGTGACACAGACCTAATATATTTTAGTGTTCTAAAACTTCCCGTCTAGTTCCGCTTAAGCCTCACTTAGGCGCTAGGCCCCTCTCTACCGCCGGGACTTTCTTAGTCGTCGCCTAATCGATCAAGTAGGCGTCTACGCCAAACCTCGTCGATCTTAATTTATTTTTGTAGCTTTGATTTTGTGGTTTGCAGTGATCGGAGAAGGAATGGGGGGCGAACTTGAGAAGGAAGGGGGAGTGGTAATGGTGAGGCAAAGAGGGAGGTAATGGGGGGCTAACTGAAGTAATTTTTTTTTTTTTTTAGTTCTAAACTTGGCTGATTTATTGCTTTGAGGTTGTTGAGAATTGAGATTAATGGTAGTCTTGTATATTTTTGTTCATTTTACAAATATATATAAGTATTTGATAAAATGACAAACATAAAATAAATTAAATTTGTATTCAATGTGTTTGTTCTTTGATGTAAGTTATTAAAAAAAAAAAGATATTTATGCATTCATTCTAGGCCCCGATTACGCCCCGACTAGTCCTCTAGGCACTAGACGCTAGTGTGCCGCCTAGCGACCGCCTAACGATTTTTAGAACCTTGATATATTTACATACCCATCGTCTTTATCTCTGATAAAGACGTTGACAGACATTTATATTTAGTGTGGTTTGTGGTTTTTTTTTAAAAAAAATTATTTTCTCTCTCATCGATATCATATTTTTCTTAATCTTACAAAATTACAAAAAAAAAAAAAAAAAAGAAAAAGCAACTACAAACCACAAAAAAATATACACTAGGCCCGATAATTGTAACTCATTATTCATTAACTCACTCAATCCAATTCACTAATTATTCAACCCAACTCATTAAGATTTTTTGGTTGAAGTGGATAATCCGTTTCGACCCAATAATATTAACAAATCGGATCTAGTTAAATTGAGTTGGACAGTTACCTTCAACCCATTTAACATTTAGGTTCTAATAAATTTTGATCTGTTTCAACTCATTACTAATTTTAACCTAACTCATACAATTATCCGGCCTAACAAACACACACAAATGTGTCAATGGGACCTTACATTTTGAGTAGTATCGTAGAGGATCGCCTCCCTTCTTGTTAAAAGGCTTAATAGTAATGGTCTGAATCAAATGAAAATGTATTAGTAGTACAAAAACATCATTTTCAACAGGTCCTCCTCACCCTGTCAGTCTCTTATTTCCCTCCTCGTGGACTAACATAGAAAAAACAAAATTTGATTAAACTAAATTAAATAATCAATTGGCTCCCTACCAACTAAATTCCTTCCAAAAATAAGATTGAAGCCCCATCTATATTGAAGGGTGATGTTTCTAGTTGTAAGTGCAAATAGGCCACACCTCTTTTCCTTCTTTGTGCCATGCGAAAGAGTAAATCTCTGGTAAGTTCCGTCTTCGTATGACGAATTTCCACTTTCTTATATTTCAACGTAATAATATGCGATGACTTAATAAGAATGATTCGTTTTATAAAAAACTACTCCTTCCGTTCCTAATTTATTGTCCTGGTTGACCCGGTGCACCGTTTAAAAAAACCTATTTGACTAGATTATTAATATTGGTTTAATGTGTAGTTTCCTTTAAAGCCCATATGTATGTGACCCATAATTAAAGTAGGGTGAAAAAGTAAGGATAAAGTGGTAAAAGTGATGTTCTAAAAAGGTAAGTTTCAAAGTGGACAATTATTTTGGGACGGACGAAAAAGGAAAGGAGGACGATAATTTAGGGACGGAGGGAGTATTACTCTTGTTTGTGCTGATGGCACGCACGGTACCAGTTTGAGAATTTATCAATAAATGAAACAGATACTGTGGAAATGAACTATTAAAAATATTTTTTTTTATAAAAATTGACTTTTAAACGGGGTCTTTTTGCCCAAAACGGAGGAAAAAACAAATATTTCAAATTACAAAACTTACGATTTTTTTTTACATTTTTTAATTTGTATATGAAATTACAGGTCGGAAAAAAATTAAATTGATTAAGTTAATTACGATAACAATTAAAAATAAAAAATGCAAATACAAATTTTCGCAACCATAAAACTGTAAAACTGTAAAATATTAACTGTAAAACCGTAATAAGTAACTATTTTTCGCAGTAATAAAATAGGGATAGAAAAAAAAACGTGATAAAAACGGTTGAGATTGTAAGATTAAACGTTATAGAGAGACATTCTTTATATTTCATATATATCAATATTACAATGAAATGAATGCCCGTACATAATTTTTCGATTAAAAATTTGACATTCGTCAATAACTTTAACTTATACTTTCTAATTTAAACATTTGTTACCATTAATTAAAAATATATTAAAAAATAAATTAAATTCATGCTTAACCATGTGCTTACCATTAATTAAGAATATATAAAAAATAAAATTCTGACAAAGTAGGTATACATCTGACACAAACAAACTGTACAGTCTGGAGAATGAAAACTTTCACCTCCCGAACATGACAGTAGGTATACAGTCTGACACAAACAAACTGTACCAACTACTGCAAGTCTGCAACTCTGTTTGTCGCCCACCTGCTAAATCCAATACCTATTCCTTTCCATACCTTGATCAGTCCCAGATTAAAGATGAAGTCAACAAAGTAGTTTCCTGCATTTAATGCACTCAACCTAATAGAGTTGTTACTCACTTCATCTTTTTCAACGGTCTCATGAATGCTTCGATATAAATACTGTCATTGAAGACTGAAGAAACTAATGTTCTGTATCTATTCAACAACATCAAGTCATCATACTTAGTGAATTCAAGAGATTATAAATTGATCAAAGAAGTCCTCAACAACAATAAGAAAATCTGCATCAACTGTTACTTATTTACTTCTTATCGTTGTATCAATTTACTATTCTTCTTCTTCTACACCTTGAATATTCTGTTTTTTCAGATATTCAATTCCCCCACCCTAAACATAAGTCAAATATTTTGTAGTCGATCCATTAGAGTTTTCTGTAATAGAACTAGTGGAAAACATAGTGCACATTCAAATCCAAGGTTGACTGCTTTGGTGGTGGATGTAGCACTCTTTATAGTGCGAACCATCTCAAAATACATGTGTTCTTTGCATTCTATTGCTCACTATTTTATATTGTTATCTTTGTCTTAACTTATTCATTTGAGTAGCAAACTTAAGTAATCAGTCAAGTCTACTGGTAGTGCTTCACCAGCAGACTTAGTCGTCTTCCTTACAAGTCTTCCGTTACTTCAACATTTTCAATAGGTTGTAAATACTTATTTTAGGAACTCTTACGAAAAGTTTTTAAGTGTAACTAGGCTATTCAATCCCCCCTTCTAGCCTAGTATTGTGCCCTTTGGGACTAACAATGTGTAATATTTTTCAACAAGTTGATTGGGATAGGATGTTAAGCCCAGGGTTATGGTTCTTATTCCTAAAATTGCTAAACCTAACAATTTTGGTGACCTTCGTCCCATCAGTTTATGCAACTTTACCTGTAAGATTATCTCTAAGATTTTGGCAAATAGGTTGGTTGGTATTTTGCCTAAGCTAATTTCTTTGGAACAATCAGGTTTTTTTAAAGGTCGTACAATTCAAGATAATATTGCTTGGCGCATGAGCTTATCAATAGAATTAACAGTAAGGTTTATGGTGGGAATGTGGCGTTTAAACTTGACATGTCAAAGGCTTATGACAGAATGGAGTGGCCTTTTATCCTAAAGGCTTTAACATCCCTCGGTTTTAGTTCTCAGGTGTGCAATTTGATTGAGAATCTTCTTAAAAATATTTGGTATTCGGTGCGGATTAATGGTTCCACTTATGGTTTCTTTAAATCTTCGCGCAGTGTTCGTCAATGGGACCCTTTATCTCCGTTGCTATTTATCCTTTCCCAAGAAATTCTTTTGCGTGCTATTGAAAGAGGCTTTGATTCGAGGCAACTTATGCCCTATAGACATGGTCGTGGGAATATGGTCATTTCGCACCTCTTATGTATTGATGATATGATTCTCTTTAGCAATGCCGGAAAAAAAAAACTATCCTTGCTTTGTGAAGTATTTTAACTCGTTATGAACGCTCTTCGGGTCAGCTCATTAATCTTCAAAAAAGTGGCTTTTATACTTCCAGACATTGCACTATGTACAGGGCACAACGTATTGCTACTTGGTCTGGCTGTGTGCACCGTAATTTTCCGATGACTTATTTGGGCCTTCCTTTATTCTATGGGAGAGCACGTAGGCATTATTTTGAGAATTTGGAAGCTTGTATTAGTTGGAAAATTGAAGGATAGAAATCTCATCTGCTATCTTTTGGTGGTAAAATTGTCCTGCTTAAATCGGTTTTAAGCAACATCCCTGTTTATGCCTTAGCAGCCATTAAGGTTCCTAGGGGGTTTCTTCCTCGCCTTGAGATGGTTATGGCTAATTTCTTATGGGGAAGTGCAGACAGTCACCGTATTCACTGGGTGTCGTGGTTCAAGATTTGTCGGCCGGTAGAAGAAGGCGGATTGGGTATTCGATCTTTGGTGCAGGTTCGGGATTCGCTTCACGCCAAACTGGCCTAGAGTGCTCTACAAGGAAACAGTTTATGGGCTAAGTTTATAACGTCAAAATACAAATTTGAAGATAGTCATACGGTTCCAGTGGCAGCTTCTCATGTTTGGAGGGCCGTTCATGCTCACATAGCGATTATGCTGCAGCATAGTAGGCGGTTATTGGGAGAGGGTCATGTATCTTTTTGGAATGATAACTGGCCTGGTAATAGGCTGGAGGGGCCTCGTCCCATAGATATTAATCCGACGGTGAAGGCAGCGTTTGAGTAGCTCCCTCAAATGTTGAGTTATATTCCAGTGCAACATCATGTTGCCATTAAGGAAATTCATCTGGTTGATAATGTTCAGGATAGGCTAATGTTCTGTAAGACGCCTTCTAGAAAGTTTGATATGCAAGCTTATTGGAATTTATGTCGTCGCCATGACCTAACTCTTTTTTGGGCTCGTCGTATTTGGCAACCGTGGATTCTTACAAAGATAAGTGCCTTTGGATGGAAGCTTTTCTATGCAACTCTTCCGGTAGATTTACGCCTCCACTCTAGACATGTTCCTGTGGTTTCTCGATGTGTTTGTTGTAGAAGTAGCCCAGATCGGGAATCTATTGGTCATCTGTTTTTGCGATCCGAAGTTGCTTGTGAGTTATGGTCTAAGCTGGCCCGTCCTTTCAATAAAATCAACTCTTATTCTTCTATCCCACATCTGTTTCGTATCTGGATTGAGGGTGCCTCAATGCGGAATCAATATGGGGCTGCTCAAGTTGGAGTTCTTCTATATGCGTGTTGGGTTATTTGGAAAGCTAGATGTCTTGCTATATATGAAAGTGTCCCTATGTCTGGAGAGTGGATCTACAAACATGTTTTGAATGGGGTGAAGGATGTCTTGAGGAATTTTAGTCCGAAGTCAAATAGCCCAGCTTTAGGCATTCTAGGCTTGCAAACTTTGGATTTTTCGATTAAGAAGATTAATATGCTCAAAGGATCTTGGATTAGATGGCAGCCTCCTACCCCGAATTATTTTAAACTAAACACTGATGGGTCCTCTAAGGATGGAATTTGTGGCAGCCCGACCCGGACTCCAATGCGAAATCTCAAGGTCGTTCCGTCAAGACAAGCTAAAAGACGGACAAGCACCCGCTAAGCGTAGTGGTGCGAGTCAAGAGTTGAACCAACAAACTCTAAACAGGAATGTAAAGCCATAACGGCAAAACCCAATAACCAAAAACTAAAATCATGGAGCGAATCATAAGTGGGACCAAAGCCTATAATTATAAACTAAGGAATACAAGGCTGAGAGACGACTATCTCTCGACAAATCTACGACTCGCGTGACGCAACATTGCGCACGGACAACAAACCATCGGCAACCTAAGGCCGGCGAAGCAACAAGAACCCAACCTGATAAACAATACAACTCTACGGCTATAACATGCCGGAGGAACAAATCAACTAAACGAATAAGAGATTAAACACTAACAACTAATCCAATGTCTCTCAACTAAAATTGCCGGAGACAGAAATAACCATAACATAATACTAGAACATGCGAGCTAAACTTGCTCGGAAAGACAACGGAATAACTTCTAATTAAATATAACAGCTCGACCCAACAAGTCGGCTCCCAAAATGAACGACAATAAAATACTAACATAACTACCCAAGTAAAGTTTACATAACTTCACATCTGTGTCTCACAAGATAATAATTACAATAATAATAAAATCTCCAAGCTATTGCGGGAAGACCACCGCTATCCGACAAGCGCCTGAAACGCCGCACTAACGAGCTTCTTGCAAAAACTAAGGAAAACAAACACACGAAATGAGTCATAATGACCCAGTAAGTTACTAAATGCAATGTATAGCATAGCATGGCGTGGCATGGTATAATGCACAAGCATATATAAAATCATGGCATCTTAATCGTATACCAACAATAACTTGTACTAAGTCATCAAGTATCATAAACTTCATAAATCACATAGCACGTTATCTTTCATATAAGTGCCCATAGTAAGCCACATAAGGGATAGAGAAGGTACCCAAATGGTGTCGTTGTGTTGCTCCTGCAATACACACTGTTATACTTTATCGTGCAACATCGATGCCCTGTGATGTCATCGACTTTCATCGAGAACCACCCGATTTAGCTAGCAAGCCAATGCGGTACTTATTGATACGGCAGAGGGGCTACTTCCCCATCGCGGCCAACAATGGAGGGGTGTGTGAAGTCCCAGGTACGGCGATCCATAGCGAATACGAATCTTACGATTCGTATAGGCGATGTATCGTCCTACCCTGACATAAAAACCAAATAATGCCAACTGGGCTTTTATGAAATGCACAAGTAGATATTTACTCACATGCTCAAACTAGAACCAAGACCGATCATAGCGGACTTATCAATCAAGTAGGACATAAAGTTCTACACCAATTTAACAATGCACATATTTGTATATTCTTAACAAATCCAACCAACTTATAAGTTTAGTCAAGAACCACATATTGAGGTACTCTTAACCCTCAAGTCACAACCCAATCAAACGTAGCATATAAGCTCAAGAATCACAATGTGAGGTCTACTATAGCCCTCTACTCGGGATTTAAACCAAAGACTATTGCCTTAGTCTAAGAACAATCATAAATCAAGACTTAGCATTTTAGCTTCACTTAACGGAACACCGGACTCAACCATAGTCCCAACCGTCGTATATACTCGACATTCTCAACCCAATCTCAAGGGTACCAAAACCAACCCATAGTCATAACCTCGCAAGTGCTTTGATGTGCACGCGACCAAATTCCCTAAAAGAGAACTCATTCAAATAATCATTTCTTAAAGTAATACGAGATCATAAGTTGGTCTCTAGTGCTCCGTGCCCTAACGAGCACGCTCTAAATAAATCCCCAATAAGGCTCTATATCGTGGGTGTCACAACCGGGACACAATTCAAGATGCTCGGGTACTCATAATCAAAACCAACCAAACCCGAACATCGAAGGATTTTAACCTAAGGCTCACCAACATAATATTGAACCTATAACAACACCATTGAGTCTTAATATCGCATTTCATTAAATACACATTTCATACAACCCAAAATTAGCACATCATTCAAGTTTATAGAAATTATCCCAAAAATGATCCGGGCTTATTTCCCAAGCCTAAAATCCAAGAATTCATCATAGACATAGTCAATGAAACCCAAATGACGTAGGACTTCAACCCGAGTTCGTTAGCACAATATCGAACCTAATACGACTCCGTAGAGTCTACATACTAAGTTTCATTCTTAAACCTTTCATCCATATCAACATTAACACCCACTTCAAATAACAACAATTTCTCCAATAATTTGGGGGTTGATTCTCAAGCCCTAAAATTCACAATAAAACCCAACATAGATCACAACCCATTTCATAAATCATATAATTTCAATTAAATGATCCTACTCATAATGTCTAGTGAGTTCACACACTCAAAATCCCCAAACATAGGCATATTTCTACAATAACCCAAATAACATGTGGACATGATTTCTAGCCTACTCACAATCCTAGAAACACAAGATGAAGAGTAATCAT
Source organism: Codonopsis lanceolata (assembly GCA_013146195.2). Lineage (NCBI taxonomy): Eukaryota > Viridiplantae > Streptophyta > Magnoliopsida > Asterales > Campanulaceae > Codonopsis > Codonopsis lanceolata. The sequence continues at coordinate 62,578,584 of CM028381.1, forward strand.
ATACTTCAAAAATCATAGAAGTCATCCTGCACATGCTCTTAACAAGTTTATTCTTCCAAAAATCCCCAAAATTGGGCATACAAAGCATATCAAGTGTTCATTGCCCACAAATAGCATATAAGTTGTTTTCCTTAGGGCCAATGAACCAAAATCAAAAGGAAGTAACTTATCTAGCTTGAGTGAAAACTCAAGAGAACGCAAATCCGATCGGTGAACTTGTTCTACTCGTCGAGGGCTTCAAGATTCCGAAGTTTGAAGGCAATCGGGTGGTTGGATCGTCTTGGATCGAAGAGAGAAGAAGGTTAGGGCTTGAAATCTCCCATGGACTCTCTCTCTCTCTCTAATACGTATGGAAGAAGAGAAGAAATGAAGAGGGTTTCCAGAAAATTGCAAAGGGATTTGGCTTTTATACCTCCACAAACCAAGAGGGCAAAATAGGGAATTCCTTGGTGCAATTAGTAGAGATTAGGATTAATCAATCACTAATCTAACCTTAATTAACTTCCAACTAATGTTAGGACATGTTTAGGGCTAAGTATGGGTGGTTAGGAAGGGTTTAGAGGGGGTTTGATGAGGGTAGGATAGGCATTTCTCGTCAAAACACGTAACAGGGCAAACAGGATCGGGGCACCTTGCGGTCGCAGGTCCCCTATAGCTTGCGACCGCAAGCTCTCAGACCTCCTAGGTGCTTTCTGCTGTTGACCTTGCGGGGGCAAGGCCATTCCACCTTGCGAGGGCAAGCCGCATGCACAGAAATGGCTCAAAATTCAACCTAAAAGACCCCCAAACACTCAACCAAACCTAACAAGGTTCAAACCTCATCCAAAGTAGGTCTAGAACTCCTTAGAACACTCACAAACAACCCCGAAACAACTCTCGAAACAACTCGGAGCGAAACCGAAGAGGTGCAACAACGTGCAACCGAACACTGAATGAACTCGCAATCGAACGAGCAATGAAAGGAGACTTTTAAGGCAAGTCCAAGGCTAATGAAGAAGCTTAAATACTTCAAGAAAGTTGAATAATAACTAGGGAAATAAGAGTCCCAAAGGAGAGACGATTACGCGACTCGATCCTCGAACTACGCGATAGAGACGAGCACTATCTCCAAAGCTTCCAAATCATCAATAGACTTAAGGAACACCTCCAACTTGAAGTCTAACTCATCTAAACATGTTAATAAACCATCTTATAGAGTTCTAGGACCCAAACCGAGGTCACGAACACAAAACGCAAGCAAACCCTCAATCGCGTCGCATTCCGACTATCGTCGAGTCACGACTTGTGACTTTAGCAAGTCAACAACTATACGGAGTCTCTTAATAGTGTTTTGGTCTTAATGTGGCCTCTCATACATATCTAGACCCTCTCGCAAACCAATCATACAATCAACAAAGGAAGAAGTGCAAATATAGCACGCAAACCGAGCTAACGAAGGAGCGGGGTGTTACAGAATTGCTACTGGTGGGGGAGTTCTTCGAGATTCTAATGGCTTCTTTATTTTCGGTTTCTCTCTATTTTATGGTTCGGGAACTAATACTAGTGCTGAATTTCAAGCTCTTTGTGATGGCTTATTGCTGTGCTGTGAGTTGAATTATGAGCGGATCTTGGTGGAAGTGGATTCTTTGGTGATAGCCTCAGCTATTAAGGGCGCGCACGGTTGCCCCTGGCTATTTATTTATGATCTCAGACGATGTTTGACTCTTCTAGGTAATACTGTGGTTCAGCATGCATGTTTATCGCGAAGGAAATTCTGTTACAGATCATTTAGCGGCCTTTGCTCATGGTACTAGGATTAATAAGAATTTTAATACTGTTAATCAGCTTCCGAGGGAGGTCCGTCGTGTGCTCCAGCAAGATACCTTAGGTTCATTTACTTTTCGAAATAAAAAATTTTGGTAGGTTGTTGTATTCCTTTTCGAGGTTAGTGTTGATTCTTATGTTAGATTTATATCTGTTCAGTTTATTACATTAGTTTTATACTTCAGTGGCTAATCGGGCTGCGTATTGATTAGCGTGGCAACTGTGTATAGAACTTTGCCAAGTATAGTTTTTATAGGACTTTACAGGTTCAGCGGAAGACCTCTTCAAGCTTCATCGGAAGACCTGCTCAAAGCTTACAAACGGCAGACCTGGTGTCCACCTGGTCTTGCATGACGTGTCCTATCCAACAATGACTCATTTGATTAATTCAAACTTATCCTGTTCATTGTTTGAATTAATCTAAGACATTCCCTGACACATCAAGCCCGCCGAAAGTAACTTTCCAAAAAGCAGGAAGACTTTTCATCCTGAACAGTGAAAGCAGGAAAAGCACACTGTCACCTACTATCTGCAAAAACTCTCAGATCTGACATCTAAATCGCCCACTTTTCGAAGATCTCAGAAATCATTCCCTGCTCTAGATATCTGTGAAGACGAAATTCCTTGACTGACAGCCCCATGCATTTAATGCATTCATAAAAGAGCTGTTGAAGTATTCGTCTTCTCCAACGGATCTTTTGAAGAGCACCTGCTATAAATGCTGCCATTGAAGACTGAGAATATAGAACTGTACAGACATAATCGAACACTTGAAGAATTGCTCTGAAACTCCATAACTCCAAGTCTTACATCTCAGTGCATTCAAGAGATCCTCAACAGATCTAGAAGTCCTAGTCAACAACAAGAAGCTGTTAATCAACACTTATTGTTTTAACTTCTTGTTGTTTACATTCATTAACTATACTTCTGCACGAATTAAATATCTTGTATTTACAAATATTTAATTCCCTAGACCCCAAACACAAGTCAATATTTTGTACACGATCCATTAGGAATATTCCTTGTAATAGATCTAGTGGAAAACATAGTGCACTATTTAAATCCAAGGTTGATTGCCTTGGTGGTGGACGTAGCACTCTTTATAGTGTGAACCATCCCAAAATACTTGTGATATCTCCTTACTGTCTGTTTGCTATTTGAACTGTTTAGTACTTTGATTATCTTTATCCGTTTACAGCAGAACTTAAGTAACTTGAAAAAGGTCTATCGGTAGTCCTTATCGGCAGACCTGGAATAACTACCTTGAAGGTCTTCCGCTACTTCAATCTTTTCAATAGATTGCAAGTACCCTTCAAAGAATTTACTAAAAAGTTTTAAAGTGTATAATAAGCTATTCAACCCCCCTCCTTCTAGCTTATTATTGTGTCCATTGGGACCCACTATTTCTATCAGAGCTCTACTCTTTGAAAACAAGTTTTTTCGAGATTAAACTCTTGAGAGATACGATCAAATGGCACAAACACACTACATGCTGCCTACATCTAATGCTAACCACGTCCCAATATTGGACGAAGGACATTTTGATGTATGGAAGGATAAAGTAATGAGATTTATGAACTATATTGACAACAGATTATGGAAATGCGTTACTGCAGGTCAACATGTACCAATGAAGCCAAATCTTCTAGCCTTCATCGCTGGAATCCTAGAAGTACCTAAAGAAGAATCGAATGGACGAGGATGATAGAAAGTCGGTAGAGCTTGACAAAGAAAGCAATCAATATAATCACCAGCTCTCTAGACACAAGCACATACCAGCAAGTGATTCGATGTACAACTGCTAAAGAGATGTGGGAAGCTCTTGTGGAATACTTGAAAGGAGACCAAGACACAAGAGATAACAGAAAATATACATACATCCAACTGTTTGATTCTTTCAAAAAGGATCCTAAGGAAACCTTGAGACAAGCATACGATCGCTTCAGTGAGGTAATAAATAGCTGCTTTTCTCTTGGTAAAACGTATGACAAAAAGGAAATGAACATGAGGTTTTTAGGCTCTCTAGGTAGCTTATGGCATGGTAAGATCACGGCTACGAAAGAATCCAAGAACTTAAACGAGATGACTCTCCGTAGTCTCTATGCAAGTTTGAAGGTTTATGAACTTGAAGTAAATCAAGCTCTAGAGCAAGACAAACAGTTCAGAACTGTGTCCTTGCCAGCCATGGTCCAAGAAGAAATCACTGTTGAAAACAAACCTTCCACTTCTTCCCCGTGAAAATGATTTTTATCGATGAACAATTTGCTATGTTTGTAAAACGTTTTCAAAAATTTGCAAAATATGGAAGGAAGAACACACATCAACAACCTTTTAGGAAAAATGGTGAAAGCTCATCTAAGGAAGAGCTTGTGTGTTACAACTGTAGAAAACCTGGTCATTTTGCCTTAAAATGTCCAAAGCCAAAATTTGAAGCATACCGAAAACCCTCTTATAGAAAATTTCAAAAACAAAAGGGTATGTTGGCTGAAGACATAGAAGACAAACAGGTTGCTACATGGTTTGAGACTGATTCAGAAAAGGAGGAAGATGATTGTGAGCAAGCTAACATATGCTTAATAACTCATGATTCAGGTCCTACCTATGACTCTGAAAATGAAGTCGAAGTTTCACCTAGTCCCTTGGATAAAAGTGAAACCAACAGTGACAGCTTCAGTAAGGAAGAACTTCTCAAGGATAATCAAGATATGCTTGAAGAATTTAATTCCTTTAGAGTAGCCTATGTTAAACTGGCCAAGAACTGTGAGAAACTTACGCGAGAAATCTATGATGGCAAATGAGATTCAAACTCTCAATATCTGTCAACAAGAAAGTATCAAGCTGAAGGAAGAAAACAAATTCCTTTATGACAAAATTGAATGTCTATCTGAGCACATAAAAGGACTTGACCTAGAGAAAATTGTCTTGCAAAAGACAATTGACTCTTGGAACAGCTCCAAGGATGCCTTCGAAGAAATCCTTTCAAGCCAAAAATCTAGCAATGATAAAACTGGCATAGGATATCCAGATGTGCCCCCTACGACATTCTCTTCAGTCATAGATAAAGGGGAATCCTCCGAGACTGCTAATGATATATCTTTCTCTAAACAGACATTCGGAAATATAGGGAAACAGGGACTTGGTTATTCAAGTGTTCCCTATGTTTACCCAAAAGTTCAGAAAGGAAAAGCCAAGATGACTGATTCAAATGAGAAACCTGAAAAGGTAACGGTCGAGAGAATGAAGTCTGCTGGCAACAACTTTGCTAAAGCAAAGTCTGCTGGCGGTAGACCTACTAAACCTCTACCGGTAACTATCAAGTTTGTCTATGAAACAGGCAAGGCTCTTTTACCTGTTGAAAGTAAACTTAAAGGTATTCTACCTGATCCTCCTAAAAAGGTAATCAACAGAAAAGCTAAAGCTAAATCTGATGGTAACCTACATAGGAAGATTCAAAAGAAACCAATTAAGTCTACCGTCAACAAGCAAGCTAAACCAAAAATGGATGTCAAGAAAAAGGATGATCATAATCACTCTTCAGTTAAAGACACTAAAAGTTCTCTATGGAATTTCCACTTATGTCATTCGTGCAATTGCCTAGGCCATTTGGCCCCAGAATGCCTGCTAAGGTTCATTCCAAGATCTGAGAGACCCAGTTCTCTCAAGGTCAGGCAGGTATGGGTTCCAAAAGGTTACTAATCCTTAGGACCCGAAAGAAAATAAAGGGTACCTTGTTGCTTTAATTATATTTCAGGAATGCTTCATGGCTATAGAATCGGAAAACAAAGACATCTCGGTACTCGGACAAGGGTCGCCAAGACACATGACAGGAAACAGAAGTCTTCTTACAGATATAGCTGAAGCTAAAGGACCCACTATTATATTCGGGGACAATGCAAGAGGAAAGACAATTGGATATGACTCAATCACTAGAGGAAATCTCTCCATCAACAAAGTTTCTCTAGTGAGTGGCTAAAAGCACAATCTGTTGAGCATATCCCAATTCTGTGACAAAGGTTTGCTATGCCAATTCAACTCCAACCAGTGTGTCATCAAAGATAGTGAATCCTGCTCTACAATACTGACCGGCAATAGACAAGGAAACGTCTATGTCGTGGACTTAAATCTTCTAGGGAGATTCTCAAGCCTTTGCCTTGTAGCTAACAACGTTCGTGACAACAGCTTGGCTATGGCACAAGCTGCCTCACCACCTCAACTTCAAGCACCTCTCCAAGCTCTCAAAAGATGGGCTTGTCAAAGGTCTACCTACTGCCGACCATGAAGTTGTAAAGCTTGCCAACTAGAAAACTTTCCAAGTCTTCCTTAAAAGAAAGTCTGCCTTGTCAACAAACGTACATCTTTAACTTCTGCATATGGATCTCTTTGGACCAATCACAATAGCCAGTATTTCTGGAGACAAGTATACACTTGCAGTAGTTGACGACTACTCTAGATTCACTTGGATCGAAACAATGACATCTAAAGATGAAACGTATGATCTAGTCACTGCTCTCTTCAGACGACTTCAAACTCAAAAGCTTGAAGACATTAGTGACATAAGATCAGACAATGGCACTGAATTCAAGAACAATGGTGTAGAAAAGTACCGCGATGACCACTGGATCGGCCACAACTTCTCTGCCACCTCTCAACAAAATGGTGTAGCCGAACGGAAGAACGTAACACTAATTGAAGCAAAGAAGAACAATGCCGCGTAAGCTAAACTTCCGAAGTATTTGGCGTAAGCCAACATTGCATGTTTTACCCATAACAGATCCCTCGTAAACAAGTTTCATAACAAAACTCCATATGAAATATGGAGAGGAAGATCCCCAACATAGGATTTCTTAAAATCTTCTAGTAAATGTTTTATTCTTCATAATGGAAAAGAATATAGAGGAAAATTTGATGCAAAATCGCGAATGAATTTTTCTGGGTATTCCAAACATTCAAAAGCATTTCGTATTTTCAGTAAAACTAATTTAAAAATTTTAGAATCTGTGCATGTTTCTTTTGATGAATATGATTTATTAGAGCCTAGAAAGGCTCCGAACGTTGCTAATGATTCTGATAATGATGAGACAGGTACAAATACATCATCTACTTCCACTCCTCATCGAAAACGGAACCGCATATCCCTCCAAGCATCGATAATCCTTCACCCAGACCGAACTCTACCTGCCGGTTCCAACTCTTCTTGACCCGTAACCCATCTCTTCTGCCTTACCCCAAGCACCTTTGCATCACTCATCCTTCTTGTTCACCGAAAATGAAGGTTTTGAAGATCCTATCTCTTCTCGAACCGATTTTGGTGAATCTCCTTCTCAACCTACTCCGGAATTCTTAAGGGAAGAAACCACCAGAAGTGATCTTCCTCCAACCATTATTGAAACAAGAGATCATCCTATTTCTCAAATCATTGGTGATCTCAACACAGGAGTTCGTACAAGAAATAAAATTCGAGAAGAGACTATGTTTGCTTATGCGTTCGTATCTGAACTCGAACCAAAGAAGATTGATGAAACTATTGAAGATCATAATTGGATTGAAGCTATGCAAGAAGAGCTGAACCAGTTTGAAAGATGCAAGGTGTGGAGCTTAGTTCAAAGGCCGATCGATCATCCACCATGGCACCAAATGGGTTTTCGAGAAACAAAAGAGATGAAGATGGAAATGTCACCGTAAACAAAGCTAGACGGTTGCTCAAGGCCGAGGGAAGAAGGAATTGACTTCGATGAAACATTTGCTCCTCTGTTGCTAGATTAGAGGCAATCGACTCTTTCTAGCTTATGCCTCATTCGTTCATGGACTTCAAAGTGTATCAGATGGATGTAAAGAGTGACTTTCTGAATGGTGATCTTCAAGAAACGGTATATGTTGAATAGCCTCCAGGATTTGTCATTTCAAACAAACTGGATCACGTCTACCGACTCAAGAAAGCTCTCTACAGCCTGAAGCAAGCTCCTAGAGCTTGGTATGAAACTCTATCCAAGTTCTTAATAGAACAAGGATTCGTGAGAGGAAAGATAGACACCACTTTATTCATCCTCAAGCACAAAGGCCATTCTCTTCTGGTACAAATCTATGTGGACGACATCATCTTTGGATCAACTAACCCAAGCCTGTGTAAAAGATTCGAGAAGCTGATGCAAAGAAAGTTCGAAATGAGCATGATGGGTGAACTTACCTACTTTCTAGGACTGCAGATTCAACAAACTTCCGGCGAATCTTCATAAGCCAAACCAAATATGTAAAGGAACTAATCAAGAAATTTGGTCTGGATTCAGCTAAAGGATTCGAGACTCCAATGTCTACCGACTGCCATCTTGACAAAGATGTGAAGGGAAAGCAAGAGAACATGACCAAGTATCGAGGAATCATAGGTTCACTTCTTTACCTTACTACCAGTAGACCTGACATTATGTTTGTTGTTTGTGTTTGTGCAAGATTTCGAGGCGAGATCCAAAGGAGTCACATTTGCTTGCCGCCAAACGTATCATCGATATGTTTCAAGAATAACAAATCTAGGCATCCGGTATTCCAAAAACAACAATTTCAATCTGTTGGATACTCGGATGCGATTATGCGACTTACTGAGTAAGCGCGTAAGAAGCACCGGTGGGACTTGTCAATTCCTTGGAAATCGACTTGTCTCATGGTCTTGCAAGAAACAAGGATCGCTTGCAAACTCAACCACGTACGAATACATTGATGCAATCAACTGTTGCTCTCAACTCCTATGGATGAAGCAACAACTAGTGGACTACAACATCAAGACTGCAAATTGTCTAATCATGTGTGACAACACATCAGCAATTTCAGTCTCCAAAAATCTAGTGATGCACTCCAAGACAAAGCACATTGATATCCGTTATCACTTCCTCAAAGATCATGTGGAGAAAGGTAACATAAGTTTGGAATATGTTCCAACTAAGCATCAATTGGCTGACATTCTGACAAAACCACTGGATGCCACCAGGTTTGCTTATTTAAGGAGAAATCTTGGTATGATTGATCCTACTGCTTAATTTCAAAGTTTTTGTTAATGTTTCTTTCATACCGGTAGACTTAGTTTTAGGCTGACCGGAAGACGAAGTTCTCCTTTACCGGAAGACTTAAAGGTCAGTATTCTTACTTAGTCTATTTATTGCTAAAGAGGTTTCTAAAGCAATAAAGGGGGTCAAGAATAAAATTTGGTACTTAGACAATGTCTTAAGTTCCCGCTTTTTCATTAAAATTTTCTCGCCTTTAAATAGACCTTGAACCGCCTTTTGCAAAATTTTACGGAACCCCTTTGACAAATTATTTCTCTCTCTATTCATACTCTCTCTGTGTAACTGCTTTCTGCAATTCCAAATCTTTCTTATTTCTTCTTCTCATCAACAGCAATGGTATATTCTTCGCTACTCTACTACTTGAAACTTACTGTTTACTGTTCTGCATTTCATTTCATAACCTAAAAATTATTTTGGAATTCAAACGGTCACTTTCGAGTTTCATACAGTTTCCGCCATTGTTGTTCTTAAAAACCTAGAAACTAACAGTCGTTTATGTATTTTCAATGTTTATTCTTATGGAGAACTTCTGTTATATATTTCTATGGTTTGGATTCTCTAAACATTCTAGGGTTTCAAGTTTTCATTTCGAAAAATTCCAATTATTTCAGAAAACCTTGAAATTTCTGTTTGTTTAAGTCCTTGAGGTGAAAAGCCCTAATTTTTGTTTGCATTTCTTTCAGGCAAAAACCTCAAAATATAAGCGTGACAGCGGAAAGAAACTGAACCCAGAAACCGACATTCCTCCAAGTACGGATGTCAACCTTCCGGGATATCCAACCTTTCCCGCCTCTCATGACATAATAGTGGCCCTGGACCCAAAACTGTATATTCCAGGGATATGCATTGACCTTCAGACAGTCTGCTCGACAGCCTCCAGCGTCAAAGCATGCGAGGATATGAACGCCTCTGGCATACTTCCACTCTTCTGCCTCAACGAAAAAAATTACAGCATCTTTCTGGCAGAAGAATTCTATCAAAGGATGGAACTCATGAACAAGAACGCCCTTCGAGGATGGATTAGGGGCCGTCCAATCTCCATCACCGCCAAAACAATCTCCACCATCATCGGCGTGTACTTCGGTGGTGCACTTGAAGCAATCATTGCTGAGGCTGTACATGCCTGGGAAGCAATGATGGGAGTAGATACTTACAAAGAACCACAAGGGAAAATGCTCTGAAATCTCTTCCATCTGGACGTCTACTGCTCAAGCCACCTTATTGACAAGGGGCTTCTATTCAAGAGTGGAGCACATGACATGTTTACGGCTCAACAGATCAACTTAACCAGTGCCGTATTCCTTCAGCTCCGTCTCAATTGGGGGGCCATCATCTTCAGTGAATTAAAGCAGTGGGTGGAGAAAGCCAAGAACAACCCCACTTGCAAGCGCCCCTTCGTAAGGCTGATCAATGCCCTTCTCAGAGACGATGCGAATGTCAACTCTTCCTTGAAGGAAGACGAACTAATTGTAGTGGCGAAGGAGAAGCAGCTAACCGCTTCGTTCTTCAGCAAATACTCTGAATATGAGAACAAGCGAAGACTGCAAAAGGGTCTACCGCCCGTCTCCATAGACAAAGTGGCTAAGCCTGTACCAATCTTGGTAACTCGCTTCAACATGGAAGCACATGACGCGGCCAGTAACCTTCAAAAGGCCCTCGCAAAGTTTGATGAACAAGTGGCCACGTCCCTCCATCAAAAAGCCAAAGACTTGGCTGATGAGGCAGAGCAGCTGCTAAGAGCCAAGATGAAAGCCAAGGGTAAGAAGAAGACAAGGCCGGAAGATGCAGTGCCTACTGAAGAGGAGCAAGCCAAATGGATTAGGAAAGATATGAAGGAAGGCCAAAAAGACCAGCTTCCAGCCAGACCAACTCCTTCACCTTCCCCAGCCCAAACTTCACAAGCCCAACCATCTTCCCAGCCATCTACTCAAACCAATCAACCACCCTCATCTTCCCCTACACCCACTCCTAAGCCTAAACGAAGGAGACTTCGTAAAACTTTCAAGGACCAACCACCGCCAGACACTCCCTCGCTTCTACCGATGAAGTAGCCGAAGTCTCCTATTCACCGCTAAGGAAGAAACGGAGATCCGCCTACCAAGCCATCTACCGCCAACCAACCAACTACCACCACCACCAACCAACTACCGACGCCCAACCCACAACCTCTAGTCAAACCTCTAACGCCACACCCACTCCAACAACCCATTCCTCCTGAGTCATCTACTCAGAGGAATTCACCACCTCCGGAGGAGCCTATCCCTCAGGAGGAGCAAACCAGAACCCCCACTCCTCCTCTCCCCTCACCCTTCAACTACTCACCTAACCCTTCTACCCCTTCCTCACCTCACCAAACCCAACCAACGTCATCAACCGTACCACAACCAACTCCACTCCCTCCCTCAAAGCCAATAGACTCTGCTGCTACCAAGTTCCTTTTCGAACTTTCTTCAGTAGCAGACCTATTCACCCCTGACCAACAACCTCCTCAACCTTCCTTTTGCAAACCAAAATCCCTATTCTACCCTGCCCCATCTTTCTGGTTCTCTACCGACCCTCTACCCGAATCCTCTCATATCGGTGAAAATTTCGACACCGATATGGAGCCGATTCCCCACCAACCCCTCCTCCTCCATCAGACACCCCAAATTGCACTTTATTTTATATTGTCTAATAAATATTGCAAATGAACTACTAATTATCTCTTGTATGTTTTAGGAACAAAGGTACAAAAAAAATCAAAAAATGAATAAAACAAAAAAGAAGAGAAACAAAAGAAACAAAAAAAAAAAAAGAAAACAAATAAAGAAAGAAAACAAAAAGAAAAAACAAAAAACGAGAAAGAAAAAGAAAAGCAAAAAGAAAAGAAAAAGGAAAGTTAATTGGGGCCGCTGTCTCCCACCCTATATATACTCCCCATTTCCCACAACAAGCCTCCCTCATTTTTCCTCTCTCACAATCCCTCACTCCCACCGCGCTCTCTCCCAAAAACCCAATGCCCCCTCCCTCACTCACATACACTCACATATATATACTCCCTCACTCACGCAGCCCCTTTCCCTCATTCCCCCACTCACCCACACATATACTCCCTCCATTTCTGCAGCCCCCTCCTACACACACAACCCGTACACACACACACACTACACATACACTTAAACACACACACACACTTAAACACACACAAACACACACCTTGCCGTTACTCTGCCCGAGTAACGAGCTGAAAAACACTCTAAATAAGCCGTTATTCCGTCCAACCAAAAGGCCAAACCACAAAATTAAGCCGTCATTCCGCCCCGACCAAATAAGCCAAAACCACTACATATAAGTCGCCACTCGCCCAAATCAAAACAACAACCACACAACAAACAACAAAAAAGGACTCCTCTCCCCGAAGCGACGTAGCGAGCACACCACCGCTCTAAAAGGTAAAACCTTTAAGGGCGCCTTATTTTTAATTATTTACTTTTTCGTCTTTTTATTCATTTTTAAAAGTTGTTATTTAAATCCGCGCAATGTAGCCAATATAAGCCGTTGTGCTGCCCGGATTAGAATAGGAAATATTATGTAAAAGAGCCGTTATAATGGCCAAATATTCTTAAATGTGTCTGTAATTCTTGGAAGGAAACGGCTGCGAGTCCGTAAATAATGTAGCCACGAATGTATTTGTTTAAATTTCCCGTCATTTTAATACCTTATTTGTTTGCGAGATAAATATGACAATAAGCATACTTTTAGCCAAAAACCATTTTCGAGATCAGGGCGAAGTTGGGTGCCTAGCACCTTCCCAACTCGTAACTTAGCCTCCGAACTCGCTTTTTTCTCCGGTTTATTTTTCTTTTCTTTGGTTTTGCTTTATTTGCCTTAAAATAAAGATGGCGACTCTAAAACTTTCGATTCAGTGGGCCTCTCAACATTCCCTCTTTGCACTTTCCCCGCTCTCCCTAAAAAGGGAGGTATGGGAATGGAGGGGTGATGTATTCCCATATCCCGTATCCCCTAAACAAGGGATAACTTGATTCGGGAAACCCAAAGCTCCCATAGTAATCAATGGGCCATAAGGCTATTTTTAATAAATCCATAGTGGGCTGCCGCAATATCCTTTTTGCACTTCCCTTTTCCCTAAAAAGTGGAAAATGGGAATGAAAGGGTAATGCATTCCATATTGGTATCCCCTAAACAAGGGATAACTTGATGCGGAAACCATCAGCCTCCCATATTGGATACAAAAATCCACTCAAGGCAACCGCGGCACATTCCAACATGCTAATATAGACAGACTCCTCTCGCACTTTTTGATTGCCTTCCCTAAACAAGGGAGGGTGGAACGAGAGCAAGGTGTCCTCAAGATCCGCATGTACGCTGCATTCCCTATCCGTAACCCTACACCTCACACCCACCAGAACCATATCTTCCTCTACCAATACCATTCCAACCCAGACTCGGCCCTCTTCCGACTCCATCACCTCTCCACCCAAACACCTTACTACCGACGTTTCTACCTCCGCCGCATTCATTCACATTGGCCAGCACTTCTTATCACCACCAATGATGAAATTTTGTCAAGGCCGGACGCTATATACGAATCCGCTAGGCGAGCTACAAGATCACTACCGCTCGCGCCGAAATAGCCACCGCCGCCTAAAGCCATGACCGAACCGCCGCTTTTCTACGACAATTTCAATAGGATGTCTGAATCGCTTGACAGATATTTACACGACTTCATTGCACGCCAAGATCAACGCTTGAAGCTCAAAGAGACGAATGTGTACGTATTCCGCTCCTCCTCTACAGTTTTTCATGCCATCACTCTCCATCTTCGGCAATGGCCGCCGTTTCTAGAGCTCAACAACATCGCCGAGACTCGCCACAATATCATGAATGCCCATCGTGATCGTGATCCGCCATCACGAGGAGAAGCAATGAGGTCAATCAACGTAATGCCGATGAAGAGAACGCTGCCTTCGCGGAAGAACTTGACTACCGCTCGCTCCACCGCACTCCTACCGATGCATATGATGAGTACGCATTTAATGGAAGAGCTAGAGAGAGAACGAAGGCAAAGGAAAAGACCTTGTGTTTTTGTATCTTTTCATCCTTTACCTCAGATTTACTTCATATTTGAAAACTTT
>CM028381.1:62592673-62627762 GCA_013146195.2 Codonopsis lanceolata
GGAAGTGTCCGTGTTTTCTGCTTGTAATTAACACAAGCTCTTCGATAGATGAATTCTCATTAGTTCTTCTAAAAGGTCAGTTGGTGTGTGTCCTTCCTTATTTTGCAATTTTAAAAAATGTTTTTACAAACATAGCAAAATGGTTCTAAAGAAAATCATTTTCATTCGAGGAAGTGGAAGGTTTATTTTCAACTATGGTCTCTTCTTGTACCATGGCGGGCAAGGATACAGCCTGAACTGCGTTTGTCTTGCTCTAGAACTTCATTTACTTCGAGCTCATAAACCTTCAAACTTGCGTAAAGACTACGGAGAGTCATTTCGTTGCTTTAGATTCTTTCTTTCATGGCAAGGGTCTTAACATGCCACAAACTACCTAGAGAGCTTAGAAATCTCATAATCATTTTTGCTATAGCTTTTACCAGAAAAGCAACTATTAATTACCTCACCGAAGCGATCGTATGCTGTCTGTTTCTTGGGATCTTTCAAGGAGTCAAACCGCCGGATGAATGTATATTTTCTGTTGTCTCTGTGTCTTGGTCTCCTTCCAAGTATTCCTACAAGAGCTTCCCACATCTCTTTAGCAGTGGTACACCTAATCACTTGTTAATAAGTGTTGGTGTCTAGAGAGCTGGTTATGATGTTGATTGCTTTGCTCTCTAGCTCTACTAGTTTTTTGTCGTCCTCTGTCCATTCTGATTCTTCTTTGGGTACTTCGGTAGGATTTCCCGCGATGGATGCTAGAAGGTTGGCCTTCATTGGTACGTGTCGTCCATCTTGTACACACTTCCATAACCTGTTGTCAATAGAATTCATGAAACACATTATCTTATCCTTCAAACATCGAAATGGCCCTCGTCCAATATTGGGACGTGGTTCGATAGATGTAGGCGATATAGTGTGTTTGTGCCATTGATCAAATCTCAAGAGTTTAATCTTGGAAAAACTAGTTTTCAAAGAGTTAAGCTCGATACCAATCGTTGGTCCCGCACAATACTAAGCTAGAAGGGGGGGTTGAATAGCTTATTAGACACTTAAAATTTTCTCAAGTATTTTCCTAAAACAAGCACTTGCAATCTATCAAAGAGATTGAAGTAGCGGAAGTCTTTTAAGGAATTCAGTTCAAGTCTACCGATTAATGACTGTCGGTAGACTTGACAGAATACTCAAGTTTGCTTTTTAAAGATAAGTAAGGGAAATAGGAACAAGATCAAAGTAGTAGGCAACAGATACAGAAGAACACAAGTATTTGAGATGGTTCACACTATAAAGAGTGTTACGTCCACCACCAAGGCAGTCAACCTTGGATTTAAAATGTACACTATAATTTCCAGTAGTTCTATTACAAGGAATATATCTAATGGATCATGTACAAAATATTTTACTTGTGTTTGTTGGGTTAACCTAATATCTCGATAAACAAGATATTCAATTCGTGTCGGATTAGTTTAAGGAAGACAACAATAAGAAGCTTTTTAAAATAAGTGTTGAAGAGCATCTTCTTTGTTTGTTGTCGAGGACTTCTTGATCAGTTGATGATCTCTAGAATGCGCTAAGTATAAAGACTTAGATTTGTAGAATTTCAGAGTATTTCAAGACAGACAGTGTTGTTTACTTCAATCTTTAATGGAAGTACTTATAGCAGGAGCATTTCAGAGATCCGTTGGAGATGACGAAGAGTAACAACTCTGTTAGGTTGAATGCATTAAATGCATGGAGTCAGCATCTTGTAGAATTCGTCTGCCCTACCGATATCGAGGGAGTGGTGCAGAGTTGTTTGCAATAGTTGGTAGCCGAATAATCAGAATATCAGACATGCAAGTGTCAGTCTGTTCACCTGCTTTATTACTGTTCAGAGGGTAAAAGTCTTCCAGCCTTTCTTGAAAGCTATTTTAAGCGTGTCTGAGAAGTTTGGGGAAGTTTGAATTCAAATACGAAATAGTAAAAGATAATATTTGAATTAATCCACTAAGTTTTTGGTAGGACACGCGTCATGCATTTAGAGTGTCTCCGCAGACAAAGTCCTGCCCGAGCACATCAAGTCTTCCGCTGAAGGAAGGTTGAAGTCTTCTGCTGAACCTGTGAAGCCTTATAAACTATCCTATAGCAATGTTTTATACATAGTTACCACGCTAATTGATACACAACCCAATTAGCCACTAAAGTATAAAACAGATGTAATGTATGAACAGATGTAAATCTGTGAGACCCCGAATCCTTATGTACTTGATTGGATGAATTTACATTCATAATAATCATGTTTACAAGTTTACATGTGGCCACGACATTCATAGTAGTTGTCGTCGTAAGTTTGATTCCCCGATTCGCGATTTTAGTTATCGTGTTGTGTTATTACTCAGTTAGTATTATTTTGATCCTAGGTTTGGCCCAGGATGACTAGTGGGACCTTGGGGATTAATTTGGTATTATTTTGGTTTGGTCGTGTTTAAGTTTGAACACGCTCGTGTTTCATTTCCGGTGTGACTTGTGTATTTGCCTCGGACATGATAGGGATGTAGTAATTTGGCAATAGTTTTCTATAGACAACTCGGAATTGAGATCCATTTGATGCGTTAGAAACTAGACTTCAAGATCTTTCTAACCATACCTCTTGCATAATTTTGGGAGTTGTATTTCAGTACATGAGCATTTTTTAAAATTGACTAAATCAGTTATTTTTTGTATTTCCAGCAATTTGAGTTTTGCCTTGTTTATTGGATTTACTTGGAGACCCTTAATGAATTTCACTAAACCTGAACTTAGACCTTAATTAGAGTGGATTAAACCTAAGTGAAAATTTTAGCACTAAGTCCTCAATTAGGGACTTAATCTCACTTAAAAATTAACCTATATGGGCTTGACACTTGTTTTCCACTCACTCTCTCACCTTTTAATGTACCATGGCTGTAGAACTCCACTCATTACACCTCCTAAAATCAGATATTTACATCCACCATGGATGAGAGCTTTAGTGTGGGAGATTCTTGGTGAGATTAGTGTGTGTTTTGTGATTTCCCGAAGATCCGGCCACCCGATTTTGAATTCAAGACCACCCAATCGTAGCTATCGACAATGAGACTACTAATCCTTTCTTTGTTTTCCTTTTTCTCAGCCTTTTCTAGGCTTAAGGTATGCTTCTAATCCCTGAAAATTTGTATGTTCAATATAATGGCATACTCCCTTCATAATAGTTGTAGTATAGATGCTTAGGAAGACTTCTTGTGAAGTAGAAATCTTCATTTCAACAAGTTATAAATCTGGAAATTATGGGGCTGATTTGTTAAGTTATTAATTTGGGTTTGGGTAAAGCATGGATGTGGTTCTAATTGTGTTTAGGAGTAATTCTTGTGAAGGAACTCATTGCAATTGTTAAATTTAAAGAATTTTTCACTTTAGGGTTAAAATCTGAATAATTTTAGGACTGCCCTCTACACTTAATAAATTAGGTTTGTGTATAGCATTAAAAGTGTTCTAAACATGACTTGGAACAACTAATGTTCATGGAATTGTTGGAATTGGAAACTTCAATGAGATGACTAGTTTAGGATTTCACCAATTAGGAAGAAACCTCACAGATTCAGTCCTAATTTTGGGCTGTTTTTCGGAAACTACTGATACTAATCTACTAGATGGAATTGCCTAAAAATATTTTATGTTGGTCATCTATATGTTACTTGATGCTCTGTAAATTTTCGTAAACTTTGGAGTTCGGGAAGTATTTTTAATGAATCATGAACCATGACTGCGACAGTGAGTCTGAACAAGGGGAACTGGTTATTAACATGATCTTCATGTGATCATAAATCGATGAATACATATCCAATTGGAGTTTTTTAAAATGGTAAAATCTAGATAAAAGAGTATAGTTTTTGGAAATGTAAGATATGTGTCATTTGGATCAATGAGGAATTTTTGGTGAAGTTTGTACGATGGACATGCAGTACAGGCCACATCAGTAAATCAGATTTCTGACATGAACTTGGAGGGGCTGTATTTTGGTTAATACAAGTCCTAATGGAGAAACTTAAAAGTCTAAAGTATAGTATCAAGAGTCTAGTTTCATACTAGGAAATAATCCACTCATTTGGAGTTTCGAGAAATTCATGGCTGAATTGATAAGTTGACTAAGCAGAATGAGTCACAACAGAGAACCAGATTTTTAACATGAACTTGAGGTGACTGTATTTTGATGAATACAGGTCCAAATAGAGTATTTTAAAGTGCTAAATTATAGTTTCAAGAGTCTAGTTTCTGAATATATAAAATTCATGAAATTTGGAGTTGTGAGGAAATAATGGTCGAATTTATAAATTGACTGGGAAGAATAATCATAATAGAAAAACAGATTATTAGCTTGATCTTAATATGATCATACATTGATGAACACAAGTCCAAATGAAGTGATTTAAAAGGATAAGTTATAGTTTAAAGAGCCTAATATCTAAATAAGAAATATTCAGTACATTTTGTGTTGAGAGGAATTTTTAATGCAATTAGAAAGATTACTGCGCCGAGTGATTTGTAATATTTGAACTTGTTAAGGATTGATTCTTCATACTTGATGAATATGACTTATAAATCATATAGTGTTTCTTTCCTTCAAGCATGTTCTACTATTGGGTTGTTAACTTGCTTTGAAATTTGGATTCCACTAATAGGTGGGATTATGAACTTGAATTGAACTAAGGCTTGATTTGATGTTACTCAACTTAGGCTTCCATCTTCTAC
Organism: Codonopsis lanceolata; assembly: GCA_013146195.2. Taxonomy (NCBI): domain Eukaryota; kingdom Viridiplantae; phylum Streptophyta; class Magnoliopsida; order Asterales; family Campanulaceae; genus Codonopsis; species Codonopsis lanceolata. Next base: position 62,597,399 of record CM028381.1, read on the forward strand.
TTGACTTATCGATACGTGAACTAGGGTTCCTAAATGGAACGAGAACCTAGCTATGCCTTAAACAAGAACATAGAAGGGCTAGAAATGCATATAGCATTTATACCCTATTTGGATGAAACTGTAGTAAGGACTCAACGGAATCGAGTTAAGGAACAATTGAACCTTACGAGGATCGTGGTGAGATCCTATGATAATTATATTCCATTTGACTAGATTACTAGATTTTGGGACTTGAATCGAATAGAGTGAACAACTTGACACTTATGATTTAGAGACTCAAATGAGCTCCTATTGTGGTTTTGTGATTATTGTAACAATGTGCATAATTGTATGAGTTTAGTAGATCATTATATCTACTTGAGAATTAGCAAGTAAACATCTACTTGTGCATTGCATATAAGTCCAGCTGGCATTACTTGAGTTTTCATGTTGAAGGTGGGACGATGCATTGTCTTCACGAATTATGGGATTCGTGGTTGCAATGTATCGTCGTACCGGATTCGGTTTTCACACACCCCTCCACTGCTAGCTATAGTGGGGAAGTAGCCCCCTTTGTCGTAACCAATTAAGCGCATTGGCTAGTGCTATTTTCCCGAGTAGAGAGCTCGGACTCGAGAAGAGAGCTCGGTACTTTGATACCCGATCACAGGTATTAAATTGGTAGCCGCGTTGAGGTTGAGAAGATCGTGGCTGTAGCAGAGCACATCTGATCGATAGATTGAGATTAGATCGTGGGGTTCGTGTTTGTAGCAGCCGACATCCCCGAGTAGCAGCTTGTGGAGTCCTGTTTCTTTTAGCATCGTCATCTGTATATTGTACTTTACTATTCTTGTGAGATCGAACATGTAAAGTTATCTAGACTTTATAGTCAGGTAGATACTTGGGTATTTGTATTGGTTCGTTCTTAGGCGACGTGTTGTGTCGTGCCTTGTTCGTGGTTTCCATATTTATTTTAGTTGTCTCCCGGGCACGCAGTAGCTTTGGGGCTTTTCTTTATTCTAGTTGTTATTGCTGTTGGTTAACCCCGGTATGCTTTAGCTGTGGGTGATTGTTATATCAGGTTAATTCTCTGTTTAAACGCCGGCCTGGAGTGCCGATGGTTTGTTCAGCGTCTGCAATGTTGCGGCACGAGAGTTTTGTTTCCCCCCTTTGAGCGATAATGTCTCTCTTGGTTTCTTTGGCTTTGGTTTCGAGCTTCATAGCTCGGGACTTCATTTCTTTATTGCTTCCGCTAATTCGATTTTTGAAATACTGTATTTTAGTATGGCTTTATGTTCATGTTTAGAGCTTGTTAGCTCAACTGTTCGACTCGCACTACTGTTTAATAAGTGCTTGTCTTCTTCTTATGTTAGTTTCAGCGGCACGACCTTGGGATTTCGTGTTCAAATCCGGGTCGGGTCGTGACAGTTGGCATCAGAGCTTATGTTAGCTTTTAGCCAGGATAGGTTCCATGGCCTAGGTTGGGTTTGGGTTATCGTCGAGTATTTACCATTGAGTGTTGTGTATTGTGCCTTGGTGGCATGTTCTTTTGTACAAGTGTAGGACTTGGAGTACCAAGTTCAGTTGGTCTAGATTACCATGAGTGCAAGCTTGGGTCTAGAAATATTATATTCCTCTTGTGTTGCTTTTAAGTTGCAGTTATACCAAGAGCGTGTGTTGTAATTCTGTAGAGCCATTGTTTCTTTGTCCGTTGTTATGATCAGATAAGTTGAGATTGTCGGTCCCGAGAGTGATCGTCGTGGTGTTCATTAGATCCAATGTTCGTTGTTTTATGTTTCGAGAGCGGAATGGCTAAGCCTTCCGTAGTACCCAGTGTATTCCGTGATTTCTATATAAGTATATATAGTTATTGTAGTACCTAATCGTGTGTGCTCGTGTTACCTAGTGACTTGGAGACGTTGGTTTGCTTTGATTTAAACCTAATACATTGATGAAAGTATTAGTATTGTATACTTGCATAGTAGATTAATATACTATGTACATGATATTGATTATCATGCCTATGTATGACTACATTATGTGTGCATGAGACCGTGATAAAGGATGCTTTTATGTGATTCATGAACACACCGCATCCTATACGAAAAAAGCTTTTGAAGTCACTTCAGAGGGCCCCTGACTTGATTATCAAGAGGTCTTCATCGGAAAACTAGAATGGTATGATATAAGATAGGAATTGACTGAACCCGTTACCAAAATGGAATGGAACAGAAAATGATGTATTTCTATACTTGTGCAAATATGTACATTATGTGTATGAAAGTTGTACTATGAATGTGATGTCTTGCTATAAGCAGTCCTTACGTGTGTAGTTTGTAACAATTGAAATTTGCAATGCTTGTTCTGAATGAGTAATTTGATGTGGTAAATGCTCTTAATAATAAATGTGTATTGCCCTGAGATGAATATTAATTGCATGATCAAGTACATGTTTAATGTGTGAGAATATGATGAACTATAGAGATTCATTTATAACCGGAGTATTAAGTTAAACCCAGGGAAATTTGGTTTGGAAGTAGTATTTTTGTCAAGAGTCAAGCATGACTCGACATAGATATTTGATTGAGATAACATTTGAGAGTTACACCCAAAATAGGAGACACACCATAGATGTTGCCTCGACTGTGATAGTAGGTCGAGTGTTGACCTTGTCGCTCGATTTATAAAATATTGAATTCGAGGACAAATTCTTTTAAGGAGGAGAGGATGTGAGACCCCGAATCCTTATGTACTTGATTGGATGAATTTACATTCATAATAACCATGTTTACAAGTTTACATGTGGCCACGACATTCATAGTAGTTGTCGTCGTAAGATTGATTCCCCGATTCGCGATTTTAGTTATCGTGTTGTGTTATTACTCAGTTAGTATTATTTTGATCCTAGGTTTGGCCCTGGATGACTAGGGGGACCTTGGGGATTAATTTGGTATTATTTTGGTTTGGTTGCGTTTAAGTTTGAACACGCTCGTGTTTCATTTCCCATGTGACTTGTGTATTCGCCTCAGACATGATAGGGCTGTAGTAATTTGGCCATAGTTTTCTATAGACAACTCGGAATTGAGATCCATTTGATGCGATATGTTTAAAGTTGAAAATTTATAACTTTTTCTCTCTCTTCCGCCCTTAGAAAATTCTCTCTTCTTCCGCCCATGTCTAATCGGCTATACCGGCCCCATCCGGCTACCGGCCCCGATCTCCCCACGATCCGCTCCAACGTTTGCTTCCGTTCTCTCTTCTCCTTCTCCTTGTTCGAACTCCAATCCCCTTGCTTTCTTAATTCCACCTTCTTTTTTCAAAGGGGAACCCTCATTGAAACTTTCTGATGAGATTGTTCTACATCTTTCACAGCAGTTTAAACATACTCTCATTGGTAAGTTTTCGTATGGCCGACCTTCTATGGAATCTACACGTAAATTGTTCCAAACATTTGGTCTCAAAGCTGCCTTCACAGTAGGTCATCTTGACTCCAAACACATCCTTATTCAAGTCAATCATGATGAAGACTATCAACGTCTCTGGATTAAAGATCAATGATATTTGGGAAGATTTCCTATGCGTGTTTTTAAATGGTCTCTAGATTTCCGTCTTGATACCGAAAGTTCGATTGTTCCAGTTTGGTTTTCGATTCCTAATCTCCCTATCCATCTATTTCATAAAACCGCTTTATTCTCCATTGCTAATCTCTTTGGTAAGCCCTTAATGCTTGATCAAGCAACCATTAATCTCTCCTGTCCGAGTGTCGCTAGGATATGTGTCGAGATTGATCTGCTGAAACCCGTCCCCAAGCGAATTTGGATCGAAAGTGGCACAAAATCTTCTGGATTCTGGCAAGTTCTGGAGGCGGAAAATCTTCCCCACTATTGTAGTTTCTGTAATCGCCAAGGCCACTCGATCAATTCATGTACGGTTAAATATCCGGCTGCGACTGCCGCTCCAAAGAATCACCAAACACCCCCCCCCTTCAGACAACTCTACTGACATCAATACCTCCAAAACTCCGTCTGGCAATAATACCCAATGGGTTCCTAAATCCCTTGACAAAGGTAAGACGGTTCAGATTGATTCCAATCCTTTTTCGGCTACTCCCCAAGCTCCTCCCGTTTCTTTAAACCCTAATGAAGCCTCAAACCCTAGCAGTGATGTAAACCCTAATGCTACCTCGAACCCTACTGATAAATCAAACCCTAGCAGTGATGCTTCGAACCCTAGCAGTGATGCTTCGAATCTTAAAGGAAATTCTTTGAATAAGTCTACTTCGGAGCAACACCAAAACCCGAACGATGCTACAAATCCTACTCAGCCTTCCCACGTCGATACTTTAAATGAAAGTGCCACAAATGAGATAAGGAATCCGCCTGATGTAATCTCTAATTTATCCAATAACTTGGATCACATGACTTCATCCAACAATGCTGATGCATTAAATAAGGAGGGTTTTCCTTCTACAGCCCTTAATGATTTATCCAAGACAACAATTCCCCGAGATTCTTTAAACCAAGCCGAAGTTCAGACAGATGCAGAAGATGATCATACTATTGTCTCTCCTAACCGATTTGTGGTCCTTCAATCCTTCCAAGAAGAATTTCCAAACCTGAATATCTCCAACATTGAAGCTCTCAATATTGAAGCTCCTGGGAAGAAGAAAAGAGGTCGGAAACCCCAGCATGTTCCTCCTACTAACAGAGCCACCAGATCTCATATGCAAGCCAAAACTCAAGGATCCATGGATACTTCTGTTTCCCATGACGATTAATTGCCTTTTTTGGAATTTACGGGGTGTGGGTAATGAGTCCACGGTGTCTCGTTTGAAAAAGTTGATCAAACTTCATCAGATTTCTTTGATTTCCATCTACGAACCCATGCTCAATAAGTCAAAACTTCAGTTTGTTGCTTCTCGTCTTAAATTTCGTTCTTTCTTCTATAATGTTTCTAACAACATTTGGATTTTTGTTAAATCAGCCTTCACATGCCAGGATGTCTTGGATTTGATTCATCATCTCACAATCAAGGTTTAACATTACTCTTGCTCTGAAGCTGTTTTTATCACATCAGTTTATGCTAAATGCTCTAGCTCTGAACGTCAAGCTTTTTGGAATGATATAATTGACATGAACTTCTCTTCTTCTCCTTGGTTAATTGGCGGGGATTTTAACATCATTCTCGGGGCTCATGAGAAAGCTGGGGGTTCAGGCTGGGATAGACAAGGAGCGTTGGATTTTCAAGCTTGCCTCAATGCTTCCGGCTTATCTGATCTGGGTTTCATTGGCAGAAAATTCACTTGGTGCAATCAACGAGATGGCCAGGCTACTATTTTTCAACGGTTGGACATATTAGCTTGCAATCATATTTGGTCCACCTATTTTGCTGTATCATCAGTGGAGCATCTCAATCGCACATGCTCCGACCATTCCCCTTTATTACTTAAAATTTCCTCTCATCATGATCCCCGCAGATATCGGTTTCGTTTTATTAATGTCTGGACTACTCACCATACCTTTATGGATGTTGTTAAGGAAGCTTGGCAGATCACCCAATGGGGACGGCCTATGGTGAGGTTTTCTAATAAACTTAAATCTGTTCGTTCAGCCTTAAAATCTTGGAATAGAAACACCTTCGGGAATATTTTTCAGGCTGTTAAGGTGGCTGAAGATAACGTGTTAGAAAAGGAATTGCTTTTTGAGACTGATAACAGTGCTAGTAATAGAGAAGCTCTTCACTTAGCCCAAGCCACTTTGAAACGTACTCTTAAGATTGAAGAAGATTTTTGGAGGCAAAAGTCTCATTTATGTTGGCTCAAAGATGGGGACGGAAATACAAAACTTTTCCATTCTTCGGTAAATCAAACTCGCAACAAGTTGCATATTCATAGAATTGTTGACATGCATGGTAATTCTCTTTCATCCGAAGATGCCATTAAGTCGGTGGCAGTGGACTTCTTTAAAGATCAACTTACAGCTTGTAACACTTTTGAATAGGATATCTTTAATGTTTTTCCTTCTTTGGTCTCTTCTGATCATAATTCAATTTTATCAGCCCCCCTTCTCTTGATGAAATCAAGGCCATTGTTTTTTCTATTAGTGGTGATAGCGCGGCGGGTCCCGATGGTTTCACCGGAAAATTTTATACTACTTGTTGGGATATCATTGGCCCAGATCTTTTTTTGGCCATATCGAAATTTTTTTTCCCGGATTTGAGATGCCGAAATCCTGGACTAGCACTACTATTATTACTATCCCCAAATCGAATAATGTCTCTACATTCAAAGATCTTCGTCCCATAAGTCTTTGCAACTTCTGCAACAAGATTATCTCCAAGATTCTTTCGACACGTACGGTTGGCTAGTCTTCTTCCGTCCATTATCTCAGAAAATCAAAGTGCTTTCGTCAAAGGAAGGGTTATTCAAGACAACTTACTCTTAGCTCAGGAGTTAACTCATCATTTAAAAAAGAAGGTGAATGGATCCAATGTTATTATCAAGCTTGATATGGCAAAAGCCTTTGACAGACTTTCTTCGCAATTCCTCATTAATGTTCTTCGCAAATTTGGTTTTGGGGAAGTCTTTATTGACATGGTTTGGCGCTCTATCTCTAGCAACTAGTTTTCAGTTTTGATTAATGGCGATTCTGTGGGTTTCTTTCAGTCATCTCGTGGTTTGCGTCAAGGGGACCCTTTATCTCCCAGCTTGTTCATCATTGCGGCAGAGGTCCTTAGCCGTGGGCTTAATGATCTTCAATCCTCTCGGCGTCATTATTCCTTTTCCTCATCTAGTGGCTGCCCGATCGTTTCTCATCTTGCTTTTGCAGATGACCTTGTGATCTTTTGCAATGGGAACAAGCATTCTTTATCTCATCATAAACTCCTACTCTCCAAATATGAAAGGTGCTCTGGGCAGCTCATTAATGCTAATAAGAGCTATTTTCTCTTATCTAGCCATGCTTCTTCTTCAAGAATTTCCTCCATCTCGCGTCATTTGGGTTTCCGCTCGTGCTCTTTTCCTATTACTTATCTGGGATGCCCTCTTTATGAAGGCCATAAGGAAAAGAGCCTGTTTGATCCTCTCTTAGAAAAATTGCAAAGCATGATTAACTCATGGTTTGGAGCCTTTCTTAACAAAGCTGGAAAAATCACCTTGATCAACTCAGTTCTTCAGTCTATCATCATGTATCAATTTGCTATTCTTGATCCCCCGGTATCCATTATCAAGCTTATCAATATAATATTTTCAAACTTCTTCTGGGGTTCCATCAATAGCAGGAATAAAATTCACTGGATTTCTTGGGAGCTTTGTTGTCATCCCACTTCCGAAGGGGGAATTTCTTACATTTGGCGCCGGATGTCTCTCATTCGTGACTTGGCTGAACCTCACCTTTCTTGGGTTATTGGTCGTGGAGAGTGCTCCATTTGGCATGACAACTGGTCTTTTGCTAGTTGCATTAACAGGCCTACTGATTCATCTCTTATCCAAGTTCGAGATCTTTTTGTCTCTCCTTCTCAACTCTCGGCTACAACTCAGAATGTTCTCGGACCCAATGTAGTTTCTTCAATCCTTCGCAATGGTATCTGCCTTTCCGATATTTCTGATTCAGCCATCTGGAACAAATCGCCTTCTGGTCGGTTTTCCTTATCCTCGGCCTGGCAAATATCCTGATCTGTATGGCCATTATCTGCTTCCTCAAGTTTCATCTAGCACAAGCTTATTCCTCGACACATTAGTGTCTTCATGTGGCGGCTGTGGTTACAAAGACTTCCTCTGGATGAAAGTGTCATCAACAAAGGTATTCAGCTGGCTTCGAGATGTTCTTGCTGCTCAATAGGCCACTCAGAAACTTACAAGCATGTGTTTCTAGATAGTCTGGTTGCTTCTCAAATATGCGCTGAATTTAATCAAATGGGAGCAGTATAGGCTACTAATAATTCGCTTGCCCAAGTTTGCTTCTCATGGTGGTACTCCACCAAAAATTCCAATATCTGTGATCATTCGGACACAGATATTGAAATCCCCCCAACCCCTCCTTCATCCCCACCTCAATCAAAATCCTCTTCTACCTATACATTTCCAATACCCGACTCTTCTTCCACCTCCAACTCAGCCACTCCACCTCTCCAACAGCCCTTCCGCCCTGTCAACTCTGCCGATGCCACCTCGTCTGCCGAAATTGAGCATATTCATGTAGAACTCAACCCTTCTCCATCCCAACAGGCAAAGACAGAGATCCTAAGCCGCCTGGACGCCATATACAACAGACTAGGAGAACTTACCAATATCTCCACATCTGATGCCGAGCTTGCAACAGCAACGTCCAAGGCTGCCGACAAGAATGCCACTATCCTCCACCAATTTCAAGAGGATGTATGGACCAAGTTTGGAGAAATGCGACACGAGTCTACCAATTTGAAAATAAACATGGAAGCTCAACGTAACGAGTGTGTCAGGCTCTGCTCCACTCTCTTCTACCAACTCTTCCACAGCATACCCTTCACCTGGGTCATGAATGCCCTCCAGTCCTACAGCTCAACGATCAAGCTCTTGACGCCGCACATGATTGAATCAATGCTGAGCGTGAACGTGATCTGGCCATCACGGAGGAGAGACAACTAAGGTCTATGAACCGAACTTTGATGGAGGAGAACAACAGACTCTGAGAAGAACTTGACTACCGTTCTCGCTCCACCAGACAACCATCCTTTGCTGATGATGAATATACCAGAAGAGTTGAAGAACTTGAGCGTCAACGCCAAGAAAGAGAAGCAGCTGACAGAGCAGCCAAAGGAAAGGGAAAAAGGCCGTGGTAGCTTATATCTTTCTATCCCTAACCTTTGTGGCGACCCGGCCCGGGCCTGAGATGGGACCGAGGGTCGGACCGCCCAAATAAGGAGGGAAACAAGTAGGCAATTAAACAAGCAAGTACTTAATTCACAAAAACGACGTGGCCTTAACATTGAGTCGCGAGACGCCTCGGCACCAAGCAGTAGGATATTTTAAAACTTTTAAACCTGATAAACAGTTAAACAAAAATAACCAAGTCTTCGGCGACACTACATGCCGGAACCCAAGCTAACAGTTCAAAGACAAGAATTAAAGAAGAGCTAAAAGCATGCTCAGCGGAAGACTAAAACGTGGAGGAATAATAACAAGTTAACCGAGGCTCGGCACACAATGCACAAAGGGGTTACAAATACTACAAGTATAAACTACTAGCAGTTAAAGATTTACAATCAAGTTATACACAAATACCCCGGCACAGTCTAGTTGACTGGCTTAACCCGTCGTCCTTACAAAATTATAAACAAGAGTAAGAGGCCATCAAAAACCACCTCTTCAAGAATCAACGGTCACCAAAAAGGGCACAAGGCGCGAACACAGCTAATCAACGAGCAGGACCTGTCTTGCTAGGATCTAAAGCAGTAAAGGGGAAAGGGTAAGTCATAAAGACTCGTAAGCTATTAATCATGCATGTCATGGCAAGATGCAACATTCAAGACAAGATATAGTCACGTAAGCATAGAGTCATATATCCGGGATGCACGTTGTTTCACATAAGTGCGCATAAATAAATCACATAGGATAAGGATATATGGAGAGCCGGGCCGCTACGTAGTTCCTGCATACAAGCGTTATCTGGAATGTGCGGGTATCGAATGTGTAGTACATCGATCTTCCGGAGATGCAGGGATAGTCACCAGTGATGCTCTTAAATGATTACAGCATGGGAGCTACTTCCCCACTGTGGCCACAGTGGAGGCGTGTGTGCACAAAGACAGGATGCCAGCTGGACTCATGCAATGCCAAGTAATGTATACTTAACAAAATTCTCAAGTAGAGAACGAGATCGACAAGAGCGATCTCGCTCAAGACAAGTAAATTATTCTTATCAATAACCAAGTAGGGTTGAGTTCGACAAGAGCGAACTCACATGTCAATTAGTCATTCCATAATGTGACAGTCAAGATCAAGCAGGGCAATCAATTCAAATTCAAAGTCTAGAATTATTATTCTTAGGGAAACGCGATTAGAACGTCGTAGGGATTAATCTGTGAGCCGGTATTGTTCAATAGCTCGCTAATCTTGACTCCGTTGAGTCGTCTCTAATAGTTCATCCAATAGAGTTAGGACGCTAAATGCATCACAAACCCTCTTCTAAGTTCTCGCATATGATCGGCTAGGTCATTAATCCGTTTAACAACCGTAGTTAAGAATTATCGATAATTCGAATTCAAGGGACCTTAGAATCATTCTTTCAAGGTTATAAAAATGCAAAGGGTCCAAGAACGTTATTTATTCGTAGGGGAATATGGAACACAATTTGTTCTAGGCCTAGGACTCAATTCAATAGAAAAATCATTACAAGGCATATGAAACCCTAGAATTCAAAATTCCCAAGAGTCATCAAAATATAATAGTTCAAGAACATTAGTTGCTCCTAAAGAAGCATAGAACATAATTAAATATAGGTATAGGCCTCAAGCAACAATATGGACATACTAATAAAAATCTCAAGAGACCAATTCAACCTAGATCATGGCATGGGCATGGAAAAGCATGGGGATCAATAGACAAGGGGAATCATGGCAAGTCTAATCATACAATCCTAAGGGGAAAATTAATAGCTTACTTTCACCAAAGGAAAAGGAAAGTTGAAGCACAAAGTAATCGGATGGAAACGATCTCCACGTCGGTAGCTTCACACCGGTGGTCTCGGCTCGGCAAACGGAAGTCGGGAGCTCAATCTAGGGGAATCACACACACCAATCTCACCTATTCTCTACACACACTAACCATGGCAAGAGAGAGAGAGGAGAAATCTGATAATGAGAGATTAAGGGCAAAGTCAACAAGGGAGGCCTTTTATATCTTGCATGGATTTGGTGGAAATCCAAGTGTCAAGGGGAGAGGAGTGGAGGAATCCACATGTCCAAAGGTAGTGGCTTGAGATTAGGACTAACCTAGCTTAGTTAGGGTTTAATAGGTTGAATTAGGGACAATTAGGAAGGGGGTTTAAGGGTTAAAGGTCGGACAAAACAGAGAAGAAGAAAAATTCCCGTAGGCGAAAAGAGGTGAGGCGGGCGCCTCAGGGTCATGCCGCTGGCCGATGCCTCGGATCTTGAGAAGGTTGCCATTTTTCATTTGCTCTCAGTATTTGAGGCGGGCGCCTCACTCGAGCCATGCGGCCGCCTGAACTTCTGGGGCATCAAAACTTGACCTAAACAAGTCCTAAATGGTCCCAAGCTCATGGGCAACCATCCTAGGGTCTAACACAACTCAAAACATGCCCGAAATACACCCGAACATCACCCGGAACAAGGTAGGACAAGGCTCGAGTCAAGCGACGATTGGTTGACGGATCAAACCCGGATCAAAGGCCAACAACACTAGGGTAACTTGGGCATGGTATAGGCTTGTTTAATCATGGTTATGACTTGAATACAAGTCCGGGAACTCAAGGAACAATTCGCACGTCGAAATACGCGCAAAAACGGGAGACGGGTGAAATCGCTAAGGCCAAAACAAGGCAAGAAGGTTTCTAAACTTCCCAACAAGATTACTATGATCAAGGCGAGTGTTCTAAGTCACTTATGGACAACGATAGAACCCTAACAAGTCTCGGTTGAGTGTAAATCAAGCTAAGGCAACACGCAAGGCATAACGGGAAGGTATGCTAAGCATAGAAGGAAATCAAGCGATAAGGAATGCAATAATGATAATACGAGTCAGGCATGGACTAAAAGAGATATCTAATCATGTTAAGACATAATATACACAAGTTATCAAGGCATAAAACAAGTAATGCAAGTAATGGGTTTGGGTTCTCACAACCTTTGTATCTATCTTTTTTTTGAAAACTCTATACAAATTAAACTTCTCGTTTGAAATACAGAAGTTCATTATTTTCAAAAAAGGCCTACTGTTTAAATTATTGTTATTTTAATTCATACATCTGCTTAGAATTTAAACATCTAGTTTAAATTTATTTGAACAGTTTATCTCTAATCCTTGTGTCTGTTCCTTATATCTCTTTTGATTGTCAGAACTTAGATTAGTTGTACACTTGAGGCGCTTTCTTTTTGATAGAGGCATGTCTGTTGTTATAAAACTTAAAAGTATTTTTCTGACATGCTATTATCTATCCTAAAATTTTTCATAGCCCTCACTTGTAAGTAATGATGACCAGATGCAAATAGGAGGAGATTTTTGTTTTTCATTGTATCTTGATTTCCATTTGTTCATTCATTACATTAGGTTCTATGCTTAGTGGCTAAATGGGCTGCGTACTAGTTAGTGTGGCAACTGTGTATAGAACTTTACCTTAGAATAGTTTTTTAAACTTCACAGGTTTTAGCGGAAGACTTCGGCTAAAGGCTTCACCAGCAGACTTCAAGCAACCTCCAGCGGCAGACCTTATCTGCACCCGGAAAGCATGACATGTCCAGCCCTTCCTTAAATCAAGCTTAGATGGATTGTTTAATTCAGCATCGTTTAGTTTGAATTTGAATTAATCCATCTTCAAATCAGCGCTTGACTTCTTCGACACGTCCTTTTCGTTTTTTTGAAAAAGCATGAAGACTTTCGCCTCTTGAATATGACAGAGCATGTGCACAGTCTGATACACCAAACTGTACCAACTACCGTAGGTCTGCAACTCTGTTTGTCTCCCTCCTACCAGTTGCTGCACCTACTCCTATCCATACCCTGATCAGCCCTAGTTAAAGATGAAGTCTACAAAGCAGCTCCAGACCTTTAATGTGATTAAGCTAATAGAGTTGTTACTCACTTCGTCTTCTCCAACGGTCTCAAGGATGCACAGCTATAAATACTGCCATTAAATACTGAAGAAAATAATGCTCTGAAACTATCCAACATCATCAAGATTTATACTCAATGCATTCAAGAGATCATTAACTGATCAACGAAGTCCTCAACAACAACAATAAGATCTGTATCAACAGTTAATCAATTGCTTCTTATTGTTGTACTCTTTACTATTCTTCTGCACATTGAATATTCTGCTTTATCAATCAATTTCCCCACCCCAAACACAAGTCAAATATTTTGTACACGATCCATTGGATATTTCTGTAATAGAACTAGTGGAAAATATAGTGCACATTTAAATCCAAGGTTGACTGCCTTGGTGGTGGACGTAGCACTCATTATAGTGCGAACCTTCTCAAAACATATGTGTTAATCTTCCTCTGTTGATTACTGATTTTATATTGTCATTCATTTCCTTAACTTATTCCTTTAGCACAAACTTCAGTAATCAACTAAGTCTACCGGTAGTGCTTCATCAACAAACTTGAACTGTCTTCCTTGCAAATCTTCCCATACTTCAATCTTTTTAATAGATTGCAAGTGCTTGCTCTTGGAAGTATTACAAAATGTTTTAAGTGTTTAATAAGCTATTTAACCCCCACCCCTTCTAGCTTATTATTGTGCCCTTTGGGACTAATAATTAAACACTTAGTTGAAAACTATTTTTGTACACAATCCATTAGAGATCTAACTTTCTCACCTAGTGGATAAACAAGTGCACCTTTCAAAATCCAAAGCTAACCACTTTGGTAGTGGACGTACTACTATTCATAGTACGAACCACTTCAACATCCTTGTGTACTACTTTGTTTGAACTGTTTATCCTTACCTTGCATTATTTATGTATGCCATTGTTCTCAACGGTTTAAATCTATTGCTGAGTCTTATTAAGAGCAACATCCTTCCTTCTGTTTCATCTTCTCTATTTCCGTTGCCCTAACTCTTTTTAAGAGTTAGCTATTTTCAAAAGAAGAAAAACACTTTTAGAAGCTTTAAAAAGGAATGGATTTTAAAAACAGAACTAGGCTATTCAACCCCCCCCCTTCTAGCCTATATCGAGCCTATTTGGGACCAACAAATGTATAATTTAACTCAAGAGAATTAAATGTCGTATATATCATGTCCAAAGAATTCATCTATCAGAGATGCACAATTTAAATCAAAATAACTAAATGCTGCAGATATATAAATCATTTTAAAAGCGATGAATATCATGAATGCATATTTGTGAGTGCCACGTTTTTCTACCCTTTCCCCCGCTACTAAAAAATGGGTGGTTTCAAAACATTAAAGCACGTGGAATACGTCCGACCTCAATTGTGGACTCAAAAATGTGTTACGGGGTCGCCACCTCTATTTTAAGGAGTAAACAAAGAAAAACCAAAAATACCATATTGTATGGGTTCGGGGGCTAAGTTATGAGTTAGAAAAGGATTAGACATCCAACTTGCCCTTTCGGTCTCACAATGAGTTTATCAACATGCTTGCTTTATTTTATACACTTTGGCTCATAACAATACATTTATATATAAAAAGGAAATAAAAAGAAATTACTTTACATTTATTAAAGAAAAGAAATCAAAATTATAACTTAAATGATACAACTAGAGAATAATTACAACATTTTTATAAGCTATTTTAAGAATAAAATATCTATGCTAGTAACAAACTTTATTTATATTTACACGTACAAGCAGGAAAGAAACTTATTAAATAATAAGAAACATAATTATTTCTATATTTAAAATACGTGCAGAAAAGAAACTAATTAAACTGCCAAAGAATACAACTACTTCACATTAAAGTAAAGACATAAAATAAACTAATTAAAATAGAACGAAAATATAACCATTATCATATTTAAAGAAATTACAGAAAAGAAACTAATTAAACATAAATGAAATATAATTATTATTACGTTTAAAGTAAGAATAGAAAAGAAACTAATTTAAACGGAAAGGAACTATAACTATTATTATATTGAAGTAAGAACGAAAAGGAAACTAATTTAAGCAGGAAAAAGATATAACCATTTCTATATTAAAGTAAAGAAATAAAATAAACTAATTAAATACCTATATTTTAACTATTTATATATTAAAGTGTAAATAGAATGGAAACTTACTTTTATATATATATATATATATATATATATATATATATATATATATTTAAGTTATAGATTATAATAACTACGGGGACAGAACTTACCTCTTGGAACGTGAGTATCTGAACCCGGGATGCTTGCGCTTAAGCCCACTAGGCGATCTATATGTGCTTCCCATATCCTTCCGAGAAAGTAAGTCTTTTTGTTTTGTTATTATTGTTGTTGTTGTTGCTTTTTGTTGTTGGAATTCGGATAGTGTGACTGCTTTTTTTTATTTTTTTTTTATTTTTAGGAAACAGGGGCGACACCCTGCATAAATTTATTAAAAATAAAAAGGGTACAAACTTGAGGGGGACAACCATCCTGGCCCTTATAACGGGAGGACAGATGAGCCTTACCTCGATAAAAGGAGTACAAAAAAGGTCTATGAAAAACAAACAAGAACAGGAATACTGCTATGTAGACACCTAAGCTATACATGATTACGACGGAAATTGTAAAACCCTTAAGCATCCATCTGCAACATATGTTTTGTTTCCTTGGAGAGAGAAAGAAACTGCTCGTACTTCTTGACATCCTTGTGTGTATGAGCCTCTTCAGCTAATTGATCAGCCACCTTGTTCTGTTCGCGAAAGACATGTTTCAGACCAAAGCCAACGAGAAGAGAATGACACCTACGAACTTCATAAGTATACTCCTAAGGATCCTTATGCCCATGAACTAGAACATCAACTGCCACCTTTGAATCTGACTCCACTTCCACATTCATTAAAGCCAAACGACGACACAAAAGCAACCCATCCTAAGGAGCCAAAATCTCCGCCTTCATGTTGGACCCATCCCCATAAAAGTTGGAAAAAGCCGCGATAAAATTCCCATTCGAATCTCTAACAACTCCACCACCTGTACAAAGACCATTCTTCGACGAGCCATTCAGTATTAATTTTATACCCATTCTCATAAGGAGGAATCCACCGAATCCATTTCCTTTTACGAAGGGGAGGCTGCAAGATAGGAATCCGAAGGGAGTCCATCACTGAACATGCACGCGGATGACTAGAAGATTTAGGATGAAAAACAAAACTCATATCCCGCAAGCTAGTCACAATCCGATTAAAAATGAGATCTGCACACATATTAATCCCCTCAAAATGAGCTTTACATCTGGCTTTCCAAAGCTCCCAGCATGTGAACATAAAAACCCCAAGAAGACATGCCCCTAACTGATTACGGACATAACCTTTCCCCCAAGTTTCGAGTAGATGCTGTAAGGAGCTGTAAGCCGAGCACTTTTGAATAATAGATCCAAACTTCATCCACACCGAAACTGCCACTTTCGAATGCAGGAATAGATGGGACACCGATTCACAACATGGATTGGAATGACAACAGGTACATTTAGAGGCCAAGGAAATCTGGGCGGCACAATTGCTTTTCGCCTCGGGATCTGGGCGGCACAATTGCTTGCTTTTGCATGATTATTGTTGTTGTCGAGGTTGAAATCGGGTAGAGCTGTAACGCCCCATAACCTTGCATGTGCATTCTATGTTTGTTTTTATACTTTCTTGGTTGATTGTGAGCTTGTTTACTTATATATATAAACGTCTTAGAATCATTCATAGATCATTCTAGAAGTCCATAACATGCTTAGAATCATATAAACTTGTTTGTTGAATCGCCGGTTTAATCGCGTTGAAGTTGGCCTTAGCGATTCCTCTCGTTGCTCGTATTTGCTTCTATTTCGGCGTCTGAAGTGTTCGTTGAGTTCTTGGCTTTATATTCAGGTCTTAATCATGTGAAACAAACCTTTTTCATGTCCAAGATATCCTAGTTTGATTGGTGTTTGATTGTAGTTTGATTCGTTGATCATTAAATCGCGTGGTTCGCGCCATGTTCTACCTTGTTCCGGTTGTTGTTCGGGTGTGTTTCCGACTCGTTTTGAGTAGGGTTAGACCTTAGAATGGTTGCCCAAAAGTTTGGGACCATTTAGATCAAGTTTAGACCAAGTTTTAGAGGTTCTGGAGCCGAGGCGACCGCATGGGTGAGGCGCCTCTCAAATGCGAGGAGCAATTGCAAAGTGGACTGAACTTGGGAGAAGCCTCGGTGGTTGAGGCGGCGCATGGGAGTGGGTGAGGCGCCCGCCTCACTGACTGTTACGGGATTTTTCTTCCCTGTTTTGAGTTAGGTCGTGAAATGCCTATCCTACCCCCATTAAACCCCCTCTAAACCCTTCCTAACCACCCACACTTAGTCCTAATCAAGTCCTAACACTAATTAGAAGTTAATTTAGGTTGGTTTAGTGTTTGATCTCTCCCTAATTTCCACTAATTGCACTTGAGAAATTCCTCTTGTACCCTTCTCTTGTTGGAGGTATAAATACCAAACCTTGACCAATTTTCAGTAAAGTCTCTCATTTGTTCATCCTATTCTTACAAGTTAGAGAGAGAGAGAGTTGGGGGCTTGAGTTTTGAGCCCTAGTTCTTCTTCTTCCTTCGATCTACAAGGATTCCACCGTTCGATCGCCGCCAAACCTTGGATTCTTGACGAGTGCAACGAAAGGAACGACTTCACCGTTTAGATTTGGATTCTCTTGAGTTTTCACTCAAGCTAGGTAAGTTACTCTTCTTCATTTTAGTTCTCATTGACCCTAAGGAAACAAAGTCTATGATGTGTGAGGTCAATGAGGACACATAATTGCTTCATATGCTTTTCATTTGAATTTTAAATGTATGATTTTGCTAGGAGCATGTCTAGGTGGATTTCTTGCCTTTGGGAGTTTAAATTACTCTTTCATTATGTTAATTGAGGTCTTGAACATGTTAGAAATATGTGTTATGTTTGTTGATGGAAGTATTGTCATTATTTGGGAATGCCCTAAATTATGCCTATGTGATATATATATAAAAATGGTTAAGTGTTGTATCCTTCACATTGGACTATATAGGAACATGAATTACATTAAATCGTTTTGGGTGAACTTATATCCTTGTTGAACCTAGAATTGACCTAGGTTGGGTTATGAAGCACATAGCTTCAATTTCTCCAAATTTGGGAATTTAGAGCAAAGACTCAACGGAGTCGACTCTAGGGAATATTTGAACGTGTTGAACTCTAGTTTCAATCCCTACGAAGTTTGGACACCGTTTGACTTGGTTTACTCAAGTATGAGCTTGGTTGATTGTTTATAACAAGTTGTTGTGAAAGATTGGTTTTGTGCAATTTAATTGCCTTGATATGATTTTATAGTAGAGATTAATACCCTACTTGGTTGGTCGAGTTCGCTCTTGTCGAATTCGGTCTTTGATTGGTTTAGTCAAGTAAATACCTACTTGTGCATCACATTGAGTCCAGCTGGCATTATCTGGTTTGTTTATCTAAGTCAGGGTGGGACGATGCATCGCCTTCACGAATTATGGGATTCGTGCTCGCTATGGATCGCCGCTCCTGGGACTTCACACACACCTTCACTGTGGGCCGCAGTGGGGAAGTAGCCCCTTTGCCGTATCAGTTAAGTGCCGCATTGGCTTGCTATCTAGATCGAGAGGATTCTCGGTATAAGTCGATGAATTCACATAACATCGATGGCACGAACCGAATGAGAATGTTTTGGGAGCTACTGGCGGCCGTGACTATCATATCCTACTTGTATGATTTACTTTACGCACTTATGTGAACAATATGCTAAGTGCCATATGATGATAATGTGCTAAGTGTTAAATGATGATAACATGCCATAATTGTGATAAATGTCATGCCATAACATGAACATGCATATTTTGGTAACTTACTAAGTCTTTCGACTTACCCTATTTGTTTGCTTTGTTTTCCTTAGATCAAAGCCGAGGAGACGTCCCACGCTAGATTCACGTATTCGCTTGGACGTTGTGAGCGAGGTTGCTCTTTTGGACTTTAACTGGTTAATCTTTTGTTTTGGAAAGGACGTTGGGAAGCAAGTCATGTAGACTTGGCTTGGGGTTTTGTTGTTGTAGTAACTTAAATATTTGATACTTGTAATCTTTTGGTATGCCGACTTATATGTCGAGCTTGTTTATATGTGTATGGTTCATCACAGTTTCTTCCGCTAAAGCTTGTTTAAAGTATTATTATTGTTGTTGTCTCCGGCATGTTGTGGCCGTTGAGTTGTTTAAGCATGTGTTAATTGTAGGAGTAGTTGTTGGGTTCCGGTTGTAACGTCGCCGATGACTTGTTTAAATTAAGTTGTTTTTCCGGCCAAGTGTAGCCGAGTTGTTATTCGTATGCAATGTTGCGCCACATGAATTTTATAATCCTACTTGTGCATGCTTGTGTGTTTAACTTGATTATTTGGACGGCGCGATTCGGGATCTCGCATTGGGGTCCGGGTCGGGCTGTCACAAGAGCAACTGCTTGCTTTTGCTTGATTTGACATTTGGATTCGGGCAGAGCAACTACTTGTTTTGGGATTTTGGAACCGGTGAAATAGGGTGACAACCTAGTAGGGTAACTAAGGTTTACTTTGGCCGGAGAGTATATGTGTTTAGGGGAGGTTTCGGTATGCTAATGGAGCTTTGTTGTTGATATGGAAATTCATAGCGTAATTGTTATCGTGAAACTTCCTCTGTAAAATTGTGTGTTGGGCACTGGACGAAGCCTCGTATTTATAGGCTGAGATTGGGGTTCCTTAATAGCGAAAGAAAAGCCTGATATTTATCTATGTGCTTCAACGTGTTGTACCTTGTGCTGAAAGGCTTATACCAAAAGAAAAGTGTAGTAGTGAATATGACAGAAATGGGCGCTACCTATTACAATAGTGGGAGCGGTGCCCATTATTGCCATATGCTACTCCCATTTACTTTTTGCCTTCATTTTTGGCACTTTAACCCCCTGCAATTTAATGTTTGTTAATTCTTCCATCCTTATGCACTTTAAACCCTATAACTTAATATCCGTTAGTCCTTTTTGATAGATCTTGATATTTTATGGAATGTTATAAACAGGGGTATGAAATTGAGGTGTCTACAGAGCCCCTCAACGATGGAGTTTATGGGCAAATCGAAATTTACTAGTAAACGAACATCGTTGATAAAAATAGACTCCCAAATTTAGAGGAAATTATAACCGGGAAGATTTTAACAAAGCAGTTTATGATGCAACACTTATACTCTTATGTTCTTACGCTGTGATGGACTGATAAGAATAAATCTTATGATGCAAATGAAAGGGCTCTGATGGTCGTGCCTACTTAGTAGGCTGCCTACGTATCCTTTCCAGGAATCAGACCAAACGTAGTTTGGCTCAAGCCAAACCATATTGTGATACAGAAAGATAGTTGCAATATTCGTTACAACTGTGAGTGCTCCGATTTTTGACCGATTCCCCCGCTAATGAAAAGTGGGTGGTTTCAAAATCTTTTAAAGTGCGTGGGAATACACCCGACCTCAATTTGTGGACTCAAAATATATACAACAGAGTCGCCATCTTTATTTTAAGAAAAACAAAAAAAAATCAGATTCGTAAAAGGGTTCGGAGGCTAATTTACGAGGTGGGAAGAGGTTAGGCACCCAACTCGCCCTTTCGATCTCAAAACAAGTTTTTTTTGTGGCTAAATATGCTTTTTATATTTATTTAACAGTTGAAATAAAACATTTTAAATATATATTTTCATATATACAAGGAAATAATTATAAGCTTACAGCAGCCTCCTTTCTAGAGTTACAAATACATTTTAAAAATTTTTGTCATAATAATGGCTCTTTTTAGTGCTATTTTTTATAAAATTTTGGGCAGCACAACTGCTTATTTTGCTTACATAGAACTATTCTAAATAACACTTTTCACCACAATACTAACGCAAAACCTAGATGCAATATTCATTGCATTATCACGAGACTAACGCCAATCAAGATGTAATATCCATTGCATCACCAAGAAACTAATGCAAAGACCAGATGCAATATTCATTGTATTACCACAAACCCAAATGCAATATTCATCCCATCACTAAGAAATTAACGCAAAGACTAGATGTAATATTCATTGCATCACCATAAGAAGAGATGCAATATTCATTATTTTATCTAGTGAGATCAAAGAAAATTAAGATGTAATATTCATTACATCAACCACAGTAAAACCAGATGCAGAACCAAATGTAATATTCATTACATCACCACGATACTAACGCCAATCTAGATGCAATATCCATTGCATTGTAAAGACTAGATGCAATATTTATTACATAACCACAAACCGAGATGTAATATTCATTGCATCGCTAAGAAACTAACGCAAAGACTATAGGCAATATTCATTGTATCACCATAAGAAGAGATACAATATTCATTGCATTATCTAGTGAGAGCAAAGAAAATTCAGATGTAATATTCATTACATCAACCACAGTAAAACCAGATACAGAACTAGATGTAATATTCATTACATTCATCACGAACCTAAAGCCAAATTTGATGCAATATTCACTGCATCACCACAATACTAAAGATGCAATATTCATTGCATTATCACGAAATCAGATGTAATATTCATTGCTTATCACAAAAAAGTCAGGTGCAATATCCATTGCATTACATCAAGACCGGATGCAATATTCATTACATCGCCACAAGACTATCACAAAATCTGATGCAGTATCGAATGCATTATCACAAAACTTATTACCAAAATCCGATGCAATATCCATTGCATTACCATAAAACTATCACCAATTCCGATTCAATATCCATTGCATTACCACAAAACCTAATACAAATATTTGATGCAATATCCATTGCATTATCACAAAACTTATCACAAAATCTAATGCAATATCCATTGCATTACTAACAGAGAAAGTGAATGCAAATATGCAATATCCATTGCATCCCCATGAGACTTAACACAAAGACTAAATGCAATACTTCATGCGACAACAAGAGTAAATGCATGCATAAAGGTCATGATAAAACATCCATTGTAACACAAAAGTTTTAAGCAGGTAAAAAGGGGGTGATGTAATATCCATTGCAACACGAAAGGTAAACACAGGGCTGGATGCAATATTCATTGCAAACAAAAAGTAAACGTGGGTTAACAGGACGTGATGCAATATCCATTGCAACACATAAAGGTTAAGTGGGTAAGAAAGACGTGATACGATATTCATTGCAGCATCGAGGGTAAATGAAGGTATCTGATGCAATATTCATTGCATTACTAACAAAGCAACTATAGCAAATATCCGATGCAATATTAATTGCATCACTCTTAGATTGCCGCAACACCATATTCAATATGCATTGCATCACCTTGAGAAAGACATTAACTTATAATGCAATATTCATTGGAAACTAAGCGAAAACTAAATGCAAACCTAAAGTGTAATATTCATTGCAAAATAAGTCAAAACAATGCAATCTTTAAAATGCAATATTCATTTGCAAAACAAATATTTTTTAAACCAACGTAATTTTAAAATGCAATATTCATTGCAAGATAAGTCAAAACGATGCCATTTTTTTCTCAAAAAACGCAATATCCATTGCAGAATCAAAAGGTTTTTTTTTTCAAAAAGTTATACTACAATATCCATTGGAATGTCAAAATATATGCATATTTTTTTTTTCAAAGAGTCACACTGCAATATTGTGGCGACCCGACTCGGGCCCGAGGTGGAACTGCGAGTCGGACCACGTGAAACAAGTAAACACATAAACATGCAAGGACTCAATTTAAGAAAACGGCGTGACGCAACATTGGAGACGTAACACGCCTCGACACCAAAAGGCCGGAGTTTTAAAAACATTTCCTGATATAACAGTTAAGCAATTAAACCAAGTCATCGGCGACACTACATGCCGGAACCCAAGCTAGCAGTTAATGGACAAGAATTAAATAAGAGCTAATAGGATGCTTAGCGGAAGACTTATACGAAGTGAACTAATCAACATGAAAACAAAAGCTCGGCTTACACATTGCCGACATCAAAAGGATTACAAGTACTACAGGTGATAACACTACAAGTAGTTAAAGCCTCATATGGCGTCATCTCAATACTGGACTGGTAACTATTATTATACGCAAATTTGACTAATGGCAAATGAGAATCCCAACTACCCTTGAAATCCATGGCACAAGGGCACAATAAATCCTCCAATACCTGAATCAATCTCTCAGACTGACCATCAGATTGTGGGTGAAAAGTCGTACTGAAATTCAACTTCGTACCCAAAGCCTCCTGCAAGAATGCCAAAATCTAGAAGTGAACTTGAGATCTCTATCAGAAACAATGCTAACCGGAATACCATGTAATTTCACGATATCCTGAATATACAATGCTGCCAACTGACTCAAACTATAAGTCATCGCAATAGGAATAAAATGTGAAGATTTTGTCAACCTATCCACAACAACCCATACTACATCAAAACCTCGGCGAGTACGTGGCAATCCTGTCACAAAATCCATGGTGATATGCTCCCATTTCCACTCTGGTATCTCAAGTGGCTGTGGTAAACCGGTAGGTCTCTGGTGTTCAGCCTTAACCTGCTGACATGTGAAACATCTAGATACATACTTTGCGATTTCTCTCTTCATTCCATTCCACCAGAACTGTCTCTTCAAGTCTCTATACATTTTGGTACTCCCTGGATGTATAGTATACTTGGCCTAGTGAGCCTCATTAAGAACCATACGCTTAACTCCATCGGTAGAAGGAACGCAAACTCTACCTCGAAAAGTTAAAATGCCATCACTGTTAATAGCAAACTTCGGTGTCTTACTATCACCCAATCCATCCATAATCTTCCTCAACTCAGAATCGGTAGCGAGCCTTAATCAACTCAAACAATCACGCGTAGCACGCACACTAGCAAAGATAACACTATGCTCACTCACAACTGGACTCCATTCACGGACATCCTCAAGCATCTTCCTTTCCCTCATCATCAAGCAAGGCATATACGCCTTCCTACTCATATCATCCAAAACAACGTTAGATTTCCCCGGATGATATAAGATAGTGTAGTCATGATCCTTAAGCTTCTCCATCATTCGCCTCTGTCGCATGTTCAACTCCTTTTGTGAAAAGAGGTACTTCAAACTCTTGTGATCAGTGAATATCTCGAACTTAGCCCCATAAAGATAATGTTTCCACTTTAGAAGTGCAAATATAATAGCTTCCAACTCAAGGTCATGTGTCGGATAATTCTGCTCATAAGGTGATAACTTCCTCGAAGCATAGGCAATAACTCTCCCATTATGCATAAGCATGTAACCCAAGCCTTCTTATGAAGCGTCGCTATAAACTACAATGTTCTCCGAACCACTAGGCAATGCTAAGATAGGAGCCGTAGTCAACCTCCTTTTCAACTTTCAACTCCTGAAAACTAGCCTCGCACTTATCACTCCATATAAAGAAGACTTCTTCTGTGTCAAATTAGTCATCGGAGTAGCGATTTTCGAAAATCCCTCGATAAACCTACGGTAATAACTTGCTAAGCCCAAGAAACTACGGACTTCGATTATCGTACTAGGCGTCTTCCACTTAGTAACCGCTTCAACCTTGGATGGATCCACGGCGATACCATCACTAGACACCACGTGTCCTAGAAAAGAAACATGTTCTAGCCAGAAAGCACACTTACTGAATTTCGCATAAAGTTGCTTCTTCCGCAAGATAGAAAAAACCTCTCTCAAGTGATTCTTATGTTCCTCTCGCGACTTGGAGTACACGAGAATGTCATCGATAAATACCACCACAAAGCAATCAAGATACTCATGAAAAACCTGATTCATCAAGTCCATAAAAACTGCAGCTGCGTTTGTCAACCCAAACGACATCACAACAAACTCATAATGGCCGTAACGCGTGCGAACGGCTGTCTTCGGGACATCCTCCGCACGAACTCTCAACTGGTGATAGAAACTCCTCAAGTCAAACTTGGAATAGACAACTGAACCCCGAAGTTGATCAAAGCAATCATCAATAGGTGGTAAGGGATACCTATTCTTGATATTTACCTGGTTCAACTGTCGATAGTCTATACAAAGCCGTAAACTACCATCCTTCTTCCTCACAAATAACACCGGTGCACCCCAAGGAGACACATTCGGTTTAATGAACTCCCTATCCAGAAGTTCATGCAACTGTTCTTTCAACTCTCGTAACTCTGCCGGAGTCATTCGATGAGGTGCCCTAGAAATAGGCGAAGTCCTTGGCAATAGCTCAATGCAAAACTCTAGCTCTCGGTCGGGAGGTAAAGGATACTCGGTAGAAAAGACATCAGGGAACTCATTAACTACCAGAATATCTTCTAACTTAGCAGTAGACATGCTAGTATCAAGTACACAAGCTAAATACCCCGTACACCCACGTGATAAAAGTTGTCTAGCCCGTAAAGCGGAAATAATATGAATCCCATTCATAGCATGATCACTCGAAAACACAAATTCCGGAATACCGGACATGACAAAAGTTACTCTCTTACGACGACAATCAATTAAAGCATGATGGACACATAGCCAATCCATACCAAGAATCACATCAAAGTCTCGAATAGGCAATACTACCAAATCAGTACGCAAGACTCGATCATTAACAAGCACATCACAGTCTCTATAGACCTTAGACGCCGATAAGCAATCACCCAACAGTGTAGACACCTCAAGCACAAAAGGCAACTGGGCAGGCAATACACATAGATGCTCTAAGAAATGCGATGCAACATAAGAATGAGTAGACCTCGGATCTATAAGAACTCAGGCATGATGACCAAAGACTGAAAGAATACCTCCGATCACAGAAGTAGACTCGGGAACACCTCGTTAATCAAGCGCGAAAACATGAGCCTGCGTCTTAGGACGCCCATCACTGTCCCTCTTGGACCCAGATTGCTGAACTGGCCCCATGGACTGAGCTGCTCTAAACTTAGGATAGTCTTTGAGCTGATGACTAGGATCTCCACAACTAAGACAAGTACCAAGCCTGGTTCAGCACTCCTCACTAGAATGTCCAATCTTGTTACAGAAAGAACAAATCAATGGTCCACTACCATGCGTCTGCTGCCCCTGATGAGTAGGAGCACTGTTGGTTCACAATAATGCTCAAATAGGCTAGAGGGGGGGGTGAATAGCCTATAATGCCAATTTAAAAAACTTTTCTTTTGGATATTCATAAAGCATAGTTTAGTTGGCAAATAGAAATTATTAAGTTGGGTATGTCTGCCGTTAGAGGTTATCGGTAGACTTTCCCAAGGTAGAAGTAACAACTCTGCCGATAATCTGTTTATTCAAATCAAAAGCCTTGTAAAAGATTTGTGCCGCGGAAAGTAAAGAGGCTATGATTTGGAGAAGTCATAAGTGGTTGTACACGAATATATGTTCAGAACAACAACACACTTATTTCTTCTTTCAAATGCAGGTTTAGGAGATCAAGTAGAGAGTGGTTTTTCTAAAGATAAATCATTTATAAAAATCTCATAGATATTTAAGGACTGGAAGATAAATAATTAGTAAGAACATATGAGTTTATTCAAAGATAAATTACATATTACATCAGTCTAAATAATCTATGTACAGTTTATGGTTTTCTCTTCCTATGTCTCAGTCCTTGCTTAATTATCCATTCAAAGATTCTTTTAAGCTTGCAAAGGACAATAGGAGATGAGAACAAGAAACTGTTATGAGAAGATGATTTTTAAGGTCGTCTCGAGATATAAAATATATCGAACGATTGAGTGCAAAGCACTCATCCTCCCAAGATGATTGATAATTGCACAATCAACAAAGGCATTTGTATAGGAATACAAATCAAGATATGAATGCAATATCTCAGCATATCTCTTCATTTCTTCGACATTGTCCAACATCAATCTTCGATCTTGATCTACTTGCCTATAGAAGTTTCTCGATCACTCTTCTCTTTTCCAAGCTTTTCTTCCTAGCAATCCATCGAAGGTGTTTTGCTAAGAGTCTGATGAGTTCATGCAATGCACTGTTGTAGAAATCAGAGATGCGTTGGTGAAGACGATCTCTTTGGTGATTTCTTTTCTATGAAGTTCTTGAGTAGATTGAGTTACTCATTGCTCACAGTGTATCGAAAGATGATCTTCGATGTAGCTCACGCTGTTATGTTGTTGCTGTGTTGCGCTCTATGTATATTGAGCACGAGAGAGGGTTTATATATATAGACGAGAATCAATATGATCGTTGAGAGATGAAGACTTCGAAGATTTCTATCCTGAGATATAGTGGTTGAAGACTATCGGATATAGATCTTTGTCCATAAGATCTCGACTTGTTTGGGGTGAGATTTCATCTCGTAGATCTTGGAACTCGTTGTCTCTCGTGACTAGGTTGATAGGTCTCAAGAGTAGGTCGATGTCTATTGCCGTCGGGTGGTCTGCTCAATAAAGTAATTTTTGACTTTAATGTACTACTTGAGCGAGAGAAATCTTGTAGCTTTAAGTATGTCAGCTTTATGAGGCACCTAACATATTTATCTTGATTTGGGCGGCTAGTTGACTTTTCCCCTCAGAGCACGACGTGCAGATTTTAAAAGTCCGCCGTTGGAGAGCTTTGAACCAAGAAGCAGAGTCTTCCGATGTGGAAGAGTTGATGTCCTGCCAAGATGAGATTTTTAACTTGTGGCGTGTCATGCCGTCATGAAGGCTTTTTGACATGCTGCAAGTCTTCCCTATCCTGTGCAATCAAGCGCCGTCTGCTTTTGATCATCTTATAGGCGGTAGGACTAGATCGGACGTTACACCTAATCTAAGACCTATGTGAAATAATACAAGTTGCCACACTAACCAAAGACGTTGCTGTACCTTTTAGCCACTTGTGATGATTCACTTGTAATGGGGGCAAGAAAAAATCAATATATATGGAATATGCAAGGTGATAATTAAATTATCAAGAAGCGTATTCCAATAATCAACAATCATTACCACGACTCTCAAAACACGCTTTCGGGTCTGACGAGATTGTCAGCCTATTTGACCACTATCGCGGCGATTGCTTGATAGCCGCATTCGATTCCCGTGATGATCGACCACCTGCCGTGATAAGACTGCCGAGAAGCTTACATGTAAGGCTTCGCCTGCTCCTCAATGTCCCACTCGGCCTCAGCTAGCACAATCCACC
This sequence comes from Codonopsis lanceolata, assembly GCA_013146195.2. Lineage (NCBI taxonomy): Eukaryota > Viridiplantae > Streptophyta > Magnoliopsida > Asterales > Campanulaceae > Codonopsis > Codonopsis lanceolata. The sequence continues at coordinate 62,625,439 of CM028381.1, forward strand.
GCACTCCTAGAATCGCCAACTCAGAGAGATAACAAATGTTTCCTAGTACTGGCCTTCAACCCCTTTCACGAACCTATGGATCCCGTTTCTATCCAAAGCACTTACGTGCACACAATCCGGATAACTTAGTAAATTTAGAAGAATGCCGAAGGCCAGTATAGATCCCTCGCTCTAGTTCATGAACTCTTTCTCTCCGCTATTCAACCACATTAGGCACATAAGAGCCCTAAACCTATCTCAAAGTTAAGCCATACCCGCCAATCCTGGCCGGGTCTCCCAATTACATGTAACTTCCCACCAATGATCGCGCCTCAGCCTTATAAATAACATCACCTTCTCTTCATCCATGCGTCTAGAGTCGCAAAGACCTTCTTTAAATCCCTCAAGTCATAACTCTGGCTATACTATGATCCGGCCACTCCTCAAAGATGGAGGCTTCATCTTCTGAACCTTTCTGTAACATTATTTCACGCCTAGCTTCCAGCTTGTATGGCATTACGTGGTGGCGACACTCGCCTCGGGTCCTAGGTGGTGGTGGAGGTACATTCTGCAACTCGCCAAGATGAGCCATCTCTTGGCCATAAACTCCATCTGCGGCGATACATATCCGCCATCCGAGCATTCATATCAACTTGACCCTGTGAGGCGTGCAACTCGCCAAGCTCATCAAAGCTTTCCCCGGGTTTGCCTCGCCCTCTACACCAGCCTCTTCTAGGAACCATGATCGATGTTTTATTTTATCTATTTCCTTGCAAGTGTACAAGACTATTATAGAATAGACTCTAAGCAAGGGTCGAACCCACGTACAAGTGATCACGAACAATGCGATTATAGATAGCAAATTATTAACCTAAGGGGGTTTTTATGTTTAATTCTACTCTAAATTACTAGTTATAGATGTTTAACTAATTAGACAAGAATAACAGATATGAAGATCTTATGGTGAGTGGAAATCTAGGATTCGGGTTTCACTTATATCTCCTTTATGTTCAATTCATAATAATGTCATTCAATGTCTTGGGTTCGTTCACTAAAAATAGATATAGTCCGTTGAACAATTGGTTCACCTCCATCCCCCAAAAATTCACCCATTCTATATCCTAAGCACAGAACTGTCAATCTAGCTGTCACCTAGATTTATGATCTATCTGTCACCTAGATCATGTAAGAACCCGTCCTAACTTATCACTCTCGTGCTTCGATAGGTCCAATTTATTGTGTTGGTGAGCCGTTGTACGACATATGCACATTGGTCATGCAGTTATCCGCACCTCTAGGCCTTTATTATTTGCGATTACATTCATTTGTTCAAAGCAAAATAATATAGGGATTGATAAACAACACAATCAACAAGCATTGAATAGACATATATATATGAATCAAAACATAAATTCGATACAAGTTACCTCCCACCTCCTAGATTAGATGATTTAGTTCATCATAGACGATGAAAAGACACATGGAGATGATGAAAGACATGATTTGATCTTCAATACTTGAAATTACAAAACCTAACTATGTTATACAATCTAAAACTACCTAAAATCTATGTAAAGAGAGCTTCCAGCCCTCCTTCTGCTTAGGCTCGCACGACTTCTATATATACTCGGGAGTTGTGATTGATCGAATGACCGTGTGAAAATCCGAAAAGGTCGATTCTCGCCTACCTTACTTGCCGCAGGCTGGATACCTTGCGTCCGCAAGGTCTCCAGCAAGGTGGCTTTGATTCTTTGATTGCCGACTTCGGGCCTATATCGCCTACCTGCATGTCGCAGAACCGAGGCACCTTGCGTCCGCAAGGTGTCCGAGCAGTGTGCTTTTTATTTTTCTTCAATTTTTCTTCCTTGTAATTTGCACTTAAAACCCCGGAGTTTCGCGTATTTTCACAATAACTCAAACTTACAAAACTCACCGAAAACATATATTAGTACTCAAAAGACTCGTGAAATAGCATAATTTAAGTCATAGAAGTATATAAAATCGACGTATAAAATACATCGATCAAATACCCCCAAACTTGAACTTTGCTCGTCCACGAGTAAACAAATAAACTTATAAATACAAAAGCATATAAATAACAAAAATTAAAATCTTTTTGTGAGGGTGACACTATTTACACTCCTCTATAAACCCACAAACTCAAGGAGACTCTCGAGTGACTCGACTATGCGTATAAATACAAAAACAAATAAATACAAAGCGAATAAAATTACACATAAAAAAATACTTTTTGGTTTCATCTCAAGTTATAAGTGTATGGCATGATGTAATCTCGCTTGGTGCTCACCACATATATGCAAAGTTTAGTCATATACAACCAACTA